>JALIZH010020217.1:0-742802 GCA_030522465.1 Rhipicephalus appendiculatus
CCTAGAGCACTTGACCATGCTTTTTTTCTGTTGTATTATTAGCCTACAAACCAATATGGCGCCAATGTTATGTATGCCACAAAAAATGCTCTATAACCGTCTGGGATACTGATTAGCCTCTTGGCTAGCATTGAAAGTTACTTCACTTAAGAAGCGGGGATTATTGAAAAGATAAGGCTTTCTCCTTGTCCTCTTTCATTTGAGCTGCGCTTTTTTTTACATATGAACCAGCACCCGGAACTGAAGGATCTGCTGCCGTATCACATCGCTCAACGAATGCGCCTAGCAATGAGACGAGCCCCTCGAACAATTCCACTTATTTTGATCGTTCAACGAAGCACAATAGCAAGCAGAATGTACAAAATTGCAGAAAAAATAGGGCGACCATATTTCACAGATGGGGCGCGGTTTTCTCATCTGCCCCGCAGCACTTTCGGCCAGCCCACACATTTTTTGTTTTTAAAGCTCCACAGCGAGGAAAAACTCCCCAATATGATGGGTTTGCATAATAATAATAAATAAATGCCCCTTTTGCGTGCTGTTCCAGTACAAACTCAGCCGGGTTTATCTCCAAGGTGCCTGACCTCTTCGAGAAAAATGGAAACCCGACGGCGACAATTACCAGCATCTTTATGCGTGAAATGTCGCTGACGGGCATATTGCGTAAGCATAAAGTAATTACAGATCATTCTTCCTGTGTTTTCATGAATTTCTGCATGTTATCTCATATGAGTGGCTTCGCGTGGCCTTCACAAGCAAACATGCATGACCGCATTATATTGCCACGTGCCCGTCTTTATTTAAATGCGATCGGGTTTCATCCACAACATGTGCATGTTAGAGCTGAACGGCGCAGACCACGCCGCATTGTTTGAAAAGCTTCGCCATTGTTTCAGATTGTTTTCTATGATCACGCGTAGGCCACAACTAGGCAAGTTCATTCTGGAGCTTACGTGAGAAGCACTGATAACGCTGGAATGTTTCAATCACAGATCTTTAAAAGACGACGCGTTCCGCCGACTATCGGAATACCGATGGCCAATTCCCTGCTTGTCACTATCAGTTTACACCGTGTATCGCTTGTACTTTTCCTTTTCTGGGCACAAGTTAGCCGAATAAAATGTTCAGTATTGACCGGTCTTTATGCAGCTTTCTTCACAGGGGGGAAGTGGTTTTAAGTTAGAAGAATGAAGAGAAAAGTGGGCCCCGCAATTGTCTGCATCAGGGTGCGACACCTCAGCAGTGGCCCACAGGGGAAGGGATGAGGAGGGATAAAAAGTGATAGTGAGAAAAGTAAAAGATTAGGAGACGGTTACGGAAGTCCGCGGACGGGGCCCCGATCGGCGAGAGGTCGGCGAAGAGCGGGCATCGTGGACGGGACAACCGTCAGGCACGGAATCCAGCGAGCGTCTCCCTTTCTTCACCGTCACAACTGCGTGATATCTGGTGGCGGTGCTGGCTTGTTCATGTTCCCGACGCCCTAGGAAAGCCGTGAACCAAGTCAAACGCGTGAAACAGATGCCAAGTCCATCGCAGATCATCGACCTAGAAGAATGCAGGAAGGCCTACGCCAGAATGCAGACCCCTGCTCAACGAGCAAAAATCCACGGCGACAAAGAGTGTTGCCATGGTTACGCCAACAATGGTGCCTAGAACTGTTGTGAAACAGCTCCGGGAGCCACCAACCTTCGTGCATCACCATGTGAAGACCCGGACAGGTGGTTGGAAGCTTACGAACAGGTCGCCACGTTTAACAACTGGGGCTGCGACGAAAAACATCACCCGTTTATTTCGCCCTTGAAGACAGCGCTTGGACCTGGTTCCTCAACCAAGAATTCACGCTGACAACATGGGACCTTTTCGGCACCGCATTACTGAACACCTAACTTCACGAGGGTTTTGCGAAAAGTGGCCGAAATCTAGCTGGAGACCTGTGTACAGCGCCCGAACGAGAACATCGTAATTTACACCGAAGGAATTATCCGTCTGTTGCGCAAAGCCGAGCATGGGAGGCTTTATCACAGAGAGGAACATGCATGGCAATAGTCACTATTCATGGCAGCTCTTACCCAGCTACATTTGTCATCTTGAAAAAAAATGCTCGCGAGAGTTGATTACCCGTATGGACTTCTTAAGCGAGCATGGTGTTGCCATCAACCTGAGATCCGAGTCGATAACGGTATCCTAAAAAACAAGTGTTACCGCAACACGCAACGCCAGGAAACCATGCCTTGAATGTGCTCGAAGACCTGAACCCCCCCACGAATACCACCAAATCGCAGGGCACTTAAAGGGGCCCTGAAACACTTTTTCAGCATGGTCAGAAAATGCTGCCGATCGGTAGATGAGGCTCCCAAGAACACGCGAGCCAAATATTATAGCACAGCATGCGGCTTGGAATTTACAATAAATTCTCAAAGTCAGCTAAAAATCACTGTCTCTTCTCTCCACAAATGATGCTACATACTCAAAAATCATTGCGTCACAGGCCAGTATCACGCCATTGGCTGATTTGAGCATGGCGCGCTCGGGAGTTACTGGGGCCACCGCGGTAGGCCGTGTCTTGTCCACGCGTGCGCGTGCGGTAGCACTGAAAAGTCACTCGTTCGAAGAAAAAAAAAAAGAGAAAAAGGGCTCAAGGTCACGAGGCGCGCGTGACGTACCTTCATCCCCGTTCCATCCACCCTGCTTAGCTTACAGCGCTTCCGTCAGGACGAGAGAAGAGAGAAAGCAATTCCAGCTTGCGAGAAATCTTAGTAACTCAGCTCGTAGTGGACGCATTCTAAAAAAAAATTGTGGTGGTCAGTACGTGAGGCACTAAGCTCCTTTAGTGAATTCATTTGATGGCTACGTAGAAAAGTGTTGCAGGGCCCCTTTAAATTCATTCGTCTCGTCAGAACACACAAAGAACACTACAGGTTCCTCCAAACGCGCAGAATTAAAAAAAAATCACCCAGAAGAAACCTTTTTTGAAACGATTTGCTTCTCAGCTGTAACTCCACTATAGAGGGTTAAATTACTTCTAACATGTAACTAACTTAGTCAGTCCAAGGTTCGACGAAAACTCGTCAGGCGAGGGGAGTTCATTGAAGAAATAAAACAGGCCTTGTCCGAAGCAAAACAAACATATATGGACGTTTCGGTGCCGCTACGGGTCCCTTGTTCACCGAAACGTCATTACTAGAGACCGGATTATAGGCAAATGCCTATTTTTTTCCTTGCGTTCCTATCACGCCACTTTGATATATGAGCATGAATTAGGGGTAAAGGAGGGCTTTTATAGTGTTTTTATAGTGCCTATAAATGCCTATTTTTGGGGTTTGTGCCTAAATGTCTATAAGTGCCCATAAATGCCTATTTTCAAGATTGGTGCCTATATGAACGCTATTTAGCCTCAAATTTTGCTTTCGAGTTCAGTTTGAGACCGTAATTCATGTTACCAGGCAAAATTGACGTTTCGAAACTTTATGAGGTGCAACAACCTATAGTTCCCTAGTTCAACAAACATCCGGGAAGCAACCGGTAGCAGCAGTGAAATGGGACGCGCCGGCCACCTTACCCCACCGCACTGACATGGCGCGAGCGGTTGGAGCAGGGGAGAGAAAAGGACGCTATTTCTGCAACCCTAAATGGGAGCACGTCCCAGGCGGGAAGGCGGGAAGAGGAGAGGGGAAGAAGAGGAGAGTGGCGTCTATGGCCGGGGACGTGGCGGGCGGCTTTTACCGCCGGTTTTCCAGTCCAGTGTTTCCATGGAATTGAAGCACTTCCTTGAAGACTTGGGCGTGTTGGGGGGCAGAAAACACGAGGTGCCTCCGCGCAGCAGCAGGAATATGGAGAGCGAATGCGAAACCATGGAGTGCCGTTAGGGGAAAATAGAAAGTAGGTAAAAAAAATCAGATGTGCACATGGCTTTTCTTTCGTTTGTAATTTACTCTTAAAGGGCGCTTCATCAGATCACATTAGAAATTTTAGTCACATACTGGAAGTGTTCGCGTGCCCAATGAAGAGTTTTGTACCACAAGAACTTTTTAATTGGTTCATTACGAGCCCCGAAAGCATGATGAAGGTAGATGAGCTTGAAACCTTTGCCACTCGCAAGCCAAATTCTACCCTGCCCTCTTCGGTATCAGAGAAACTCGGAGCCGGAAGATCACACGACGTTGACGCATCAACACGCCATGCGCACGCAAGATTACACTATGTGCACATGACATGCCCAAGCCACGTCGTGCGCACAAGCGGTGTTGTATCGTTTCGGCGTTCGCTCTATAGTGTACTGCCTGTTTCTGTGGGATAGATCCGTCTATGCGTTTGGAGAGGCTGGCATGGATCCTGTATCCTTACCACGACACAGCGCGTCGCACAGCTGGAACTGCTGTAAGGAACGATGCACCAAAAACATGCTAAGCGTTGTCAGGGCTGGCGCCGGCACGACGCGGGAACGGCGAGAACACGAACACAAAAGAAATATAGGCAGCTAAGTCTCGCATCGCCCTCGATTCGAAGAAAAAACTAAAGAAAAGTGCGCACACATTCAGTTTGTATGTTTTAATATTTCTAATAACTTTCATTCTTCTATTCAAGCAACAGTTGCACAAATTACACATGTAGCCTCGAATAATTCTCGCAGTTTCATGTACTACTGTGACATACACACATACCTGCCAACTTCGGAGCTTGAAAATTCGGGAGACCGCAGCGGGCGGGGGGGGGGGGGGGAGTCGCATATCGGAAATTACTGAGACTGAGACATTTGCGGCCTGCTGTCGTGGCTTCCGTCCACTGCGATTGCGAAAGCACGGCGTTTCACAGCCTCCACCATTCTGTTTTCGGTATCTGCAGCCATTTCGCCGAAAATGGCAGTTGTTTTCGTACGTCCGCACACGTACCGCTTCGCGTCCTCGCACTTCGGGAACAATTTCCGAAACAACGGTCCTGCGTGATCACTAACGCTTAGCGGCAAGTTGTGTTCCACAAGAAATCCCGTGAATAGACATTCTGTGCGGATCGCACTGTCTTCGCAGCTCCTTTGGAAGAAACTTTCGATGTCGACCTGCCCTTCCGCAGCACGAACGTAGTTCTGATGCTTCTGTGAAGCGATGTGCACCTTTATGTTGGCCTTGCCGCCGTGCGAAACGCTTACATCACAAGCGCACATGGTACAGAATTCGTACTTGTCACCTTTCCGCGAAGCCACAAAGCACGGAAACTCAGCTGTGTATGAGTCCAGAAACACTTGCAAGTACTCCTTCTTTGCTTTTGACACCGCCACCGACCTTCCAACTGAACTCGGGGAAACACGCAAGCCCCCCCAACCACGTAACGAACACAACTGACGCCTACGCAGGCGGCGTAGGCCTAGCGTACAAAATGCAGGAGCCAAAACAGACAGATGCAAAAGTTGTATACCTTCTCCCTCGCCTACTTTTGGTACGGTGGCGAGCGCGTCTCGCGGCCGCCGGCCTTCGCCTAGATGCGGGGTACTATAGGGCCTAGAATATACTTAGCGGTACTCTACGGTATGGTTACAATTAACTAGAAGTGTAGTGGCGAGTGCTCTTCCGCAGCACCGCAACTGTCGCAGCAGGAAAAGCTGACGTGCGCGCATTAAAAAAAAAAAATAAAAGAAAAGCGCCTCTGCTGTGGTGGCCACTTCTCGGGAGATTCGAGATAGCATTCGTACAATCGGGAGATTAGGTCAAAATTCGGGAGTCTCCCGGATAATTCGGGAGAGTTGGCAGGTATGTACACAGGACCATTCCTTGTTGAACTTCACCTCCCCCACATTGGTGCGCGCCCGTGATATAAAGGGCACGATGCATTCAGTCTGACATTTCACCTCCTTCCGGGGAGCGTAGCGTTGCAAATCTTGGCAGACGTGATCGTTAGCGCAATGCATGCATTACACTTCTAGCTCGAAACGCTCAAACCTGGTAAGGGGCCCTTTATGGTGTTCACACAAAGAGGATAAATTGACTCTGCGCTATTAGACCCGGCCAATACAAGGCTAACAAACACTTCTGGCCTTTTAGCGGTCTGGCTGTTGAATCCTGTGCTGCCCTTCCCAGCCATGCCGAAAAGAAGCAGACCCAGGAGCGTGCTTATTCGATGGTGGACACTTAACTTACCATTCTGGACAATAAAAGGAGAGACCGTGTTCTGGAAACCATGCCCGAAAAGGGACCATTGCATTGCTATGTTAAATCATTAACGCCTTTGTACAACCATAAAATATAACATTTGTTTGCTTTCCTGTCGTAGACCAGGTCGCGCACGTCCTTATTCGAAAATTTGAGTTTTTGTAAAAATTTATTGTGCCTATATTTACGATTTAAGGGGCCTAAAACTGTGTTTATCCTGCCTATTTTTGGCGCCTAAAACAAGATTTTTTAGTGCCTAAAAAATCCGGCCTCTAGTCATTACATGTTTGTTTTTCTTCGAGCAAGGTGATTGCCTGTTTTATTCAATGTAATTAATTTACCATACCAATAACTTATGAAATTTGGAAAGCTAACTAAATTACTTTACTAATTGTAACAGGCCGACAATAAAGACATTACATTACTGTTGCTTTCGAAGAGTAATGAGATTTCTTTGACGTCGCTTTCACAAAAGTTAATCGTTCATATGCTGACTGACTTATGCTTTATTTACAGCACATATACAATGGAATCTGACAGATCTTTGTTGAACTTCCCACATTTGAGGTTCGGTCTTCAGATTAACATGTTTGTTATCTTTGTTTTCCTTTTTGGTAAATTTTTTATGGCACATATGGGCCATAGACATGCTAGATTTCATTCAGAAGCGATTGATAAAGTAATGAAAAAAGGCGAAATCTAAGGGCCGTTTTTTCTTTGCTAGACACAATATTAATGAGAACTAACAAACAATCTTTGTTAGTTCTGGTTAATGTGGTACTGCAACGAGTACTATTTCAATTACTCGCTTGAACTAATTCATAACACTATTAACCACAGCATAAATAATTTGATTACTGCAATTTCATTACTGCCAAGTATGAACCCCACAAATAAGCGTGACCGCTCACTTAGTGAAAAAAGTCACAGGTTCGCCACAAGGGCGAAGCACTGAATGCAATAGCAACAATTTAGAATATCACACAATGAACGGGAAGCAACTCGATACTTGCAGAGCGTCGCTCAAGCGCAAAGGACGCACGAAAAGAACGCACACAGGACGAGCTCGAACTATCAACTGTCATAGCTTGACACTCGCACCACGCTGCTCAATCACAAAGAACGACACTCCAAAAGAATGCACAGGTATACGCAGGATGAATGCGAACTGACAGCTGTCACAGTTGTTACTTCTTCGTGTTTGATAGCGCGCTGCAAGTGTCGACTATGTCAGCGCCTCCTTGTTGAACACTGAGGCGCGTGGAGTATCTCTCAGCGACTCCTGCGGCGTATGGCTTTCGAAGCATTGCTTGCCTGGCATTCCACATCGCGAATGGGTACATAAATAGGCCGCTGTTTAGTACGCGTCTAAGAGCAGTTGAAACAAAATCTAGGTTCGTTGCTTTAAAGCGCGCCTTTAGCACAATCTGGCGGGTGGTACTGAACACGCCGAAGTGCCTCCGAGATCTGCGCACCACCAGCGGTAAATGCTTGCCGTTAGGATTCCAAATAACCAGTGATATCTGGCCGAGCTGTCTAACGCGGAAGGCTGAGGAGTGAGGGGTCACGCAGTGAGGGTCCCGGTGGCGCACTTTGAAAATTTTTTCTTTCGACTTTTTTTTCTTTGTGGCTTTTATTTATTTATACATATATATCCGGGACATGACGGCGACGGTAAAAATTCACCGAGAGTGTCCATATGATTCCTATCGCAATCAAAATCAGTTGTAAACATATTCAATTAGCGGCATAAAAGCATAATCGCACCTGCAATGGTTGCCTTAATCTTATCCGCCAGGGGTCCCGAAGCCTTGTGACACATGGACTGGCTCCGGGGCACTATCGCAGCAGCTGGTGCTTCTCCGTATAACGGGTGCGGTAGCCCCACCACTGTCACTTCGGCAATGTCTTCCGCGTGCTCCTGAAGCAGCAATTGCTCAAGCTCAGCAGGAACAACTTGGTTGTCCATACATTTGATCATCTCCTTCAGCCTCTGGACGAAATGGAAACGCCCTTCCTCGTCATAATAACCAATATCACCTGAAAAAAAATTCAGCAAAAGAGCACGATGAGCGTTTAAAGACAAAGGATTGTTATGTGATACAGCGGGTCAGAAAATGGTTCCTCAGAAGGGAGTCATTCTTCTCAGCCATCATAGCATTCGACAGCTAGTGTTTTCTGCTCTTGGCGAAAATTTGTTCTTAACGAGAGCAATGCGGTTAAATAAGACTTGCTGTTAGGCAAGATGGTCGTTATACATTGATCTCAATTTGTGAAGCGCATGAGCATATGTGGTATGTGTGTTTTAACTTTCTCATTTTTCAGCACCGCCTCCTTCCATTGATTTAGAGTACTGTTGGCGTCAGGAGTACAGTCTGTGTTTAGCAACTAGTTCAGGGGACTCGTTAACAGCAAAGCTCTTTAACCCTTTGTTTTCCATATCCAATCCAGTTGTGCAAGTAAATGTTTTTTGCGTATATGTAATAACAATATACAAGAAAGTGGGAATAAACCGAAAACATGGAAAATTTAGCTTTAGTTTTAGACGAAAACAAGTGTCCGCATATGTGGATGCTGGGAACACCAGTTACGCTAGGTCCATCACCCTTCTTCATTGCACATAGGAATTTCGCGTGCCGGCAATTCTTTTTCAACGCATTTATTATTATCATCATCACTACTTACCATAATCAGCACTTCATCATAAGTTAAACACGTTCATGATTAATACCATCATCATCATCATAAACGTTCACGTGACCACTTTATCATCACCATTCATTATAGTCATCATCAACGTCTTATTCATCTTGTTGGACGCTTTCATCGTCATCATCTTCATCATCATTATCACCATTCAAGGCCCATTTGATTTCCTTCAGCTCGACTTCCACGTGGTCCTTATCATCTTTATCGTCGTTTATCATTATTACCAAATCGGTCATGGTTACGTTCAAACTGAATGCTTTCATCATCAGCAGTAGCATTGTTCAAGAGTCATTTGCTTGTTGATGGGTCTCCTTGAACGCGGTAATTATCGCTGCTCTCCAAATCGGAACAATCGCTTCCCCTACTCAACTCGAAAGCGATGGCATGTATATATATTCATCACTTAATGTACATCCCGAATGAAGCAAAGAAATTTTAAACATAACTTCTAAAAGTCGCATTTACCTACAATACAGATAATGTTTTGAGCAGAGCCACTGGGCAACGAAGTGGGTCCTAGTCGGCGTTCTATCAGCTTCTTACACGAACTCGGTATGCCTGGCGTCCACAAGCGTGGACGCCGCAGAACCAACTCAACTTACAAAACTTTGGTGGTTCGCAGTGCGATAAAGCCGAATAATTTAAAAACTTTTATGAATTTAGAGTGAACTTATCCAAAAAAATGTAGGCTTACACCTTTACAAGCTTCTTGGGAAAAGCGCCATTTTTCTGTGCGCACGTACTGTAGTTTGCTCACAGAAACGGGCACATATATATGTTTTTATGAAATGCTCAAGTAATGCCAACATTTGAAATGGATTTTTAAGGCAATGCGTTGGCTAGCCTGATCCCACTACACTGACAAGTTTTGTCCACATATGTGGACGCTAGGATACAAAGGGTTAAGTTAGCCGTAACTTGTGCGGCTATAAGAAAATCAGCATGTGCCACTGTGCGGCTAACCAGCAAACTATCATCATCAAACGGGCATATGCCACTGTGCGACCTACCAGAAAACTATCATCAGAAACGGGCATATGGAACAGAAATTGGGTAAATATCACAACTCACCACTGGTCGACTAAAATGAAGAAGGCAACAGTTAGCCCAACAAATGGCTACGAAGGAGCGGCGGTAAGCCGAAGACCCGAGTACTTACGAGAGAATACTATGGAACGGGAAAGGCAACAGCAGCTGCGAGAAGACCCCGAATCGATGGAAGACCTACGAGAACAACGACGTGCGTTTTTCTCAAGTAGCTTGTAAAGGTGTAAGCCTACATTTTTTTTATAAGTTCACTCTAAATTCATAAAAGCTTTTAAATTATTCGGCTTTATCGCACTGCGAACCACCAAAGTTTTGTAAGTTGAGTTGGTTCTGCGGCGTCCACGCTTGTGGACGCCAGGCATACCGAGTTCGTGTAAGAAGCTGATAGAACGCCGACTAGGATTTGACTGTCTGTGGTCTAATTCAAACCTTTCTGCGCCAAGAATCAACGTAGAAACAACCTAGCATCACCTAGATAAAGCCTAGCAACGACCTAGAAGCAACCCTGAAACAACCTGCATCTTCTAGCTAAAGCCTAGAAACAACATTGAAGCAACCAGATTAGTCTTCAGAATCGTCCAGTTTCGCTTTTTCAAGGCTTGCGCGGCTTAGTGCAAGCTTTGCCATTTTTTTCTGGCTTTTCTTTGTCATTCGTCTCTGTGCATTTTACTGACGTCACTTCCGAGACAGAAATGACGTGAAGTTTTCGGGGATCCCGGCATCATATACATTTATGTTAAATAAAACTCATCGGTTCGAGCGGGAATCGAATCCAGGCATTCTGCGTGGCAAGCAACCGTTCTATCAAAGAGCCACTCCGGTGCTTGAAACGGCTTAGAGTAAAACATAAACCTGTATGAATGTCATGTAGCGCGAGGAGTCTCTGTAACGCATTTATTATTGTGCGGCAGTAGTGTAGAATGGCACAAGCTGTCAAAACGTGTGAATTGCGCTACAAGTGGGGGGATTTAAAGGCCCACTCCTTACAAAGTGCTCAGCAGACATAATCATTATCAGCAGCACCAGCATTAACAGTGTCCAGTGGCGCAGCTGTGCGTGTTGCTCTACGGGCGCTTAATGAGTATTTCGCCAACTCGCAAAAGAAAAAATTAAGGCGTAGGGAGCACTTCGGAACCAGAGTTGCCAGTTCCGGTCATAATAAGTGGACTTGGGCTTCTTTTTTCGCCGAGTCACCTGCATTTTCGAGTCCTTTGTGGCGTTTTATGGCTTACTTCCATTTCTCTAGCAAATATAGTTATTTTAGTGATCACGTTCAACAATAGCGCGATGAATTTGAGAAGTTTGATGCTGAAGCCAAACGTACGTTGGGGGGAATCAAGAAGTGGCGTTAATCATGCACTGCAAATGTGCATTCAACCGAATGAAGACTACCCTGGAGACAATGTTAAAAAGTAAGTATGTGGTTTCGGTCACAGTTGTGCAATATTTTTGAGAGCGAAGCTCCTTATTTTTGCACGATGTCCGTTGTCACCGTCGTCGTCGTAGGTCCCCGTCGGAACAAGCTGCGGCGCCACTCCGAAACCCTCTCTCAGCAAGCGTATCGATCAAGATCATGACGTCGTGCGCAGAACCGTTAGCAGAGTGCACGCAGCGCGCACAGGGTGTTGCAATGCGGCGGCGCCGCTCCGAAACCCCTCTCCGAGCAAGCGCACGACGTCATGCACAGAACCGTTCGCAGAGCGCGAACAGCGCGCATACCAACCGCGCACAGGTTTGCGCCGGCGCGGCGCCGCTCGTACCTAGAGCGCGCATACAAGCCGTGTACAGGGCGCTGCATTGCTCGCAAGCCGCTCGTACTTATACTGTGCAGTGCTAGCGCATCGATCAATGGCGCTACACTTAGTAAAATAAAATGACGTAGACTGGCTTCCAAGGAGCCTCGCTCCTTGGAAGCCAGTCTACGCCCTGCTTGCAAGATAAGACATTGGACTCGGTTCGTGAACTGTTGAGAGGCGGTGGTGTATCAGATTCCCCTCTCTTGCGGAAAGCAGTACGTCGCACAGACGGGGCACTGTCTGAATGACAGGTTACGAGAGCACTGCAACCTTGTAAAGAAGGGTAACGATGGCTGGCTCGCGATGCATTGCAGAGCTTGTGGGTGCGCGCCCCGAACTTTGAAAACACCAAGGTGTTATTGACTAACCGTGATGAACTAACAAGACTAATAGTAGAAGCCGCCAGAATCGCAAAGTTGGGTAGCGATTGTGTAAGCACGCCATCCCTGTCCCTCTCAGAAAAAGAATTGTATTTTTTGAAGGTGCAATAGTTTTGTGATTGGTGCGCATATCCTGTTTAAAATGTTATGATAAGAAAATATCACTTTTCTGCTTGTCTCCTGTTAAAATCAGAATGCCAAAAAAGTACGTCTCTGCGCATGACATCTGGCTGTAGCGTTTGAGCATCACCACTGTATATATTCGTGCTTCGGTTGAAATAAACCATTTTGTTGAAAGTTAGCGCACGTGTTGTGCCCTCCCTTCTCGTCCTTGTGTCATTTTGCGCTAAATTTTTTCCTGATATCTTACCAACAAGGCCGAATTTCTCCCCTTGGGCAAAGAGGAAAACGGCGCGAAACATTTGTAATGAGAATTTTTCTGTCTGCAGCGAATATGAAGTCGTTTACTGACATGCTGCAAACAGTGAGCCTGAGAGCGGTTCGTGTTCGAGCGCGGTTGATTACTGCGCATGCGTGCACTCCACGCGCATGCGCAGCGGCTCGACTTGGTCTACTTGCGGCCGCGACGGCAGCACCGCTGTTCACCGTGCAACTCCTTTTACGTCGTAAGCAGCACAGAATTGAGCGGGGCGGGATAATAATATACATACTCTAATTTTGAGGACTGGTGCGCAGGACAGCATCAGGCTACACGACTTTGTACCAGCAAAGTGATCGACTCCATATTCCATAATCCAGCTTCAAGGCTCTTCCGCTAGGCTGCGCGACATAACGGTTTTTGTTACTTTTAAGCACGATTTAAAAATATAAATCCCAGTCACAACGCGAAAAGAATGCTGGAATCTATGACTATATTTCATGGTCTTTTCATTTCTACTAGGATCTAATCACACGTTCTGGGCAGTTGTCGGTCCCTTTAAGTGATGTTGAAAGCGCGACGCGTGCATTTCGGAGCCGGCGAGCGAGTTGTGCCTGCACTGTAAAAAAATTACTCCCAGGTGGGAGTAAAACGCCTGTCCTCTAGCGACCCCCCTGTTCGGAGTAATTTTTCCTCCGGACATCCGGAGCAAAGTTCTTACTCCGGCTGGCCGGAGCAATTGCGTGGCACAGCCGGAGTACTTTTCACTGATATTTCACTCCGGCTGACCGGAGTGATTGCGTGGCGCCGCCGGAGCACTTTTTACCGGCATTTTGCTCCGGCTGGCCGGAGGGACTGCGCGGCACCTCCGGAGTACTTTTCACTGATATTTCACTCCGGCCGACCGGAGTGATTGCGTGGCGCCGCCGGAGCACTTTTTACCGGCATTTTGCTCCGGCTGGCCGGAGGGACTGCGGGGCACCTCCGGAGTATTTTTCGCTGCTTTTTCACTCCGGCTATCCGGAGTTTTCGCGTGGCACCTCCGGAGCATTTTACGAATGTCCTTACTTCGTCCGGACGGAATTGCAGTGCGATGGATCACGAGTATTCTTTTTTAATTCTTTGCTCCGCTGTTTGTTTATTCTATGCTGATCGTGTCACGCATTGGTTAGATGAAGGAATTCTCATGCAAACACTGCAAATTTACTGTGTATTTTTTCCACAGAGCTCTAGCAGATGAAATTCAGGAGAACACTTGAGTTCTTATTGCTTGATTTATTCAAAATATGATGCAGTTTGTGGCTGATGACCCACCATTTGGGAAAAGAAGACAAGAAGAAACAAGTATACAAAAAGTCACCAAAAAAGAACACAAGAACACAGATCACATGAAATCAGCAGCACTCAAGTTTTAAGCGCAGCACGTTGAAATGAAGTCCAGAATGCCGTAAAACGATGCACAACAAACGAAGAAAGCGTAGCCGCCGGGAACCATCTCCGAAGGACCATCCATCACATTCATTGACGACGAAAGGGTTCAGCTGATTGTTTCCTGCATAATTTATCAAAAACATAATACACGAGAACTGCAAATCATGCCAGAGGCACGAAAACTGAGGACACTGAAGCCGCGGGTACTGATTAAATCCCATACTGTCTGCCTGTCCATGAGAACACCCACATTCTTAAACGGACTACACAAAAGACAGGACGAGCGCTCAATATCAAGAAGCATATCACATGCACACCTGTGTCAGCCAGCCGCTCCATGATAAAAACACGCCTCCATGCCGCGGACAAGGTTCAAAACGGGCGAAAATTTTCCATATATTTCTAAATCGACACCTCTACTTCTGCTGACAGATTCAAAAGCATTTTTTTTCCACTAAAATGAGCGACTTTGGTACTCTCGAAGACAGCATCAGGAATACCTCTCCCGATTAACTTGCTAATTTTCTAAAATATTATAGCTGCATGATTATTACAGTCGCATTTTAGTATGTGCTCATCGTCCTACTTCCAGCATATTAGACACTTATAGTTTGTATACTTGCGGCCGGTTCTTAAGAAAAACGTACCTTCATTCTGCTTTGCAAAAGAGTCTTCGAGAGAAGTTGGCGTTGTATTTCTTTTTTTTTTAATTTGCAGCGCCCGCTCTGTCGTGAAACTTATCGTAATGAACATTTTTTCAAAATAGTAATTGCATGAGCATGTATCGTTTCCAAATGAACAGGCTCGAGTACAAAATAAACTTTACTCCTACTTAACGAAATAAATTAGCAATCAAAAGTACAAGCATTACGCCACCTATGCCAATTGCATCATCGGTATAGTACACTGGCAGAAATGAGGGGAGGTGGACCAGTTTACTCGACACACAGGTCCGTGAAGACGTCCGGCAGGAGGCCACGGATGGTGATGCGCGCCGAGGTTGTCACGACGGTGGGCACCAGGATTCGAGGAATTTTCTTTTCCTTCTTCTGTTCACAGGCCAGCGTCGTTGCATCGTCCAGGTCAATACTATGTCTCGTCTTCGTGCACTGTTCGTCAGAGAAAGATAGAAAGAAGTGTTTTATTCTCAGAGAGATATGGGACATGAAGGCGAACATTTTGACAGTTTTACCTGTTTGGTCGGGGAAATTCAACTCACCCCTTTCCCCCCTCCTCAAAAAAAAAAAAAATAAAGAGTGCATTCACGGCCATGGTATCAGGACTGAACACAGAAAAAAAATGCAGCAGCGCGATAGTTCTCTCTCCCATCAACACAGAAAAGACTGGCAGTTTCTCAAGAAGGTGCCCTCTTTTATTTTTTTTTCTTTCACTACCATACCCCTCCGCCCAACGACGGTGAGCGGTGCTCTCAAATGGGTTGCAGAAATAAGCGTGAACCAACCTCCCCATCCAGACAAACATCGCGCGCCCCACAACACGTTCTGCAAAGCAACTCCACCTTCCTTTCGCATTCCTAGTCACTGGTCTCGTCAACCCCTTTTCCCCCTCTTTTGTCATGAAAGCACCACGTCCGCTGAAGGGTCAATTATACTTCTAGATTAATATCTCAGATACCACTTATACAATCAAAATAATTTTTTTCACCAGAATGAGTACGTATATGCGTTCTAAAAGTCTGTGCCAAACACATTTCCCTTGCCCAATTCGCTAAATTTATAACGAATTAACGCTGATTTCAGTTATTCCTGTTTTATTAATTCAGTTTACATAATAAATCAAAATAATTTATACGTAATGAGAGGCCTCAACCTGGCGTTTATTAATATGGAAAGCGACAAATATTACCCGTTTATGTATACTGACCAGACCAAAATATCTTTTAACCAATTAGGTTTACTTATAAAAATTAATAACCTTTTATCGAATCAACCCACATCTATGATGTTTTCTATTAATGCATATCTACAGAGAGTCAATCAGCGCTCCAAATATTACAATGGTGTGCTTAAAATTACCGAAGTTATTCATATTAAGAAAGAAAAGCACGTGTTCCAAACAACGCATTTTCAATATTTCCACTGAATTTTTTACTGCCATCTTGCAAAGCTAGCCTAGTCTTGATAACCTACTTGGTTATCAACACAAAATTACTTAATTTTAGCACTTTTTGAAAACAATAACCCAGAGAATTCAAGAAGAGCTCACTCACCAGTTTTGCGCCGCACCAGCGACCGCCGGTTCGTTCGCCACTCGCGAGATCACAATGTGTCGTTCGTTGCACGGAACCATCACACGATTAAGGTTCCCGCAACTCCCTTCTGTCGATAACAACCTTCGTTGACGCTTGTAGTCGCTTGTGATGTCCACAGGGTGCACAGAACGAATTCCTTTTCCCGAACGCGGGCGAAGGGTTCGCGCAATCCTCCCTGCACTTCGATTCGGGTGGCTTGGCCTGCGACATGTTGGTTTGTGGGAACGGTCGCCCGGCGAGGCTGCCTACGTCACTTCTAGCAAGTTTTAGCAAGTTACGTTCCTCCTTTTCCGGCCGTTCACCTTTTTGCCAGTGACGGCGTCTCAACACCACAAAAGCTTTTTGAAACGTTATTGCGGGGTTGTCCAGCCTCATTGTTGCCTCTCAGCCTACGCATTGTTGACGAGACGCCTGTCGTGCGGGGGGGGACGCTTTGTCACTGGAAAGGAGGGGCTGTACCCGCACTGCGCCGGAGTATTTGCGGAGCATCCACGGAGCATAAGTGATGCGCCGGAGCACTTACGGAACATCCACCAGAGAAAAATCAGGGGACTCGTCCCGCTTCCCTCCGTCCATCGCCCACCAAAGTAAAAGGGTGGAAAACGAATGTATATGCTCCGGAGCATTCCGGTTTGAGTGAGGCTACCGGAACTGAGCGGGGGGCATCATCCCCCGAAACCTCCCGGCTGGGTATATTTTCGTTTACAGTGCATGGTGTAATGAAAGGTTGTCGAGAAGAAGCACGTTCAAGTCGTTGCCTTAACCTAAGCAGTCCTGAATTCGTTTCCATTTGTTTTATTGTGTCAAACGCGCACAGCTGCACGGCAGTCACTGTTGAGTGCATTGGTTTTCTTTAGGGTCAAATAAATACCACGCACTGTGCGCGCTCATTATGGTGTGTTCCTTGTTACAGCGTACTGCAGGGCACACGCCAAGAAGAAATATACGTGAACGCACTCAGTACCGCGGAGTTTCGAAAGAGCAAGCAACGCATGCGGTCAAATACTGTTTCTTGAACACCATCATCGCCAATAAAGGCTTAGAGGTTGGCGTCGCGCAACGTTTAGTGCAGAATATCGGCCCAGTTTCTGCAGTAACGATGAAATCCGCGCGCTACCCGACAATGCGGCTAGTGCGCCGCCGTAGCTGACGATGCGGTTCAACACCACGTCCCTCAAGCATCTGCGCATGTGTGAGCTGCTGCCGGCGCGTGATTGCAGCGCTGGCCGCATCGCGATGCCATGCGCTCCTAGATTTCCCTTAAGTGTGAAACAGACTGTACGTGTCGATTACTAGACTATACAATCTACCTCAGCGCCTGGCGATTCACCATGGAGGACTACGCAAAATAAATAAATCACAGAACTCGGTTATGAAAAAATATCACCTAAGCAAACGGCTGTCCGTCCCGCATAGAATCCACACGAGTGCTCTGATTAGCGCTTACTCATTTTTGTGACGTCCAGCATTTCTTGTGCGTTTTCGACACGTGACGCATCCTCATGTCACTGGTTTTAGGTCAGAAATATAAAATGGCCTAATAAATTTCTCAAGGGATTCCAACATAGCTGCTCTACCAACCTTAATGGTTTAGGTAGTAATGACGAACCTTTAACTCTTAATGTGTGCAATAGTATTTGCGTTAGCAGAGAAAAAGTACTAACGGTACAAGTGGAATCTACCTAGCACGACTGTCCTTCATCGGTGGCGGACAGGCGCGCCGCGCTTCTGTGGATGGAGCTGACATTAGAGAGCTTTAGTACAGCGAAATGGCGCTGCGTACGCATCACCCAATGCGTTATGTGGCGGCGCTTGCCACGATAATACCCGCGTACGTAATGAGCGTGAAGCATGTTGCTCCATTTGGTCGAACAAAATAGAAGCACATGTTGTGACCGCCAATTTGAGCCAAGAAAGTGCGATAGTCGGATTATGGCCATATTTCTAGCCCCATTAAAAGGGTGGTGAAAAGGTCGCTCCTAAATCGACAATGCGGAACTGCCGGCTGCCATACGCACTAACTAGGTGACGTCAGCCTAAGTAGAGTAGACGCGGATCGCGTATGGCAAAGACGCCGATGAGCGTCACCTAGTTAGTGGGTATGGCTGCCGGCGGTTCTGTCTTGGTTTAGGAGCGACCGTTTCACGTAAGGATGTAGTACGGTAGCGTAGCTGTAACCACTCCAAACGGACGGTGAACGCAAATGGAAGTACAAGTTGCCAAACGTTCGCGCTTTCCACCTGCCGTGCGGCGAACAATGCTGAAATAAAGTATTCATTAGGATCCTTACTGCCTGACATACCTCAGTTGGGAGGACACAGAGGCACTCATGGTGCGGTAGAAAAAGCCGTCTCCCGCAGCCTCAGACATCCTCATAAAACTATGCGCCATTTATACGCTAAAGAACGCAGCTCTACCCAGGGTGACCAACATATTCATCGCTAATTTTGCTCAGGGCTCCACTGCCCTCTGACGGCCTGTTTCCTTTGGCAATGATTTCACCCTAACAGCGGAGCGGCAGTTGAAGCGCGAGCCCGGAAACCTGCGTTTCGAGCGGCGCGCGCAAATCGCCTGACCAATGGCGGAGCCTCCGCGAGCACATGACAAGGGCAGACGCACTGTTTACACTAGTTTACACGCGCTTCACACGCATCGCCGCGGCGGGCATTGCACAAAAGCAGTGAATTTGAAATGAAGACACGCCTAATCGTGCAAATACACACTTAAAAGGGACGCGTTGTTACGAAGCGTTTCCAAGGATTAGCGCCAACCGTCCACAAAATAGTCTTTTTCACGCTTCTTGGACACTGGCGGAGCCAACCTCCCCCCCTGGCCTTCTCGCTGCGGAGAACGTGTTTGTCGTCACCTGTCCAGGCGTTGCTACCTGCACGTGCAAAGACACATCGTTGTCCAAAAAGGGAGCGTCCTCGCCTTTCAAATATGAGGAATGCGATGGTGGTAGAATGAGCACGCGAAGGGCGGGTCTCTGCTGACATTTCTTTCGGGGAACCTGTGTTTGCGACGAGTGGTGTGCAGGTGTGGAGTGACATCATAGTTCGTCGAAACTTGAAAGTGATCAAGAAGAGACAGCACTCCCTCTCTTTCTCTTCTCTCGAAGCGGTTATGGAGAGAAGGTTAAGTGGACGCCCCCTTGGAGGCTGTAACCATGTGCGCCGGAGGGACGTTCCCTTCAAATGGTCACTCGTGCAGTGATTGGACATTTTGATGAAAGCGTTTCCCTAACAAGGGATATGAACTGTATATAACGAGCCGTCGACCTCCCGCTCGACACGAATCTGTCATCTTTCATCACGTAAATAAACTTCAGTTAAGTTTATTCCTCACGAGTCGCTCACTGCCTCGGCTCTCTGCTCTTGACATCGATGGGTCTGCGGTTCGACACTTTCGCTCGGCACCACGCTACCCGCTGGTCGGCCGGGCCGCAACAACTGGATGGCAGACCTGCTAGCCGCGAGTCCGCAAACAAACTGATGCCAGCATCGGGATCGACTCCGCCGAGATCATGGCTGCAGGGTGTGGTGAGTGCTTGACTTTTCTTCACTGAGATTTTACCAGGCTTTGTTTAGAGTTTTGTTGGGAAAGGTGGTAATTTCGGTACCTACTGTTCTACGTGGATCTGAGCACGGGTTTGAATGTCCAGGAGCAAATGAGAAAGCCAGAGATAATCGCGGCTATTGAGAACCTTGAAGCAGATGACGACGAGCTCTGAGAGTGTCTAGAGCTGATTGAGGAAAAGGAGAAGTTAAAGCGCGAAGCGGAAGAAAGAAATGAGAGGCTCGTGGTGGAGGAGAATAAGCGTTTGGAAAAGGAGCTTGAGTTAAAGCGCCTTGAACTCGAGCTGCTCAAGGCTCGAAGTAGTAGAGAAGGTAGCGAAGCATCTAACGGAGTAGAACGAAAGTCGTTCAAAATGAAGGACCTTATGCAACCCTACCGCTCCGGAGAGGACATAGGTCTCTTTTTGGTAAACTTCGAGCGCACATGTGAGAAGGCGGGTGTTACCAGAGTTATGTGGCTGCAGTGCTTGCTGACCTTATTACCGTGTGAGGCTGCCGATGTAATTGCGCGCTTGACAAAGGAGGAAGCAGATGATTACGACCAGGTTAAGTCGAACCTGCTAAAGAGGTATAGAATGTCAGCGGAGGCATACAGGCAGAAGTTCCGGAACGCCGTAGAGCAGAGAGATGAGTCGTGTGCTGACTTTGCATACAGCTAATGGCTAATATGAGGGAATGGCTCAAAGAGGCTAAGGCGTTCGAGGATAAAGAGAAAATGGTTGAATGCTTCGGACTCGAGAAGTTTTATCGTCATTTGCCCCAAGACGTTAGGCTCTGGGTGCAAGACAGGGAGGACGTTAGCACTGTTTCGAAGGCTGTGGAGCTTGCTGAAGAGTTCGTCTCACGCCGTGCGCTTGATAGAAAGGAGATTCACCAGCGGGAGTGCCAGAGTAAGAGGGCAACTGGGTGGAATGGACAGTCCGTTCAAGAGAATCAAGCGCACAACGCTGAACCCTTAGCGAAAGGGGAGGAGGCGAAAGAGGCCAATCTGGCCCGAGAACAGCACCAAAAGAGTGCTTTTGAAAAGAGGCGACCACTTGTGTGCTACGATTGCCACAAGCCGGGTCATATGGCTGCGTTCTGCGAGAAGCCAAAGGTTGCTTGCCTGTCAGTTGACAGCGGGGTTGAAAGCATGCAACTTTTGGAGCCATATATTCGAGAGATGAGAGTAAATGGAAAAGGGTGTCGCGTGCTGCGAGATTCGGCAGCAACGGTGGACGTGGTCCATCTCTCGTATGTAGAACCAGGGCAGTTCACAGGTGAAAGCACTTGGATTAAGCAATCGGCGGAAGCGCGAAATGTATGCCTTCCGATTGCTAAGGTTTGCATCGAGGGCCCCTTTGGCGTATTGCATACAAAGGCAGCTCTGTCTGCCTATCTGCCGATGTGGTATGGCTATTTGTTTTCAAACAGATCCGATTGGTTGAGACGGCAGAAGAACCCCGCATTCGAGAATGGGGTTGTGGGCGCGTCTGAAGAGTGGTAGGACAAGCGTCAGGGTGTCCCACGAATTGAAATGGCAACGCTCATGGCTCAAGTCGCTGTTTCTAAGGGACTTGATGACGTCGGATACTCTGGCTTGTGTTTATAGGTCCATTTTTGTGTGACTTAGGTTTACAATTGTCTTTTTTTGTTCATTGTTGTGCGTTGCCACAACATGCGTTTGTGCATTTGAGGAGCCTATTTCAGGTTGTTGGAATTGCTGGTAATGTAATTAAGAAGCAGAAAATGTAAATGTTTTGTTTGGGTGAAAAGCCTGGTGGGTCTCAGGGAGAGAGTTCGGGCGCTTGCCGGCTTTGCGGTTGTGGTTCTCGTGTGGTTGACCCAGGTAGCCACCATAACCCAGGTGCTGTCTTCTGGGAAGCAAAACGGGCTGGCAAGGCAAAGAACTCCTCTGCGACATTGGACGATGAACCCAGATGTTCGAGATCACCAGAGGTGACAGAGGAATGCAGCAGAGCTGCGTTGGTGGAGCGCATGACGTCACTATATCAGCGTCGCCTTCAACGACCTCTCCCCACAAAGGTGTTCGACTTTTGTACGTCGAGGTCTCAGCCGGCCGCCGGGGAAGCTGTTACGAAGTGTTTCTAAGGATTAGCGCCAACTGTGCACAAAATACTCTTTCACGCTTCTTGGACACTGGTGGAGCCAACCTGCCCCCCTGACCCTCTCGCTGCGGAGAACGTGTTTGTCGTCACCTGTCCAGGCGTTGCTACCTGCACGTGCAAAGACGCATCGTTGTCCAAAAGGGAGCGGTCCTCGCCTTTCAAATATGAGGAATGCGATGGTGGTGGAATGCGCACGCGAAGGGCGGGTCTCTGCTGACATTTCTTTCGGGGAACCTGTGTTTGCGACGAGTGGTGTGCAGGTGTGGAGTGATATCATAGTTCGTCGAAACTTGACAGTTATCAAGAAGGGACAGCACCCCCTCTCTTTCTCTTCTCTCGAATCGGTTATGGAGAGAAGGTTAAGTGGACGCCCCCTTGGAGGCGGTAACCATGTGCGCCGGAGGGACGTTCCCTTCAAATGGTCACTCGTGCAGTGATTGGTCATTTTAATGAACGCGTTTCCCTAACAAGGCATATGAACTGTATATAACGAGCCGTCGAGCTCCCGCTCGACACGGATCTGTCATCTTTCATCCTGTAAGTAAAGTTCAGTTAAGTTTATTCCTCACGAGTCGCTCACTGCCTCGGCTCTCTGCTCCTGACATCGATGGGCCTGCGGTTCGCCACCTTCGCTCGGCACCACGCTACCCGCTGGTCGGCTGAAGCAGCAGGCCAGTCGCAACAGCGTGCAACATACGAATCAGATCATGAGCTATCAAAACTGAATACTCCCTTTGTGATACTAGCACGGTCATTTGCGATCAAGCGCGACAACAGGAGGTCAGGTCAAGCCCATCGCTCAGAGCGCGCGCACTAAACACTTTTCCGGAAGCGACGTTCATGTTTTTGACGATGCCTTTCCACCGCGAGGGTTCTTAAAACGGGTTGTGCTTGTTTACTTCCCGCAGCAACACCAAATCATACGCGACTAAAAAGTAGAGCCGCCGGAACTTCAATAAAACTTCTGTTGGTGCCTAGTCGGTATATAGCATTTAACGTGAACACTTCAGCGTAAACCAAGACGGACCACAAAGAATAGAAGAGACAAGCACTGGCGCTTATTCGTTGTGGTCCGTCTGGGTTTGCGCTGAAGTTTTCACCTTAAAGACCCGGCCGGAACTCGCCTTTGATGCCGCCATTTTACGAAACAAAGTCCCCCCGCTGTCTCGAACAAACGAGAGCTGCGAGAGTGGCACGACTACCTCATAGGTACGCAGGCACGGATCGCATGTGTACGTATACGTAGCGGTCGCGTACGTATCGCGATACGTGCGCGTTGCTTTCTGCGAATGCGCTCTACGAAAAACGTGGCGACCTTACACTGTTAGCAAAAACCGTACATTTACAGGGGCTGGCTACGGGACCGAAGCCACACAAACGCCGTTACCGCCCCATCCTGTAGCGCGCCTAAACGGTTACCTACCAATCTCCCAACCGAATTTTATTAGGGGGCATGATGAGTAGTTACGTTTACTGTGATTGGTGTTTGGTCA
Organism: Rhipicephalus appendiculatus; assembly: GCA_030522465.1. Taxonomy (NCBI): domain Eukaryota; kingdom Metazoa; phylum Arthropoda; class Arachnida; order Ixodida; family Ixodidae; genus Rhipicephalus; species Rhipicephalus appendiculatus. Next base: position 23,331 of record JALIZH010020217.1, read on the forward strand.
ATGCGGTTATTTTCTACAATTTATAAGCACCCGTACCACAGAGATTTTGTTGTTGCAGCATTAAAACTTCTAACGCACTACTTCTTTGCTCGGAATTCGCGAGGCGACCGCACGTCGCCATCGCGCTCACGAACACTGACGCACACTTCTTGCGATGGTAGCTTCAGCCATGGAGGAAGGAATACTGAGGAGAGGCCCTGACGTCACATTCGTGAAGCCTCCACCTCGCAAACACCCGCATCGCCTCCTAGCGAAGGAGCAGCTAACCATTTTGCGATTTCCGTCGCGTCGTTTGCAAGCGCATGCGCGCAGCGAGCGAGTTGGCGAGTCGCGGAAATTTTGCAGCCTTTTAGGTGCGAAGTAGTACACTGTAGTGCGAAGCATCTTAGAGCCGAGCTCAATCCGGTGGTGTAGTGCGTCCTGACCACCCTTACTGCGCATGCGCCTACTCTCTCTCCCACTCTCCTCCTTTACGCAGGCGTTCGGTCACCTTCTCTCCTCCTCCCCCGCACTGCGGCCCGTAAACCCACTCCCTCCTCTCCCTCCTCCATTTCATGTAAGCGCGTGCGCTCGGTCGAGGAAGTCTCGCTTGAATCGTACGGTCACTCCGTCGGTTCCCGGTCGCTGCAGTTGTCTCGAAAGTCTCGCTACCCTCGCCGCAGACTCACGTTGTCTCTCTGTAGCGGAAGCGGTAGCTCGACGCCGACGCTTGGCTTCGATGGCCGAGTGAACGTAAACGCAAATTTTGTGTGCACCTCCAATGCTGCTTCGCATCCCCTCATGCTTCCCTTTAGTGGGAGATGGTGTAATTTTTTTCGCCATGCACGCGACGCAGTCAGTTCACTCGTGCTTCTGTGTGTGTACTTAGGAAAGCTATGCAATGCCCAGCTGTTGCGAATATCCCGTGCAAATCGCGGGCACTGCGGAAAGTACCGGGTGTCACTCTTCATGAGTACGTACGATCGCTTCATTGCTGACCACTACTGGATGGTACTTGCATGCGAAACTCTCAGATGTGCGTTCTTTTGGTTCAACTCAGAACACACGTGAACTTGTTTTTGGCGTCTGATGCGCCGTACTATCGCGCTCAGTATGAGCTACATCACGCGAGCGCGTGGCCCAGCGCTCTGCAAGGCTGTAAAGTGGCGCCGATCGGGCCATATTTTCGAGTTATTGGGAGAGAGTGTGACTATTGCGGTAAGTGCGCATCACTCCCTATTGCTTGCTTTCACCCTGGCCCTCTTTTATTTGAAGGAACGTTCTGCCATTTATTTAGCTTTACTGAAGAAAAATTCGAAGTCTGTGTGTCAAGCCTCGGCAGCCATTATCATTTTCGAAGCTGACATCACGACAGGGCAAAACGAGGGCGAGCGTGAAAGCAAGGCGAGGCGATGCACACTCAAAGAAACAGCAAAACGCTCCCCTGATAACTCCAAGTTATTTCACGATCGGCGCCACTGTACAACCTCACAGTGCTCTTGGCCACGCGCTCCCACGATGTGGCTCATACTGAGCGCGATAGTACATAACATGCGCCTTAGGCATCGTATGACGTTTTTAGGGGTTCTGTCGTTCATACGGAAGGGCAATAAACTTTTGTTGTCATTATCGGACTACGTGGCGTATGTATTGCGCAGTGTGTGCGCGCTGCATTGTAGTTGTTGCGTGCGCAGTGGAATTACAAACTTTACGTGCACGATCGCGTATACAATACAGCGGTGTCCTTTTTTCGATGTAAAGTTTCCTCAAATACTAAGTTGGCGTTGCGCGGAAATGAAAGAAAGGCCTAACGCCAAGCAGGACGCTTAAGTCACTGGCAGGTAAGTTCAGAAACAACGATGCAGGGGCTGAATGTTTTTGATTGAGGCACGTACCGGTACTTTCTGTACTATTTCACAAAAACACTCCTCGAAGAATTAAGCACCCAGCGCTCAGGCCTGCCACGCCCGAACAGCCTGGTAAACGTGTGCTTGCAACATTTTACAGCATGCAAACCGCACAAAACGCGCTAAGTTTACGTCGGAACAACAAATCTGCGCAGAAGCGGACCAGCGTGGAGAGCACGCCGCGGGGCGTCTACTGCTTTGCTTGCCCCATAAATATGACGTCACTTCCGCCACACTTTTCGCAATGCATTGGGATACGATAGGGCCTCTCCTGAGTATCCCTTCCTTCATGGCTTCAGCAATGGTAGAGTGTACTAGAATATTTTGAGTGGCGCGACCAGCCGTCGTGGAGAGGGCCGCCGCGCGCGGAAAGTTGGCGGTGGCGCTGTAGTCAACCGCACTTGAACGCGTCTTCGCCTCTCGCGCTTGCTTGCAGCTTGCAGCCTGTCGCGCAGCGCGTTGTCGACGCGCAGAGAAATATGGCTTATGCTCGTGTGGTGCTCTACCTTTGCTTCCGTTCGAAAACATACGCCGTAAATTTCTAAATTAATGCATAGGGGTGAGTAAAATGCACTTTAATTCCCCCGCCGACATTTGTACACGCGATCATGTAAAGGTTCCTGTGCGCGACTTCACAACAATTTTTACATAAAAAACGAGTTACGGGCAGTAATAATTGCCTTTCCCTGCAACGGGTGCCATGACCGCTTGCGTAGCTTCCGTTCGCGTCGTCAGCGCAGCTCAGTTGTCGAAGTGATTTATAGTAATGCCACAGCGGTATCTCCTACAAGTGCACTTCCCATTCAAGTATCCAGTAATGAATAATCCTTTCACATGGGCTGCCAACACTGCAGGTAAACTTTGTGCACTGCTATCAAGTCTTAAAGCTGTAATGCACCACAAATAATGCGAATGCGCAGGAAACAGAGCGACACATTTCATTTACAAATACATTTTTGGGAGATAAAAGAGTGAAGTCTGTACAGAAGAATGCTCTCAGCGTTTGCTGCAGCAGATTTTTCATACTGGCAACGACAGAGTTAGTGCTTTCACCTTGACACAAGCGTCTTAATTGGTCTGCTGTTCGAAGCTCCGATTTTGTGCACATTGCCCTATGTAGTTTTTAGCATCCGTCGCTTGAGTAGTGACTTTCTTGTTTTCAAAGGCCTGCAGCTTGTATAGCAATTGTTCCGCAAAAAGGAGAATTCAATCATTTATTCAAATACCTGAGAAAATGCGACTCACTCCTCCGCTATGCTTATTGTAATATAATGATACATTTGGTCCTGGAGGCATAATTGCTATGTAGATTTAAAGTAGAATGGATCTGTACCGTACGACATTTAATAAAATATCGATGAACATTCCAATCATTTGTCCGCCGCGATGGAGCAGAGGTTATGGTCCTCGGCTGCTGACCCGAAGGTCGCGGGTTCGATCCGCAGCTGCCACATTTCAATGGAGGCGAAATGGTAGAGGCCCATGTACTGTGCGATGTCAGTGCACATTAAAGAACACAAGGTGCTCGTATTGTCCGGAGCCCTCCACTACGGCGTCTCTCATAATCATATCGTGATTTTGGGACGTTAAACTCCAAATATTATTATGATCATTTAGCGATCTGCCCGAGAGGTCGAGGCTGAAGAGGGCTCTTTTCCTTGAGTACATTTGTGAATTCATATGTAGGCACAAACGACGCATACCCCGTTCCACAACGCAGAGGAATGCTTGCAGCTCGTTGCAAGAGCGTCGCTTCTCGTGCGGTGGTCCAACGACACATATCAATCAACTTTTCTAACGCACACGCACGCACACACACACACCCCGCACTCAACGCTACCTGGACTTTGCAATAAAAAATAGCACGGCTATTTCTATAGTGATTTCAATTGCGCAGGAGTCAAGTGCACATAGAAAAATTTGGAAATTCGCGCGGTGTCATTAACTTGGATAGAAGCTCTATAATTAGTGTGGAAGCTCCGCCAACGTAGTGAGCACCTGCATCGTACTCTGAGTCTTCTGAGTGCTTTAAACGTCATCTAGGAAAGTAAAAAGAAAAAAAAAGTCAGCTGTACGATGGCGCTATTCTTTCCACGGGTTTAGTTTCCTTTTGCCTCAGTGTTGGTGTCTTAATTCACACTCAGGTACGAAAGCAAGTTCGGCGTCCCTCTAGGTATTCGCACTTCGGCCGCGTTCACGATTAGTACACTATCTCTTAACACAAAACGGGGCTCGAAATGTTGCTCGCATACTGAGCAGTCTACGTCCAGTGGCTTGTTCAACATCCGCAGGTCTCTCCACTGAAACATTCGTGGCTCTTCATCTGCACGGTCATTGAAAAGAGCCAATTTGAAAACCTGAGCCAGTGTTCGTAAAAATGTCTTACGATAAAAATGTTCGTAAGAGAATATTTTCCAATCTTGCTGTTCGACATATCATTTGCGATGCCGTCCTGCAATGGCAAAAAACAATTACGAAAGGGAAGTTTTCCGCATCTGTTAAAGTCCACGCGCAATAAGTCTTGCATCCTGGCACGAAGTAATGATGAAGCCGTTGCTTCGGAGGCATAGCAGGAGCTGCGCGGATTAGGATAGACTTATCCAACGCGAATAATCACCAAGCGCAAACCATGACAACTGCGGAACGAGCGGGCGCTCTTCAAGTGCCGGCGATGACAGCGCCGCCGCAATTTTCCGCGCGAGAGGGGTCGGCGCCTAACAATAGAACCGGTCTCCGTTCGCGCCACTCAAAAGTTCTAGTACACTCTAGCAATGGCTTGGTAGCTTCAGCTTTTACGAGCAGCGGTGGCGGCGGCTTTATCTGGTGGATTGGATACCTTCCCGCGCTTTCACTACAAGGTCCAGCCGTGCAGCGTCGACGTCCCACACCACCACAGCGCATGTGCGTCCCCTCCCGCTCTCTCTCTCTCCTCTCCTACGCTCACCCCCCTTTCTCTCCTCTAGGAATCACCTACTCTACGGTGCGTCCCACACCCCCCACAGCGCATGCGCGTCCCCTCTCTCTCCTCTCCTACGCTCCCCCCCTTTCTCTCCTCTAGGAATCCCCTACTCTACGGAGCGACTCCCGCGTCCCACAGCGCATGCGCGTCCCTTCCCCCCTCTCTCTCCTCTCCTACGGTCCCCCCCACCGTTCTCTCCTCTACGAATCCTCTACGGAGCGGCGCGCACGACAGGTGGTGCGACAGCTGCATACTCCGCTGGGGGGCGCCACGGTAGTTCCGCCTATGAAAATGATGGAGCGCGCGCGCCTGATTCTCTCTCCTGTGCAGCGCCGCGATAAGCGCCCGTGCCGCTGCCGCGAAACGATAGCGGCGACGTTTTTCCCGCTCAAGCCAGCATATCCCCGCTGCTTCGCATCCACACATGGTTCCCTTTAGCGGGAGATGGGAAGTTTTTTTTTCAGGCTAATTTTGTGCGAGTTCTTTTGGCGACGTTCAGCCGTCGCTCTTGGTGTTCATGTAGCTGAACCGCAGAGCTTGCTGTATACAGTCAAGCTGCATGACTGGTCGCCCTGGAAACTTCGTTGCCGAATCGCGTGGCGGTACTTGTTACTTCGTTTAGCTGTGGTGATTCGCGTCTTGTATGGTGTGTCGTTGCACGAACTTGTGTCGGTATTGACGGGGTGCTCATTTGTATCTATATCACGTATCTCTCACATCTACTAAATATAGCACATGAAAGCGCAATCAGAGATGACATCCGCGCTGCACTGGGGAAAAAAATTCGCACGGTTCTGCTGTGCACGTTACTGCATAATATAGAGTGAAAGTATATTTTCGCGGACCAAATTAATTACTTTTATGCAGCAAGTTCAACGAGTATATTGCAGATCGTGAAGTCGTTGCTAAACTGTTGTTTTATTACGCACGTAGAACGCGTAGTCAAGCACAGTGGGCTAGCATAAAGCGTGCAGGTTTATTCCTTGGGCAGCCTGTACGCCTTTCACTACCGCTTTCGCCGACATAAAAAAACGTTCATCTGTGAGCTGCGGTTATCACAGCGCGACTATTCCCGTCGGGGCATCGTAGATAGGTTCCCGCGCTGGCGAAAACGAGGCGCTAAAGATGAGAAGCGCGCGAGCTGGCACGGATCAGATTTCTTGATCGCCATTGTGCCGACGTCCCGGCAATTTTCTTTAGTGCTTTGAAAGACGACGCTTTAGGATCGCCGCGCGGTGCGGCACATGTTCAGTTCTGGTCCAAGATTGTAGGGATGTACTACGTGAATGAGTATCTCCTACTGAGAGTGCGTCACCGCAGAAGCAGGGGTTAAATATCGTGCGTCGATAACACATTTCTAAACGCGTCATTTGTGCAGAAGTGGAGTGGATAGGCCAGCAAATTCTGTGCATCAGTGAGTAAATGGGAATGCGGCTGAACTGACTGTTGTGGGCGTGTCAAGAAATATCAAACTCGTCTTCAATTGTAAAACTAGCTGTGTACTACAATATCATTATCTGAAAACTGAGAATAGTAACATCCACTTTCCTTCCTTGCACCAAACACTTAGAGGTAGTTTCTGCTTTGAACTATATTCCAAAATAATTTTAAATGTACAATCTTATTGAATGTGTATTAAGTTCATTTAAGCATTATTGAAGTATCTGTGGTGTTTCCTTTTGTAATGACTCAGTAGCTAGGTTAGACAGAGTGGAAGTGCGCCTGATAAAGTACAGTGAGCATATGCCTGAACATTGTGCCTGTTTCATAGCATTAACGTGCATGGACCTGTTGTAAAACTTCCAGCTAGTCGAACGTTCTATAGGAGACATCTTTTCAACTTTACCAAGTATATACAGCTGAAACCCACACGGATTCCTCGGCAATAACGCGTCACAGTTGAGGTAAATTTTTTGAGGTGGTGATGTACAAACACAAGGTGAAACAATGTAATATATCTTTTTTTCGCACGTAAATTTTCTCAGAATTTCTTTCTCCGACGTTTGGTTTTCGCTTTAAGCTCTTTGATAAGTCCGAAGTCATGCGGACACCTGCAAAGCTTATTCAGGCGGTGGTGTGTCTACCTCAGAAAGATGGCGGTCCTTAGGTGTGAGCCCCAGACCAAGAAAAAGTTGTCTCAGATATGAAGTTTCACCTTGAGAAAGATGTATGGAACTCCACTGTAGCAGGCTGCTGTGATTTGGCTCTATGTCCCATTCTCACTCCTTTAAGTATCTGCCTTGCAAACTTTGCTGAATTATTCTTATTGCTGTATTTGTTAGAAGGGGAGAAGACGTATTTGGGTAGAAGGGGAGAAGACGACAGTGTGAGCTCTTAAGTTCCAACTGGTGTTCTCACCTTTGTTACCTTATGTACTGAGTTGCTTTAAAAACTCATAAAGTAGTGGAAATTCATGTGTCGCAATGATGAAATTAAGGTTTCTAAATATATTGTTAGCTAATGCTAATGACTTGTAATACAATCCGATTGCAGTCAAAAAATTAGGAAGGGCGTACTGCCATACTTGCCATATTTTTAATCCCTCGTTTTTTCTTGCGAGTGTACCAAAGCCATCCTGATTGCATTGTGTAGCTAATTATTCTGGCTAAGTAGTTTGGAATGACCAGACATTGCTGCTGCTTCTCATCTTAACAACCTTGAACATCTAATGTGATTAAATGTCTTTTTTGCTTATCTTGGTCTTGTTTATGTATTCTGGATTCGGCCTACAGAGAGAAAAAATAAACTTGATGACAAGCGGCAGAAGTTTAGGGTAACGGTACTTGGCTGATGACCCAAAAGATGCGGGTTCGATCTTGGCCAGGAACCCCAGGTGGTCGAAATTATCTGGAACCCTTCATTATACCACGCTTCACAATCATGTTGTGCTTTTGGCACATAAAACCCTAGAAATCAATAGTAATCTTGATGCAGAATATCTGACTGCAGAGCAAATGGCTTTATTGGCACTGATGTCTATACGCTTCGCACTTTTTAAGCAAGATTAAAAAAAATTTATGTGCTCACCTTTCCATGGGGAGTCTGAATATGGCAAGCACTTATGACAAAGCCTGTAACGTATGCACATTTCATATCTGTGCAATATATAACGAACATGAACTCTGCTTCTTGCAGGTCTATCCACTAGGTTGAATGGAAAACCACGAAGAAGCATTCAGGTGCTAAGTGGACAGCACCGAGAGCGACACCCACACATTCACAGTGTGCAATGGGGAGGGGATTTTTGGCAAGTGTATTCAAACATTCCTACTGATAGAGATAAAGCACGGAGTAGTTTTACACTGTGTATACCAGATATGATTTTGCAGTGGTCTTTGTTGGCTCAAGAGAATATTTGAAGGTGTCGCTTTGTGCTTTACAGATGTCGACGAAAGCGCATGAAGTAGCACAGCTCTTGGTAAGCTTTCTCACTCTTTTTAAATTATAAATGTTTTAAAATATGAGCTGAGCCCACATTTTCAAGTGTCTATCATGTATAAAAAGCAAATAATTGGAAAGGCCCTGTAATCTCTCCACAAGTACATGGCACATGCCACCACATGCTACTTAAAATCATTATAGTATTCTATCTTCGGCCTATTGCCACTGTGATCACTGCTTCATTTTCTAATTGAAAGCGACTTTTGGAAGCTGACTGCCAGCAGGTCAGTGGATGACAAATTAGAAAGAGACCTTCATAAAAACAAGTGTATGTAAAATGGCGCATTATTTAAAAGGCAAAGTCAGTGCATCACAGTTGGTTAAAAAGATTTTGAACATAGTAGTGTTCAGGAACGCGCTTCAGGTAAAGAGAAGCTTGTGTGTAATGTGTTTGTGTGTGATACAGCCTTGTTTATCAAACTTTCTAAGCATCTAACACAGTCTGCTTTAAGTGCACATTGCTACTGTTAAAAAAAAATTTGGCAGATTGCGGGTACCGTGGGAATCAATGATATGCGAAGCATGCATCACGAAGTTTGCTGTGTGGCACTTTTCAAAATGAACATAACGTTACGAGGCGGATAAAGTATTACTCAGTAAACATATGTAGAAGTTTCATGCGCATTCACATATCTAGAAAACATGCAAATGTGAGAACTGGTTTTATATAGTTGCGTAACGACGCCACCACTACAGTGAACACTACCAGCGCCAGCTGTGGTAGACTGAATGTTGTTCTTGTATTAGTCCGTGATGTTCTTTACGGGAAGTGTAATGCAGAAGCATATGCTGATTTTTTTTCGTGCCTTCAGGTACGAAGTCGATCGTCGTTAAGTGCGGTAGTTGTGTGCACATCGTGGACTTATCGGGGAAGTCCACTACACTGGCGTCTACTTGTGACTACAGTGAATCTGACATAACGTTAGCACTCACGTTAAAGCACAGACGTCAGCATGCGTAACCGACAAGATTTTGACGTTATTCATGTCATGACCAGACAGTCATATTCCCCAAACACTCTTACCCTTCCATGCCAATTTTGGTTTACACCAAGTTAAAGAGGCGATTACGAGAGCACCCAGACGTAGGCGGATAGATAGATAGAAAGATAGATAGATAGATAGATAGATAGAAAGAAAGAAACGCTCAAAGTGCCTGCAGTCCGCAAAGAAATGCTTCGCATTTAATACCAACATGCATACATGACTTTCTTCGCCCATATGTTTTGAGATGATCACCAAGGCAAAAAAAAAAAAGCTGCTCAAGACATACCAGTTCCCGACTTCTTTTTTTCTTTCCCCAAATGATGCACCCGCCATAGCCTGGCAAGTGCTTGTGTTAACACTTGCATAAGTTCCAACGTTTAACATCTGCCTCAAAATTAAACACTGCGTGTTCAAACACTACAAATAATACTGGCACAAAGTGCCAGTATTATTTGTAGAAAGAGGTACACAACAAAGCCACAACGGTATCATTTGTAGAAAGAGCTAGGCAAACTTGTGTGCTGTTGTATTCAAATTCTTTGGTAACTAATTACCAATTATGGTTTGCTCAAATATCCAAATTGTTTGCCTAGCACAAGTGTTCACTTTTCTTTACTTCTTTAGTATGCTTTCATCTAATGACCAAGAAAAGAGACCTGAGCTGCTCTGTGTGCTTCAAATTTTTCGGTGAAGCGGTGTCATTTCAAAATCAGATTTAGGTAGAATAAATGTGAGACAAACCTGACAGCTAAATGTCTTCATTGCTGCCATTAGCATAACATGAAGGTGAACATGAGCATTTATGACTTTGACAGTTGAAACTGCATTGTGATTAGGTAATTGTGTGACCAAGTGGTCTGTCGCTGTGTGTTGTGTTAGTGTTTACGGGAAGTTACATTGTGTGGCTGCTGTCGAAAATATGCCTGTTTGGTCTTGGCCACAGCGGTCACGTTTTGACAAAGGTGAAAAGCGACCGCCGTGGCCCTGAGGTCCATGTACTGCACAATGTTCGGGCCCATTAAAGGACCGAAGTAGTCGAAATTCAATGGAGCCCTCCGCTACGGTGTGCGTCGTTAGCATGTGGTTTTGGCATGAAATCCAGGGTTTGACGGACTCCCGTCTGGTCGGGAGGAGGCATTGCAAAAGAAGAAGAAGAAACGCCGACCACAATAAAAACTATTTAAAACAAAACGAGACATTTCGGCTCCCACACGGGAGCCTTGCTCACAATGGGGTTCAAATGTATGATGACAAGCTAAGTACGTTTCAGTAGGTGCCGCAAGCATCGCGCATACACGTGAGGAAAGTTTCCATCGTTGCGGTTGAGGGTGCGCTCTGTCGTCTGTATTATCAAGGATTCGAGATAAAGGCGCGAAGACATTTTTTTTCTCTTTTTCAATGATGCTGGCGTTATCCCAATTGATTACGTGGCCAGTCGTTTCTGCGTGTTCTGCTAATGCATTGGATGCAGCGTTCTTTTTCTTGACGTCATAGCGGTGTTGGTGGTGGTGGTGGTGGTTGTGATGTTGCAACAGGCGGGGTTAGCCTGGCCTAAATAGCCGGCAATTGTTCCGCCCGAGCATCTCTTGAATCATAGGGGTCCGTCACCAAATGTCACTCAGCCCAGTGTCTCGCAGGAAAGCCATCAGGATCCGTTGCACGCTCCTCCTCGTCGCCGTGGGCCCTTCAGGAAAAATGACATCTTCAGATGTCCCGTGCTTGTGACAACCTTTCTGCAAGCTGCGTACCATCTCTGTTCTTTCGCTGTCAAACTGCGGGCACAGCCAAATGAAATGATCGATGTCGCCGATGTCACCACAAACGCCACAAAACGGGGAAGCGCCTCGCCCAGTCTTGAATGACCAAGCCGGCGTGTATGCGGAGTCAGTTCTTATCCGGTAAAGAAGCGTCGCTTGTTCTCTAGAAAGTCCGTGGATTACGCATGACTGATGCGGGGAAACTTGTGGATCGCCCTGAAGTGATTGCGTATTATATCCTTGTTGTTCTGGTAAGTTTTAGGCGCTCTTATTTTTGGAACACAAGTTCGCGCTTCACGTGCAAGGGCATCAGCTTTTTCATTGCCTTCAATTCCAACGTGGGAGGGGATCCACTGAAACTTTACATTGAAGCTCTTGCCGATCAGGTGTTTAATGAGCGCCAGAGATTGTCTTGTGAATTTTTCTTGAGGTAGCCCTCGATGCAGTCGCTGTAACGCCGACTGTGAATCCGTCAGCATTACCACATCTCGTGCAGAAAACGATCGCAATTTTCGCAAAGCCGCGGTGATTGCGGCGCTTTCTACTGTTGTGGACGACACAACACGATCCAGGCGGCCCGACCATGACACGCCCAGGGAGGGTATGCAGAAAGCCGCTGCGCAGCTATCCGTCTGTGTGCACACCGATCCGTCAGTGTAAACTTGTAGGTGACCACGGTACATGGTGCTCAAATGGTCCAACACCAGAAACTTTGCTTCCTCAGCTGGAACGGTGCGTTTCGTCGGCAGTTTAGGAACCCTGAAGTTACAGGCAACGTCCACAAAGGACCATGACGGGTCGATAGGGCTCCGTTGAGGCGATTTCAAGCCTAAATGTCGAAATGTGTTCAGTGCCGCGTGAAAATGTGAGTCAGTTCTTGCTCTTAGCCGCCGGAGAAGGGCCGTGCCTGTGGAGGACTCGCCCAGTCTTGATATCTGCGTCAACAAAGCCTGAGACGCCAGGAGGCGGAGTGGTAGAGACTCGGCTTCATCGCTGACCTTCTTGTTTGACGCCGCCTGAGGGACTCCCATCGCCAAGCGAAGACCCTTTCTGTGCACTGCCTCTAAGCGTTCAAACTGGCTCGGTGATGGCGATATCAGCGACAGCTGGTAAAGAATGCGGCTTGTTATGAGCGCAGCATTCAGCTTAAGCATCGACACAGGATTGTCGCCCCAGCGTACACCTGCCATGCGACGAAGAGCGTTGAGTCTTTGTACGGATGTGGCCACAATACCATCAACCGCTCGTCGCCATAGTAACTTGTTATCGATGGTAACGCCCAGGAAACGAACACTTGTCGCACGACGAATGGAATGGCCTCTGATATTCAGCGACAGGCGCGTTGACTTCCGTCGCACCCCCGGGAAGAGCATGAAGGCAGATTTCTCCGCTGATAGAGACAGGCCAAGTGTCGACAAATGGCGTTCAGTGATTGAAATGGCGCCCTGTGCTATCCGGGCCAAACGTTTGTGTTGGTACCCTGAGATCCAGATGCAGATATCATCGGCATAGATGGATATTTTAACTGCTTTCAGAGCTACTTTCAGAGCAACAGGAAGACTGGCCATGGCAGCGTTAAAAAGCAAGGGAGATAGAACACTTCCTTGTGGAACGCCGAGGGAAACGCTTCGCTCTTCGCTCGTTACATTTCCAAGCTTAACCCGGACACGCCGGTCTCCGATAAATTCATGTACGAAACGAAGAGCATTTCCCGAAATACCCATGGCTTGGAGTCCGTTGACGATGCCTGTTTGAAGCACACAGTCATAGGCTTTGGCAACGTCCATGAAGACGGCGAGTGTCGAGAGGCCGCTGACACGGTGGCGCTCGATGTGGCTCAGCAGGTCCAAAACACTGTCCTGGACGCTCAGCCGTGGGCGAAATCCCGAAAACAACAAGCAACACTGAACACTAGCCATCGTACCTTGTTCTTTTTCTATGTGTATCAAAACATGGCACAAATACTTGGACAAGCAATGAGCTCTGCCTTTCTGTATCATATTGCTACATCGTTCAGACTTTAGAATAAAAACATGCTGCACTCGTTGGAGATCTCTCAAGGCAGCATTTCAATTTTTGTATTTTTGTCATGTTTTTTCAAAAAGTCTGCAGTAAGAGATGTCATGTTAGTTTTTGTAGGACATTAATTTGTATGGATGCAGAAAGCCTAATACACTTCTTTATTTCATATCTTTTTTCACGAAGACTAGACACTTCTGGCGAAGCAGCAAGAGTTCTGGCCCACCTGTTCGTCTACAGGATGGCCTGTTCTGCGAATGCTCATGGGCCTTACAGTACACTATATTGACGATCTTGTACATCACTCAGCATTTAGGATTGCCAGCACTTGGACTCCTGCACTGTGTTATGCACGATGCTGTGTCCAAACTTTCCATTAAGAGTACGCATTTTTAAAAGTTCACATGTCTTGAAAAAGGATGTAAACTCATTTAATTGACTAAACTTAATTCCTGGCTGTTTTACAACCTGTATTTATAGCCTGTTCAATTTTTATTCAAACTCATGGCATATCCAGTCCTTGGCTCTAATGTGTCAAGCCACCACCAGTATTGATAGGCAATTTTTAATTTAAAACTTGTTATTGCCTAACGTAACTTTCCTGTCATGGTATTCAGATTCATTTTACGTGAGGTAGTTTCGCATGAGCCATAAATTCAGCTATTAAAGATGGATTTTACCGGTACCAGATGATAGCACAGCACTAGCTGGCATGAAAATATTATAACTGTAGGCAAGCCCGTCGCCAGGAATTTTTTTCGGGGGGGGGGGGGGGGGGGGCACTTGTTGAAGGCCTTGAAAACACCTGTTTTTATTATTTGTCCTTGGTAAAACACCCCCCCTCCATCCGAATATCAGCGGGGGGGGCCGGGCCCCTAGCCCCCCCCGGCTACTGGCCTGACTGGCCTACTTAAAGAGGAACTCCGGCGATTTTTCTATATTCACCGATTTAAATAAAACTTTCAACATATCTTCTCTTCGCGGCCCTGATGATATACGCCAAATTATACAGCCGTAAGTCATTTAGTTTTAGGAAAAAAAATTTTAAAAAATCGGCAGCCAATTCCGGAATAATGCATTAAAATGCGGGCCACCCTGTGTACGTGCCGCATCTGTCTACTCCTTTCTCGCCCAGTAGACGGACGCAGCGCGCGGCGCGCTCTTTTTTCGTCGAGGTGACGCTGACGCTAGCACAGTTGTGTAGCGGATTTCGTGACGTCATCGCATACCCAGCATGAAGCATGGAGCAGCTCCCTGTTTCGGTTTCTGTTTTGGCTCATCGTTCATTGCTTATTTAAAATTATTGACAATAGTGTCGGCAAAATGAACCACCCTAGCTGTTGCAGGACTGTTAACACTATTTGAAAACGGCGTTATCTCAGTACGGTCGAAAATGCACCGGAGTTCCCCTTTAAGCATAATAGTACGGGCGAATTATGGTTGTGAAATAATGCCTAGTTCCCAAGCTTAATTTTAGAAATTTGCATCATCATATGAAAATATGTGAACAAAGACAAGCGTGTTTGCAAATTTTGGCAGGTGGATTTATGGTCGACACCACAGGTCTTTATACAACAAAGTTGACTGCACAGTCGTCTATCATGTTTCATGCCTGAGGGCGACCTAATGCAATATAAAGAAATTGTACACTACCATGCCTATTCCACAGTCAAATGTTTCTCAAAAGTGTTGTAAGCCTTCACTGACTTATCCAATTGCCTTCATTTGTAAGCAGACACCAAGTTGCTTGTGCATGCCGTTTGTTTGGATTTAAATGCATACTGGCATTGCAAAGTGTATGTGTCGTGCTTTTTGATGTTTTTTTTTACTGTACTTTCGGTTGTGCTGTGTATCTTGTTTCCTGTGTTCAATAATGAGCATACGTTCTGTACTGTTGATGAAAATGTGTATTTTTACATTGACATTATGAATGTTATTCTTTTGATTACAATAAAGTACTACAATTCACATTTTTTGTATCAATTCATGTTTAAGAATTTCTAATGCATTCAAACAAAAAAGAGCTTGTATTATGCAAAAGAAATTCAAACACTCACGTATAGATCAGTGGGTCTCAGCGACGTATGTTTCGAAAGCCCCTTGTGGAATAGTGGACGTGATGAAGGTAGGTGCCATAAGTAAACTCATGTATTGTGAAATAGGTGCCGTCTATTTCACTGTGCGAAAGAATGGTCAAACTGAAGTGTCACGCCAGTTTGATCTGAACACCTTGTGAATAAGTTGTGTGGTCTCCAGCCACATTCCATCTGTTTCTAGCTATGCTTGCTCCTCGAATATGCAAGCCTGGGGACTGCATATGTCGCAAGATAACGGCAACTGAAGATCTGCAGCCATATCATGGGGGGCGGAAAAACGCATGTCAGCCCCGCCGCAATGCAAATCAGTTTTGCGGTGAAGCATACCAGAAATCAGACGGGGCCCCTGTTACTGGATGGTGTGCCTTGAAAAGGGCTTTTTAAAATCTTTTTTTTCGAGGGGGGATACTGTAGATAATCCTTGTGTTATACCAGATGGACTGAACAGATTATCCTTGCAAAATATGCAAATAAGCGACAGGCAGTGAACGGAAACGAACCAACATTCATCGAACATGGATGGGTTGATCATTTATCAACGGTAGCATAATTTGTATAATGAGTTTGGACACACCTAAAGGTATACGAGGCAGTACGAGTGCTCGTGGCACCTACTTGTGACCTGCTGTGACAAAAGCTATCCTACGAAATATAAATAAACGTTCTTTTCAGAAGAACAGCTGTGTCACTCAGGCATGCAATTACGCCATTTTTCTAGCAAATACTGCACAATTTCTTTAGGGGGGACCGCCAAATACACGTGGACGTTGGCAACAGAGAAGTGCAACAGTATTATCTTGTTATTTTTAGGGAGCCATGTCACTCGCGAATCAGTGGAGCTTGGTGCACGCCTACGACATTCATTATAACGGCGCGCGACTCTGAAGAGTAAAGGTTATTTAGTCAAGGGGTTACTAGTCTCCGTGTATAAAAGCAATTAAATACTGACTATGACTAATTGAGAAGCACTGTATAACGCGCCTCAGAGCGCGTTAAGTGCTCATGGTGGAAATATTCGTCTAACTGCTCGGAAGGTGCCGCTGACCCGGCGTGCAGCCGGCAACAGTACGTACGCGCACAATAAATACACATGGTTGTATATGTGCACGCTAAAATACCCTTGTAACTCAGGCATTGACTTATGTAACAATGAGATACCATAGAACATGGTCTACGAACAGCTGAGAACGGACTGGTGCCACTGCAAACCATAGCTCGGCAAAACTTGTGGAGCTCACTCAGACTAGCTCATGAAATATATTTTGCACTTAGGGCTCACTCGGACAGACTCAATAACATTCTCCTGAGCCGGACTCACTCGGACTCATATTCACAAAAATTTTCTTCAAGCGGACTCACTCGGACTCAGACTCACCAAAACATTACTCACCTAGACTCACTCTGAATCAGACTCACGGCTCAATCTTAGTCTGTGTGAGTCCGAGTGAGTCGACTCATGAGTCCGTTAGCCTAGAATTAGCTTTTTCGACCATGGTGTTAATGCTCTTTAACACTAATATCTCACGTAGTCGGTGCTCTTCTTGGCGCCTTTTAACATAGTATCTTGGAATACGTGTTACGAGTGCTCGCAAACAACTAAGGTCATATTTATTGAAGGAGATCGCAACATCAAGATATATTTATCAAGAACTTCCCTGGAAAAGTTGGTAGGGGGGGGTCAAGGCACCCCCCCTACGCACTTCGCGCCTCTGACCAATAAATATTGAAACGGTTGTATGAGCGACGCTGTTTTGGAATACGTGTAAGTACGTGAATTTAGGCATGGCTGATAGTAATGCTGATGATGAATAGATAGGTCAATTGGTCGGCAAAAAGAAGTGGAACTCACTCAGACTCACTCAAGAAATATATGGTGCGCTTTGGACTCACTCGGACTGAGACTGACCAAACTTTTTTTGAGCTGGACTCACTCGAACTCACACTCACGAAAATTTTCTTCAACCGGACTCACTCGCACTCAAACTCACCAAAATATTACTCACCCGGACTCACTCAGACTCAGACTCACGGCTCGATCATCTGAGTCTGAGTGAGTCTGAGTGAGTCGACTCATGAGTGAGTTCGCCGACCTATGCTGCAAAACACTTGCGGCTCGCGGCAAAAATAACCAAAATCACTCAACAGCACACGCTCGTAGAATACACATACGTGAGTATCGCTACCTGAAGGTACTTGCCATGCTGGTATCTGTGAATTTGGGGTGAGAAAGTTATCCACAACTTAGGGTGAACACTGAAAAGGACACACGTTTATCATTTTGCTTGCGGCACGACAGGCGACGAACCGAAGTCGGAGCTTAAGGTGCTAACGGAGGTCTTTGCGAGTTCATGACGCCGCGTAATCTATTTACGAACTTAATGCAAGCGCAATACACGCTGACGATGCAACAACACAAGTTGCAAGCTCCTCCTGCTTTTTTTCAAACCACTTTGTGAATACATATGCTTGAGAAAACTCATCGCAGCATGCGGTGGCTCTGTGGTGTAAAGGTTAGCGTGTTTGCTCTCGGTGCGTGTGGTTAGTGGTTCGAACCCAGTGTCGTGTATGATTTGTATATGTATCCAAGAGAACAGACTTTTGGGCTAGTTGGTTTGTAACGTTCACTGAAGCCATAGCGCTGAAAAGACTGGGGCCACAGAAAGAGGCACGTCCCGTCCTCTTTCTGTGGTCCCTGTCTTTTCAGCGCTATGGCTTCAGTGAATTGTAAATGAATGTAAGCACTTATGTATGTCTTCTAATTGTCCGCTGAGTTAAGTATGAAAAAAATTAATCCGTCAGACGCGCTTACAGTGCCGAAAAAAAATTTTTTTGCAGCCGCCTTAGCGCCCCCTATTGACAGCACGCCACGCGTAAGCGCTGCACACTGTATGACCTAGAATCTTGCAAAAGCCACGTCAAGGCTATTGTGTTACTTTCTCTGGGAGCCCTCTGCGTAGTCACATAACGAACTGACTAGCAGCGCCGTAATTTGAACCGATTTTCGGCCTGCAGGCGTGCATTCGAGTGAGTATTCGACTGGCAGTGTAGCGAAACGCTTGCAAACATCACGCCTTCATTAACCATCTCCCGTCAAGACAGCGGGAAGGTTCTGTTTAATCTACGTGTTGTAGTCGCGAGTGCTCTGCGTGTTTTGGTTGCGTGGATGTGTGCGTGTATGTATGTGTCTTTCTTTTTTGCGCTTGATTAATTTTATACCGCAGCTATTTCAATGTGCCAGCTTTACTGCCTCGGTGGGAGTGCCTTCACTCTATCGGAGACGGAGTACTGTACTCCATGAGAGGGCGTTGGATCACTCTCTCTCTAAAGAGAGTAGTTTCACCCTGGAAAAAGGAGTGCCCAGCGGGACAAGCCAAAACTCTCGCAAAGGGCGTAAAGGCACTCCCTTTGTTCTAAGAGTGCGCTTCAACTATCTCACGTGTCGTTTGCTCCGGGCTTCTTCCTATCGCAATACACTGCGAATAGATGGGATCACACCCGCACTTCCTGCAGCGGAATGCCAAATGTCCCACACCTCCAGTTCGCACGTTACTTGCGTGTTCACGCAGCCTGTCGTTTGCACACCGTCCCGTCTGCCCTATGTATTTCTTGCCACAGGACAGCGGTAACTCATAAACGATGTTGCTCTCACATTTAAGAAAGCTTTCTTTGCGCTTTTTCTGGCACCACTGTGTGCAAACGACAGGCTGCGTGAACACGCACAAATAACGTGCGAACTGGAGGCGTGAGACATTTGGCATTCCACTGTAGGAAGTGAGCGTGTGATCCCATCTATTCGCAGTGTATTGCGATAGGAAGAAGCCAGGAGCAAACGACACGTGAGATAATTGAAGCGGCGAAGATAGCAAGGCTGGGAGACGCGTGCGTTAGTGCACCTTCTATAGATGTCTCGAAAAAAAGAACTTGATTTTTTAAGCAAGGACCCACAGAGTGGCTCGACGGTAATGACAATCTTGAATGTCCTCTTGATCTCGCAAAAAGAAAATTTCAGTATCATTTTGTTGACTGCATATCTTAACTTTCATGCATTCACTCATCATTGGTTTTCTTAATCTTCCTGTACATTGCGCCTGCGTGCGTTGCTTTCTGTTGTATATGTATATATGTACCTTTGCGAAAAATAAATCATTTTGTAGGAAGTCCAGCGCTTGTGTCCGCGTCGGTTTTCGTCCTTGTCCTTTTGTGCGCTAAAAAAGTGAAACATGAATTACCAACATGCCCAAGCGTACGCTCTTTCAAGTTGATCATTGTGGTCACTCATTTTTTCTTTTTCCTACCACCCCTGAGGAGGTAAGAAATACAATTATTAGCATAAAGTCCTGCGGCGCAGGTATTTACAACATATCTGCTTACCATGTGTAAATGGTTGCTGATGTGATTGCAGATGTGCTCACCTACATAATCTAATTTTCGAGTCTGGTATATTTCCCCGTGAGTTGAAAATAAATAAGGTAATTCCAGTATTTTTTTTAAAAAGGGTGACAGATGCTTAATATCTAATTACAGACCTATATCCATTCTTCATTTTTTTAGCAAGGTAATGGAAAAGCTGATACACGTTCGACTGTCCAGCTACCTAACTAAATATCACCTATTTCATTCGAATCAGTTTGGCTTTAGACAAGGATATTCGACTAACTTAGCCTTCATTTACTTTACAGAAAAATGCAAAATAGAAATTGACTGGAGTCACTTCATTGGTTCTGTTTTTTTTAGATTTTACTAAAGCGTTTGATACACTAAATCGCGACATTATTTTCTCCAAACTTTTCATCTTATGGCATTACTGGCGACTCTCTCCATCTTTCTCGCAGTTACTTATCCGATCGAGAGCAATTAGTATACATCTGTGGCATCCATTCCACTAAAAAAATAGTTAACGTCGGTGTTCCACAAAGCTCAATTATGGGCCCACTATTATTTATACTCTACATTAACGATCTTCCGCAATGTCTAACCTCGTCAACTGAATGCATTTTATATGCTGACGACATGACCCCCTACTCTCCACTCTAAGAAATAATCGAGTAAAAAGGGTGTCTTTTTGCTACACAACTATAATCGTCATCTACCCCGCGTACTTTCCTGGCGTTATCACCGCCGTCCCGGCACTTCCCGGACACGAACGCTGCGCGCGTTATCGGCGTGACATAGCATTCTTGATAGGAATGTGCCGAGAGCCGGGTTTTCAAGACAGGAAACGTGAGCAAACCAGATGACGATTATTGCTGTGTAGCAGAAATACTCCCAAAATACTCGACGTTTTCTTAGAGTGTACTTCCAAATAATTTATTAAGCAACCTAATAACAACCCTTAATGTAGAGCTTCTTAACGTTAGTGCATGGTGTACTAAAAATAAGCTTTTGATAAATACCTCAAAAACCATGTTATTAATTTTTAATTCCAGGTCAATAAATAATGCCCAAGTTCCACCGCTTTATATCGACTCGTATTCCATCCACCTATCGGATCATTGTTCTTTCCTTGGAACTCGATTCCCGGTTAAAATTCAACTTACATATTCAAGGACTGCAGCGGGAAACATGGTATTAGGGTATTATTAAAAACTACATGTTATTTTGATTTGACTACTTTGATCACTTTATATTATGGATTCATTCGCAGTCATCTGAACTATTGCATTGCTTCATGGGGTCAAACATATAACTGTCATCTTTCTTCCCTCCAACATGTACAAAATCAAGCCATTCGCATTCTCACCTGGAGCAGCCTGACGCTCCCATGTTAGTCATTTGTACACTGAACTAAACCTATTAAATATTGACAACCGTGAAGAAATTTAACGTATACATTTTCGCTTATCGAGTAGTTAAGGACCACAGCCTTCTAAAATTTGTTCTCATCCGAAACCTTTCTAATTCGAACATTACCCACTTTTCCTCAAATAACTTTTTACTTCCCAAGGTAAGAACCAACTATGGTTCTCAAAGACTAGCTTTTTGTTTTGAATCAAGTTTTGGAATTCTTTGCCGTATAATATTAAGTGTGCTTTTTTTGTTTCGTCATTCAAACATCAGCTTCGCAAATTAATGTTTAATGAATAGCACCATTTATTGAATGTTCTTCAAGTACAACTTTAATTCTGTTGTTCTGATTGTGTTTGCTTCTTATTATGTTACTGTTCCTTACCTCTATTCATTTTATGTTTTACATTGTATTCCTGTTCGCATCGCCGTTTTTTCTTTACTTTGTACCATGAATATTCTGCTTTTTTCATTTTTGCTGTTAAGTAGTGTTCTTTTTTTACCATTATAATAAGGTCCCCCCTACAGAGTTTATACCATGGGACCTTTTTCTGTACTAAAATGTTTCTATTCTGTATATGTACTCAATAGTGAATAAACTTCAAACTTCATGTGTAACACTGCTCAGCATGTGTAAACATAAAAATATCTTGTTTTCTCATTGCTAATGTGATTTCTTCCAGGTCAGTCCATCTTTGAATGTACCTGTCACCGGCATGTGGTTAAGGAGCTCATCATGCCAAACATCACCTTGAAGCTGACTGTTGAGCACCTGTTTGCTGACTACTACTACTTGGACGCTGCATGTGCGGGGGGCGGCACTCAAATTTCTTCTGAGGTCAGTATGTCTTGCTTCTTATTCGTCATGAGAAAATTACCTTTTTGAACAATGCGGCTCTGTTCAAGAAAAGGCATCCTAAGTAGGTGGAGGTGCATTAAGACGCCTCAGGTCATTCGTTCTAAAAGACAGGGCGTGCAAACACGGACAAAAGAAAGAAGTCAAGACACCGCAAAAGCCGACTAACAACAAATGTGCGCCAACGTTGAAATGGAAAGAAGGAACAAAAACTAATTTGCGTGTGCCCATGCAGCAGGCGAACCTATCAATTCGGGACGCGTGGGGTCTACGTGAGAGATAACAGTTGAGGCGTTTGATTTCATCTTTATGAAAATTAATCGACAATTGTTTCACACATGTGCTACCGGTATTATGAATATGCCATGCCTCAATCATCAGGCGCGTTTCATCATTCCTATGCAGGTACAAAATACCGCATTCATCGAATTTTTGCGTGTACTTACACTCGACAATGTAAAGAAAGATTAGAAGGTGACCCTCCGGTTAGCGATCTCTTCTCTTCCAATAATCCCTGGTTAATACAACGACCCGTCTGTCCTACACAGAAGCAGCCGCAGCTGAAAGGAAACCTATACACCACACCTGTACGGCTGGTGTACTGGTTGGTGCGTTTTACAAAACAAATATTGGTCCACTTGTCTTTTACTTGCTCATTCTTTATCTGCACAGTGGCACAAACCTTACCTAGCTTATTGGTAGCCGTAAAGACAATAACAGCACCGTATCTACTTCCTACTTTCTTTAGCCTGTGAGATACGGAATGAATGTATGGTATATACCTAAGACACGCTTCGTCCTATCGGTTTCTGCAGCCATACTCGGACTTAACATAACCGACTTCTTTAAACGTATAAGCGACAGTGGCCACATTTGAAAAGTGCGTAACCTGTGCATTAAAGCTATCACTCATTTGGTGCTCACACGACTTCGTGAAGGCTGACTTAAGGCAAGACATCGCTATACCATTTTTTACAGCCTTCGAGTGCTTCGAAGAGAAGTTTATGAGCGGTTTTGGTTGCAAAAGACGGTATAGCCATGTCTTGCCTTAAGTCGGCCTTCACGATGTCATGTGAGTACCAAATAAGTGATAGCTTTAATGCTCAGGTTACACGTCTTGTAGATGTGGGTTATCCTCTTGTTGCAGTGGCCACTGTTGCTGAACGTTTAAAGAAGTCGGTTAAGTCCGAGCATGGTTGCGAAAGCGATAGGAAGAAGCGTGTCGTAGGTATACCTTACATTCATTGCGTATTTCACAGGCTAAAGAAAGTAGGAAGTATATACGACGTTGATGTTGTCTTTAAGGCTGCACACTAGGTAAGATTTATGCAGCTGTGCAGAGAAAGAATGAGCGAATAAAAGACAAGAAGCGGACCGATATTTGTTTCGTAAAAAAACATGTTCGCTGATTACCGTACAGGTGTGGCGTAATTATTCTGGAAAACCAAAGTGGACTCCTGCTGGGATTGTTGCTCAAACAGGTCCTGTCTCTTTTCAGTGCGTGCAACAACACCGAGGGGCACCTTCACCTGGCGTCGCCACCAGGATCAGCTGCTGCACAGATCTGCAGAGGACGTTACCCCTACGCATGGAACAGCTGGCGAAGCTACGACCAGCGGGTTCCTGGTTTTTCCCGAGACTGGAGACGCACCAGTTCCTCCCAGGGCAACTCCGGTTACGCCACAGGCAACACCAGCACCTGCCGAGGCAAGACGCTACCCCATGCGAAATCGTAGCCCACCAGATAGAAACCCCAAGCTGTACTCTGAATGACTGTGTGCGTTATTAAAAGCAGGGGAGATGGAGCTGTGTCGGCTGGCGCTCCATTGATAAGAGCACTCTGCGAAGTGCGCATGCGCCACTAGGTGTTACAAGCAGAGTGCCGCTTGCTAGCGGCGCCCTTTCTTGCCCGAGCCACGAACCTACAAGCATGCGTCAATAAATGTCGTTCACCCGAAACTTCTCTGGTCCTTTTCGGCACGTCTGTTGCAAAACGTAACACTTAGCATTGCTGTTTTTCAGTGCATTTGTGACATGGCTGTCTGATGTTTATTCCAGGTACCTTGTTTGGCACATGACAAGAGAACCACAGAAGGCAAAACCTAAACGACACAGAAAAGTCCATTCAAAGGTTTTGGCGGCATGCTTGGAGAGTGACATTTTCAAGAAAAAATAGGTCTCTGTGAGTCTGTTTTGTGCTGTTGGGCTGACTTGAGGTAATGACTTACGAGGAACAGTTAGCTCAATTTGTTCTTCCACAAGATATGCGCAATCCCCAAATGCTCAATGTATGTATATTCAAATACAATACAACATTCAACTGACTTCTGTGTTTTCTTTTTCTGTAAAAACGCTATCTTGAATATTCATGCAACCTTATTCAAATATAAATTTAACTTAGCGCAGAACATCGAAAGGTGTTTGAAGGAAAACGAGAAAGCTCACCATATGTGAGCCAGACTGTTTTAATAATTATATTTGATCATTCTAACCAATTTTTTATGCGCTCTCGACTATACAAGTTCCGCTTTGGTTAGACCACAACACACAGAACTACAACACTAGTTCGCACAACAGCATTGAGGCCTACTGATGCAGCATTGAGGTCTACTGATGAGCACTTGAGGCCGTCTCTGCCGACCAGAGTAAAAGCTGTGGACATTGAAAAGGGAGGTGATGGTTCTTGGTGACTGTCACCTACCGGACGCTTACCGACGTATCCTGCAACTAGGCCCGAAACACTGCTTGGAACCAGCATTGAGACCTGTTGAAAAGCTTGGCCTTTCGAGGTGTGTATCGTGTTGTGTTCCTGAAAGTGAAAGCTCTTTTTGTTTGAAGGAATGTGTTTCTGCTCTTGCTAAGCCCAATGCTAATCCTGCAAAGAGGCAGTCTGTCAGCCCTCTGGTGAAACGCTTTGTTTCAAACGGTCTCAGGCTACTTTCTTCGGATAAGGAAGGATTTTTTGTGGTTATGTCCGAAGAACAGTTTGGTCTTAAAGCACACAGTGCGATAAGCAAGAACTTCGTTCATTCAGGGCTTAAGCCTGTGCAGGTTAAGAAGCATGTCATTACATTTCTAAAAAACCTAAGTTTGGAGCATCTCAGCAATGCTGTTGGAAAAACTAATGAAGTTCTTTTGAGACCCTTTTTCACAGCCAAAACTCATAAGACAGATGTGCAATTTCGGGTTATCGTCACCAAACGTCACACCTGGCAATATGTAGTGTCCGGATTTCTTCAAAAGCAGCTCAGCTATCTTTCGCTGAATGACGCTTTCCTCATCAATGGTTCGTACGATGTTGTTAGATATTTAAACACAGATAATCCTAAGAAGTGCATGGCTTTTAGCATAGATGCCGTTGATTTATTTTATTCTATTCCCCATGCACAGTTGTTGACGTGTGTGAAGCATGTATCACAGAACAGAATGATGAATGCGCATTCATCAACAGTTGCGGTATTAGTACCGAAGGTTTCTTAGAGCTGCTCACGTTTTATTTGTCTTACACCGTGGTTGGATGGAATGATCAAGTGTATGTGCAGCGATCCGGGTATTTGTATAGGGTCCCGGGTAGCCCCGGTGTTATGTGATATTTTTCTTAGTTGTATTGACAATGTCTTGGCTAAGGATCTGGATGGAAGGGTGGTGAAGATTTTTCGCTACGTACACGATTATTTGGTTCTCACAAAGAAGGACAATTTCATGCATCAGATGATCAACGTTGTGAAATGTTTCAAGGAGAGAGGACTAGGCCTGACTTTAACATGCGAAAGTCCCGTGCAAGGGACAATTCAGTTTCTCGAATTGTCTCTGACGTTTAATGAGCACCATGTTTGCTGGGAATTTGCCCCTAGGTCCAAGAAGCCCTTTGCTCAACTATTCCTCTAGTCATTTCAAGATTGTAAAATCTGGTATCGCTGTTAACACCATTTTTTCCGCCCTAAGTCTTGTGTCCACAAAATGTCCTCTAGCCTCCTATCTCAAAATGTCCTCTAGCCTCCTATCTCAAGTTCAGCGTCTGAAACATGCAGCCTTCCCTCTTGACGCCATTGTTTCTGCGTCATTAAAAGTTTTGTACAAAGTTAAAAATGGTCCAGCAAAACCGCTCGATGACAAACGGGGAAAGGGTAACAAACTAGCGGTGATCGCGTATATTCATGGCATTTCTCACCGTATTAAAAAGATCGCCGACAAGATTAATATTGACGTCCACTTTTCCGCTAAGAATAAACTGAATAGCTTTTGTGCCAGAATTGATAATTTGTCCTCAGGTGCGAGGGAGTCGTCTAGGAGATTGTGCACAGTAAAACACCGCATGCAGTTCGTCCTTTGAAGCGATGTAATGTATTCAATTCCTATGTCGTGCGGTAAAATTTATGTGGGGAAAACGGGGCGCCGCCTCAACATTCACCCGCGCGAGCATCACAGCTCTCTCAAGGGTGCGCCGTATTCGCATTTGTCCGCCCACTGTGCTGCTTGTGGCTGCCCACCGGAGTTCTGCCGCACGACCACTGTTTTCGGACACGGCTTCTTTGTTGCGCTGCAGCGCAACAAAGAAAACATGAACGACCACCAACTAGTCCCAATTCATCACTGTGCTAAACGTTATTTCGGACACAATGATGCTTGCATTAGAGAGATAGCCGAAGCCTTTGCTATAAGCAAAAATGTTGACACGTGTGTGAGCACTCCATCGATTGCGTTGCTCGATTGCGAGGTGGCTTACTTGGACAATACTTAAATTTGCTGCATGCCGGCAATCTCTTGTCATGTGCTTAAAGCGCGTGCGCATTTCTGTTCTTTCCGTTCTTTTTCTTTCCTTTGTGCTTGAATAAAGCGTTTAGTTGTCAGTCAGCGCTCGTGCTGTGCGGCCTCTTCTTTGTGTCTCGTTTTTTGCGCTGTTCAATATGAACCCCAACCAACTAGCCCAACTCTCCCTTTTGCTGCGATTATAGATAGGCTGCTGAGCTTGGTGTAAAACGGCTTTAACTTCCTTTTCAGCAATATAACACAGGCCAGGATTAAGAGATCGAATGTTTGTAGCTACGTGGCATTCTCTTAGTAGAGAAATCGATAAACACTACAACATATGCGCCACTGTAATGCTATAGCGGTGGCGCGAGGACTCTAGATCCAGGTGTTGCTCCGCAAAAGAAATGTGCGTCGACAAGTATTAAGGTTCCAAAAACCTCCACTCACCTGAACGGCACCAGCCGTTTCCTTCAAAGAATTCTGCTGTCTCCTTTGGTCGCTTGTAATAGCCGCGCATGACTGTCGGTATGCGGAAGCAGATTTCGCCTGGCTCATTTGGACCCAGCTTAATTCTACTCACAGGGTCCACCACCTGCGCATGCCGGAAGTTTTTTTTCAATCTGGGCTCCATAATCTATCAATATTTCGTAATGGTGGGCATGTCTACAAGTTAGTTAGCGACATCAGCTTCTGAAATATATCTATTCGAGACACTGATGGTGCTGCCCTGTAGAAAAAAAGATGTGCTGTTCTTCAAAATTTACCGACTATATGAAAAAGACGTATCTGTTAGACACAGCGCCCAATCAGGCAGCATTCACACTCTTCCCCTGCAGCTACACCTGATTTTAAATTAGACCTCACTACGAAGAAACTTAAAGGGGCCCTGCAACACTTTTCCAAGTAGCCATGAAATGGATTCTTTAAAGCATGGGTCTCAAACAGGCGGCCCGCACATGACTGTCTTCGTCCCCGCATTTTTTAAATTTTCTTATGAAGTATGTTCGTGAGCTACACAGGCCGGATAGTTTAAGGCATTGTCTCTGTGAGACATCCCATGCGTTCACCTTGTTTGAAACATAGCCTCGAAACAAAAATTATATATTTCACAACCGGCACCCAGATTTCAGCCATTTGGGAGATCGGTAGCAACTTCTTGGAATTTCCGGCACCACATCTGCTCCAGAAATGACCTGCATGTGAGGTATGGGAAAAGTTTCTTGCAAATGGCAGCGTTTTCTGGCAAACTGTACAACCCCCCCCCCCTTCCCCCCCATCGCTCCTACCTTAGAAGAACAGAGCGTTGGGTGAGTTGGTATTGCATTGTGAATGCAATACCAAATACCTTCATCGCTGCCCCGGTCCTTTCTGGACAGAATTGCGTGACTGTGGCCCGCTGGTCTCAAAACGGTGCCCGACTGCATCGGAGATTTTGAAAGGGCAGCCAAACGTATTCATTTATTTTCTTTTCATTTTTTTTCCCTTTTACAGCGGAGTTGTTACGCCCGCCGTTTGTCCGGTTCGCGATGTAGAGAAGAAACCATGATCATGCCGGCGTGGCCACGTCAAGCCAACTTTAGAATAGCTGCGCCTAGTTAATCCAAAGGAATCATAGACAAGCCTTATTAAGCCTTGTTGAGTATGGTAAAACCTAATTAGCTAAGTATAACTAAGCTGATCAAGTCAAAGCTTACTAAGACCTAATTAAGCCGAGCTGAGATTCTCGTGTTCCTAGTCATGCCGAGCTCGGCAAGATGTGCCGAGCTAAGCCTAATTAATACTAATGAAGGCTCAGTCAGGCTAGTGCTAACACGGCGAATTACCTAATTAAGCTTAAGTTGACAAGAGATGCAAGCTAATTGAGACCAAGCCTTGAATATGCAATTAACTTTATTAGCATAATAAGGCTAATTAAACTACCGTTAGGCTTAGGGTGACTTAGGATGTAAGCTATTTGAGACCAAGCCGCGAATATGCAAGTTAGGCAAATAAAAGTAATTGAGGTTCTTGAAGGTACTTGACACTGTGATTGCCAAGCGATTCCCAGTGGAACCCGATTGATACCTAGGAAATAGTAGTGAATCGCAATGTCATCATACCAGGCCCGTAGCCAGGGTGGTTGGGTGCCCTAGGGGGCCCGTGCCTCCCGCGAAATTTCGATGGAGGGGGGGTGTTCTACCGAGGACAAATAATAAAAATAGGTGTTTTTCAAGGCTTTCCACAAAAGCCCCTACCCCCGAAAAAATTCCTGGCTACGGACCTGGACCACGTGAACAGTTCGTGCATGGGCGTGTGAATGCACGTGTGCCTAGTAAAGCAGGAGCAGCCGAGTGCCGATCAACTCTGCTCTGCCCCAGGCTTTGCTCGACTCAGCGCAAGCTGCGCAAATTTTTATAGTGTTGGAAGGTTTCTCTGGATGCACAGAAAGCGGTGACACTAGTTATAGTACTTGTTGGGGTGTGTCGTCCTAAAGACGTGATATGATTGTGAGAGATGCCGGAGTGGAGGGCCCCCGATAGTTCGACCGCGTGGGGTTCTTTAACCTGCACTTAATTCTGAGCACACGGGTTTCTGGCATATTGCGTCTATCAAAATGCTTCCGAGATTCGCTCCCGCGAACTAACACGGTGTTGCCTAACATATACATGGCTCAAAGTATAAAGTAATTGTTCAAGGAGGTGTTGGCTCGCGGCGCACACAAATCGGCGCATAGCACATGATCAGGCATATGTACTGCCGCTACAGATCTGCCGATCACCGGCTCCGTTCATCGCAGTCCGCAACGAAACAAGAAACACTACTTAAGTATCGTCGTTTGAACTCGCTCAGGTATATGATATATTTCATAAACTAGAATTAGTTGCAATAATATTGCGGGTTTGACGTACCCAAACCACGATATGATTATGAGGCACGCCGTAGTGGAGGGCTCCGGAAATTTCGACCATTCTTTAAGGTGCACTGACATAGCACAGTACACGGACCTCTACAATTTCGCCTCCATCGAAATGCCACCGCCGCGGCCGGGATCGAACCCGCGACTTACGGGTCAGGAGCCGAACACCGTAATGACAGTGTACCACAGCGGCGGCACATCTACAGTGGCTCCACAGCCACCATAGTCCTTCATAAAAAAAAAAAAAGAAAAGAAACGGAATAAAATTCAAATAAACAAGGGTGTAAGGCAGGTAGCTTCATGCGATCCCTCCAACGCTATTCACCGCGTTCACAGGAGCTTTTCACAGGAGTTTTGCAGAGGTTTGGATTGGGAACATCAAAGGATGACAGTTAATGGAAAGTAGCTAAGTAACTTGCTATTCGCTGATGACATTGCCCTGCTAAGTAAATCGGGGAAACTATTGCAAATCAGTTACTGAATCAGACAAAGAAAGCATAACGGCGGGTCAAAAGTTAATACGCAGAAAACTAAAGTATCCTTCAACAGTCTCGGAAGAGAACAGTGGTTTGCGACACCCATCGAGGGAGTGGAAGTGGTAATGGAATACGTCTATTTAGGGAATGTAGTGAGCACAGATACGAGCCATGAGACTAGAGTAACTATAGAAGAATAAGAATGTTGTGGTGCGCAGTTGGCTGGCATTCTGAGATCATGATTGGTCGTCTACCGCGATACCTCAAGAAGTGTATAACAGCTGCATTTACGGGTACTTACCTATACGGGCAGAAACCTGGAGGTTTACGAAAAGGCGAAAAGCGTTGGACTTAAATTGAGGACGACGCAGCGAGCGATGGAAGTATATATGATGTTGTAGGCATATAATGAACAAGAAGCGGGCAGAGTGGGCGAGAGAACAGACAGGTGTTAAGGATGTTATGGTCAAAATTAAGAAGAAGAAATGTGCAGGGCAAGCAGCGAGATGGCAAGATAACTGGTGGCCATTAAAAGCAATGAAGTGAATTTTAACATAACGCAAGCGCGCGAAGGGGAGGCAGAAAGTTAAGTGGGCAGACGAGATTCAGAACTTTGCGGCGATAACGTGGGCGCAGCAAGCACTGAAACAAGGGAGTGGCATGTACCCTACAGTGAGTGTAGTCTGGCTGCTGGCGATGATGATAATCACATGCTTGTAAAACGTGAAGGCGGAATTTATTTATTTATTTAGTTATTTATTTACTGATTTATTTATCTTGCATACACTCCAGTTCCTGGGCATTGCAGAGAGGAGCGGGGTACATGAGCGCGACAATAACAATAGTGCTGATATTTCAGCGAACACTTTCAAAAATATTTAAAGGCTACCTGTGGCAGATGGCACAATTCTTGTTCGTGCGCTGGCCTACTGGAACAGGCGAAAATTACAAACACAAAAAATTGAAATGGATAGTCGACTAACCAACGAAAAATTCGCTTTGTTTTTAACTAATTACATTATCACCCGCATTCCAATTTGCAAAGTTTAGCCGTGGAGTTGGCAAGGCGCATCCACCTGGAACGAATTCTCATGATGACACCAGTTCCGAGATATTAATTCCCGAAAATTACGGAGATATGCATTGCCATTCGAATTACATTCTCAACAAAATGTTTCATCTATTGAAGCCCAAAATTAAGTCGAACACAATACATTTTTCGACACTCGTCTCCACGCTCCTTAGCTTAATGGCTGGTTCACACCGGCGACTAGCACCGGTCGCGCGACCATTTGCGACTGGCGACCAAAAAAGCGACTGAAAGCGACCGATGTTCACACCGGCAGAGGCTGCATGCGAGCGACCGGATGTCGCAAACCCAGAGGGTCACGTCCGGATGTCGTTATTAGGGAGCCAAGGGAGTGCAATAAAAAAAAGAAAAAGCGATGAGACCGGTTGTAAACAAATGCTGACGTCACTTCCGGGCTTCGCTGATTGGTTCCAGCCGTCCTGCGACTCCAGTCGCGCGACTGAAAAGTCGCGCAGCGAGCGACTGAGCAAAAGCAGTCGCTTTGCGACCGAAGCGACTGTTTGCAACTGTTTGCGACCAGTCGCAAAGTGACTAACTTGGTCGCGCGACCAGTGCTAGTCGCCGGTGTGAACCAGCCTTAAAGGGACACTGAAGCAGTTTTGAAGTCGCGATTTTAATGCAAATTCGGTGTCTATGACCTCTTACAACATGCCTGCGAAGGTTTTTTTCGCGATGTTCGATTAAATAACGGCGCTATAAGCGAGCAAACTTTGTCCGAGGGAACGCCCCCCCCGGCGCGCGCGGAGCGCAGGGCGGAGAGAGTCACGTGGGGTGGTGACGTCGGCATCGGGATCGCGCCGAGCCGCGGTGCCTGTTTGCTTCGGTTTGTGCCTTCTTTCTGCTGCGATCTGCTGCCTAGCGAAGCATCAGTTGTGCCAGTTCGTAGGGATTTCTTGCCATTGCAGCGTTCTGTTCTTCCGTTTGGAGATTTTCGCGTTTCGGCATTCACTAGTTGTGTTTGTGCGGGGTTGAAGCGGACTCGCGATGCCGAATTACTGCGTGGCGTATGGCTGCCGCAGCACTTACGGTCGCGATGAGGTCGCTTTTCATAAGTTTCCTCGGGATCAGAAGATGGCAGCAAAATGGGTCACTGCAGTTAAAAGAAAATACTTTAAACCTACGAGGTCAAGTGTGCTGTGCTCCAAACACTTCCGTGACAGCGACTTCGTACGAAGCCCGTCTCTGATGCAGTCGTTGGGATTGACGATCAAGTGTGTGCGACTGAACAGCGACGCGGTTCCTTCTGTGTTTCCGCACCTGAGGGGGCCGTCGCCGCCACCACGACTTGCCTTCGCGAAAAGAAGAAAAACTGAGGTAAGGCTGTGAAACTACCTATGTGCCATAGCAGCGCGGAGTTTGTTGGCGAGTCCGCGCTTGCCGCAGCCGTGCTCAGGTCGCAGTGCTGCCTCGCTTCTGCGGCGGCGACGCTCACATTGAATCTCTAGGGAACGCGCGGATCGCGAGCCGTCGCGCAGATGCCGTCCTTCGGAGTTTTGCTCTATCTGGGGCCCAGTGGGCGGCCATCTCCCTGTAGCAGCGGCAGCTCGCGATCGCGCCTTAAAATCTAAATACGTATCAGAGGCAGTGTTGATCGCCAACGAAAGTGACCGTGTCAGACGGGCGCTTTCGTTAGATTCCGACAGGGGTGATATTTATCGATCAAAATCAAGAATCATCGCTGCTATACTATATGACAATCACTCATACGATGATGCAGACTACAACTATAATCGCTACCGTGTCATTCCATCACTGCCGAATGCCATCAGATCAAGCAAAATCGTAGTCCAAGGTTTCCGCGTAGCAGCGCTTGACCTAAATAAAGGCGTTCTTGATTTCGATCATTGCCTGTGTGACATGTTTGATAACAGTAAATACTTCCGAATGCGGATATTTTATGACAGATGTCAGGAAACGTACCGCTGGCACCTCAAGTGTTCATGTCCCTAGCTTTCTTATTAGGATCTCGGCCTGTACAACAGTTTTGCTGCTCACAATCTACACTGCTGAATGAGGCTCGTCATGGCAGTAGTGCTGAGATTTATTTATGCAGGCGGGCTACATATAAGTATATTGAAATTAAGGTGATGGTTTTTTTATCACACTGCACAGAAAAAATAAATAAATGCGGGACTGCAAAATAGTATCACAGATTATTATTTCATGAATGTTCAGGCATGTCTTGCTTTGTATGTATCTGTTCTTATGTGAAAGCCTTCTCAAGTCTAGCTTTGGCATACTGAGCACCAGAATGAACACATATTGCGTTCTTACAGATTCTTGCAGAATTGCTGGGCAGTGAACATGAAGAAATGGAAATGCCAGGCCCCAGTTCAAGTCAGAACGCGTCACCTGATAATCCAGCAGGTACGTACCAGCCAACTGTTCCATACAAAATTATATGGGCTGAGTCGTTCTGCATATGTTTCAAAATATTTTTTCTGCTCACTGTTTCAGTGGACGCAACACTTGATGGTTGTCCAGATGATCATCCACAGGAGATACAAGGAGTGAGCAATTCCAATCTCCAAACTTCTGACCAGTGCGTACAAACAACTGTGCAGCGAACAACACGCAACAAGGGTGTGCAGGCAGATATAAAGAAAAGCACAGCTTCACACTCCACCCAAGCAAAGCCTCAAACCATTTCAATAGGTACGTTCCTGTGAATCGAATTGGGTGTGCTTGTAACACAATTCATTTTGCACTTAAAGGTCACAGGTCTAGAATATTTCGATTTCCGCGCATGATTCTAGCTCTACACTTTGCTGACATGCTTCATAGTTCATAGTGGATCAGTGGGGCTGCATATTTTGTTTGTTTGATTTCTCAGGTATACAGGTTGGTGGACCAGTCATGACAGATGCAAGTACACAGGTCAATATGAGCATACAGGAAGAGGAGTGTGAGGACATAATTCCAGATGACCTCTTTTGTAACGACCCAGATGATGATCCTGATTACACCCCTTTGGATGACCTTGATGAACTGTACGTTCTGCAAAGCTATGTTACGTAGTTTTGCATACTAGAATTACATAAAGAAGGATGCATGGATTTGCCAGGACACATGTGGCTGTATTTGGAAAGTAATCAAAATATGTTCCATTTTTTTCTCAGGCCAGAAGAACTACCCGAAACGCAAACATCTGGCCAAGAAAGAAGAATTTCCTTCGTTCAAGAAAAGTGTCTGCGTGACCTTCTGATTGTGTGCAGCATCTGCCTTGCTCCTCGTGCAGTGACCTTCACGTGTGAGGGAACGTTGGTGGAGGCTAACGGCCAGTGCCGGTCAGGCCATGCATTCTGCTGGCGCAACCAAGATGCGGAAAAACAGCAGCCAGTGCTCAACTTGCAACTTTGTGCAGCAGTGCTGTTTTCGGGAAACAACCCGACAGTTTCAATCAGAATGCTTTCGATGATGGGAGTACAAGTTATGAGTGAGCGGACGTTTTTCTCCATCCAGCGCGTACACCTGTGGTCCGCCATTGGCAAAGTAAGTAAAGCAGTTGAGGATTATTTTTTTTTGCCTTTAGAAGAGGCACTCATTGCGCTGAAATTTTTCAGGTATATCAATATGAGCAGGAGCTTTTGCTTTTAGATGCTCAAAAGAGAAAAGTGAAGCTTGCTGGGGATGGGCGCGCAGACTCGCCCGGTTATAGCGCGCAGTTTGGCACATATTCATTGCTGGATGTAGAGAGAAACAAGATACTGCACTTTGAGGTCGTGCAGGTGTGTTATGACTTTACTATGACATTTTAACAAGTTCATGTTGTTTACTTTCTGAAGTGTTCATCACTAAAGTGCGTATTGAATTTGCAGTCCAATGAGGTTGGCGGCAGCTGTCGCATGGAGCTGGCTGGGCTACAGCGTGCCCTTGATTTCTTGGACCACAACAATGTTGAAGTGTCCGTTCTTGTCACGGACCGCCATGCTCAAGTGAAGTGTTTCATGCAAAAACACAAGGAAGAAACCGAACATGAGTATGATGTGTGGCATATGGCAAAAGGTACCCTAATGAATTCTGTAAACGATTGACGCAGGCTTACTTGCGGCGACTTTATACAAATAAATGGTCACATTGTCTGTTTTAAATGTGCATTTCAGGGGTCAACAAGAAGCTGCAGACTGCAGCATAACAAAGCGACTGCAAGGAGCTGCTACCATAGATAAAATCTATTACGAACCACATGTACTGGGCAGCAGCTTCTAGCCATGGAAACAAGGAACTAATCGTTCCAAAGTGGAAGTCGCTTCTGAATCACGTTCAAGGCATTCCTGAGCACAATGATGAGTTGTTTCCCTCGTGTCTGCATGGCGAGATTGAGCCGAGAGAATGGCTAAAAAAAGGTGAGCAATGGTAAAGCAGCAAGAGTTGGGACTTATACATTTAAACTTTAAATTTAAGAGTTTTTGTTACACAGGAACTCTGCTGATATATTACTATTCAAAACGTGGACCTACATAAGCAGACTGACATAACTTTTAAGATGGTAAGCTTTAGTGAACTTTTTATTCTTATAATAGACTGCTGCTAGAAGGTGGGCTGAAGCAGAGAAACAAGGGGAACTTCAATTGGAATGTCAGTAGATTGATTTTCAATGCGTCCAGCTAACAAGACGATACGCTTGTTTAACCTGCCCCATGATCACATGTAATTACTGAAATGACTGAACAAAAGCAAAATTACATATTAGAGCATTGTAAAGAAATGTCGTCCCTCCATTGATGCTTTATGACAAAATAGCTGTTTTGATGAGAGAAGTGGGGGGCTTTAAGTGTAAGGTGATGCTGAAGGTCGAAGCATAGCAAAGCACCATGCCACATGGTGTGATGTTCAAGAGTCAGCCCTAGGAAAATTCTGTCAGGTTTTTTGGTGTGTTCATTTAATTTAGTTTTTTCTGGATAAAAATGTCACAGCACCAGTTTACCACATTTATCACCATATTCAGGTTTGCTATCCCATTGACAAAACCGGGCTTTTGAACATTTTTTGTCAAACTCTAGGGCACTGCAGAAACTCGAAGAGGTAGCCACTGCGAGAACCCTGCTGAAAGACATGCCACGGCTTTCCACGAAGTACCAGACGTATGGACTTGAGGCGTTTCACAGCCTGCTGCTTCATTTTGCACCCAAGCTATACCACTACCCATACGCTGCAATGAAGGCAAGGTATGAAGATGATGTTCCCCTTGCAGAGCAGTTCACCATTTATTTGTTGTTTTCCTGACACTCTTCTTGTATTGGGAAGAGTCCAACTGCTTCAAACTTTTTGAGATTTGTCTTGTTACAGCCTTTCTAAATGTACGTAATTTATTGTTACATTTATATTAACTATGCCAACTTTGATTAACTGCAAATTGCACCTGGTCAAGGTCATTTTTTGTAACTACAGAAATGAGATGCTGCTTTTCCTTGTCTGTTCATTCAGTTAAATGCAACTTTTTTTCGGGACACAACTTGCTGTGCTGCACTATAAAGAGAATAGTGAGCGTGATCAAGCCTGCACGAAGGATGGCACTCCACGATGGCGCATAAAGTACCCGAAAGCAGCTGGGGGTGAGCCTGTGGCCTGTCCCATAATGGAGCCAGCCAAACATGGTAAGTTTTCGTACTCTAATTTATTTTGCAGAAATGAAGGTGCCTGAATAATTATTTGCAGGCTACGTCCAAAAGCTCCTGCAGGCAGTGACCACAGCAGCTGTCCATGCACCTCCTGGAAAAAAGGAAAAGGCCACTCCTGAGACTCGATCACCACTCAGCAGCTCATTTAGTATTGTAAATAAGGACACAGAGGTAGCTAAGCGAATGAGTCGCTTCAATCAGCAGCGACGTAACCACGGCGTATAAGTATTTAATTGTTGTCTTGAGGCTTCGCAGTGCATGCTTTTATTATCTACCATTATTTCTCACAGGTGTTTGTCAGACCTCCTGGGTCATAAGATCATATAAAGTAGGAAAATTCTCATTCAAAGGAGTACTGACACGAATTTTAAATATTTTTGGGTTGTTGCTCTAAATGAAAACACAGGTGTGGAGAACCCTGCAGTAAGGCTGGATTTACTCGTGTTGTTCAAATCTTGTGATTAGTGCACATTGCGGGATATTATTCATGGGGCTAAAAACGTGCATGCAGCTTCTTTACACAGTTGTTTCACTCTTGCCGCAATTTTATATTTGCTTGGTGCATCACATGCTGCAGTAAGGCTGGATTTACTCGTGTTGTTCAAATCTTGTGATTAGTGCACATTACGGGATGTTATTCATGGGGCTAAAAACGTGCATGCAGCTTCTTGACATAGTTGTTTCACTCTTGCCGCAATTTTATATTTGCTTGGTGCATCACACGCTGCAGCAAGGCTGGATTTACTCGTGTTGTTCAAATCTTGCGATTAGTGCACATTACGGGATGTTATTCACGGGGCTAAAAACGTGCATGCAGCTTCTTGACATAGTTGTTTCACCCTTGCCGCAATTTTATATTTGCTTGGTGCATCACATGCTGCAGTAAGGCTGGATTTACTCGTGTTGTTCAAATCTTGTGATTAGTGCACATTACGGGATGTTATTCATGGGGTTAGAAACATGCATGCAGCTTCTTTCATGTGTGTTCTGTTTATTTGATTTTTTGTTCAATGTGTATAAATAAATGTGCTGTAGGAAGGAGGCCCAACACTGGGAAGAAAAGGGGGAAATTGTCCCGGCTCAATCCCTTGCCTCGATGCACTTCATTGCCACATTAAGTTGTAATTGCTTACTATGTGACAAATACCACAAAACACTGCTTGAGTTCATGAAGAACAGCACAGGAGTTACACCGCACATGTTCCAAACACTGTCTTTCAGCAGCTGTAAAGGTGACACCATTGGTTATTATGAGTTCATGGCAATATGTTGGGTACTCGAGCAAAACTCTGAGCATGTCATAAATTGTATCCAGTTTTATGCATGCCATCAGATTTTTTGTATGTTACACATCATATTTCTTGGTTGTTTTTTAAATAAATATCGTGCACATGTTCAAAGTTGCATGTGGTTGCTTGTCTGTTACAAATTGTATTTTCTTTAAAATAAGGACAGACCACAACACTGACAATAAAGTGAATGGAAATTTCTTCTAATTGCCATGTGTATCTGACGTGTTATAGTGCCCAGCTGGAGATGAGCAATAATAAATGATTGGCACATCTCAGTACGTGATGTTTTTCATTTCCATCAAACATGACAGTAAAAAGTGCCTGCTGTAGCAGTAGTACATCTCGAGCTAGTACATGTTTTTAGGAGCAGCCGTGGAAGCCCTCAGCTCCACCAGCAATAGCTGTATTGTGTACACTTACTTGCGTCAACCATAGGAGTGCTTGAATCCAGTGTATGTGCCTTCAGGGTCTGGATATCTTTTTCGAACTGCGTTCAGCACACAACTCGGCAGTATTATTCTATTTTTTTGGCCAGTTCTTTTCCATGTCAGGTAGACGAATTGCTTGTATCCTGCATGTCTAAATTTTCTGAAAAAGTGAAGGACACTGTAAACACAAAGTTCCAAATCAAAGCCTATAGCTACTTGTTTCTCACCTGTTTTTAACAGACATCTGACTTGACGAGTCCACTGGAGTGCCATTCTGTTGTAAGGCCACTTCCAAAACGTCCTTGTTTAAGCACACACTTTTAAATTTTTTTTGTCGTTGTGATGCACCGGGGATGTTTCTGCCGGTCGCGGATCTGCCGAATCTCGAGGCAGCAGCAGCAGTCCTCCTCGTTGTTCATTGGCACGCAGTGCGTGCATGAGCACCTATGGCGAAAACGTGTAAACAGATATCGGTAACCAGCGTGTAAGGTGCTTCAGTGTAAAACGCTTTGATATTGTTTACGACCAGATCTCCATAACTTGTACTCTACACGACAGTCGCATATTCACGACGCAGCTAATATACCGCTTGCATTTTAACACACCATGACTGTAGTACTGGCCAGAATTTCGAAAGAGCGACGATATTTTAAACAGAGCAGCATTATATGAGCCAAACCGTCCATGCGCAAGCTTGCAGCGCAGTTCGGAACACATGTCAACACTGCGCGGCAAAGAGCGGCAATCGTGCCTCTTTTTTTTTCTCGCGATAGCACACTGACTCATCGCATGCTTCTTGCCCGCTGCGAAGTGTGATACTGATTGCATCAACAACGCTGCACTATGAGCTGTGAAATTCACGAACTAATGTTTCGGCACGATGCGCGCGCTAGCGTGGACCGTGTTAATACGTAGCTAAAAGCTAGTGCCAATGCTGCTGTTCCCTATCGGATTGAATATCCGCGGCTGAACGTATGATTTGTATCAGTTTACGACAGTGAAATTGAGCACTGACATGCATCTTATACGTACCAGTCCATGTTTCCGACGCGGGTGAAGGTGGCCGGTTGGGACACACTTTCTTGTGCCGGATCATCGGCGCTGGCAGCGTCTTCGGTCGTCGCTCTAACTGTGGCGACCGGCTCGAACATGTAAGGATGTACAGCGAACTCGCTGCGACTTTCAGAATTCGCCATAACAGCAGCTACATGATTTCAACCGTTAAAAACACCGACAACACCGCATCGCCCGCCCGCGCGCGCCGTGAGCTGTCCTCGTGGTCCCGATCGTGATGTCACGGAGCTTCGGCCAATCACAGGCGGCGGCGAGACCCGCGATGCCGGCCGAGGCGCCTGTTGCTCGTTTTCGGCGAAAATAAAGTGTTTTGCGTTGGTTTATGCAA
Source organism: Rhipicephalus appendiculatus (assembly GCA_030522465.1). NCBI lineage: Eukaryota > Metazoa > Arthropoda > Arachnida > Ixodida > Ixodidae > Rhipicephalus > Rhipicephalus appendiculatus. The sequence goes on from JALIZH010020217.1 coordinate 63,072, forward strand.
ATTTTCGACTTGATTTCCGAGTTCGCCGCACAAAATTACTTATCATGACACCATAACCTCCTTTTTTTTTTTAAAGTGCTTCAGTGTCCCTTTAAGTGGGCATGCATATCGTGTGCCAGTCACAGTGCGTCGCAACATCGCACAAGTGACGACATAGTTCACCGCGGCGTCATACACATGTCGAGCAGCCGATGGGCCTAACCGGTCGAAATGGTAAATAAAAAAAAGCACGGCTAAATTGCCTAGTTTTTGCGTAGCCTACGGCTTGCTGAAGAAGATCACACGTAAGGACATCTATCCCAATCCTCGTATGAAGACTCCGCGACTGCCGTAAAGGAGCATAGCTTTTAGGGGCGAAGCTCCTTAGGACCTAGCCTTGTCTTCCGTTGCGGTCACGGTATAGAACCATTGCTATAGTGGAAACATATGCGAGATTCAAAAAAAGGTTTTACGATAGACTTCAACGTAGACACAGGCTAATTATAAGGTAAGAAATTGCTGTTCCCGAAGAAAATAACTTATCAAGAAGAGTATTGATGAGTTGATATCTACTAAAATGTACCTAAATGTTGAGGCTTCTCAAGGGAAGCTGTAACACAAAGGCACACGTCGAGCACTATATGTCCCAACAAATTACCCATACTAAAATGGTATCTTGCCACCGGTAAGATGGCGGGTTCTTGGGTTCACTTTCGAGGCATATCCTCCACTCCAGCAATTTTCTAAATTCTCCTTGAATCGCATAAGACGACTGGAAGGTGAAATAAATTTACATTTCTATATACACTTTATGTCGCTCAATTTACACTATATGGGACAACGCTCGGGTAACGTACAGTTACTCACCGACACTATACCCAGAGCTTCGCCCACTCGTCATGATTCACTTCGTGGAGATGCGTGGAATTTGTTTCTGTCCGTTGAACCTGCGCTCCGGCTACTCGTAGTCCCGATGGACTGAACTTGACCACTGCAAACCAGCCTTCGTTAGACCCGACCTTACATGAATTCATTGACGCGATTCGGGCTGTGCAACGCTCTTGCAAGATTTGAACGCATGATCGACATCCTTCGCGGCTTCAAGTGGCAAGACTCATCTCTGCTGCCTGGATGGTACTGTGATCTTTTCAGACGACTGTTCTACCCATCTGCAACAGGTCGAAGCTGTCGTCACTAGCCTCAACCCTGATGACCTTCAGATAAACTTAAAGGAGTGTTTATTTGGCGCACGAAAGCTGCTTATTCTGAGCCGTCTTCTACTGAGATGGTGTCCTTCCGGATCCCACGGTACTTCGTGCTGTTGCTGCGTTTCCTAAACGGACAATGAAATACCTTCACAGCTTTCTATGCCTTTGATTTTATTTTCGAAGTTTCATTCACAGCTTCCCCGCAATTATAGCGCCTTTGAGTGACATCCGACGCAGCCGCGACCTTTGAGCGAAGTGACATGTGGCGATGCATCCAACAAACTCTGATGCATTCGTACGTCACCTCCAATCTTGCGACATTTTGATTTGCTTGCCCCATATGAGAGAGAGAGAAGTTTATTATGACAGAAAAGCTGAGAGCGCCCGGGCCGAAATGAAATTCACAAAGAAACTAGCGGTGTCGGCTTCGGCGCTGTGCTTGCCCAGCGTAAACGCGGACTTGATGAGTTAGTTGTTGCTTATGCCAGCCATGCACGCAAGAACAGCACGCACGAACATACATAGAGTACGGTTGAACCCCGTACATTCTAGTTGCGCTCTTCTTGTCCTTCTACGACGCGTTCCCGCTCGCTGTCATCGACATGCCTGGGCAGCGGCGCAAAGACTGCTGCATTGCTTCCCTTATGCGTTGCGTGCAGCAACGTCACCGTACCGTCTTTAGAGAAATCAGCCATCAGACACACCATTTCATTCTTCGCGAAAGTTGCTCTACCATCACAAGTACCTGGGTGATGAACGCAAATGGCTCTTATCCCGCGTAATAGGGAGTTTTAGAATAGCGTACGTAAATAGGGAGTTCTAGAATAGCATAAACAAAGCTTTGCTGTCGTTGCGGTCGTCCGCTATTTCCGTCCCTTAACGGAGGCCCGCAAGAGGTTAGCGTACGAGGAATGCGCAGTGGCGACAAACGCTAACGCAAAGCTTTGAGTACGTTATTCTAAAACTCCCCATTGTAATGAAGAAAAGCGGCACAGCTTGCAGAAGCAGAAAACGCTGCTCATGTAGAAGAAAAAGAAGACGATTCGGCAACAAAAGCTTTGCGCTGGTTCTGCCATTGCTGGTCTGTATCTAATAGTATAGTGCTTATTTAAACGCTTCATTATACTCTCAATAGCGTCCCCCCATGCTTTCCTTGGATTCAATATGTGTTGCCTTATTGAGGCTGCGGTTAACTAAAGTACGCCTCTGGTTCCCCTTCCTTCGTTGTTTAAATAATCGGTTGCGTAATAAGAAATAATAAATCATGAGAAGTTTGCTCACTCCATTTTCAGAAGCGAAACCGGCACTGCAGCAAAGATTCTGGGTGCAACGCTTTAGCGAAAAAACAAGTAACTAAATCCTCAGCAGGGACGCAGCAGTAAGAATAATTGCTGAAGCTTTACGTGCCAGAACTACGACATGTTAATGAGGTGCACCGTAGAGGAGGACTGGACTGGAAAACTGTCCTACAGCACGCGCTTAGCGCGTAGCGGGCGTCTCCCATCCCTGTCGCGGCAGAGGAGGGTGCCGAAAATTTCGACCACCTGGGTTTCTTTGGCGTGAATTTACACATACGTAGACGAATCTAATTCTAAGCACTTTAGGATTTTCGCCTCCTTCGAACATGCTTGAGCCGCGGCCAGAATCAAACACCTGCGATCAAACCCGTGTCCTTCGGGTCGGCAGCTGAGCACCGTAACTACTGACAGCAATTCTGTAAAAAAGAAAAAGAAAAAAAAAGAAAGAAAAAAAGTAAAAAAAAAAGAAACGAACTATTTTTTTTGAGGTTGACGAAGGAAACACAACGCCTGACCAAAGGTAAAAGTATATTCTTAAAAAAGACGTTTCGGATCTCAAAAAAAGAATTTTTTTTGAGATTCGAACCCGGGCCGCACAGACCACGCGCGAGCTGTCAGCTCAGGCGCTCAGCTATCTCGGCCACAACCAACGCCGGTCGCGAGGTGATAAGATGGGTATTATCAAGATACTATGGTCAAAGACGCGAATCGAAGACGCGACTGTGTTGTAGAAAACTTCATTTTGGAACGTGCTTTTCTTCACACAGAAACATGATTGCGGGCTCAAATGAAAGCTTCGTCTTCGTACTACTTAGATCTCCAAGAAATTTGCAGGTTTCCGTCTAGTTTTTTCAGACGGCCCGTTCTTGTCCCGAAAAGCAAGGCGTGATTTCGGCCGCTTCCATAGGATCCGATTGTTTAAAATTTAGTCGTCTTGGGAACAGAATGTGAAGCCCCGATGTTGACGATGCTGCATTTGTTAAGTGCGGTACAGCATCTGGAACGTGCCCCTTTAAGAAGTTGCGCCTCTGCGATTTTTTTATCCCCGAAAAATGACCCTGTCCCATTGAAAACCTGAGCGCTTCGAGCAGTGGCCGCTAGGAGCGCTGATCATCCAGTGTCCCCGAAAGCTGGATATGATAGAGCGTATGATTTTTAAAGAGTAAACAACAATAACTCAAATACAAGGGCAGAACATTGCTAATAGCAAACTGAAGGAAGGGGGGCAATTTTGTCGGACTGAGTTTTCGTTTGGAAAAGTTTGGTGCTTCTCATATTCCAAGGACATTATTCAGGAACAGCAACAGTTAAGCGAGTACGAAAAAAAAATTACACCATCTCCCGCTAAAGGGAACCATGTGTAGATGCGAAGCAGCGGAGAGGAGAGAGAGGGGGGGACGCGCATGCGCAGTGGGGGGTGTGGACGCCGCGCGGATGGATGCCTAGAGGAGAGAGAGGGGGGAGAGGAGGTTTTTTTTATCTTTATTTTTTTTTGAAAAGGTTTGCGCATGCGCAGTAAGGGTGGTCGGCCGCACACCGCCACCACCGGATTGAACTTTCGCCATAAGACGCTTCGCATCTAAACATACGTACTCTGCACTAGGCAATCTTGCAATGAAGGTAGTATCTTAGATTTACAGCGAACAAACGGTGCAGCACGACTGGCAACACAAGAACGCAACCCTGCTATGAATAGATGACTGACAATTACTATCAAGGTTACCCTGCTTCCAATTGAGAATTGATGGACTTCTAGCGTTCAGGGCACGAAACCGAAAAGGAATATGGGACCACGCTTCCCGTGTTCCTGTTTTTTCGTCCTTGTCCACTTGCCGCTGATAATCATTCACTATTATACACGAAGGCCAACGCCCTCGCCGTGCTTCCCGCCGACAAGGAAGGAGGGTTTGCCGTTCTCTCTTACAATTTTGAATTCTAAAGCTAGCGAAGCTGTTTCTTCGGTATACAAATGCAACGACAATGTGGTTATTTCGAAAGTTCAAGTCTGAGGCTAAAAGTTGTGTCAAAAGCTGAACCTCACTAAACTCGTTAGCGGCATAGCAAGTAACAAAAATGGTTTTCTTGAGGCATTCTTCAGTGTGAAAACACATAAGCCTGAAAAACCATTTCGTGTTATCGTTTCAGAAAATGGCACGTGGCAGAAGTGTGTTGCTTTGTTTCTACAAAGTAAGCTTGGCCTTTTAGCAGTAGATGACCCGTTTCTCGCGGAAAATTCCGATCAAGTTCTTTATTTCATCCGACCCCGTTCTAATCAGCGCATGGATGCATTTTCCATTGATGTAAAAGACTTGTATTATTCGCTGCCTCATGAATCACTTCTTTGTTGTGTAGAAGAATGACAAGCTTGGTATTATAACATTCCAGAACAGTGCTGGTGTGCCGTCAAGTAGTTTTTTTGGAACTTTTATCTGTTTATTTGAGAGCTACCTTTATCCAATGGAACGGGAAGCCCCACCTTCAAAAGGAGGGTATATGCATCGGGTTATGGCTCCAATTTTAAGTGACTTGTTTTTAGCCAAGCTTGACAGAACCGTTTCCGGCGACCTATGTGACACAAAAATCATGCGCATTTCTAGCTTTGTTGACAACTTCCTCATTCTTCTTGACTGCGACCCCATGTCCTGTGCCCTAGACATCCTCAATTTCCTCAAGGAGCGGTTTAAACCCCTCGTTTTAACTTACGAATTGCCAACTAACAACACTCTCAGATATAGCCCTCACTTTTCACTTAGACCACAACCTGTTGGGCGTACCAGCCAAGAAGCAACAAACCTCTGCTTCCGCACCACTCCGCCCACACAAAACTCGTAAAAAGGGTATTGTCAACTTGTGCTTTCGTAATGCTCTACAAAAGCATTTTAAAAGCAAAAAGTGGGGCGCACTACGGAACAGGGACAAGAGCAGAAGACGACAACACAGGCGCACACTCGCAACTGGAAGTTTATTTGAAAAGGAAACAAATATATAGCTTACAACATTACCACGTGGTACAGTTTCTCTCGCCTAAACAACCGAATGACTATTGATACACTTAAGCGCAAGAAAAAACACGAGACAGTGATCAACGAGGACAAGCGCCGACGAGGACTGTCCTCGTCAATTACTGTCTCGTGTTTTTTCTTGCGCTTAAGTGTATCAATATGGAATACCAACTAGCCCGCTCCCATACGTTGCTTGGAATGACTATCCCCGTTGTACACAAATTCCTCAGGGCGCATGCGTGCAACCGGAAAAATCGAAGAAAAATAAAATTTTAGTGCAGCGTGGTTAATGAAATACGAGTACCCTTTCTCTGTTATGACAATAGACGGTGGCTGACACATCTTTCCCTGCATCTCTTGATGTGGAAGGCTTCTATTAATTCACGTGTGGTTTTATCTCGGTGTCTAGATAGAACGGTCGCGTCAACAAAAAGGTGAGCACCCGCACGTGGTGCAATGCTGCGCCAAGTGGGCACCTTCTCCTGACGCCACCGCTCTGTTGTGCTCCTGTAAACAAATATTTAACCCTTTCAGTCCCAGTGATTCCAATTGGAATCATAAATTATGTAGGTCAGTCAGCAAGCATCTGGTAAAGATAAAGCGTTGTTCTTCCTCAAGAGCCCGTATTTAGCATCTGCCCTACATGTGGTGTCAACATGGTACACACAATACAGCGAGGTCACGTCTGAACGAAGAAATTACAGAAGCGGTCGTGCTGTTCGCGCATTTCGCTGAGGCAGCGTCTTCTTTCACCGTGCAGAGATAGGGCATTTATTTTAGTTCTGTGCCGGAAATTTGAATTTTGGCTATTGGACATTATGCTATCCTATCTAGATAACATTTTAAGTAATAAATGAACTAAAAATTATGGTATTATTAAATAATAATTATTTATTAAATTAATTGGCACATTAATTACTCTTCACTGAAAAGTGTGAACAAAGAGTTTTTCAGTTTTTTTGGACTACCACGATCATCTGCATCTCCAAATGTGAAAACTAGTTGCTTACATTAAAAATAGTTAATTCGGGACTGAAAGGGTTAAGCAACGGCCAGTTTGGCCGACCTACACCCGGCCACATGACAATGGTATCAGGTACACGACACATGCTGCGCAGTGGACGAAAGGCGAGCTGTGTTTAACTTGACATGTCTTATTTTCTAGGCATTTCGCTTTGGCTGCTATCTTTCTGTCTATTCTTCCACATACTTTATGAAGTTTATTTGGGGCCGAGAAAAGAACGTTCACATCGAAGCGATTGGCCACATTCTTTAACCCATGGGACATTTTATGGAACGTAGGGAATGACGGCGGGTTTCGATGTGTGCACCTTTCTATTTACGTTTTCTTGTGCCCCCCAAATCGGATTTTACGCACTTGAATAACTTCTGGGCTACCTTACGCACAACTGTCTGTGGAAAACCAGCATCTTTTAACCTTTGCAGTTGATTACTGAAACTGTAGGCGAGCTTGTCTGGACACGATTTCGTTAGCGTTGCTCTTAAGCAAGACACTGCAATCCCCATTTTCACAATTTTTGAATGTCCTGAATTAAAGTTCAGAATTAGCTTCTTCGAAAGTACGACCAGCACACATGGTTGTCTTCAGCGTTTAACCTTAAATCTAAAAACTAATTGTTTTTCTTTCGGTAGTTCTACGGTGAATTTTAACCCGCGACCGTACTCTTGAAACAGTTTCAAAACTTCGGAAACCTTCTGTTCCAAACAACCAGGATTTACGAACACGAGAAAATCCCTGTCCCTGTTCCATAGTGCGCCCCACTTTTTGCTTCTAAAATGAATCGGCACCAACTAGCCCAAATGACTGTTTTGCTCTACAAAAGTCCTGCCCACTACTAATGGCCACTAGTTTTAAAGAGCAAGTAGAGCGACTTTCGAATGCTGGCTACCCCTCTCACATACAGGTTTCAGTCGCGGAAAATTTGCTCAAGAAGCTTCAATTCTCGGAACAAGCCCTCACACATGTTGAGCCAGTAAGGCCTCAGAGGCTCGCTGCAGTTCCGTATCTACATGGAGTCTCCCACAATTTGAAAAAGGTTGGGGAGCGGGCGAATGTGAAGGTGGTTTTTTCCGCCCCGAAAAAGCTGTCGTACTTGTGTACTAAGGATGTTTCGAACGCAAAACTACGTTGTTCAAAAAGGCACAAAATTCCGTTCATCACGTGCGCAGCAAATGTAATCTATAAGATACCTCTTTCATGCGGCAAGCAGTACATAGGACAAACTGGCGGCTGTATTAATGACCGGCTCCGTGAACACGCTAATAACGTCAAGAATGGTCGCGATGGTTTCTTGGCCTTGCCACGTGTGGCTGCAAACCGCTATTACATGATACCGTTATCGTTGGAAAGAACAAAAATAAAACGACAAGAGAAATTATCGTGGCAGAAAGGATTTCTAGATTAGGGCTGAATTGCGTCAGCACTCCCTCACTCGGGCTTTGTCAAAAAGAATTGTCTTTCCTGAGAATGTAAGATTTTCGCGCATGGCAGTTGGTCTTCTTGAATTATTTGGTTGTTTTTCGCATTTCGAGAGTTTATATGTGTACGCTCTTCGAAATAAATCTTTTTGGAAGTAAGCGCTCGTCTCCGTCCTTTTTCTTGCCCTGTGTGAAATTTATGCGCTATGTGATGAGTTATGCATTACCCACACGCCCAACTTTATGCTCTTGTCAACTATTGAAAGTGTAAAAGACTGGCAGCCGAGACATGCGATGTGCACCATGCTTCGAAATGACTTTACTTATGTCACATGCCTTCTGCTCCGACAAATAGTTTATTATGTGGTGTATGCACGTGAGGCCATTTCTTCATCGCCCGAGCTTGTGCTCGTGCTTGGGTGCTCTCGTACACTTTATCATCTGCAGCAAAGAGAAGCAACGTCAAAGCTGACGGTTGAGAAAGAAAATGTTTTGCCGAGAATTCTCTTGTAACATTGCAAACGGAGTCGTACCCAAATCCACACGTAGTCCACGCCATATACCCGGAACTCTACGATAATGATATATGCAACCAATGCAAACTCACCCCGGCAACGCTTAGACACATGCTCTGGGAGTGCACTACAATGTATAACGATGTTAACCCCGATGCTACTTCGGCGAGGTGGGCGGCTGCCTTGCGTAGCTCCAGCCTAGCCGACCAGAAATGGGCCGTCCAGCAAGCCCGCGATGCGGCTGTTAGGCTAGGCCCTCTCAGTCCCAACGTGCGAGCCCTGAGCGCGTTCGCGTGCTTCTTCCATCCACCAACATCCCTCATTTCTATGCAACATCACATGAGGTACAATGCCTGCGGCTAGCGAAATCTAAGTGCGTGCACTTTCGAGATTATCGAATTAGCACGTTCCAGACTATATGACTGAAATTCACATATGTGTTCTCTGGCGCAGGAACACGCCTCTAGCGTTTCTTCGACGGCAGGTCCTTTCTCGACTTGTCAATTTTATGACAATAACTGTGGTAGTGTTATGACAACCGCACTTGTTTTTTTCCACAGCAAGCTGGGTGTCGTGAACGAACGTCCGACGTTCGTTAAAGCCAGGTCTTTACCTGAACACGTGCCCTCGTCGTGATAGTTCTTAACTACTCGCCAGAAAACGCGGAAGTTCAAGCTCACGCGGAAGTTTGAGCTCACCCGTCGTACATCCGTTTCTTATCCTGCGAAACGATCAGAGAAGGACTGACAACTGGGCAAGTTGGTATGAATTGCGCTTGTGTTTCGTGTTCTCTTTTAAAGACGATAGTCTTTCTTGGGATACTTCAACGCAGAAATTTTGATCTTTCTGTCTGTCTGTCTGTCCCTCGATTCAGCCTTCCGGCCAAAGTTTAACTAGTTGCTGAACGCCCAGCCATCTTGAACTGGTGTTGGCGTTCATACTTGTGAACATTTTCGTTTAAAAAGAAAATATTACGCAATCTGAGGTGCAACATCAATACATAATTATCAGGTCATGTGTTCCTTTATTAGAAAATACATAGATACGTAATTCTAAAGACCCTAGTGTTTGTTATGCTGCGCCGAAAATGCGACGCTGTACACGAACTGCGACGCTTTGCACGAAAAAGCCTTCTGCCGACGATATGATGCTGCCGCTGGCAGTGGCCCTGGGTTCCATCTCACGCAGCGCCTTCTCTATTTTATCAATTCCAACCAGCTGCGGCCGATTCAACATGGAGTAGGTGCTGTCTCAGGCAAGGCAAAACATAGTAGTACGGCCGGCAGAAGACTATCGTCTTTCGACGACATTTGCAGCGAAGCACGCAGATACGCGGCCAATTTTTTTCGTGTGCATTCGTCTTCCCTTGTGGCGCCGTTTCAGTAGCATGAAACGATCAGAGCCCACAACTTCAAATTACGATGACGACACGAATCAACAAAGGCATCGGTGTTTGTGCTCTTTTCGTTCCATGAACTTTGTATTGTGACGTTCCAAGCGGAACCAGATGTTCTGCTAGCGATTATAGAGTTACGTTGAACTTAAAGAATCGCGCAAATGAAACCCGAGAGTCATTTTAAATAATAATGCGCGCACTTAACGTGCAGCAGGCCAACGGCGTGCGCATTCGCTCGTCTTCATTTACGTTTCACCTATTACCTACTTCGAGAGTTGTTTGAAAAGTTAACGCTAGTGCATACTCCCAGAAACCCGTAAGGCCAGCTATAACAAAACATACTAACCATTTACCCATTTACACCTGCTACTTAAGAACTGCATTGAAATTCTTCTCACCTCCTATGTCTATCGTCGGCACCGCTGCGGGTACGTCTCGTGGGTAGCCGCTGCTTTTCGTTTCAGCCATTTTGAAGCTGACAGCTTAGCAATTACTTACTAGCGCCTTTACACTCGCGAGGCGTTGCTGTTTTCTGCCCGTGTAGCGCGAAGAACAGCAATATGTTGTGAACTGAGTGTATACGCTGCATACAGCGCCGCAGAATCACACGCACCGACATGGCAGCGAAACATCGCAGACGCTAGACGGCGCTGCGGCGGGAAAAATGGCAGCTCTCTTGTGAAATTGGTGTACAGGAAAGGTGTATTTGTGTGACTCTTGTACTGCCTGAAACGTACCAAACAAACGCTTAGCGTCCATTATGTGAAATTAAAAGCACAAAAGTATAAAACAATCGCAGTTGCAGTATTAGTACAAATGAGTGGACTTGAAGCTACTTGACGGAGTCTATTTGCGTTATATCAAAGCGAAATTTCTTGCATACACAGTCATAGTCAGTGATACTGAAATATTTTGCAATAAATAATTCGTATTGTTTGTTCGTCAATCATGTCATGACATTCATATAGGAGAAAGCAAGCCATGTTAAGTTTTTTGCAGACCCCGTTGATAGGAAGTTTTCTGTTAACATATTCGTCAAGTAAGACGGCTGGGCATTTTATTACTTTACACGTCCTAGCGCTGGTTTGATTAGTGCAAGAGTACGTGTATGCTCCTCTACAGCTTTGTGCGGTGAATTAAAAACATCCTATTTGATTTTTAGTGCGTATGCTCACTGACGCTATATGTTCCAAGTTAATTCGTCGCGTCTCATTCACCTTGAGCCGCCGGAGCGCTAGCGTGGTAGGCGTGACGTCACGCCACTCGGTCTGCTAGCTTTTTTTGCGCTAGCTTTTTTTGAACAAAACGACTTGTGGACGTCCTTGCGCTAATTATTCGCACAAATTAGATTTTGAACCGGAAAGTCTGCAATGCATGTCAGAGTTCTGTCATCAGCATCATAAATGCTCGAACGCTTAAGTGCGGTGCACTTTAGGGTGGCCGGCTGTTGTATGCTGTCGTTGCCGATTGTGGTAACGAAGGCAGAAGCACACATAACATAGCTAGCTGTAGCATATTGAGCGCTCGCTCACGCCAAAGAGGGTCTTCTTTCTCTTGCTCTTCCAGTGCCTTGATGATTATAGAAAGTGTGGACATTACTACTATGGCTAGAGAAATACGCCAACACAAGCCACATATAAAAATTCAAACAGGAAGCAAGCGAGAAAGGGAAAGAAAGAAAAAGGAAGAAAAATAGGAATAAATTGAAATAACGAGAGAAAAACACAGAAAAAACTGGAAAAGAGAACAGGAAAGAAAGACAGTAAGCTTAAGAGCTGGACTAGTTGGTGACTGATCATTATAGCGAATGGCGAAGTAGCGCACTTTTGACAGGGACAAAGAAGAGAAGAGAGACACGACACTCGCTACTCTCGCAATAGTCAGTTGCGAGAGTAGCGAGTGTCGTGTCCTTCTTCTCTTCTTTGTCCCTGTCAAAAGTGCGCTACTTCGCCATTCGGTATAATGGTGATGAAAGAAAGAGAGGAGGAAAGAAACAGAAAACGGGAGAGAAACAAAGAAGGCTGCCTCCGCAGTTCGCACTTCCTTCAGGCTTGGCAGAAATAGGGCGAAGCTGCCTTAATTTTTTTAACACGAAAATGTTTTATGCCGGGATCCACCAACACTTCAGTTACGTATTTGCGTCACGGAAATGACGCTGAAAAATCTACACGATCAGCTGTCAAAGAAAAGGATGTTCTGTCAGCGGGAGTCGAACCCGCGACCTCTCGATTCGCCACAGCTGATGCCGGGCACTCTATCCACTGCGCCGCGGTGATCGTTATTTTCTACTGCGCCACGGACATACTCCAGAGCCTTACAAATGCGCCTTTTATATCTCTCACTTTGCTCTCACAGTGCTTTTGGTCGGCGGGGGTGGTAATGCATCATGACCATGGCCTACGCGATCAGCTCCTGCATAACGTCGTCGCAACGCGTCCGTCGCAATTTGTCAACGTCTGAACACACCGCGAGGCGGTGACCTTAGCCCAAGCGTCGGCGTCACTCATAGCATCCATCCATACCCAAAATAGCTTTGCGAGGCGCGCTTGCCTCACCTCACCGTAACACCGCGCTCCCGCGTACGCTTGCCGAGAAAGACACAAAAAGCTTTATTGAAAGAATCAGTCAATCACGTCAGGCATTGCCCGACGCCCCTAGCCGTCTGCCGGAATCCGTTAATACACGGCAGCATCAAGGGCTTGACTGATGATGCGTTGCTGGACGTTAGGGTCTTGGCTGCGGAGCAGAGCCTCCCAGGGTTCTAGAGTGTGTGAACCATCGTACTGACTCGGACATGTGCACACCATGTGGACCGAATTTGCTGCCTAATCGCAAAATTTGCACTGTGACCGGAAAACTTCTGGGTGCCACTTGCTTTAGAGTACGGGTTTGGAAAAATTCCCGCCCGGGAAAAATCGTGGCCGGTCTACAGGGGACGCGACGTGCGTTCCGTTTGCCTTTAGTCCAGCCGTGGCGTTCAATAACTCCTTAACGTGCCGCGGAATTTTGACCTTATCCCAATTTATGCATTCAATCAACGACGCTCTTGTGGCTGTCACACCGCTTTTTCTGTTTACGCTCTCACCGCTAGCTGCTACAGCTACCACAAGGGTTTTGTTTAATCATTGATCACGGACGTTAGTCGTCGAGATAAAGATGTACCACCAAGCATCAACGCGGGTGCATCCACCTTAACGATGCCATAGGTGCCAAATACCAATAAACATTGCGCAAGCTCTCTTACATGAATGTACAGAAAACATTCAAATACTCCTGTAAGGACGCATTTTAGTTTCGTGTTATACTGAATCCAATGATGGAGGGTCATCCATGTTTCTTTTTGCTTTATTGAACGGAAAAAAATGGTTAGTATTTAATGGGAAGGACATTGGTCCAGAGGCTGAGCCTTGGGGTACAGCTGTAGTTATTTTGTAAAACTCAGTCTGGGTATAGGCTATTTCCACTGTCTGTTTCCGTTGTAATGGGTAACTTTTGAAGAAATGGACGCACGTTCCACGAAAGGCGTAGCATTATAATTCATTCAATAATATGCTAGGGACACCAGTATCAAACGGATCTTTATATTGAGAAATACACCTGTAACCTTTTTATTGTCAATAAAGCAGTAATGAATAAACTAAGATAAGGACAAAACAGCTGTGCCAATCGGCCGATACTAATGTTGACAGGGCATTACACATGGGCGTATCTACTCGTACCAAGGGTGCGAGACCCAGTGTTTTACTTCAACACAGCAATCGCCTAAATATATCATGAAATTTTATGCTACATCTATCCTACACTCCTGCTGCGAATGTTGTCGTGCCTGTCTTACGAAGACGCACTGTAGGCTCTCTCAGGTGCGAACCGCGTTCGCTACGCTTTCGCGCCTTGTACTCCAGAATTCCAAAGGAGGCTAGCGCTAAACAGGGTATCATTACGTTTGACCATTCTGTCCCAATTTCATCATGTTCTACCTGACTTGATATTTTACACCACTGGCGACGAAAATATGGGCGGGAGCGTTACAAACCTTTCATGGACTGATCAAATGATCTTCCTGTTTCAGGAAGTTCGTTTGCTGCGATGCTAATCAAATCGAACAGAATCGCTCCTGTTCTATATTCCATGAGTCGATGAGTGTATAGAAGTATTGAGCGTTGTTTTACAGCTAACGCTGATATGAGATCACAACAAGGGTCGTTCCTGCGCCGTAGCTGTCCGCCGCCGCCGCCGCCGCGGGTGTCCGTAACCAATATCGCACGAAATAAGAAAAAAAACTAAATAAATAAAAAACACCTATGACAGAATGGGAATCGAACCCGGGTCTTCTGCGTGGCAGCCCAGCACTCTACCACCGAGCTACGCTGCTGCTTGAAACTGCGGTGCAAACTGACCCTATGCAGGCTTCATGTCGGGTAAGGAATCGCGTTAACATGTGTTGTAAAGCGTTTAAGAACAGTAAAGCAAGAACTAGGCGTCACACAATGCGAATTGCGTAACGAGTGGGGCGTTCAATGCTCCAACCCATTAGGTGATGATGATGATGATTCCTGGAATAATGGCACAACCCACTACGGGGGATCGGCCACGACACGTGCGGCAGTAGAATTTGCGAAAAAGAAAAAGAGTGCAAAAGAAAAGAAAAAAAAAAACTGACGAGGGGGGGGAGGATATGTCAAAGAGATAATTTATAGGTAACCGAAATATTTGTCATAATTTTGGTGTCGTTTTTTTTTTCATGCTACCTAAACTAATGTCCAACAACTGAAATAATTAGAGAAATATAGATAAGGTAAATAAATGAATGATAATATTTTAGATGTACTGATAATATTAGCATGGCATTCTCTTTGTTTCCCTGATATAATTAGCTACAGCATCATATATGCCTCTGTTGCAGTGCCCCAGTGCCGATGCCCCCCAGGGAGAGTAATACCGATGTGGAAAACTCGAGGCCACTTTTAGATGTGAAGCATCTTATGGCGAAGCTTAATCCGGTGGTGGTGGTGGTGGTGGTGGTGGTGGTGTGCCGCGTGCCCACCCTTACTGCGCATGCGCAAACAGTTAAAGAAAAAATAAAAATAAAAAAACCTCCTCTCCCCCTCTCTCTCCTCTAGGCATCCCTCCCCACGGCAACCACACCCTCACTGCGCATGCGCCTCCCTTCCTCTCTCCCCTCTTACACTCCCCCCTCTCTCCATCCCTGCCCGCGGCGTCTAACTCCCCCCTGCGCATGCGCGTCCCCCCTCTCTCTCCTCTCCTACGCTCCCCCCCTCTCTCCTCTACGCATCCCCTGCCCACGGCGTTCACTCCCACTGCATGCGTGTCACCCCCTCTCTCCTCTCCTCCGCTTCCCCCTCTCTCGCCTCGTGACGCCGACGCGGCAGCGTCTGCTAGCGAGTTTCTTGGTTGAAAAAACCGACTGCTCGCGCTGCACAACCGTTCACTGGCCATCCCGTATATATGGCAATGGATCTTGACCTCCAAGGTGGTGCCGGTGGAAGATTTCTCCTGTGCGTTGTTGAACAATAAAAATTCGCAGCGTGCGCGTTAACTAAAAGCGGAGTGCGGGTGTCTGTGTCCAGTCGGAGTCTTCTGTCTCTCATTGCCCATTAGCAGCGATTGGCATGTTCCAGTAGGAAACACCGCTCCATCACTGCGTGCTTTGCGCCTCCTCAGTTTTCTCTCCTGCGCAACGCTGCGATAGGGCCAGCGTCAACGCCACCGCCAGTGTAAGCGTTAGCGCCCGCTGCTTCACATCTACACATGGTTCCCTTTAGCGGGAGATGGTGTAATTTTTTTTGAAATGACGGTTTCAGGAATCTTTGCCTTATGGTTTTGATATCTGCGACATTCAATGAAGAAATTTTCGATCGTTTCTGCTTGATTACAATAGCTACATTGGGGGGGAAGGAACGAAAAGCCTCAGGCAAAAATCTTCATCGTCGTCAGCCACAGCATCAACAAAGTGCACATAATGCGTTACAAGAGTGTAGCGGGTACCGCGCTTTTCTGAAGAATGACGAATAATGGCCTAGTAGACGCTTCCCACTACACAAAAATTATGATGACTTATGGCGTAGTGGGTACCATGCAAGTGTGCTTGTAGAAGTTGCCCCAAGGGTGTTTTAAAAAGGGTCTAAAAAGGCCGCTCTCCCAGCTTTCGCTGTAGCTGTGCTGCGCTTTCCGCGCAGGCCTGGCGGTTTTTTTTGTTGGACTGAGCAGGGATAGCTAAAGTAGGTTTTTGCTTTTGTCACCAATTAGCATGTTTCGCCTTGCTTATCATATGGTAGCTTGCGGCGATCGTAGCAGCTTGCAACAGGGCGACGAAGAAAGCAGTCGACTCAAATACTGTGGGATGCCCAGCCTTCAAGCTTCCCCGCCACTCGAACGCTTCTGGAAGATGGTCATGGTCCGCAGTTTTCTCACCTAAAAAAACTGCCCTCCACCTGCGAAGGCCTGTCACCTGTTCCGAATAATGTCTGTTTCACTCTCTCCCTCACACTCGGCAAAGAAGCATTCGCAGAAAGTTGTATACTTGGACGAATGGTACATGACTACACTACAACTGAATGTATTTATTATACGCATATCAATCCACCTCGCCAGTAGCCGCTGGCGAAATGACCAGCACGCTGCCATCGTGAATCCCGCTCAGAATGAGACGCCGTTCGGTTATCAGCGGCTAGTTTTCGCAGATTTGTGCTGTCGCGTGAGAAACAGGCGATCTTAGAGCACCTACGATTTTTTACCAATTGCGAAAAACCGATGGACAAAAATTTGCAGTATTGAAATTTATTCGCTAACGTCATACGTAGTAATGCATAAGTCGCTATTAGAAAATGGGTCATTTTCGCTGCATTTGTTGCTTCGCGTTACGAGCAGGTGCTGTGGGCATGACCCACAAAAATTCGACCAATCATAAGCAGCTAGCGACCGATGTGGCAGGGAAGCGGGGTAGGTTAATAATATCTGGGGTTTTACGTCCCAAAACCACGATATGATTATGAGAGACGCCGTAGTGGAGGGCTCCGGAAATTTTGACCATCTGGTGTTCTTTAACGTGCAGTGACATCGCACAGAACACGGGCCTCTACCATTTCGCCTCCATCGAAATGCGACCGCCACGGCCGGGATCGAGCCCGCGACCTTCGGGTCAGTAGCCGAGCACCGTAGCAACTGTTCCACCGAGGCGGACAAGCGGGGTAGGTTAACGTTATAATTGCCCACATATATCGAAATAAAATTTAAACTTACACCATTTGCATAGGCTTATTTACTTGGATGGGTAGGAGAGGGATCAGCAAGGAGACATTTGCCCACTTTTCCCTTTCTCCCCCTCTGTCAAAAGTAGGAGGGCAAAAAACGACACCTAGTATGTATATTCGTAGTCATCCATATTCTTATACAGCGCGCTCAAGGTAGTTTCCAATTAAAATGAATAGAATGAACTTGCTCCTCGTCCCCGCCAAGGCCTTAAATTAGATAACTCTTACAGTAAACAAAAACAAGCAGTCATCTCATTCTTAGGGCTTCTCACAATTACTTTGCTTAGTAAACCATATGTTTTCTTTAAAATATGGGAACTGAACACATTAGAGCGATAGTACGAGCTTCGTTCTCTTTTAATTTATAACGCTGAACTCGGACTATGATGTCTGCAGATTTAATGCCCAGATTGAAAAAAAGTTTAAATGTGGTGCGCACTGGGTAAGCATACTGGAATTTTTTACGGAGCTGTTATACGCTAGCTACTCGCCAAATTGTGAGTGCGTTTACAGGGTGTGTGCAAAAAAGTCGCTTCGACAAAATTGAATCTGAGTAAAAGGGGCAAGTGCTGGGTGAGGGGCGCTGACGAGAGAGGGGCCAGGCGCCCCGTAGGCCTGCCATGCAACTGGACACGTGTTTGTCACGTATACCTCTACTGTCGCAGTGGGTCTGCGGGGGTCATTCTCACTCCGACATTGTCACCTTCATTTATCGGCAGTGGTACGCCCGAGGAACAAGGAGCTTACGAGGAGAGACGCCGAGCGCAGGCGAGGGCTACGACGCTGCCGATCGTTTCGCCGGTGACAAAGCTAGGTTTCGGCGACTCTTTCTTCGGCATAAAGAAAGGCGGGCTTAAAACGATGGTGCGATGCTTCTTGTCCCGTGATGGTGATGTTACCCCGTCCAGCGATATCGCCATGCCGTACCACACAGCTGCATTGGTCGCACAACTTCACAGAGTATAATGGCTCTGAATTTTCTGATTATAATGTTCATTGACAAGATCGTAAGCCGTGATAAGAAGGCTAAATTTTCAATCCATGCAGATAACACCAGGTTATACATTCGTGGGAATCATAATAGGGAAATTGTAAGAAGAGCTAATGAGACCCTAATTTCTGCGATTAGTCTTCATCAAAGTAACTTAAAATTACCATAGCGAAACTCAGGAAAGAAGTGGAAATTTAAGGGCTCCATTTGCTTTGTAAGACACAATATCAATGAGAACTTACAGTCATTGATGCCATGGGAAGTACAGAGGATGTTAATAGTGGTAATTCTAATGTAAATATGAAGAAAGAAAAGAAAACGAAAAGATAACTTGCCGCTGGCAGGGACCGAACCTGCGACCTTCGATAACGCGTACGATGCTCTACCAACTGAGCTACAGCGGTGGTCAGCCCCCCGTACATTTTATGGGCTATATATCGATTTTAGTCATTTTGGAGATCGGTATCGACATGTTGTTCAGAAACGACCTGTATATGAGATATTGAAACGGTTTTTTTTCCCAGATGGCAACGCTTGCTGACAATTTGCCCCCCGCTTTACCATCTTCTCTATCCCGGCCTTTGCGGGGCTAAATTGCGTGGTTTCGGCCCTCTGATGGAAGTGAGTTTAAGACCCCTGATTTAAAGACTTACCGATAAGCGCGTCATGCAAGTATTAAATGGGTCCTAGCGAGGGACGTTTTAAGAAACATTACTGTGTAAAAATCTAAGTACGCGCAAAGGAGACATTGACACAAGTAGCAGCAAGGAAACCAGACGAGCGATAACTTCAAACTCGCTTGCAACGCGTTCCTCGTTCTAAATGAAACTGGCCGAAATAGCCGGGTCTCAAACCAAGACATGATGCCGTTGTGGAGACCGCATAGACAGTGCAACAAACAGGCGGGTTTTACGGTCGTGTGCATCTAAATATTATCGGGGGTTTTACATCACAAAACCACGATATGATTATGAGGGACGCCATTGTGGAGGGCTCCGGAACTTACGATCGTCTGGTATTCTTTAGCGTGCACTGCCATCACACACATCGCATTTCGCCTCTATCGAAAAGCGACCGCCGCCACCGGGATCGAACATGCAACTTTCGGGTCGCAACCCGAGCACTAACCGCTGCACCACCGCGGCGGATGGTCGTATATATGAATATAATTGGTTTCATTACGCTTTCACGAGCAGTTAGCAAAGAGGCGAAGACGAGCTGTATAGCATGCCATGTACATAATGAAAATATTATTTCGGACGTCTTTTATTATGTCCGCTAGCAACGTAAAGAGCGCTGTTTAAATTAAAGAGTCTTTTTCTAAAATGCTTAATTTCAGAAGGTAATTGAGCAATATCGTGCCTGTAATCAATTTCGGCCTTTATTTCTGCTCTTTCTTGAGCTCTAAAATATATTTTCACTGGCAGTGAATATGTCACGGCCTGTTGCCTTCACGCTATAGCGCCAAAATAGTTCATTTGTAAAGTGACGCAAACAAATATCAAGGACGTCAAGTCTGTGTGCACATTGTCGAACCATCATCATCTCGTAGGCTGGTATTTCCTTTAAATTAGCTTTTTTTTAGATTAAGAAAACGGCTGCGACGAAAGGACGTCCTTACTTTCTCCATGAAACCCGCGGGGGGCCGACGACTACACAATCGGACGAATTATATTGAAAAGTACGAGAGGAAGGGCCACACGCCCTTTCGATTTTTAGTGTTTTTCAAGCACAGCCAAGTGAGTTGTGTACACGCTTTCGTTGAAAAAGAACTGCTGATTCACTTTCGAGCAACCAGCCGACCACCTGCCGTACGCCTTGCTCTTATCAGTCAGCGATCACGGTTCGCTCTCGGTGGCGATAGTCGATTTTATTTTAACGCGATAGCGTTAAAGAGCTCGTTTCGCAGAAATACCGGCGTCGGCGTCGGCGTCGTTGGTTGTGAGCGAAAAAATCATCATCTTGTCCGTGACCGAAAAATCGAGAAAGATGCAAATAAAATAAATAATAAAAATTTTTGGGTCTGAGTGAGGATCGAACCCGGGTCGTCCGCGTGGGAAGCAGGTGTTGTACCACACAGCCATGCCTCTGCTTGGATATACTGTGAAAATAACTTCCTCTGCTTGGAAATGCTGTGAAAATAACTTCCATGCTTCGCAAACGCAAGCGTCCTTTATATAGGCGTCGCAATATAACATGTAATATCCCAGGAATATTGCGTCGTACAAGCGTAAGTTGCCATCGGGCGTCAGAATATGTGACTATCATAACGATTCCATAGTTTAAAGCCAGCCACCCATTACAAACGGCACACACCTTACTGCGCGTATTCCCTTAACACCACGTAGTGGGTGCATAGCAAGTTCGAAAACATTTCCCACATTTGCCGCGCATAATTTCTCCTGGTTTAAACCATACTACCCATTACAGAGTATGCACTAAGTGATTGAAGTACGCAGTAGGGACGGGATATCGCTATCGCGTTCAACTCTTAAAGGCGAAGCTTAAGGGTCCCCCCAATTTTATGTATGTACTGTCATTTTGTCTGCCGCGCGGCCTGTGTGATTGCGCCAATTTTGAAAGTTGAAGGCCTGTACGCCACGTGGTGTGAAAAACGGCGAACTAAAAGCGATGTCCCGAATTCCCGGGTATGTAAGTTGTAGGTGGTTCGGTAACGGAGAACAAACCACGTTAAATTGTGTCGCGTACGCAAAATAGTGTCATGAAGTTTTACGTGTGATATATTTGCTAGGAATTGTTTATAAGTTTCTGAAAAGTAGAATGCTTGTAAAACCGAAATTTGTATAAGAGCTGAACCCGCATGACAGTGTATTCTTGAAAGACTGTTCTAGTTGAGGCCAGGTAGGGAATGTTTGCAATATGTCGAAGAAGCCTCTGTATCGTGTTCGACGTAACGAAGCGAGGCCACACGTTGCTGAGCAAGGAATGAACCCCTGTTCGTTTATTCGTATGTAGCTGCGTAGGCAGCGAGGGGAAGGGAGAGTCAAGGAAAGAAGTGGCAAATGGTACATGCGCACATGCGCGATAGCCCGATCTGATACATCTTTTGTTCATACAGTTGAGATACTTGCTTGTAGTTAATATACACCTATTTCGCGGAACAGGCTGTGTAAAGCGACAGTACAAGATGGTACTGCTACCGGATGCCGTTCCAGTGGTGCAGCCTTCCCGGAGGGTACCGTTGGCGATGAAAGAGCAGCTTCGCGACGAGCTGAACCGCATGGAAAGGGCCTCTATCATCGTGAAAGTGGACGAGCCTACCGACTGGGTAAGCCCTTTAGTTGTAGTAAAGAAAAAAGATGGCCGTCTTCGCATATGTATGGATCCAAGGGCTATAAACAAAAGCATAATGCGCGAACATTATCCTATGCCATCTCGGGAGGACATTGAAAGTGAAATCTCGGGCGCTAAGTACTTTTCCCGGCTAGACGCAAACGCAGGCTTCCATCAGATACCGTTGGACGAGGCTACGTCACGCGTGTGCACCTTTGCAACGCCCTTTGGTCGCTACAGGTTCTTGCGAATGCCATTTGGAATTTCTTCAGCGAGTGAGGTCTTCCAGAAGACCTTAACAGAAATTTTTGAAGGCCTGACAGGAGTGCGCGTGTATATTGACGATATACTAATCTGGGCGGACTCGATAGAACAGCATAGTGAGCGGCTTCAAGCAGTACTAAAGCGAGCAGAGCAAGCGGGGATGACGTTTAATGCCCAAAAATGTGTATTTTGTGTGACACAGATAACATTTCTCGGTGATGTGATCAGTGAAAGTGGTGTCCGCCCCAGCCCAGACTTAATCAAGAGCATACACGCTATACCGCATCCGAAGGATAAGCAGGAAATTCGCAGAATGTTGGGCGTAGTAAATTACCTCCGCAAGTATGTACCCTCGCTCAGTGACAGGACGTCACTACTTCGTGGTCTTTTGAAAGAAAACGTGATATTCGAATGGACGTCAGCACACGCGCATGAGTGGGCTCAGATATGCGAAGCACTGATAAATCCACCGCTACTAGCACTCTTTGATAGAAGGAAAGAAGTGGCAAACGGTACATGCGCACATGCAGAAGCAAGATTTTATTTAGGTTCTGTTTAGTTGTGGTAATCCAAACCAGATTGCAGGAATTTAGATGGGATGTGAAAAGCGCGTAGTGTATTTGAAGTTTTACCTTCGTGGGGAGCAGGCGTTGACACCGTGATAATGCTCCAGTAGTTGATGACAGCCTGCTACACAGCTCTTCTATGTGCGAGTTCCAACTAAGGTGTGAGGATAAAGGAACTGCGAGTATCTTGTGTTCGCTTACCACAGCAATGTTATGACCTTCATATGGAATATAGTTTAATAGTTGAACTGTTTTACTTCTGGCATGAAAAATAATAATTTTAGCTTTTGTTGGGTTAATATTTATTTCGTTTAGGTTGGACCGCTAAAGTTAGCCGTTTTGTTTAGGCTAACTCAACCTAACAGAAACAGTGATGAGGCTAATTCTTGCGCAATGAAACATCGAGCTCCTTTCAAAATTCGCGCAGTTGGTGTAGTGTATGGATGGATGGATGGAAAGTCTGTGCGGACGCTCGCCACTTGCCATGTGCAGTCTCCTTAAAGGATTCTGAAGTGGCTATCCCGCCTGAGGACATTGTCAAGGAAGACCTTCCGGTGCCGCCCACGTTTTCACCAGATTACAAGGCTTCTGACCGGGACGGCTTGACAGCACATCGGACATTGTCAAAAGCCATCAGCTCGAACACCGGTACGACATCAATGCCGCAAGAGCACGACTTGCCTCTCCTTGCCGCAAGAGCACGACTCTCCTTGACAAGTCCTTTATTGAAAAAGAGGGAGGCGCAAGACCTCTGTGGGGATAAGCGGGGCTTTCAAATAATACTAACATAGCATAGTGTCGTAGGGTTGCACTTAGTCACAATCACTTGTGCTGAGACGGTGTGTGGTCAGTACTGTGGTTTGTCGGACCCCCCTAAACCACTCTGATCAGGCCGCTCTGACTACCATATTGCGCAAATAATAACTGTGTGTCCGGGTCCGTAAGCAGCACTTCACGAAAATTTGTGCACTCCAAAGCCTGTATGGCCATTCGCCCTTTATCAAAAACGGAACAATGCCATAAAAGTGGTGAAGGTCTGCGCGGCAGCGCAGCCCGCAGTGATTGCACGTCACAGTCGCAATGTCCGGTTGTCGCCATTTAGCTATAGAATACGGTGTGTATGCAGAATTTGCGTAGACCTTATTGATAAAGACTTCCTGAGAGCGCGAAAGCGGACATTTGCTGGAAAAGAGGACTGGTGGGGTAACCTGCGTAATGCGTTTTTTACTAGCATGACGTGGGGATGTGCGCACGTAGTGCATTGTGGCTACCGAGGGAGCCATTTGACTTAAGAGCTCATACGGGTTTACCCTGAGGGGTGGGGGGCAGAGAAAGATTAGTCGACCCACCTGCAGAAGCAGCAGCGGCGTGTGCCACCGTATTGCCCCCGGGCACACCCGTATGCCCTGGCGTCCAGATAATTTCTATCGGTCTGTCGGCTTTTTCATGCCTACGAAGGATTCTTTGAATAGCGGCAGCTGTAGCATCCTCCAAGGCTGGGCGAAATATTTCTGAGTAAGCAGCGTGTGAGTCGGTAAAGACACGAAGAGGCTTCTGTATAGTGTATGGGAGGCTTGCAGTCGCTCCCCATATGGCAAGGAGTTCGGCATGCACAGGGGTACCGTTCGGTAGATGGCACCTGTAGGCCCCAGTGTACTCGGTGGTCTGCGCGCAAATCCATGCTATACAAGCTTGGCCATCGGAGAGAGCAGGCCCATTCCACGCCAAACGTCCCAAACATTGCGCTCGACCCTCTCCAATTGTATTGCAAAAAATTGTGAACGTTCATATCAGTGCACTATTTGCCCTCGGAAAGTATTTTTTGGAAAAAAAAATTTTTTTTGTCTATTACAGTGATTTGAATTTTGCCGTAGTGGGTGAAACCTAGGTTGCGAAAAAATGCTCTAAAAATACAATACCTCACGGAACGCCTTCAAAATCTGCTGTTTGCTTGAAAAGGAATGGGACTATCTTATTATCACCCATTGACGACCACTACTATGTCTCACGACGTGCTTTGTGGTGAAGAAATGCTGCAATTCTGCGCCCATTTTGATTGTTTTTTAAAAATTCTGCGAATATTACAGACACAATAGGACTATATCACATGGCTGGATAGTTGGCAGTAAGCGTGTCAAAAAAGTATTGAAGTCGATGACCCAGTAGTTTCGAAGTGGAAGGGGCGCAAACATTGAAAAATGTGTGAAATGCTCCATGTTCAGGCACATGTGGTGTGGTGTTGCGGTCCAAGTAAAAATGCACGCTTGGTCTCATTTTGAAGAGCAAACAAAGGAGATTTATTTGTGAAAGTTTCATTGGAGTTATTTTTGTTTTAGGCGAGAAACAAAAATTTATGGTGAGCGTTCGCGGCGTGCCGGGGCGCGGGACCGTAAGTCCGCTTCACTGCGCCGCCACACTTCCTTGGGGCCACGGAATTACGCGGCGCCCACGCGGGTGCGCAAGATCGTGTGCTGCTGTGAGTTTTCTCGTTTCGACGCACATTCTTCGGCTTTCCGCAGTGCCGCCGACGAAGTGTCACGGAAAACGAGAGATGGTTGGTTTAAAATATATTGTTATATAAGAAAAGGGCCTAACAGACACCGGGAATACACTTATAGTTCTGTTTTTATGGGCAGCTTGCTTGAACGTGACTCGCACCATTCGTGCCTCGGAGCCGACTGGTGCTTCGTATTCTCACGCTCGGATCTTCGGCAGAGGTGAACTTGGCTCCGGTGATCGCGTTGCCGAGCGAGCACGCGGCACTCGCGGTTCGTCTTTCGGCCGCATCCCTTGGCAGCGCGTAAGATAAACATTGCGAATGGTGTATCGTGTCATATTTTACACGGAGAGCCTGTACAACGGATATCGAAAGTGGAAACCACCTTCGCCCTTTTAGTTGTTTATCGCTTTCTCTTAGTAATGGTAAGGTGATTACTAAGCTGAAGGCATCGCATGCAGCGTGGATGGCGAGAGAGCGCGTGGGGTTTATTCTTTGACTGCGCACCCACAAAGAAGGTTCTAGCTTGGAACGGAGGCAAGAAGACGATAGTATTGCTTCTCCGAGAGCGGCCGAAATGATGGAAGGAAGGCGAGGAAGAGACCGTGCCAGTGCTTCTGCACCTGAAGCTTCTACCTCTGAAGGTAAGCATCGATAATTTTAAAGCGCTTTTATTTCTTGGTTTACGAATCAACTAGTAAGTTATGCCTCAGGTCCTCGCCTTCACGGGATGTGCTTTTTTTTACGCTTTAGAACTGTCATGCAAAATGAAGATTACGCTTGTCCTCATGTTTCTGGTGTACATATATGCGTAAAAATAAGATGGAAAACAGTGATTAATGATTTTTTTAAATTTATGAAGCTGTTCATTACACTTTCTCGTGAAAATTATGTGCGCCGAACCAACTACACAAGCAGTATTTTTGGAGTAAGAGTAACTTTGATGGCACTGTTCTACATATTTATTTAAGAACACGGCAGCAAGATGTTTCTATGCACATTTATGTTCCATTTCCTGTATTTCAGGAAGTCAACTGCCTGCGTGTTCACTTGGCCCTACGGATTGCCACAAGACAACGCAGTCAAGGCAACCACAGATATTTAATGTGCAAGATCTGGGTGAAAAAGATCATCGTCTCTTGAGAATGCGGTGCAAACATACGCAAGAAATTTCTACCGTATGCTGCCATCACTATACCATGTTCGTGAAACGGTACACAACTCACATGGCGTCGAAGTGGTGCTCTAACCCGTTCCTCAAGCATGGGAAAAATGTGCGTGGTACATGTATTATTATCACAACTTTGACTGACCTTCAACACACTACAGCTGCAGTGGCTACATTTCAAGATGAAGTACTAAAAGTCCTAAAACATGAACTTCCTGATGTCAAAAAAGTTCACTACTTTTCAGACGGTGCATCGTCACAGTACAAAAACAAGAAAAATTTTGTAAACTTGTGCTACCATGAAAAAGACTTTAGTTTAGCTGCAGAGTGTAACTTTTTCGCAACCTCTCATGGTAAGAGCTTGCGATGGCGTTGGCGGCACCGTGAAGCGGCTGGCAGCCAGGGCAAGTCTTCAGAGACCCTACAAGGGACATATCCTTACACCCCATGAACTTTTTACCTGGTCAGAAAAAAATATCAAAGGTATATTTGTGCTCTGGGTGCCAGAGAGAAGGGTTGAAGAGAAAAAAGTTGAGCTCCCAGCAAGGTTAGAGTCTACAATCTCCATCAAAGGTACGCGCACGTTGCACCATTTCGTGCCATCACCACTGACCACTGTTAATGCCGGGCTCACCTCCTACTCAGCAACACAGGCATTTCAAGTGGTGAAGACCATACGTCGGCAACGGAAGTAAGAACTGCAACCTCCGCAGAGATCGAAAACCAGGCACACAACCCAAGTTCTGCGTCTGTCGTACGTTCCGACTACTAACCGGCAGCCTTTAGTGCCCTTTCGAAACCTTCTGCCAGCCATATACACTGTTTGCAAGTTTTCAGCAACGTGAAAACACACAGAGGCACACGATCTTGCGCACCCGCGTGGGCGCCGCATAATTCCGTGGCCCCAAGGAAGTGTGGCGGCGCAGTGAAGCGGACTTACGGTCCCGCGCCCCGGCACGCCGCGAACGCTCACCATAAATTTTTGTTTCTCGCCTAAAACAAAAATAACTCCAATGAAACTTTCACAAATAAATTTCCTTTGTTTGCTCTTCAAAATGAGACCAAGCGTGCATTTTTACTTGGACCGCAACACCACACCACATGTGCCTGAACATGGAGCATTTCACACATTTTTCAATGTTTGCGCCCCTTCCACTTCGAAACTACTGGGTCATCGACTTCAATACTTTTTTGACACGCTTACTGCCAACTATCCAGCCATGTGATATAGTCCTATTGTGTCTGTAATATTCGCAGAATTTTAAAAAAATAATCAAAATGGGCCAGAATTGCAGCATTTCTTCACCACAAAGCACGTCGTGAGACATAGTAGTGGTCGTCAATGGGTGATAATAAGATAGTCCCATTCCTTTTCAAGCAAACAGCAGATTTTGAAGGCGTTCCGTGAGGTATTGTATTTTTTAGAGCATTTTTTCGCAACCTAGGTTTCACCCACTACGGCAAAATTCAAATCACTGTAATAGACAAAAAATTTTTTTTTCCAAAAAATACTTTCCGAGGGCAAATAGTGCACTGATATGAACGTTCACAATTTTTTGCAATACAATTGGAGTGGGTCGAGCGCAATGTTTGGGACGTTTGGCGTGGAATGACCCAGCAGCGTCCGTGTAGATGTCACTGGTATCTAAGCTCGCTTCCCTGAGTTGTCGCTTGGCAAGAACCTGGCGGGCAGTGTCATTGTGACGAGATATGGGACGACGGAACCGTCGAGAGGCTATCGGAGTTTCCCATGGGGGGTAAGGACTGATTAAGAAGGGGTGCATCATCATGTCGCTGACAATCCCAGGCCAGAAGGCGACGACCTTGTGGCGTGTTTTCCATGCGGATGTGATGTCGAGTGTGGGCTTCACGGATGACGTCCTGCAGAGGAGGCAAGCCCCCTGCGCTTTCAAGTGCAGATATCTTAGTATGTTTAGGGAGCCCTGTGATGGTACGGAGAGTAGCCCGATGAAGACGTTCCAAATTTCGGATGTCCGTTGGGGAGAACGTGTATATGGGTACGCCGTACAAAATCTTTCCAACGGCCACAGCTCTTGCGAGAGTATGGCAGGCTTGTTGTCGTGCTCCTCCGTATTTGTTGGACAGACGACGAATCATATGTAACGTGGCTGGCCATGCCTGCCGCAGTCCACGTAACCACTTTTGTGGGCTGTTGCAGCTGGCTATTGGTAAACCTAAAACTTTGATTTGTCCGTTTTTTTATTGTATAGTGTGCGATCCAATATCGAGCGAGATGCACAGTTTCTGGTTGGTGTGATGCTTGCCGTCTATGCTTATAAGTTCTGTCTTATGTGGAGCAAGCTGCAGACCTATTTCCTTAAGAGTGGACTCTAAACTAAGGAGGGCTGCCTGCAGCTCGGTTTGCATGGATTCTTTGTCAGTATAAGCCGCTGCTTCTGTCCATATAGTAATATCATCGGCGTAGATGGCGTATGCACTTCCACTAAGTTGTGGGAAGCATTGTGGGAAGCACTAAGTTGTGGGAAGTTGTGTCAGTGGGAGGTTCAGGGAGCATCACAGCAACGTCAATAAAGGCCAGGGAGGTCTTCTAGGTGAACATTTTCAAAATTGCACGTGCAAGCCAATCATCCAAGAAGCAGATATTGAAAGTAAACATAAGAAGAAACATGTGCGTGAAATAGAAGCGGAAATGATTCAAAGGTTAGGTGATTAATGTGCTAGTTCGCCGTCTACCACCATATCTAATAGCAATTCATGCGATTGGCGTTTTCAAGTTGATGAAAAGTGTTTATCTGCTTTTGACATGCGCAGTGAAATGGCTGAGTCCCTGTATATATGTGGGAAGAACGCTCTGATAAATTATTGAAGTCAGCGCTGTCGTGTGGCTCCTTTCTGCGTCCTGGTCGTTACGTGCTCTGTGGGATTTATAATACACCAGCATGTCTCTCTCAGTGTACCAAGCAGTCGGTTCATTCAACAATTTTCTTCTCTGCACAACTACCTCGTATAACAAAGCACGGCATATGAACAACCGCAGCACGAAAAATACGTCAAGAGCGCAATTTTTTTTTTTAAACTAACGCCTATATGCTTTTTCTGCGGAGTTTACGGTTTGGTGAGACTGCACTGCCGGTCTCAGCAGAAAAGCGCCATTTCACGATGACATTATTTCAGGATCACACTATTCTACTATCGGTGTGCCAATTCTGCAGGTAATCTGACTGAAAAGTAAGTCGATTCGAGACACCAGACACATGACTTAATCGGTAGTAGAGAATTTTGACGACTTTTTCGTGAAGCATCCGCTGGCAGAAGAATACTCCGTGAGCTACTCGACATGTTACAAAGAAAAACAAAGAAAAAAAAACAAAGAAAAACGAGCCCTTAAATTTACACTTCTTTCCTTCATTCATCGCCAGGGTCTCGTTGTGGCAAACTTGATGCCTTCAGGGAGTATGCGAGGGATTATGGGTCAGCTACCAGCTCGTAATAAGAGCGCGTGCTACCTGACGCCAACAGGCAAAAAGAAAAGTGTTCCGCACGCGCCGTAATGGCTACTGGCGGCTCTCACGGACACTCTCATGTTTAGAATGCACATATATACTCTATAAAATGGACAGAGGGGTGACCGCCGCCGTAGCTCAATTGATAGAGCATCATGCACCAAGAAGCCCACATCGCTACCGTCGTTGATAGAGCATCGGACGCGTTATTCGAAGGTCGCCGGTTCGGTCGCTGCCGGCGGCAAGTTATATTTTCGTCCGCTTTCTTTTTTTCACATTACATTACAGTTACTACTCATAACATCCCCTATACTCTCCTTGGCATTCTTTTCTGTTAGTTCTCTTTAATATTGTGTCTAGCAAAGAAAAACGAGCCCATAAAGGAGCACTGACATCAAATTTCAAAGTCGAGATGTGTCCTTCATTCGATTGCTCGGTATGCATAGGTCGTCTTGGCCAAATTTGAATGCCGTCCGTCGCGTGGAAGTTATTTTATTTCGAGGGCAAACCAGGCAAACAGAGTATGAACGCTCAACGGAAAACTGGATGCCCTGCGACAGACACTAGTGCAACGTGTGAGGTGTGATAGAACAAGTGATAGAATCACACCTATGACGTACGCTAGTGATACGCTAGTAACAATGACGTCGACGGTCTGAGTGTGTTTATTGTGGCGCCGACGCCCGGCGTGGTCTCAGTAGTGGCTCTTCTTGCTGTGTTGATCTGTGCGTGCGGTACATCGTGTCGCATCGACTGATTTGTCGTGCGCGAGTGCGATCACTCGGAGCGACACAGTACGTGCCAGGATGTCGGGGAGCCGCTGCGTAGTGCGAACCTGCCCGTCGAGGCGCGGAAAAAGCGGAAAGTGCGTGTCCTTTCATGCGTTTCCGAGCCTCGAACCTCAACGCAGCCAGTGGGTTGACTTCGTTCGGCGCGCCGTTGGACCGAGGGACTGGACGCCTGTGAACAGCAGCCGCATTTGCTCGCTTCACTTTGACGCGGGCTGCTACACGATGAATCCTGTGTTGGCGAAGCAGTTCGGTCTCTCGTTTGATACGAGGCCCAGTCTCCAGGCCGGGGCTATTCCCACCGTATACGTGTGCCCTACTGCAGCTGAAAGCAGTGATTCACTCGCCAAACGTCCGCGACATGAGGTGCGTAGTTGGTATTCCTGTGCTCCGGCAGTACGGCCGAGGTTGATAAATACATTGCTTTTAACGCAGGATCGCGAGCCTGCCGCTCCTAGCAGACGAAATGTCAGCGACAGAGGTAGCGCTACCAGCACTACAATTTGGCGGGTTTTCCTCCCGTTTTGAATCGCGTTCGATACCGGATATATTTATCAACATTACTGGTACTTATTCGTCCCTCCGCTGCATTTTGAGTCGAGAATCGTTACTTGGGGCTCGATAGCTACTCGCGGATGCAAAAAAATCCACATGCGTAAATTTGATGTCAGGGCTCCTTTAAATTTACACTTCTTGCGTCCATAGCGATGATATCTTTCTGGCACACTTGATGCCTTGAGGTAGTATGTGAGGGATTATGGGTCAGCTGCCCGCTCGTAATAAGATCACGTGCTACGTGACGCCAACAGGCAAAAAAAGATTTTTTCACTCAAGTCGTAATGGCTACCGGAGGCGCTGACTGACAGTTCCACGTTTACAATGCACCCTATAGACCAGAGCACGCCTATCTCGCACCGAGGCGCCTAGGCTCCCGGCGGCATACTCTCGCACCCAGACGCTATTTTGTTCTGAATTGCCAAGGCGTGTATCGGTGGTGCCACGTTAACATTGCAAGCGGCGTCTGAGACATTAAAATACAAAAAGCGCCTTTTACGCCGCTCCCGCTTGAAAGAAGTCGACGAGGGTGGCGATGCGGGCTTGTTGGTTGGTCATACACGTACGAGATGAGCGCACAAAAGGACACGGACAAGATGAAGAGATGTATACACGCAAGCGCCTGTGCGTGTACAACTCTTCCTCTTGCCCGTGTCCTTTTGTGCGCTCATCTCGTACAAGTACGAAAGTAGTCATCTGGTAACCACTGCGCCGTCTTTGGATGCGAAAACCATCAGCGCTGTGGCATCGGAGACTGCGATCATCATCACCAGCAAGGAGCGCGGCTCGCCCGTCTCGTGACGCTCGCGCTACGAGTGAACTCGGGTTTGCCTTATTCCATGCTGATGTGGAATAAAATGCCACAGATGTCTCGTTGATTGAGTGTCGTGCGTTATAACAAGCGCAAGAGGAAGATATTACTGAGCACTGTGTGTGATGATCACAACACGACGCGGGAATCGTGCCGGTGTGGTGTTTTCAGATTGCACAGATTTCCATCCGCAATGAAAAACGCCGAGCTCCACCACCAGTGGACCATTGCAATCTACAAGAAAAACTATGAGCCCATGCAGTAAAAGTGTACGAGTAAGTACACTTACTGCGTGTGTTCAAGCGTGACGCCAGCTATTTCGCTTTACAGCAGTAATCAATTGCGTGAAGTATGCCTGTAGTATGCGGCAAAAATCATTGCCGAACACTTTCGCAGGCCGCATGCCAATAATAGGAGATATTAAGACTCACGCGTGCACGCACAGTGCGCACGTTTAGTGCAAATGTAACGGCGTGCTATCGCGATGCAAAGAAACGTGAACAGCGGGAAGCGTGGCTTTCGACTCTGTCGAACTGCGATATGCCTTGACTGTCGCTAGGCGAATCTGTGCTTTGAGCCGGTTTCACCGTAGCGCTATAAAATCTTGCTCTGACTGCACTATCGCACCGCGTGTGTGTTTCTAGTGCCAAGTATGCTGGCAAATGATAAACACATGCGGTGCATGAGCGCAAGCCGGAGCGGGATTCTAGTGCTACCGTGACGCCGGCTTACGGTAGCCGGCTGAAAGCACAAGTATTGCCTAGCGACAGCCATGTCGCAGTCCGATTGAGTCGAAAGCCACGCTTTCCGCTGTTCACGTTTCTTTCCATCACGATAGTACGTACCTGATAAAGTTGCTTCTGCAGTCTGCGATGCCCGTACTGTAGACATTTTGTACCGTCGAGTAAGGTCTTCTCGACGTTTCACAAGAAAACAACACAAATTTCTAGCAGAAAAAATGCGCGAAACATGCTTACAACCGGACTCGTGTTAGGGATGTCTCGCGTTTGAATTGCGGAACGTCTGCTAGCATGGCAGTTCAGGGTGTTGCTTCGCCGCGCTTGCGACAGATGTCACGACATGCTGCCTAAATATGGCGGCACACATTGAACTCGTTGTGTTCTGGTGTATAAAGTGGGCGGAGGGATGATCGCCACCGTAGCGCAGTTGGTAGAGCGCATCGGACGCGTTATTCAAAGGACGCAGGTTTGGTCCCTGCCGGTGTTAGGAATGGGGTTGCGTGGCCGGTGCGAACGCGTGCGGGTGTCCTGCTCGGATCAGTCATCAGGACAAGTTGGAAGACGGAAAATACTTTATACAGAGTATTTACATGTTGATGGTCTTCGTGAACAGGCACGGCGCTCCTCGATGCGCCGGATTAAATTGGAAGGTTGGGGTCCACCCCCATATCCTCCTCTCCACGTGGTGGTCAAGAGTCCGCCAATCCTGCACCACCTGCTGGTGCACAATAGTGACCACGCCTGCGCCTCCAAGGGTCAGTACCTGGTCGATGACAAAGGACCACGAGACTGGGGATAGACCGCTCTGGTGACCCTGTTGGGGAGTCTGTGGCTTGTTGAAAGCACCCGTCACAACAGGGTGGGGTAAGGCCGGCCTGGCGAAATCAGCATGGCGTCGGCAAGGGTGCGGCCCAACAACAACGTACGCGGGGCTTTATTGTTCCTCTCGCTCAAGAATGTGGATTTGCAGTCGTGTAGAACGACGACTGAAGTCGGTGGTCGGGGCCGGCAAGGGTGCGGCACAACACCGGCGGCAAGCTATCTTTTCGTCCACTTTTCTTTCTTCACATTTACATTACAATTACTACTAATAACATCGCCAATACTTTCCTTGGCATCCCTGTCTGTTACTTGTCATTTGATATTGTATCTAACAAAGAAAAACGAGACCTTAAATTTACACTTCTTTCATTCATTCATAGCGAGGTTCTCGTTCTGGCAGACTTGGTGCCTATAGCGAGTATGCGAGGGATTATGGGTCAGCTGCCAGCTCGTAATAAGATCACGTGCTACGTGACACCAACAGGCAAAAAAAAGTGTGTTCCACATTCGTCGTAATGGCTACTGGCGGCGCTGACTGACACTGCCACGATTAGAATGCACTTATATTATCGAGCGTGTCATGTACAACTGCAAACTGCGCATGCGTATCAGCCATGGTGTTTCTTTATATGCACGAGCATCATCTGAATAAACATCTTTCGTTTGGTTGCACTTGCCTCTGATACATAGTGTCAGAATTGGCTCGCTTCCTGGTGGGTGGAGCCTGACTTCTCAGTACAACGCGGGCAAGCGAGAAGTGTATTAGCGTTTTGAATTGGGCTGGTTACTTCATTCAAAATCAGCAAAAGGGAACATGGATTTGGTGAAGCCTCCGGATCCCCTGCTTCTAGCCGTCAACATCTCGAAAAACTGGGACCGTTTCAAACATAAGTTTCACTTGTTTCTTACGACAACGGAATCACGAAAGGAACCGAGGTCCGAAGCCGCAAAGAGCTCTGCTGCTGAGTGCTGCAGGGGACGGTGCACTGGAGGTATTTATTAATTTTACATTTCTGGAGGGCGAAAACAAAGAGGACTATGCCACAGTTGTGAAGAAATTCGAAGAGTACTGCCAAGAGCAACAGAATGAGGTGCATGAACGATACCTGTTTCGTTCAAGGACTCAGGCTGAAGGAGAGCCCTTCGAGCATTTTTTGCGAGGTTTCCGGAGGCAAGCCCGCAACTGCAACTTTGGGCCACAGGTCAACTCGACGATACGCGACCAGATTGCTTTTGGGACCAGCTACTCAAAATTGAGAGAGAAGACCAATAGCGACAAGAATTTGACAGTGCTAAAGGCAGAACAGCTGTGTAAAGCGGCAGAAGTTGCAGCACTTCGGAATGAGGCATGGACACAACCAGAAAGCCAAGCGGCGACAGGGAAAGCGACGTCCTCATTCAAGTGGGTCCAAATGCAGCAGATGCAACAGGTTGCACGAACGTGGGAGATGCCCAGCGTTTGGGAAGGTATGTTTCTTGTGCAACACAACGAACCATTTTCCGGCGTGCTGCAAGAAAAGCCCTCAGGTGCACGATGTGCGGGAAGACGAAGACGATTTCAGTATTTTGGACGTCAGTGTCGACGTTATCGGGAGCAAGGCAGAATGGCTAATAGGTGCGCATGTAGGCGGTCAAGCTGTCCTGATTAAAGTTGACACAGGCTCTCAGGCGAACTTGCTGCCTTATTCAATCTAGCAAAGATGCAGTGAAAAATATCCGGCAGATCCCACGAACTGTGGGAATCGATCCAATGCGAAGCGGACAGCAAGGACAGCATCATACTGCCACGCGCGTTTCTTACTTTCACTTTTGCTGTATTCGGTTTTCACCTACAAAGACTGTCAGCAATGCTCAGCGCAAACTGTGCCTCGTTGTTCCAGAAGCTTCGCGATTATTGTAGATCGTTTTGTTAAGATTGCACGCAAGACGCGAACACTCGAGCTTATTCCAGAGCTTGCGCGACAACTAGTGATAAGGCTGGAATATTCGATGACGCACGTATAAATGCCGACGCGCTTCACCGCTTGTCAGTTGATCGACGGCCGACGCTCCGTTCCCCGCTATCAGTGCAAGTGCGTATTGCTGTAATCTGTGTTTCCGTTTAGCGGCCAGGAGTTCGGCCAAATAAACAGTTTCATCTTGGACATACCGACTACCGCCTTCGTCAACGCCACGACCACGTGACATCTGGTGGAGGTGCTTCCCGGTCCATGTACCATACGGTAAGGGTACCAATATGGGCTTGTTGGTTCATCGTAAACCGACAAGCCCATATTGCGCATGTAGGCGGTCAAGCTGTCCTGATTAAAATGGACACAGGCTCTCAGGCGAACTTGCTGCCTTATTCAATCTATCAAAGATGCAGTGAAAAATATCCGGCAGATCCCACGAACTGTGGGAATCGATGCAATGCGAAGCGGACAGCAAGGACAGCATCATACTGCCACGCTTGTGTTCGTACTGAACACGCTTGTGTTCGTCCAGTCTTATTCTCTGTCCTTGTGTGTTTCTGCGCTATGCTACAAGCCAGTTTACCATGTACCATACGCCCCCCCTCCAGCCGTGAACCCAGCCCACGTCGTGAAGAACACACCGACACTCTCGGCGACAGTCGAGCCCTACCGAGGACTACCCTCCCCCCCCCCCCCCCATACGGTCCCCTACCGGACAAGCCGAAAGCCATGGCGACCACGACAACAGGCACGATGACGGACGCAGTGTCCCCGGCAGCGATAGTGTTGCAACCGCCAAGGCAGCCGCCGACATTCCGTAGTTCACCGTGTGAAGACCCTGAAACCTGGCTTGAGACGTTTCAAAGGTTCTGAACGTTTAACAACTGGAACTCCGAGGACAAGCTGCGCCACGTGTACTTCTATCTGGAAGAAGCAGCTAGGACGTGGCTCGAGAATCGGGAGCCCACTCTTCGGACTTGGGACCTCTTTCGAAGCACATTCCTGCAGGCGTTCACGAGCGTCGTCCGAAAAGAAAGAGCAGCGACGTTGCTGGAGACGAGGGTGAAACTCCCGAACAAAAATGTAACCATCTTCGCGGAAGAAATGACGCGTCTGTTCCGGCACGCTTACCCTGACATGCCCGAGGAGAAGAAAGTCCGTTTTCTCATGCGAGGTGTCAAGCAAGAACTCTTCGCTGGGCTGATGTGGAACCCACCGAAGGAATTGCTGTCGGAAGCAACAGCAATCGAAATTACGCTGGAAATGCGAACCCGCCAGTACAATCGCCGAACGATGCAAGACAGCCCAGGAGTTCATGCTCTCGGTTCCGACGACCTGCGCGAAATGATAGAGCACTCGTGCGGGAGTAATTGCGCAAGCTGTTACCCTCATCACAGCCGCAAGTGGACTCGATCGCTGACATCGTTCGAGAAGAAATCCAGCAGTCGGTCTGCACGCCTGAACCACCACAGCCACAGCCACAAGCCATGAGCTACGCTGCTGCAGTCCGACGCTACGCTCCGCCTCCACGTCCACGTCAAGAGGCCGCACCACCACATTTCCGCCGCCAGACACCGCCGCCGCCACCACCGACGCCATACCACCCACCTTCCGGCCAGCGCTACGCCCCAAGACAAACCGACATCTGGCGCGCCCCTGACAACCTCCCGCTCTGCTACAATTGCGGGAAAGCTGGACATAACTACCGCCGCTGCCAGTACCGCCAGATGGGCCTACGCGGCTTCGTTGTCCACACACCGCCCCCACAGCACGGCGAGCGGCCACGCGACATCGCCGACTACTTGACCACCACTGATCAGGGTACCTCGACGTTCATCGCGTTCGCAGTCGCCTGGGCCCTACCGGTCCCCTAATCGACGACAGCAGTACAGCAGCCCCAACCGGGGTCGTTCAGTGAGTCCATATCCGGAAAACTAAGGGCAGGATCCGATGCAGGTGCGGTTGCTGTACGACGAACTACCGAAGACTCTCCGCCGACGACGACGACGCTGCGATAGCTGAAGAACATGCCGCAAGCCAGAGAGAGCCCTGAAGTCGAAACTTCGCGGCCGGAAGAAGACCTGACGACGCCACGTGGAAACAGCGGAGCAAACCGACGTAGCCATGATCCGACACCGCGACCCAACCGCAACGATGGCGCACCAGCGACCTCGACGTAACATTCGACGGCCAGAACGTCACCGCTCACGTCGACACTGGTGCCGACTATTCCGTCGTCTGTGGGCCTTTCGCGACGAAGTTGAAGAAAGTGAAGACTGCTTGGCAAGGCCCTGAAATCCGGACCGCTGGGGGGTCATCTAATAACGCCGGCCGGTGTTTTCAGAGCAAGAGTCACCATCAATAACCGGACTTATCCCGCCAGCTTTCTAATCCTAAAGCGCTGCTCCAGGGATGTGATACTTGGGAAGGACTTCCTAAGTCAACACGGCGCCGTCATCGGCCTAAGATCTGAGTCGATAACACTAGCCCCAGAAAAATTGCTTCCTACCCAGACGACGCCGGGGAATCATGCACTGAACGTGATAGAAGAGCACGTCAGCGTTCCGCCTCTCTCCAGCGTCATCATTTCCGTCGGCAACGAAAAACCCGCAGACATCGAAGGCGTCATCGAGGGCGATCAGCACCTGCTTGTAAGCCGTCAGACTTGCGTCGCAAGAGGCATAGCCGAGCTGCGTGACGACAACGCAAAGGTAGTGCTGACAAACTTCAGCCACGAACTTCAGCACCGCAACTTTAGTACGACGGTCACCCACATCGAGAAATTTGTGGACACCGGCAATGCTTTCGCCCTCTCCGATGCTACCGAACCTGCCTCGACGAATCGACATCCCCAAACAGATTTCGACGTCAACCCGAGCCTCCCGAAGCACAAGCAAGACAGGCTCAAAAATCTGCTCCTGCAATTGAAGGACTGCTTCTCGTCGTCGTCAAGAATTCGGCAGACCCCAGTCGCGAAACATCTTATCGTAACAGAAGAAAGTACCCGACGAATTCGTCAGAGTCCGTACCGAGTTTAAACGAGTGAACGCGAAGCCATAAAGAAGCAAGTCGACGAAATTCTACGCGACGACGTAATCCAGCCGTCAAAGAGTCCCTGGGTGTCTCCCGTGGTGTTGGTGCAGAAGAAGGACGGGACGCAACGTTTCTGTGTCGGCTATCGTCGCCTGAACAAAATCACGAAGGAGACGAAGGAGGTGTACCCCCTCCCACGGATAGACAATGCCCTGGATCATAGGCGGAGAGTTTTCATTTTCCCGGAGGGGGCGGGGCCCAAAGTGCTCTTCCATAAATATATATATATATATATATATATATATATATATATATATATATATATATATATATATATATATATATATATATATATATATATATATATATATATATATATACAGAAAAGAAAACAGACCTGCGTGCGAAGCAATATTATTGACGTTTCGCACGCAGGCCTGTTTTCTTTTCTGTGAATATTCCACCGGACCTAGGAACCCTCTGTTGTTTTGATATATATATATATATATATATATATATATATATATATATATATATATATATGGGTCATTCCATATCAAATGTACCAGGTCAATTTTCGACCATCTCCAATCCTGCTGAAAAAAATTGTCCAGGTATATGTGACTGTGATAAGTAGTTATTGAGGCGTTATGTTTCGCAAAAAAATTTTGTGTCGCCTAGAGGGCGCTTCGAACTTTGAGCACCCAAGTGAAACTGTGTCGCGCTAAATAATTTGTATAAAATTACTGTTCTGAGGAATTACTACGAAACAATTTTTGCCATAATCTAAAGGCGCTGATCTTTCATGACAATGATAGTTTATTCATTTTAGTCTTAACTTTCTTTATTTTTGGTTTTGGCAAAAAATTGCAATATGCTGCATGTTTAGCGTATTTTATAAAAAGCCCAGATTTTTTTCGCGAGTAATTTATTCACATTACGTGTTTTGTGGGTGTCTATAATAAATGATGAAAATACTTCGGGAGCGTATGAAGCAAAAACATTGCCACAATATTGTGACAAACTTGGAAAAAATGGCATTTTGACTCATATTGAGGCTTCATTTTCTCAATGTAGCGGTCCAAGTAAAAATATGGCTGATATATTGTTGCATAGTATATTTTGTTGGCAAGACATACAGAAAGTTTCAAAAGAGTAGATTTTGTTTTAAGGGAGAAAAAAAATTTTCCAGCTGAACAACTACAAGGTAGTAGAAAGTTTGCCTTTGCCTCGCCTTCACTGCATAGCTGGTCAGCGCAATATTCTAGCGGGGGGCTTTTCGGCGGCGAATAATGCAAGTCATACAAAAGCTTGCCACTTGTTTTGGTAATACTGCTGTACAGAACGCCAAAAAGGGCGATAGTGCTAATTTTATGGAACGGTATCTTCCCACTTGGACCATCATAGGGCAGGTTTTACTCAACCGCTTCTAGTCCCAAGGGGTAGAATTATAATGCAGTCGATTGCCTGCAATACAGTATTGGGGCGCTGTGTTTGGCTTCTACAAGGGTTTAATAATAACTGATGACAAAATTAAGGTATAGTTTACTTAAGATGTTTTTGTGATGCAACAGGTATAGGCCGATGCGTGATCGCTTATCAGTGGTTTGCATGATGAAATGATGTATGCTAAGTGTACGCGTTAGAGATGATTCAACATCGTGCCCATAAATGACACTTAATGCGCCATTTCCAGTTGCTATTTCAAACTTTCATCCACCTTTTTCTTAAAGGTCCTAGGGTGCTGAACATGTTAAAAGCCCCTCACCATTACCGGACGGGCTTTTAATTACAACATTCTCAGCACCTTCGGACAACTAAGAAATAGGGTGATGAAAATATTCAAATCCCTCCGGAAATGGTGACTGAAGTGTCATTTATGGGCACGATGTCGAATCATCTCTAACGCGTACACCTAGCATACATCATTTCATCATGCAAACCACTGATAAGCGATCACGCATCGGTCTATACCTGTTGCATCATAAAAACATCTT
This sequence comes from Rhipicephalus appendiculatus, assembly GCA_030522465.1. Lineage (NCBI taxonomy): Eukaryota > Metazoa > Arthropoda > Arachnida > Ixodida > Ixodidae > Rhipicephalus > Rhipicephalus appendiculatus. The sequence goes on from JALIZH010020217.1 coordinate 103,143, forward strand.
AAGTAAACTATACCTTAATTTTGTCATTAATTATTATTAAAACCATGTGCATTAATTATCAGAAGCCAAACATAACGACCCAATACTGTATTGCAGGCAATCGACTGCATTATAATTCTGCCCCTTGGGACTATGAAGCGGTTGAATAAAACCTGCCCTATGATGGTCCAAGTGGGAAGATACCGTTCCATAAAATTAGCACTATTCCCTTTTTTGGCGTTCTGCACAGCAGTATTACCAAAACAAGTGGCAAGCCTTTGTATGACTTGCATTATTCGCCGCCGAAAAGCCCCCGCTAGAATCTTGCGCTGACCTGCTATGCAGTGAAGGCGAGGCAAAGGCAAACTTTCTACTACCTTGTAGTTGTTCAGCTGGAAAATTTTTTTCTCCCTTAAAACAAAATCTACTCTTCTGAAACTTTCTGTATGTCTTGCCAACAGAATATACCATGCAGCAATATATAAGCCATATTTTTACTTGGAACGCTACATTGAGAAAATGAAGCTTCAATATGAGTCAAAATGCCTTTTTTTCCAAATCTGTCACAATATTGTGGCAATGTTTTTGCTTCATACGCTCCCGAAGTATTTTCATCATTTAATATAGGAACCCATGAAACACGTAATGTGAATACATTACTCGCGAAAAAATCTGCGCTTTTTATAAAATACGCTAAACATGGAGCATATTGCAATTTTTCGCCAAAACCAAAAATAAAGAAAGTTAAGACTAAAATGAATAAACTATCATTGTCATGAAAGATCAGCGCCTTTAGATTATGGAAAAAATTGTTACGTAGTAATTCCTCAGAACAGTAATTTTATACAAATTATTTAGCGCGACACAGTTTCACTTGGGTGCCCAAAGTTCGAAGCGCCCTCTAGCACAACACAAAACTCTTTTTGCGAAAAATAACGCCTCAGTAACTACATATCACACTAACATATACCCGGACAATTTTTTTTCAGCAGGATCGGAGATGGTCGAAAATTGACCTGGTACACTTGATATGGAATGACCCATATATATATATATATATACATATATATATATATATATATATATATATATATATATATATATGTGTGTATGTATATGTATATATATATATATATATATATATATATATATATATATATATATATATATGTATATATATATATATCGTCACGTGGTCGTGACATCGACGAAGGCAGCAGTCGGTAGGTTCAAAATGAAACTGTTTATTTGGGCCGAACTTGTGGCCGGTAAACGGAAAGTCAGATTACAGCAATACACACTGGCACTGATAGCGGCGAACAGAGCGTCGGCCGTCGATCAACGACGTCGCCCGCTACGTAAGGACGTGCCAAGACTGTCAGCGACGGAAAACACCGCCAACAAGACCAGCAGGCTTCCTTCAGCCGATCGAGCCTCCTCGGCGACCGTTCCAGCAGACCGCGATGGACCTCCTGGGGCCGTTCCCAACGTCGAGTTGTGGAAACAAATGGATCGTCGTAGCCACCGACTACCTCACCCGCTACGCCGAAACAAAAGCCCTGGCCAAAGGCAGTGCCGCCGAGGTAGCCAAGTTCTTCGTTGAGAACATCGTCCTCCGACACGGCGCCCCAGATGTTCTCATCACCGACAGGGGCAGGGCGTTTACGGCTGACCTAACCCAGGTGATCTTGGGATACAGCCACACAAGTCACCGCCGGACCACCGCGTACCACCCACAGACCAACGGCCTGACCGAGCGTCTAAATAAGACCATCGCCGACATGCTGGCCATGTACGTCGACGTCGAACACAAGACGTGGGACGCCATCCTTCCGTACGTAACCTTCGCATACAACACGGCCGTGCAAGAAACGACGCAGATGACGCCATACAAGCTGGTCTACGGACGGAGCCCCGTAACGACGCTCGACGCCATGTTACCAAACGTGACCGACGAGGAAAACATCGACGTGACCGCCTACCTACAGCGCGCCGAAGAAGCACGACAGCTCGCCCGCTTGCGGATCAAGAATCAGCAGACGACTGGCAGCCGCCGCTACAATCTTCGACGACGGTTCGTGGAATACCAGCACGGCGACCGCGTTTGGGTGTGGACGCCGATACGATGACGTGGACTTAGTGAAAAACTTCTGCGACGATACTTCGGACCGTATAGGGTGCTTCGACGTCTCGGCACACTCGACTACGAGGTTGTCCCCGACGGCATTTCGAACTCTCAACGGCGCCGTGCGCGACCTGAAGTCGTCCATGTCGTGCGCCTCAAGCCGTTTTACGCGCGCTAGTGGACCTAAGGATTGTACTTTTATTTCACTGGACTTTCTTGCTTGTGCGTATTGTTTATTCAACTTTCTTGATTTATTGTTGCATGTATCTTCCCCATGTGTTCTGCTAAGCATCGGGACGATGCCTTTTCAGACGGGGGCATTGCCGCGCGCGTTTCTTTTACTGCATTCGGTTTCCGCGCACAGAGACTATCAGCAGAACTCGGCGCAGACCGCGCCTTATTGTTCCAGAAGCTTCTCGGTTGTAGTAGATCGTTTTGTTAAGATTGCACGCAAGACGGTAACACTCAAGATTATTCCAGAGCTTGCGCGGCGACCAGTGATAAGGCTAGAATGTTCGACGCATCATTTATAAAAGCCGGCACGTTCCAACGAAGTTCAGTTGATCGACGGCCGACGCTCTGTTCGCCGCTATCAGTGCCAGTGTGGCCTTACCACTGGTCGTCGCGCAAGCTCTGGAATAATCTTGAGTGTTACCGTCTTGCGTGCAATCTTAACAAAACGATCTACTACAACCGAGAAGCTTCTGGAACAATAGGGCGCGGTCTGCGCCGAGTACTGCTGATAGTCTTTGTGGGCGGAAGCCGAATGCAGTAAAAGAAACGCGCGTGGCAATATATATATATATATATATATATATATATTGTCACGTGGTTGTGACGTCGACGAAGGCAACAGGCGACGTGTCCAAGATGAAACTGTTTATTAGGCCGAACTTGTGGCCGGTAAACGGAAAGTAAGATTACAGCAATACACGCTGGCACTGATAGCGGCGAGCAGAGCGTCGGCCGTCGATCAACTGATCATCGTTGGGACGCACCGTCTTTTATACAGCGCGCGTCGAACTTTCTAGCCTTATCACTGCTGGTCGTGCAAGCTCTAGAATAAGCTGGTCGGTTCGCGTCCAGCGTGCAATCTTAACAAGACGATCTACAATAATCGCGAAGCTTCTCGAATGCTAAGGCGTGGTCTGCGCCGAGCGTTACTGACAGTCTTTGTGGGAGAAAACCGAATACAGCAAACGCGAAAATAAGAAACGCGCGTGGCAGTGCCCCCCTCTGAAAAAGCATCGTCCCGATGCTTAAAACCGAACACGGGGAAAAAAAATGCATGAAGCAATAAACAACAACAATAAAGCAAGAAAGCACAATAATAAAGCAATAGGTGCAGTCCTCAGGTTCGCTAACGCGCGTAGTACGGCTTGAGGCGTACGACATGGACGACTTCAGGTCGCGCACGGCGCCGTTGAGAGTTCGTAATGCCGTCCGGGGTAACCTCGTAGTCCAGAGCGCCTAGACGTCGAAGCACTTTGTATGGCCCGAAGTATCGCCGAAGAAGTTTTTCACAAAGTCCACATCGGCGTAGCGGCGTCCACACCCAAACGCGGTCGCCGGGCTGGTGTTCCACGAAGCGTCGTCGAAGGTTGTAGCGGCGGCTGTCGGTCGCCTGCTGATTCTTGATACGTAGGCGGGCGAGTTGTCGGGCTTCTTCGGCGCGCTGTAGGTAGGTGGTGACGTCGATGTTTTCCTCGTCGGTGACGTTTGGTAACATGGCGTCAAGCGTCGTTGATGGGCTCCGTCCGTAGACCAACTTGTACGGCGACAGCTGCGTCGTTTCTTGCACTGTCGTGTTGTATGCGAAGGTCACGAACGGAAGGATGGCATCCCATGTCTTGTGCTCGACGTCGACGTACATGACCAGCATGTCGGCGATGGTCTTGTTTAGAGGCTCGGTGAGGCCGTTGGTCTGTGGGTGATAGGCGGTGGTGCGGCGGTGGCTTGTTTGGCTGTATCTCAAGATGGCCTGAGTTAGCTCTGCAGTAAAGGACGTACCTCTGTCGGTGATGAGGACCTCTGGGGCGCCATGACGCAGGACAATGTCTTCAACGAAGAATTTCGCTACCTCGGCTGCACTGCCTCTAGGTAGGGCCCTTGTTTCGGCGTAGCGGGTGAGGTAATCCGTAGCTACGACGATCCATTTATTCCCGCAAGTCGACGTAGGAAACAGCCCCGGTAGGTCCATATGGATTTGCTGGAAAGGGCGGCGAGGTGGTTCGATCGGCTGAAGGAAGCCTGCTGGTCTTGTCGGCGGTGTCTTGCGTCGCTGACAGTCTCGACACGTCCTGACGTAACGAGCGATGTCTGCGGCAAGGCGTGGCCAGTAGTACTTCTCTTGTATCCTTGCGAGCGTGCGGGAAACAACGAGGTGTCCAGCCGTCGGGTCGTCGTGTAGGGCCAGGAGGACTTCTGGCCTTACTGCTGAAGGAACCACGAGGAGGTGTTCGGCTCGAATGGGCGAGAAGTTCTTCTTTAGGAGAACTCCGTTTCGCAGTAAGAACGACGCCAGTCCTCTCTTGAATACCTTCGGAACAGTGGTGCTCTTGCCCCCGAGGTATTCCATAAGGCCCCTTAGTTCTGGGTCCGCTCGCTGTCGCTCGGCGAAGTCGTCGGCACCAATGGTTCCCAGGAAGTAGTCATCATCCAGGTCGTCCTGCGGCGGTGGGTCGACGGGGGGCACGATATAGGTAGTCGGCGTCGGAGTGTTTTCTCCCGGACTTGGAAACGACGGTAATCTCGAATTCTTGAAATCTCAGGCTCCACCGTGCGAGGCGACCCGAAGGGTCTTTCAAGTTAGCTAGCCAACACAAGGCGTGGTGGTCGCTCACAACTTTGAAGGGCCTGCCGTAAAGGTAGGGGCGAAACTTTGATGTAGCCCAGATGATGGCAAGGCACTCCTTTTCTGTTGTGGAGTAGTTGGCCTCTGCCTTGGATAGCGACCGGGTAGCATAACTGATAACCCTTTCCAGTCCCTCCGTCCTATGCACAAGGATGGCGCCGATTCCCACGCTGCTTGCGTCGGTGTGCACTTCTGTTTTGGCGTGGTCGTCGAAATGCGCAAGTAACGGAGGCGTTTGCAGGCGTCGTTTCCCACTTAAACTCGACGTCGGCCCTGGTGAGGTTAGTGAGTGGCTGGGCGATGCGGGCGAAGTTTTTGAGAAATCGCCGGTAATACTCATGACAGAGCGTAGCGCGAGGAAGACGAGACACAGGAAGAAATACACAGGACAGGCGCTAACTGGAAACTAAAGTTTAATAACATGAAAATCCGCTGTTTCATAGTTGGCTCACGTGATTTCTTTTCGTCAGTGCCAACTATAAAAGAGCGGATTTTCATGTTATTAAACTCTAGTTCCCAGTTAGCGCCTGTCCTGTGTATTTCTTCCTGTGTCTCGTCTTCCTCGCGCTACGCTTTGTCATGAATCTACACCAACTCGCCCAGTACGCTACCTTACGCCGGTAATAGGCGCACAGCCCAAGAAATCGACGCACGGCCTTGTTGTCGGCGGGTGGCGGGAATGTAGCAATGGCAGTTGTCTTCTGCAGATCACGGCGTACTCCGGACTTACTTATCACGTGGCCCGAGAACAAAAGTTCTTCGTACGCGAAGCGGCACTTTTCTGGCTTGAGTGTGAGTCCGGAGGTCTTGATTGCTTGAAGTACAGCTTCAAGGCGCCGCAGGTGTTCGTCGAAGTTCGAGGAAAACACAACGACGTCGTCCAAGTACACAAGGCAAGTCTGCCACTTCAAGCCGGCCAGTACAGTATCCATAACGCGTTGGAAGGTCGCGGGGGCCGAGCAAAGACCGAAAGGCATAACCTTGAACTCGAACAGGCCGTCTGGTGTTATAAAAGCCGTCTTTTCTCGGTCTCTCTCGTCGACTTCGATTTGCCAATAGTCCGTCTTCAGGTCCATCGACGAAAAGTACTTCGCGCTGTGGAGTCGATCCAGAGCGTCGTCTATCCGTGGGGAAGGGTACACGTCCGTCTTCGTGATCTTGTTCAGGTGACGATAGTCGACGCAGAAACGTAGCGTCCCGTCCTTCTTCTTCACAAACACCACGGGAGACGCCCAGGGACTCTTGGACGGCTGGATTATGTCGTCGCGAAGCATTTCGTCGACTTGTTTCTTTACGGCTTCTCGTTCTCGCGTAGAAACTCGATACGGGCTCTGATGGATTGGTCGGGCACTTTCTTCTGTTATGATACGATGTTTCGCGACTGGGGTCTGTCGAATTCTTGACGACGACGAGAAGCAGCCCTTAAAATGCACGAGCAGACTTTTGAGCTGGTCTTGCTTCTGCTTCGGGAGCCTGGGGTTGACGTCGAAATCTATTCCGGGATTTTGATTCGTCGAAGCAGGTTCGGTAGCATCGGAGAGAGGGCGAAAGCATTGCTGGTGTCCACGAATTTCTCGACGTAGGCGACCGTCGTACCAATGTTAAGATGCCTATATTCGTGGCTGAAGTTTGTGAGCAGTACCTCTGCTTTGCCATCACGCAATTCGTGGATGCCTCTTGCGGCGCAAATTTCACGGTTCAGGAGTAGGTGCTGATCGCCCTCGATAACGCATTCAAGGTTCGCAGGTTTTTCGGTGCCGACGGAAATAATGAAGCTGGAGCGCGGCGGAATGGTCACCTGCTATTTTATCACATTCAATGCATTGTTCCCTGGCGTTGCGTGGGGCGGGAGCGCTTCGTCCGAGGTTAGTGTTATCGACTCAGACCTCAGGTCGATGACGGCGCCGTGGTCACTTAGGAAGTCCATTCCAAGTATCACATCCCTGGAGCAGTTTTGTAGGATTGCAAAGCTCGCAGGATAAGTCCGGTTATTGATGGTGACTCTCGCCGTGCAGACTCCAATCGGCGTTATCAGGTGGCCTCCAGCTGTCCGGATTTCGGGTCCACTCCAAGCGGTCTTTACTTTCTTCAGCTTGGTGGCGAATGACCCACTGACGACGGAATAGTCGGCCCCAGTGTCGACGAGAGCGGTGACGTCGTGGCCGTCGATGAGAACGTCGAGGTCGCTGGTCCGTCGCCTAGCGTTGCGGTTAGGTCGCGGCGTCGGATCACGGCTGCGTCGATATGTTGCGGTGCTTCCATGCTGCGTCGTCAGGTTTTCTTCGGTCCGCGAGGTTTCGTCGGCGGGGTTTCGTCTGCTTCGCGTCGTGTTCTGCAGGTCTCGTCGCGTCGTCATCGTCGGCGGAGGGTCTTCGTTAGTTCGTCGTACAGCAACCGCACCTCCATCGGTTGCTGCCCTTAGTTTCCCTGATACGGGCTAGGCGACCGGCCCCGGTTTGGGCCAGTGTACTGCCGGAGGTGCGGTGACGTGTAGCGGGCGGGCGACGGCGAGCGGGAAGGTCGTCGCTCTTGCCACTCTGTTCCGGTGATGTAGTCGTCGATGTCGCGAGGTCGTTCACCTGGCTGTGGACGTGGCGCGTTGACGGCGAAACCACGCAGCCCCATCTGTCGGTACTGGCAGCGGCGGTAGGTGTGGCCGGCCTCCCCGCAGTGGTAGCAGAGCGGGCGGTTGTCAGGACGCGCCAAATGTCGGTTTTTCTTGGCACGTAGCGCTGGCCGGTTGGCGGGCGGTATGACGTCGATGGTGGCGGCGGTGGTGCCTGACGACGGAACTGCGGTGGAGTGGCGTCTTGACGAGGGCGGGGAGGGGTAGCGGGACGACGGACAGCAGCAGCGTAGCTCAGAGCCTGTGGCTGCGGCTCTGCTTGGTAAGGGACGCCCAGGGATTGGTGGATCTCATGGCGCACGACGTCAGCAATGGGATCCACTTGAGGCTGTGATGGAGGCAAGAATTTTCGCAGCTCTTCCTGCACGATCGCTCTGATCGTTTCGCGCAGGTAGGCGGAGCAGAGCCCTTGGATATCAGGTGAACTGTGGCGTCGAACGGCGATTGTACTGCCGGTTGCGCATGTCCAGGGTCTTCTAGATAGTCGTTGCTTCCGAGACAAATTCGTGAACACTGCTCGGAGGGTTCTTCCGCATCAGTCCCGCAAAAAGCTTCCTGTTTAACTCCTCGCATGAGGAGTCGAACTATCTTGTCTTCAGGCATTTCGGGGTCTGCGTGGCGGAAGAGTCTAGTCATTTTTTCCGTGAAGAGCATGCCGCTTTCGTTGGGGAGCTGGACGCGGGTTTCAAGCAGATTTTCGGCTCGCTCTCTCTGCGGACGATGTTAGCGAAGATAGCCAGGAACTTGGTTCGAAACACGTCCCATGATGTTAGGGGCGACTCTTGGTTCTCGAACCACGTTCTAGCGGCGTCTTCTAAGGCGAAGTACTCGTGCCTCAGCTTGCCTTCATTGCTCCAATGGTTGAAGGCGGCAACCCGATCATAGTCTTCGAGCCAGCTTTCCGGGTCCTCGCACGATGACCCCCGGAATTTCGGCGGCTCCCTGGGCTGCTGAAGGATTAAGGGCGTAGGCTGCGCAGGTGTTGTCATCGTGCCTGCGGTCGAGGTCAATGTCTTGGTTGTCCTGGTGTTTTCCGGCAGGAGCCCGTGCTCTGGCTGTAGTCCCTGCTGCCTGCGGCTGGTGCGACGAACAGGGTTATCCTTTACGTCGTCTTCTTCGCGGCTTGGGCTTGGGTCAGCGCCTCGCGTGGGCGTCCGGAGCACGGACGAAGCAGCACCTCCATCCAGATGTCACGTGGTTGTGACGTGTCCAAGATGAAACTGTTTATTAGGCCGAACTTGTGGCCGGTAAACGGAAAGTAAGGTTACAGCAATACACGCTGGCACTGATAGCGGCGAATAGAGCGTCGGCCGTCGATCAACTGATCATCGTTGGGACGCACCGTCTTTTATACAGCGCGCGTCGAACTTTCTAGCCTTATCACTGCTGGTCGTGCAAGGTCTAGAATAAGCTGGTCGGTTCGCGTCCAGCGTGCAATCTTAACAAGACGATCTACTATAATCGCGAAGCTTCTCGAATGCTAAGGCGTGGTCTGCGCCGAGCGTTACTGACAGTCTTTGTGGGCGAAAACCGAATACAGCAAACGCGAAAATAAGAAGCGCGCGTGGCAATATATATATATATATATATATATATATATATATATATATATATATGCGAGGAAGCAGTTCAATGGCTCCGGTAAGAAATGTAGTCGAAAGAAGAGGACGACAAACGTACGAAACGCAAATTTTTACTAACGTTTCGGCAGGAGGACCTGCCTACGTCAGAGTAAATCATTTACTCTGACGAAGGGAGGTCCTCCTGCCGAAACGTTAGTAAAAATTTGCGTTTCGTAGGATTGCCGTCCTCTTCTTTCGACTATATATATATATATATATATATATATATATATATATATATATATATATATATATATATATATATACATTCTTCAATTCTTAAAAAAACATTTCAACATACTAGCGCAGAGTGCTAAATCTTTCCAGTGCCACCTCGGGTAGTCTTCAGACGGTCTCGTAATCTGCATGGCATCCCTAACTTCATCTAAGACAAGCGTTCCCGATAATGCCGGTTGTCGACCTTGCAAGAAGCCGCGATGCAAGGTTTGCGCGCATATGAAGACGTCAGATATTCCTAAAAGCACTGCTTCCGAATTCTTCTATAAGATTAAAGGTAATTTGACGTGTGGCACCTACAACTGTATCTATTTGCTCGAATGTTCCGTCTGCAATTTACAGTACATTGGACAAACCGAAATGCCCTTCAGATACCGATTTAACAACCATAAGTGTCATGCTGCCACTATTCCGAACCTTCCGCTATCAAAACACGTGCGCATTCCGGGTCACTCATTTCATAATAATACAGCTACGATCCTTCAATCTGGTTTCCGTTCGCACCACGAAAGAGAGCTTCGAGAATCGTATTTAATCTATAAATGAATTCCGTTACTTGTGGTATGAATGAAAGTGCTGGAAAGCTTTCCTTTCTACCCACTTAGTCACTCTTGACTGTCCTCGTTATTATTACCGCGACATTTTTACGCAGATAGATTAGTTCCCTATTTCATTTCATTTTCTCTCGGATCATGACGAGATGATGCGCACGCGCTTATGTTGATCAATAATTTGTGCTCAGTTGAACCTATCACGTATTATTGTTCTTTGTTTTGGTGACACGTATGTACTGTCGCTGAATTTTTGCACTCCGTTTTCGCCCGCAAGTGCGCCTATCACGCGTACTGTTTCCCCACGTGCTTTTAGCAATCGCTTGTCAGCCAATAATTGTGCTACGCTAAGTCATTGGTCGTCTTATATTGCGTTGATGTAGAATGTGTGCACCACTCCGACGAAGGCCGGTCCCGCGGCCGAAGAGTCAGTCCTTCCCAGAACAATTTTTCCTACGTGCTTGATATATATATATATATATATATATATATATATATATATATATATATATATATATATATATATATATATATATATACACTCTTAAAATAAAGAATGTAATACAACCTCAGTCTCTTAGGCATCGATACCCGCGATATCATTATGAATATCTCTAGTGGGAGAGACTTAATTATTTTTCATTTTACGAAAAGACATCGGATCTACCTCCTAACGCTTGGCTCAAAGCGAAAAAAGGCCGCATAGGCTGCTACATAAAATCAATTACCACATCACATAAAATCGATTACCACAATGCGCGGGATCTGCCGAATTTTTCCATTGACATGCTTTACTTATTTTGTTAAACCATGCCCCAGACAGGAGCGACTGGGCTAACGCTGACACAGGAAGCTCGTGAATTCAAGTTAAGTCGACCAGTAATAATTTTCACACGGTAGGAAATACCATTTTCTACCACTATATACCTTTTCCGAAGCTGCAGTTACGAATTTATCCAGCGAAGGGTGTTTTCTGGACGAGTATTACAGTTAGTTTTCGGTCACCGGTGCCAAGTCCTCCTTTTACTGAAAAATTAAAAAAAATGCGTACCATCTTTTCTCGGCACTTTTATAGGCAGTCATGTCGAAGCGTGCCAATTTGTAGACAACCAAGAAATTATTATTTGGCCAACAAGTGTGTGCGAAATAAAAGCATTCCCAGACTGATTGGGTAGGGGTTGCTTAGTGTTCACAGTAGCATTTTTGTGTTCTGAAAACCATTCGCTACGCGGTTCAAGAGTAGCTTGTCATAGCTTAAGAGGTCGCTTCACTTGTTTGTCAACACAACATATTCTGCACATACAAATTCGTTTGAGGGGCATTTTTATGTGAATGTTTGACCTATCACTGGTCAAAGGTCCCAATTTTAAAAGCCTGAAAAGAAAAAAGTAGCGGGTATAAACAGCCCCCTGTGAAATAGCTGCCAGACAGGACGACCAACAGCCCGTTGTCAATGTACGGGGGGCCTAAGCCAAGCTCTTAAAAAATTTCCCGGGCCGGTGCCAGGGGGGGGGGGCTCCGCCCCCTTCATGAAGCCATTCGGAGGGGGGCCCGAGCCCTCCAGCCCCCCCCCCCCGTACTCTCCGCCTATGCCCTGGATCGACTCCACAACGCGCACTACTTTTCGTCGATGGACCTCAGACAGGCTACAGGCAAATTGAAGTCGACGAGAGAGACCGAGAAAAGGACTGCTTTCATAACTTCAGATGGCCTGTCCGACTTCAAGGCAATGCCTTTTGGTCTTTACTCGGCCCCCCGCGACCTTCCAACGCGTTATGGATACCGTTCTGGCCGGCTTGAAGTGGCAGACTTGCCTTGTGCACTTGGACGACGTCGTTGTGTTTTCCTCAAACTTCGACGAACACCTCCGGCGCCTTGAAGCTGGAGTTCAAGCAATCAACACCTCCGGACTCACCCTGAAGCCACAAAAGTGCCGCTTCGCTTACGAGGAACTTTTGTTCTTGAACCATTTGATAACAAGTCCGGAGAACGCCCCGACCCGCAGAAGACAGCCGCCATCACTAGATTCCCGCCTCCCACCGAAAAAAAAGTCCGTGCGTCGATTTCTCGGGCTGTGCGCCTATTACAGGCGGTTCGTGAAAACTTTACCCGCATCGCCGAGCCGCTCACTAACATTACCAGGACCGACGTCGAGTTCAAGTGGGAAACGCCGCAGGAGGAAGCATTTCAAGAACTAAAACGACGCCTGGAAACGCCTCCGTTACTTGCGCATTTCGAAGAACACGCCGAAACAGAAGTACATACTGACGCAAGCAGCGTGGGACTCGGCGCCGTCCTTGTGCAGAGGACGGACGGACTGGAAAGGGTCATCAGTTATGCTAGCCGGTCGCTATCCAAGGCACAAGCCAACTATTCCACAACAGAAAAGGAGTGCCTCGCCGTCATCTGGGCTACGTCAAAGTTTCGCCCCTACCTCTATGGCAGGCCCTTCAAAGTCGTGAGCGACCACCACGCCTTGTGTTGGCTAGCTAACTTCAAGGACACTTTAGGTCGTCTCACAAGATGGAGTCTAAGGCTTCAAGAATTCGACATCACCGTCGTTTACAAGTCCGGACGAAAACACTCTGACGCCGACTGCTTGTCTCGCGCGCCCATCGGCCCGCCGCCACAGGACCACCAGGACGATGACTTCTTCTTGGGAACCATAAGTCTAACCATAAGACTTCGCCGAACGACAGCGAACCGACCCGGACTCAGGGGCCTTGTGGAGTACCTCGAAGGCAAGACCGCCATTGCTCCGAAGGCATTCAAGCGAGGACTCTCGTCGTTTTTCTTGCGAAACGGCGTTCTCATAAAGAATTTCTCGCCACTTAATCCCTATCGAAAAAAAAAAATTACACCATCTCCCGCTAAAGGGAACCATGTGTAGATGTGAAGCAGCGGGCGCTAACGCTTACACTGGCGGCGGCGTTGACGCTGGCGCTCATCGCAGCGTTGCGCAGGAGAGAAAAGCTAGGGAGGCGCAAAGCAGGCAGTGATGGAGCAGTGTTTCCTACTGGAACATGCCAATCGCTGCTAATGGGCAATGAGAGACAGAAGACTCCGACTGGACACAGAGACCCGCACTCCGTTTTTAGTTAACGCGCACGCTGCGAATTTTCATTGTTCAAGAACGCACAGGAGAAATCTCCCACCGGCACCACCTTGGAGGTCAAGATCCATTGCCATATATACGGGGTGGCCAGTGAACGGTTGTGCAGCGCGAGCAGTCGGTTTTTTCAACCCAGAAACTCGCTAGCAGACGCTGCCTGCGTCGGCGTCGCGAGGCGAGAGAGGGGGGAGCGTAGGAGAGGAGAGAGAGGGGCTGACACGCATGCGCAGTGGGAGTGTGAACGCCGTGGGCAGGGATGCGTAGAGGAGAGAGGGGGGGGAGCGTAGGAGAGGAAAGAGAGGGGGGGACGCGCATGCGCAGTGGGAGTGTAGACGCCGCGGGCAGGGAAGCCTAGAGGAGAGAGGGGGGGGAGTGTAAGAGGGGAGAGAGGAGGGGAGGCGCATGCGCAGTGAGGGTGTGGTTGCCGCGGTGAGGGATGCCCAGAGGAGAGAGAGGGGGGAGAGGAGGTTTTTTATTTTTATTTTTTTAAAGGGTTTGCGCATGCGCAGTAAGGCTGGGCACGCAGCACACCACCACCCCCCCCACCACCACCACCACCACCACCGGATTAAGCTTCACCATAAGATGCTTCACATCTAAAACAGCGTTCCCAGTGTCTCCCAGTGCGTTTCAGCGCGCTGGGTGACACTGGAAATGCTGTACAGTGTGTCCCAGTGTACTCCAGCGTGCTGGGAGACACTGGGACACACTGTACAGCGTGGCCAGTGTCGCCTAGTGCGCTGAAATGCACTGGGCTACACTGTACAGCGTGGCCCTGTGTCTTACAGCGCGCTGGGAGGCACTGGTCACGCTGTACAGTGTCTGCCCGCACACTGGGAACACCGGTGGCACATTGGAAGAAACTGGGCGCACTCGATGAACTTTTTATAAGATTTTATATGAGATGGCGAGTTGTCGAGCATAAAATTTACCGAATATTTTCAAAATGTTCTGTTCTGTGTGCTACACACATATAGCTTTAGTTTTAGTTAGGCGACGGATGTGCGTGTACGAATGGAATCACACTTGTCTGGAGCACCCAGCCGGCCGCTTCAGCTGCCGTTTTCAGCAGGAGTACGCCAAGACCGACGCCGTAAGGATACCAAACAAAGTCGTACTGCATGCTGGTTTCCTGTGCTATAATTCAAGCCTGAACAGAGGTTTCTATTTGACATGAGGTCGCAGCTTCGGACAACAACAGCGTCAACAGCCACGCGCTCCACCGCTCTAGACTAGTGTGATTCCGTCTGTACGCTAAGGCAATCATCTGTCGAGCCCGTGCGCTTTCCTTGAAGTGTGCTCGAGTGTCCTCAATGTAGTTTATAAACCTCATCGAAAGAACTGAACATTCACAACACAATATGGCAGTAGTATTAGTATGATAATCAAGATCAACCTGCTCTAGCAGTCAGTCGTTCCCGCTAGTACCGCAGACAGCCGCACGCCACCGGCAGCAGCCGCTGCAACTCCCAATCTCGGCGTTTTAAATGCGAATGTATTTCTTAGTCGGGCTATGTCAGGCATCCGGCGTTGTCCGGCGTTGTCGGCGGCGCAGGAGGATAGGTTGAGGAGGTGTCCGCGCGCCGGCAGGTGTTATCTCTCCGCTCTCACTCTCTCTCCCATAGCAAAAGCTGCGGGCGCGAGCGCTTATCCTCGCCCCTAGCAACCGGAGCAGGTGGTGCGGGCGGAGTAGCGGAGAGTGAGTGGAGAGGAGGAGCGCACTCTGGTGTGTGAGTGCGCTCGCATCGCGGGAGCTCGGCGGAGCTCCTGCGTGTGTGGAGAGCGTGTAGAAGAGGGTAAGTGCAGTGCTTCGCCGCTCCTTCTCTCGCCGTTCGCTCTCTCTCCTCCCTGCGCCCCACTCTCCCGTCCGCTCGCTCGCACGTATATATAAATGCAGTGAAGCGCGAGCGAAATGCATTCGCATTTCCTCACGATTCCCTTCGGGGAGGTGGGGGGCATTTTTTTTAGCTTCTCATTTGTGTAATCTAAGGTGCAAATATGACCACGCTTGGGTCAGTTATGATTGAAACTACATTTTAACGGTTATTAGACTCTTCGTAATGGAATATCCACGATCTTCACAGCGACCGTGGCTCACGAAGTGCGGCCCTAAGCCTAATGGTCATCTCGGCTAGAGTGAACTGCTACGGCTCTAGTACGCGGAACGTAAACAAGGTGGAAAGAAATATTTCCAAACGGGTGACGAAAAGTATAGTGTTCAGTGAGCAGTTCAGATCCACGATGTTTACTACATACGTATGACTAGCTGCTTAGCGAGACAGTGCGATTGCCGCAACGCATCTGCGATTACGCTATTAAGTTTTGCTGCAAAACATGCCAGATAGACGTTCCGATCCAAGGCAGCCGATAACAAACAAACAATCTCCTGTCGGCTTGGCGCGAGCACGAAGAGACCAAAAATCTGCGTTTCTGAACGAGAAAACAAAACTATTGGATACCGGAATTAGCTATAACATGAAGAAAAAAGCCGGCAGATCCCACGCACTGTGGGAATCGATGTAATGCGAAGCAGCCAGGAAGGAGCAAATCATGCTTTACATAATTTGCATGTCATGTTTTAGATGTTAGGACCTGTCATTTATGTTCGTCATACAGTCACGTCGCGTAAAACCAATTTTGGTGTATATCAAGCTAGCGAACTGGACGCAAGCGCACCATGAGTGTGGCATGTAAATGGCGTTGTAGAAGACATGCATGCCAAGATTTTCATGTTAAGACTTGCCACCTACGTTCGTTATACAGTCATGCCACTCAATACTAAATATGGTGTATACCAAGCTAACGAAAGGGCCGCGAGCACTCCATGAGCATGGAATGCAAGTCATGCCGCTCATGACGTGTCATGATTTCCATATTACCACCTTCATTTATGTCCGTCATACAGTCACGTCACACAATACCAAATTGGCTGTATTCGCAATGCCCATAGACTGTCGCGCCCCTAGCGGAATTTAGGAGCGTCCTCTCATGGATGATCAGTAGACGACACCATGGTAGCCCTATGCAGTCGCTCACTTGTTCGGCTGTGTTAGCAGGAAACAAACACTACGAGTTTGCATGTTTCCTGCATCAGTGAACAAACCGGGCCCTCCGTGACACGATAAATCTGATTCGTTCTTGCGAGACGCGAAGTTTTCGTGAAAATACGTGCCAACTCGCGCGTTCAACGATGACCCACATCGTACAAATATCAGCTTCGCGAGGTTTTGTGTAGCCACGTAGGTGACGTAGGTTAGTTAAACGCTGTCGTCTGACCTTCTCAGTTGAAACTCACCTTGTTTTACTTGCATAAAGCATTCGTCAGTGCTCTTGTAGTGCATGAATTTAGAACATTGTAGTCGGGAAGTCGCGCGAGCTAGCGATATATAACTGAGTAATCTCAGCGCTGCGCCGCTTGTTTTTGTACGTTTGTCGATAAATGGCAGCACTCTGCAAGCGATTTGTTTGTTGACCGGTGTGAGAGCAAGAAGTTCTGCGCACCCAGATAACGTTGTGACGAGGACAAATCGAAGTCGTTCGGCGGAGGAAATTCTTCAGATTGGCTTCAGCAATGATGTTAAGAGGAACCACCTTGACGACGAGGATTTTTCACTGGACGGAGAAGGCTGCGAAAGCGTGTGCGTGTGTGAGAAGGAGTGTGACAGCGACGATGAACGATCAGCTGCTAACTCACGAGGAGCGAGTTGCACTTCACGTCCCCTCGTGCGCTAATGTTTTTTCACGCTCGTAAGTCACTTTGATTGTATTTAATGTATAGTATACTTCAGCGAGATCAAAATAAAAACATACTTTTTCTTGTGCATTGCACGTAGCGCAATTATTGTGGATATTATCGAGCGCCGCATGCCGCCAAAGCGCTCGAGTTCGGAACATGGAAGCGAAATGGTTAGAGCGATGAAACGTGCAGTCAGAGCCACAATCCACGCCTCTCCGCTAACTTCTCCTGTACTTCACCGGTACCTTCCGATCGGCATAGTTGTTCGACGCATTTTCGCAACGTCGAAGCATTCGTCGGTTGCGAAAAGCATGCGTGCGTGTTCTTTTCGATATTCATGTTTCGATCGTGCTGATCGAACCTGCGGCATCCGAGTGCGCTGAATTGCGCACGTCTTGAGTCTGAGCATGGCTGTGAACACAAGCGCTACTAAATAGGATGTTAAATGCTTGTGTTCCGTTGAAGAAGCAACTCCGCGTTCCTGACTGCGCAAGTAATGACGACGGCGTATGTTTGCAAACCATCGCCACGTTAAACATTCGGTCCCGTGCAGCAGCGATGACGCCACTCGCTAGCGGCCTACCACTGCGGCAAATCCGTCAGGCAGGCTCGGTACACAGTATCTCGGAGAGCCGTTCAGGTCATACGTCAATTCTAGTTCATGAAGCTTTCTGCAGCACGCACAGGATTTACGCACAGCATCGCTTATCCACGGTAACCGAGCTGAAATATAACCTTTCACACCGCGGCAAATAATTAGGTGGCGAGATTCCATGGTTTGAGAAAGCATTTCGGTCTCATATCCATTTCAGTGCAGCTCATGACTTCATCCGGTGAAAGTGGCACGGGCCGTACGTCCGCACGTCCTACATGTTCCTATGCTAACAAACGGATTGACCCTCCATCGGGCGCCATCTTGTATCGTACAGCGCGCCACCTATAGTTCGTGGGCATTGCGAATATCAAGCTAACGAAACGCCCGCGTGCGCGCCATGAGCGTGGCATGCAAGTCATGTCATACATGTCATGTCATGATTTCCATATTACCACTTGTCCATTTATGTTCGTCATAAAGTCACGTCACTCAATACCAAGTTAGGTGTATATCAAGCTAACCAAACGTCCGCGAGCGCGCCATCAGCGTGGCATGTAAATCATGTTGTTCATGACATGCACGTCATTATTTGCATATTACCACCTCTCATTTATGTTCGTCATACAGTCACGTCACTCAATGCCAAATTTGGTGTATAGCAAGCTAACGAAAACGGCCGCGTGCGCGCCATGAGCGTGGCATGTAAATCATACTTTTCATGACAAGTTAGTCGTGAGATTCATGATATGACCAGCCATTTATGTTGCGTCATACAGTCGTGTTATGTCCATACCAAATTTGGTATAAATCCCATTAACGATACGGCCAGGAGAGCACAAAGTCGTAGGCGGCTATATAGATAGATAGATAGATAGATAGATAGATAGATAGATAGATAGATAGATAGATAGATAGATAGATAGATAGATAGATAGATAGATAGATAGATAGATAGATAGATAGATAGATAGATAGATAGATAGACACGCTCAAAGCCGCCGAAGTTCGCTAAGAAATGCTTCGCATTTAAAATAAGTTCAAGCTCGCCTTTCGAGTGTGGCGTAGAGGGTAGCCTATCAGACTCACGATGAGTAGTATGTCGAGGTAGCAGGTTCGAGTATCGCGCGCTTGTTTTCTTTAGATGCGAAGCTTCTTATGGCGAAGTTCAATCCGGTGGTGGTGGTGGTGGTGTGCTTCCTGACCACCCTAACTGCGCACGCGTGAACACTCTCCAGACGCCTCCTCTCCTACGCCCCCCCTCTCTCTCCTCTAGGCATCCCTGCCCGCGGCGACCACACCCCCCACTGCACATGCGTGTCCCCTCACCCTCTCTCTCCTCTCCTACGCTCCCCCCCTCTCTCCTCTAGGCATCCCTCCCACGGCTTTTACACCCCCCATTGCGCATGCGCGTACCCTCCCCTTCTATCCTCTCCTACGCTCCCCCTCTCTCGCCTCGCAACGCCGACGCAGGCAGCGTCTGCTAGCGAGTTCCTTGATTGAAAAAACCGACTGCTCGCGCTGCACAACCATTCAACGCCGACGCAGGCAGTGTCTGCTAGCGAGTTTCTTGAATAAAAGACCGACTGCTCGCGCTGCACAACCGTTCACTGGCCACCCCGTATATATACGCACTGGATCTTGACCTGCAAGGTAGTGCCGGTGGGAGATGTCTCCTGTGCGTTGTCGAACAATAAAAATCCGCAGCGTGCGCGTCAACTAGGAGCGGACTGCGGGTCTCTGTGTCCAATCGGAGTCTCCTGTCTCATTGCCCATTAGCAGCGATTGGCATGTTCCAGCAGGAAACACCGGTCGATCACTGCGTGATTGCGCCTCCCCAGGTTTCTCTCCTGCGCAACGCCGCGATTAGCGCCAGCGTCAACGCCTCCGCCAGTGTAAGCGTTAGCGCCCGCTGCTTCGCATCTACACATGGTTCCCTTTAGCGGGAGATGGTGAAATTTTTAATTTTTTTTTGTCCCAGGGCTCGTGTTTCAGCCTTAATACGATGTGGGCATAACCAAAATGTCTAAAAGCCCGATTTTGGCCCATAACGTGTGTCCCAGTGTGCAGCACGCCAGCGTCCAGTATGCCTCGTGCCCGGTGCCAGCATCCCGGTATCCCGGGCCACACTGGTCCAATAATCAGGTATGGCGCTGGGACTGTGCCACTGGCTTTTCCAATTGGGTTCGAGCCAACTACCTTCTCCTAGTGGCTTTAGCATTGCCACCAGAAGTTCTCCAGGCCCTACACCACGACCCGACGGCTGGACACCTCAGACTTTCCCGCACGCTTGCAAGAGTGCAGGAAAAGTACTACTGGCCGCGCCTTGCCGCCGACGTCGCCCGCTACGTAAGGACGTGCCGAGACTGTCAGCGACGGAAGACACCGCCAACAAGACCAGCAGGCCTCCTTCAGCCGATCGAGCCTCCTCGGCGACCGTTCCGGCAGATCGGGATGGAACCTCCTGGGGCCGTTCCCAACGTCGACTTGCGGAAACAAATGGATCGTCGTAGCCACCGACTACCTTACCCGCTACGCCGAAACAAAAGCCCTGCCCAAAGGCAGTGCCGCCGAGGTAGCCAAGTTCTTCGTTGAGAACATCGTCCTTCGACACGGCACCCCAGAGGTTCTCATCACCGACAGAGGCACGGCGTTTACGGCTGACCTAACCCAGGCGATGTTGGGATACAGCCACACAAGTCACCGCCGGACCACCGCGTACCACCCACAGACCAACGGCCTGACCGAGCGTCTAAAAAGACCATCGCCGACATGCTGGCCATGTACGTCGACGTCGAACACAAGACGTGGGACGCCATCCTTCCGTACGTGACCTTCGCATACAACACGGCCGTGCAAGAAACGACGCAGATGACGCCATACAAGTTGGTCTACGGACGGAGCCCGACAACGACGCTTGACGCCATGTTACCGAACGTGACCGACGAGGAAAACATCGACGTGACCGCCTACCTACAGCGCGCCGAAGAAGCACGACAGCTCGCCCGCCTGCGGATCAAGAATCAGCAGACGACTGACAGCCGCCGCTACAATCTTCGACGACGGTTCGTGGAATACCAGCCCGGCGACCGCGTTTGGGTGTGGACGCCCATGCGACGACGTGGACTTAGTGAAAAACTTCTGCGACGATACTTCGGACCGTATAGGGTGCTTCGACGTCTCGGCACACTCGACTACGAGGTTGTCCCCGACGGCATTTCGAACTCTCAACGGCGCCGTGCGCGACCTGAAGTCGTCCATGTCGTGCGCCTCAAGCCGTTTTACGCGCGCTAGTGGACCTAAGGATTGTACTTTTATTTCATTGGACTTTCTTGCTTGTGCGTATTGTTTACTGAACTTTCTTGATTTATTGTCGTTATTTATTGTTGCATGTATTTTTACCATGTGTTCTGTTCTAAGCATCGGGACGATGCCTTTTCAGAGGGGGGGCATTGCCACGCGCGTTTCTTTTACTGTATTCGGTTTACGCCCACAAAGACTGTGAACAAACCGCGCCTGCAGTGTTCGAGAAGGTTCACGATTCTAGTAGATCATTTTGTTAAGATTGCGCGCAAGACGCGAACACCCAAGATTATTCGAGAGCTTGCGCGACGACCAGAGATAAGACAAGAATGTTCGACGCGTGAGTTATAAAAGCCGGCGCGTTCCAACGATGTTCAGTTCATCGACGGCCGACGCTCTGTTCGCCGCTATCAGTGCAGTGTGTATTGCTGTAATCTGACTTTCTGTTTACCGGCCACAAGTTCGGCCCAAATAAACAGTTTCATTTTGAACCTACCGACTGCTGCCTTCGTCGACGTCACGACCACGTGACAATATCAAGCTAGCGAAACGGCTGCGAGCGCCCAATGAGCATGACATGGAAGTCATATTGCACATGACATGTCATTATTTCCATATTACCACTTGTAATTTATGCTCGTCATACCGTCACGTCACTCAATACCAAATTTGATGTATATCAAGCTAATGAAACGGCCGTGAGCGTGCCATGAGCGTGGCATGCAAGTCATGTCGCACGCGATATGTCATGATTTCCATATTGCCACTTATCATTTATGTTCGTCATACAGCCACGTCACGCAATAACAAATTTGGTGTATATCTACCTAGCGAAACGGCCGCGAGCGTGCCATGAGCGTGGCATGCAAGTCATGTTGCACATCATATATCATGATTTCCATATTACCACTTGTCATTTATGTTCCTTATACAGTCACGTCACGCAATACCAAATTTGGTGTATATCAAGCTAGCGTCAGCGCACCATGAGCGTGGCATGTAAATCATGTTGTACATGGCATGCACGTCATGATTTTCATGTTACCACCTGCCATTTATGTTGGTCATGCATAAATGTCTCATCGTACCAATGATTGGATATGTCAAGTTAAGAAAACGGCCTCAGGAGCACTACGGCCATGGCGTGTAAATCATACTTTTCATGACAAGTTCGGCATGATTTTCATCATATGATGAGTCGTTCATGTTCGTCATACTGTCATGTTATGCCATACCAATTTTGGCATAAATCTCATTAACGATACGGCCATCAGAGCACAAAGTCGTAGGCGGATAGATAGATAGATAGATAGATAGATAGATAGATAGATAGATAGATAGATAGATAGATAGATAGATAGATAGATAGATAGATAGATAGATAGATAGATAGATAGATAGATAGATAGATAGATAGATAGATAGATAGATAGATAGATAGATGCGCGCAAAGTCGCCGAAGCTCGCTAAGAAATGCTTCGCATTTACAAAAGCATGGTTTGAGAAGAGCAGGACGTTTAACGGTGCGTAGCTTCCTTTAAACAAGAGGCTTCGTTTAAAATGCGTTGCTAATGATTCAGTGATGTAGCCTAACCTGTTTAATAATTTCAAAAGATCTTTTACGTAACCTTCAATTCCACTCCAAGAATATTTGTCGCCATGTCCCTCTAAAGCTGGAGGCGCAAGTATTCCAACGCGCTTTTATGGCTCAGAAATGTTCCGAGCATTCAAGATCATGATGTTTTAGCATTATAGCCTTCGTACGCCTACTGAATGGTTTTGAATCTCTATGAAAAAAATTGGGGGGACCCTTAAGCTTCGCCTTTAAGAGTTGAACGCGATAGCGATATCCCGTCCCTAGTGTGTACTTCAATCACTTAGTGCATACCATGTAATGGGTAGTATACTTTAAACCAGGAGAAATTATGCGCGGCAAATGTGGGAAATGTTTTCGAACTTGCTATGCAACCACTACGTGGTGTTAAGGGAATACGCGCAGTAAGGTGTGTGCCGTTTGTAATGGGTGGCTGGCTTTAAACTATGGAATCGTTATGATAGTCACATATTCTGACGCCCGATGGCAATGTACGCTTGTACCACGCAATATTCCTGGGATGTTACATGTTATATTGCGACGCCTATATAAAGGACGCTTGCGTTTGCGAAGCATGCAAGTTATTTTCACTGCATTTCCAAGTAGAGGAAGTTATTTTCACAGTATTTCCAAGCAGAGGCATGGCTGTGTGGTGGAACACCTGCTTGCCACGCAGACAACCCGGGTTCGATCCGCACTCGGACCCGAAAATTTTTATTATGTATTTTATTTGCATCTTTCTCGATTTTTCGGTCACGGACAAGATGATGATTTTTCGCTCACAACCAACGACGCCGACGCCGACGCCGGAATTTCTGCGAAACGAGCTCTTTAACGCTATCGCGTTAAAATAGGTGGCCTCTTCGCATCTTTACTAGTGCAGGACTGAAGAAGCAGTATTCTACATTAGTACTTTTACACCCTATGTACTCTTGGGGTACTGTACTCAGCTTAAGTAACATGTTTTTTAGTAGCGGAGGTGGTTAAGGCGAGGTTATGCTGTGCAGAGTGAATAACTATCATGATCTGCTGGTATCACCGCCTTCTAGCGCCAGAGCCTAAAACACCACCAACATTTTCATTATTTTCTGCGCCCCTCGCGCCAGCCTTGCTGCCGCGCCGCTTGAGATCACGCCCGACCTCTTCTTCCTTCATCGCGCAATCCTGTCGATTTCGGTGGCGCTACAGATCAGCCTCTACGTTGTTGTTGTTGTTTTCCTCTGTACTTGGCTCATACCCGTGCTAGCATGTTGCTCGGTCGACACGCGCTCTCTTCATCTTCTTAAGACTTTGCTAATTAGGGCCATGGTAAATAAGATATCATTAACTAAAGTATTTCAAGTGAAGACATTGTTAATTAAGACCGAGCCAGTGATGAACCTCCTAATTAATCGTTCACCTCACGTAGCCACGATGACACTTCGCCAAGCAATATAATTTTATGCTCCACGTATCAAAGCCTTGCAATGCTTAGGCAAACCTTGAAACAACTTAGTCGAGCTTGTGGAAGTCAACAGAAGCTAGGTGGGCCATGAGCTCGGCTGTTAGTCCAGCCTTGCACAACTAGTGCAAGCTTCCCAAATTATTTTTCTTATCCAGCAGCATCTTGTGCTGCTCAGGCAAGAAAAAACAAGCCAACTTGTCCACACCACAATCCTTCAGACAGGCACAAATTCTACGACAAACTCAGTGCAGCTGGGCTAGGTACATTCGCAACAACATGAAAATATGCTTAAGGTTAACAGCGCGAAAATAACACACGGCGGACAGGGAAAAAAGACGGGACAAGCGCTGACTTCCAACTGAAATTTTATTGACAAGACGGCTCTTATATATACCTGAGGGACCAGAAAAAAACAGTGAAAAAGAAGCAAAGATACGAAACAACTAAACATCAACAATCACTGCGCCTGCTACGCCGACTCTCGCATCCCAAAAAAAACAGAGCTCCCTGTCTGACAGTGCAACTGAAGGCTTGCTTACGCACGTGCTCCTTTCACGCGCCATCTGAGCAGCCTCACAGATTATGCGCGCGTGCTCTTCTTTAATCTTATCCAGAACTGTGGTCCTTTCAAACTGCGGAGTGCACCCACACGTGCTCACGTGTAGCGCCAGGAAGCCATCTTTGCCATTACGAACGTTATTGGCGTGTTCCCGTAAGCGTTCGTTTAGGCATCTGCCCGTCTGGCCCACGTAACACGCACCGCAAGACACCACGCCCTGCGCACAGTCGACAAACTGCGTCCTGTGCTTGACCACGCACTGTTTACCGCGCCTCTTTACGGGGCAGGTCCTGTTTGCCAACTGGGACAACTTGTCAGGAGCACTGAAAACCACTTTCACGTTCAGTCGTTGTCCTATTTTCTTTAGGCGATGTGACACAGAGTGCATATACGGAATGACCGCCAACTTTTCCCGCTTTTCCGCTGTGGTGCGCTCTTTGTCACCCGCACTGCCCTTACGTTTCCTTTTTCTGTGCATTGCCTCCGCCTTAACCTTAAGTATGCTCAACCAACTAGCCCAGTCAGCCACTTTATTATGAAAATATGGGAGTGTTTTAGCAAGATATTTTTTGCTTTAGACTTGATGGTGATTTCTTCCAGAAATATACAACAATAAGACAATGGTTTCTATGGACCAAATTTCTAAACGTACAAAATTCCAATTTTTGTTCTAAGTTTACGCGGTCCGTACTTCATGAAAAACCATGTTGTAAACATCCGTACAAATACCTTGATTTCAACCATGGCGCCTGGAAATCCCATGTCAATTCCTATCGCCTCCTGCAGAGAAGTTGAACAGACGATGCCGCCGCTCTCCGTCAGAGTGTACATGATAACCAAGCTGTCGAGATTCTCGAATGCCTTGAAGGCTGCATCATACGTTGCTTGTGAAAGTACACCGCCGGCCACGCCGATGCGACGGATGCTCCTGATCCGCTTTTCCGTCACGGAGCATCTGTTCTGCCAAAGTTTGAAGTCGCGTCGGAAATGAGAACATGGACGTAATCTGCGTGGAAGAGCACACAGTGACGATAAGGCGAGACATAAGCCCTCCATAAAGGGTTCTGACTGATGGACGATACACGAAAGCAAGCAAAGACATATCGGCTCATGGCATTTTTTTCTGCATCGCGTAAATACGTAACTTGTATTATAATGCAGCGCCGTCAACATCCCGTCTTTCTTCTCAAGCCCACGTTTGCTTTCGATAGTAGCCAAATACATTTGCACTATATTTAAATTGCAGAAGTTAATACATTCGAGAAAATATCAAGGGATAATAATAATAATAATAATAATAATAATAATAATAATAATAATAATTGTTGGAGTTTAACGTCCCAAAACACAATATGATTATGAGAGACGCCATAGCGGAGGGCTCCGGAAATTTCGATCACCTGGAGTGTGCGAATAGTGAAATTTAGAACCGAATCGAATGATTTTCGAAGAAGCAGCGCGACACAAAAAACGCACACATCAAAAGATGCAAACACAAGCGCTGTACTGCGTTTGTGTTTGCGTCTTTTCATTTGTGCGGGATTTATGTCCTTTTGTGCGCTGCTTCTTCGAAAATCGTGGCTTACCAACTAGTCCATCAGTACATATTAAACGAATCGAATAGGGATCATACCGAATCGAATACGTATCGAATACTACTCGAATAGTTTTCGAATAGTACAGCAAACGTTTTCAAGTTAGGCCTAGAATTCTACAACATTTTACTTCAAGCGAATATTCACAAACATTAACGTAATAACAGTACCGTTACATCCACCCACCAAAAGATACCACATTTATGTAAATCGATGTAAGGTTGTATACGATATACAGCGACTAGAGCCTTCGAGGTATATTTTAATTGCATGAATACAGCAGTTACTCCAGTATCAGATGGGGTACATTGTGACCAGCTTTTAACTAACACAAAAACCTTACAGTTAACTAATGTTTCATGAATGAACATTATGAATGTCATGATAATGGTAGGCGATTCAGGACCCATACGCTTCGGCGACACTGCATTTTAAAGCAAGAATTCATTGATCCGGTGACGAGTAAAGCTTGGATAGTCCCGTAAAAGCTTGTCCTGCATGCATCTAGGTAATTCACTCATTAAAACGACAAGAATGATCCTCGCTCCTCCAAGGTGCGGTTCCTTTGGAGTTGTCCCGTCGGCGCTGATTATTCGAAAAGTATTCGAAAAATATTCGGTAGTTCGAATATACGCTATTCGATTCATTATTTGAAATTTTCGAATATTCGCACCCCTTATCTAAGTACACGTGCTTCAAATATTTTCGCATCCTTTGAAAATACGGCTGCCGCTGCCAGGATTCGATCCCGCGACCCGCGGGTTAGCAGTCGAGCCCCATGACCGCAAGACCACCGCGGCGAGTCAAAATATCAAGGCAGAAGGCCGCATTCTTTCTGTGAAGTACCTGGGATAACGCGCAGCCACGTTTTTTGGTGAGTAGTGCTAGGGCTCGCCACATGGTAAGGTGGTCCTCCGGCTTTGTACGTTTTTAGATGTTCGTTGATAGGCGATGCTTTGACTCTCCCCGTCGCGCAGGGAAAAATGCACTGGCCACAAAAAATAGAAATGCGTTGGTAAAAATACCTAACCCAAAGTTTAGTTTTGCAACCATATTTCAATACTTAAAGTTATGGTTTGACACTTCTAATGATGGTTTGACACAAAAACACATCAACAAATGGTTCTACATTGCCGATGCATTTCACTTAATTCCTTCTTCATCCTTGCAGAGTGTCCTTGCATACTTAAATGATTCTCAAGTTTAGTAATTGGGTCACTTAGAGCTCCTTGGCCGGTCTATCTGCACCATTGCGTCCTGGTGCATAAGTTGTGGTGCACCAACTGTACAAGTTATCCCCTTTTCTTGAGCCGCAGAGCGCATATATTAAAACCACCAAAAATTGAAGGACACTTTGTACATTCCAAAGTGTGTAATACCCGTGTCACACGTCGCAACGTAAGTGCACTTTGAGCGAGTGCACTTCACCGCGAGTGTCATTTGCACGCTGTCACAAGAGAAAGTTTAGTGCCACTCACTGCAAAGCACATTTGCCAGCAAGTGTGTTCGCAGACCTC
This sequence comes from Rhipicephalus appendiculatus, assembly GCA_030522465.1. Lineage (NCBI taxonomy): Eukaryota > Metazoa > Arthropoda > Arachnida > Ixodida > Ixodidae > Rhipicephalus > Rhipicephalus appendiculatus. The sequence goes on from JALIZH010020217.1 coordinate 130,589, forward strand.
ACTTCCCTGCGACGGAGTGTGTAGCCTCGGTAGCAGTGGCTTGCGCATAAATACGCTATTGCATAAAGCGGTGCTCATAGTATTTTTAAACCATTGTTTTCGTTATTAGGAAATACTGATATGTATTAAAACAAGTCATACTACAACGAAAAACCTCGCTACTCTCACCCTCGGGCAGTTTGCGGCCACGTCCGCTCGGGGGATGCGGGAGCACATGCCCTGTAATGGCCGCGTCTGTCGTATTGTTTACTTCCTTGCACACTTGCACAGGTGTTGGTCACTCGTTCTATAGTCATTTGCGATGGCTTGTGCCACTAGTGCTACTTTTACGAGACAAAGTGGTCCGATGCTGTGACACGGGCGCAAAAGTAAAATATATGCTGCGCTACTAATTCGCCAATTGCCACTGTCATCGTTTCCAAAGTACACTTCGCTTTCTCGTGTAGCAGCGCACCACCAAAGTGACACTTTGTGAGCCTAAGTGCACTCGCTCAAAGTGCACTTAAGTTGCCACGTCTGACAGGGGTATAAGGCGGGAGCGTGTGGCCATTCGACTGACTATACCATGTCTTCTTTCTTTTACACTCTCAGTGGAATAACACACAAACCGAATGTGTGCGTGTGTTCTTGTTTAATTTTTTACCGCGAGTCGCACCGAGACGCGAGACTAATCTTCATCCGTTCGCATGCGTTCGTATTTTCTCGCGCTTGGATGGATGGATGGATGGATGCTATGAGCGTGCCCCTTTATAACGGGGCGGTGACATGTCTGCCACCAGGCTCGAAAAAAAAAACTTTCTTTTTTATGTTGCCCTAATACCTTATCTACATTGATTAAATTTATGTTATTATAGCAAAGAAAAATATAAATTCACGGTCCATCTCTCTGCCTCTTAAGGCAGAATGACCTTATTTTTCCCCATTCTTCATTTTTGTCCTTTATCTCTACCTTTTCTGCCACCAATACTCTAACCGTCTCTTACTTATTTCTATCGCGGACGTGTTCAGCTTTCCATTGTTGTCCCTAAAACCCAAGGTTTCATGTAGACTCGTGCCCACACGTATATCTGGGTGGATATCGCCACATTCAATCAGTACATGTTCCATCGTTTTCCTTAGTTCCCCCCACAGCATGTACATTGTTCTTCTTCGTTACAGAATCTCGCTTTATAGCTACGCGTTCTAAGGCAACCCGACCTTGCTTCAAACAGCAAAGCGCTTCCCCCTGAATTATCATAAAACCTCTCCCTCCTTATTTAGTTTTTTCCCTTTCGGTGGTCACTGAGAGCCGGCTTCTTTTCCATCGCTGTCATCCAATAAGTCCTCTCCGCCTCTCTGACTTTTCGCTTAATGCTCCTTGTTGCCGATGTCGCCCACACTGCTAGCCGTATATTTACTGGTGAGCCTCCTAGTTCTTTTTCTCCACTGCGTGTCGACGCTTTTTCTATACAAATACCTGAAAACCTTCCCTGCCCATCTACTCTCCTTCATTTTCCTCAGCCTCTCTTCAAATCTAATTTTGCTCTGAGCTTCCCTCACTTCAAAACCTGTCCATCCCATATCACCCTTTACAGCCTCATTTGTCGTCTTCCCGGTGAGCGCCCAACGCGAGGCGTCCCACAGTCCTTTTGATTTACATCCATTCCTGATTGCACCTCTGACTTCATGCACACCACTGAGTTCCCAAATGTAAGCCCCGGAACCATCACACCCTTCCACAGCCCTCGAAGCACCTCGTACCTATTGTATCCCCATAACGCTCTGTGCTTCATGATTGCAGCATTCCTCTTTCCCTTCGTTACCGATGCTTTCTCTTGTACCTCCATATATCTATCCCCCCTCATTTACCCACACTCCGAGGTACTTGTACTCGCCTACCCTCGGTATTTCTTGGCCCTGTATTAAGACCGCATGGATCTTCGTGATCATTGAATACCATCAATCCACATTTTGTTGCACTAAAACCTAGTCCTAGAGCCTCGCCTTCCCTTCCGCATATATCTGCCAGCCGCTGTATATCATCTTGACTGTCCGCAAATAAGACAATATCGTCAGCATAAAATAGACCTGGAAGCTTCCGCTCAACCATCGCGCCTGCCTGTTTGTGTGACAGATTAAATCCAATGTTGCTACCTTCTAGCGCTTTTTCCATCCTCACCATGTACAGCATGAATAACAGCGTGGACAAAGGACATCCCTGTCTCAGCCCCTTGCTTATGTCAACGCTGTCCTTGCGGCTTATTCCTTCCCATTCTACACAAACTGTATTTTCTCGGTATATTTCCCCTCAAAAGCTGTATACAGTCGTCACCTATGCCCACTTCCTTCAATATATCTCACAAAATTTCCTGATTAACGTTGTCATATGCCCCGGTGATGTCTAGATAAGCTACGTATAAGGGCCTGTTTTCTATTTTTGATATTTCTATACACTGTGTAAGAACAAACAGGTTATCGTCTAACCGCCTGTCGATTCGGAATCCATTCTGGAGTTCTCCCAAAATATCATTTTGCTCTACCCACGTTTCTATTTTTAATTTTACTGCCTGCATCGCCAACCGGTATAGAACCGATGTAATGGTTAGCGGTCTATACGAGCGAATGTTATCCTTTTCTCCACTGCCTTTATAGATTAAGCTTTGGCGCATCGTGCAAACGCCATCCGCGTTCCAGCGCTTAAATTGACGGACCCTTTGTAAATTCCAAAGTGTGTTCCGCGAACGCCTGTGTCCATTGAGACGGCGTCGGTCACAATGATTCCAAACGCTTGGCCCACAGCGACGCTACGCAAGCAAAGCGCGAGCGCTGTAGAGTCCGACGCGACCGGCGTCCGTTTGCGCACCCCGGCGGCCACCTGGCTCCGTGCCAGGGCTCGGACGGACGGACAGCACGGACAGACGGGCGGACGGACGGATGGAAGGACGGACATGGACGGACGGACAGACCGAGAGACGCCGGACAGACGTGAGCATGAGAAATTAAAGGCTTTCGCCTTAAAAACCACGAAACATCTACGAGAAGTCTTCAAGAAGCTGACGTGCACCTTGGGTGTTGTGATGCAAATTCTTGTTTTGGTTCATAACGGCCCTCTATGGCTGAGCCAGTGAGAGTCTTATTGACAAAGCAGTTGGTTTAACAAACCAACACAAGAAACATTTAATCAAGAATTAAAGTGAGAACTATATATTTACACAAAATTACACTTAGTAAAAAGAAGTTCACTGCACACGGTAAACCACTCCTAATTACAACGAAAACGTGAGTTCAATGATCTAAACTAGATAGTCTAGCTCTAACGCGGCTGAGCGGCCCAGCGGAGAAGAACCCGAGTTCAGTCTGACCAAAACACGGATGCTTGACTGGTCGAGTTGACGTGGGCTGGCTGGCGACGACGATAGAGCGGCGGCTGGTGGGCGAGACGTTGAGATGCCAGGGGCAGACGGGGACACGGACGGACGGATGGACGGACGCGGACGGACGCCGGACGGACGTGAGCATGACACATTAAAGGCTTTCGCCTTAATACTTCATTTGTTACCATGCTTGCGATAATGAAGCACATGCACATTTTATTACGGTCATGTGAGGAATCCTTCTAACGACAGTAAAAGCAAAGCTTACGTTGTACCACACACTGTTTGAATTGCAATTAAAATACTGCGTATTGGTGCGGGGCAGTACCACCCAGTCAAATATTATTAAACTTTTTTGAAGAAATATAGTTTCTTAGTGCGCAGAACGTTTTAGAAAGGAGTCAGATAGGAAAGAGCGCACTAAGAAACTATATTTCTTCAAAAAATGCAATACCAAGTAGCCCAAGTAGCTACTCTTTTGCATTATTAAACTGTTCTCAATGCAGAAGAATGCGCTTGGAGCAATTGCTGACGTGCCTTAAAGAACGCACTCTTAACTACCGTTTATAACCTTTCGTATCATGCAGTTATACAACGTGTACCATCATCGTCTTTTACAGCTGTACAAATCGCAGATTGAACACGGCATAATATTTTGATCTGAAGTCGCTAACCTCCACCTTTCTCTACCACCCTAAAGGCACCACGAATATTGGTCTGTGCCTCACCCACGTACTTACTACGGTTTTCAAACTCTAAATTATACCTTGGCCTTTTCTGCTTAACATGTTTGGCTTATCTGACACCTCTGTTCACAAACTTTATTTTAATTCTCTTCGAAACATATTTCGTTAATGTGTAGATTGCCGCCCCACTGTTTCTTCTTTTGTGTGTGTAATTTGTATTGAACATATATCCTGAGATAGGTTGTATTTGTAGCAATGCCCATTTTATTGTGCAACTGTTCAACATATGTCTGTGCGTTCAACATTTGTACATATCTTTAGCATCATTTCGTAACGTTTCGCTCAATAAAAAAAATTGCAACCCAGTCATCTTACCTCCGTGTCCTTCGCATAACATCGATTCCCATGGTACTTGGGATCTGCCCGATTTTTTTTTCTAGTTTTTTGGGGGGGCTTTGTTGCAACATCATTAGCATGTACTGTTTCTGTCCTGCGCATAACGCACTACCGATTTATACGTAGGGGAAGGGAGAATTGTCAAGCCGCGATTGAACGGCTTTTTTTCTCTTCTTCTCAGCCATGTACCTGTCTACGCATGTCTGGAATAAAGACTTCCGACTCAGACACTTAAAGAATAACTTACGTTGTGTTCATTCGCAAGTTTAGTGATTTCTTGCAAGCTTAGGCCAGGCTGCGCAAGGACACAGACCGATCCATCGAGAACAGCCATCAATCCAAGCAACAGCCCAGACAGGTGGGTGATAGGAGCCGAAGCGAGCACAGTATCCGTTTTGTCCGATGACATACATGGCCTGAAAAGAAGGTTTGCTATATTAGGCCATCGCGCTTCTGCATTCTAACCGAACACATATGAGGGAAAATGCTTCGAGCTTCGCTTTATTAGCAAACTTGGTGCGCAGTCAATTGTTAGATAATGTTCCTCAATGCGTATATCTTGTTCCACTAGATTTCGAAGTAACAGACTACATGCATCTTGTAACAATCGCTTATGCAGAGCAGGCCGACACAGTCTGCAGATCGTGCTCCTCTCGTAGCGGGTAACGCGCTTGTGGGCCCGATTATTTAGTTAAGTTGCCCTAGAGGAGCAATGAAAAATTGCTTATCAAAAGGTGTCACTAGAGGCAATGGATTTGTCTTCGTCAAAGCAGCAAGAGTAGGAGTAGTCTTGGTGATTTGAGGAGAGGGAAGACGTTTGTTAAGGAGAAAGTCTTAGACGCATAATGAAGCTCAAATAGTAACCGTAGGTGGCGTCCGCCTGAATTCGAAAAGTCCGAAAAGTATCGTGTAATAAGAGATGAAGTCATAATGACGTTATGTCTGATCTGTCACAACAGCATGACGCCAGAGATCCGACAAGATATGTGCCGTGATCACGACGTCTGCTTAAAGTCACAAGACAGGGTCACTTGGTCATAGGTGGGCCGATCCATTTAATTAGAGAAAAAAAAACAAGGAGATCTATATTTTAACGCATTTCTTGGAATAGTGAGTTGATCACGGGGTCACGTTAGCTTCAAGAGCACAGAGTATGACATAAGACTGCTGAATCAGGTGGCCTTAATCTTGATCGCACGGTGAACTTGATAGGCGACTACGACATGCTACGGAAATTTGCTTAATCCCCAGCTTACTGTTAAATTAACATGCTCAATGAATGCAAAGGCAATAGATTCCTTATCCGGCGTTTCTGCCTGAACTGTTGAACACAACAAAATGAAGTTCGCTGTGCCTTTATGAAGTATTCTTTAAGGTTTCCGTGACCGAATATTGCACATAAAGTGATAGGAAATTTATATACAGTGGAATGAAAATGAGCGACAGAATAAAAGGTTATGAATGAATATATTTTTTTCAATGGAGAACCAGAAAAGCTTAACGGTTCTATAGCTTACAAATTAGCTTATCATCCATGCCAAGTTTTTTGTGTTCTGATGTCATGAGTTATCATTACTTAGACATATGCAGCTTTTCGGGACACCAGCGGTTCAGTTTACGTGAACAACACGGCGTGGCGTATCGACCTTAAAGAATTCAAAAGTCCTGCCATGACGTATGCAGTGACACGGCACTAAATAAAAGAGAATCAAAAGAAAGGGTACAGTGGACCTGAGACTGTCGCTTCACCTCAGTGTACAGAAAAGAGAGCGCTGTGTGTCGGCGTTATCTCGACGGAGACGACTGGCAATGAACTGACCGTTTTTCTAGACGTACCGAGCCAGACAGCTCGCAGCATTCCGCACGAAATGTCTGGCCGTGATAGACGCACCCGCGATGCATCAAGACAATCGTGTTCTAGATGCGAAGCATCTTATAGCGGAGTTCAATCCGGTGGTGGTGGTTGTGGTGTGCGGCGTGACCACCCTTACTGCGCATGCGCACACCCTCTCCACACATCTTCTCTCCTACGCTCCCCCCTCTCCTCTAGCCATCCCTCTCCGCGACGTCCACACCCCCCACTGCGCATGCGCGTCGCCTCCCTCTCTCTCTCCTCTCCTACGCGCCCTCCCTTTCTCGCCTCGCAACGCCGACGCAGGCAGCGTCTGCTAGCCAGTTTCTCGATTGAAAAAACCGGCTGCTCGCGCTTTTTTTTCTTTATTACCTTATTAAACATAGAGCAGAAAGATCAACGTACAAACAAATATACATCAGTAATTCACGGACTGAACCATGCCTAGAAAGCTTTCATATTTATCAGTACATCAAGGATAGTGACCAAGTCTGGTGGGTCAGGCTGGGCTCTAAAAAACTCCCTAACTTGAACTACACTTTCTAGAAAGTTTTCTCTAGAAGATTTTACGTGAACACCGGCGTTGCGCACTTGCATTCTCGTTTTCCACAAACCGTGAAGACCCAGAATCATTATTATGTCATAGAGAGTATGGACTGGTAAGAACCTGATGCCGTAAGGGTCTAGGGGAAGTTGTTCTTTTATAGTGCGCTGGAGGATATCCCAATAAAATACCGCATCCCGGCAGTCGAGAAACCTTGCTTCAGTCGAGAAAAGCATGTTCAATGCTCTCTGCCCAAGGGACAAAACGGGCTCGGCAGATGATAGGCCCGACGTCCGTGGCCGTTCAAAATACGGCCGGCCCGATGTCGGCAAGTTAGGTCCGCCCGATGTCGTTTTTTGCAAGTGGCCGAGCTGTTTGCCGACCATCGGCAGCTGGTCTGCCAACGACGTCGGGCCGATGTCGTGGACTTGGCAGTGCCTACCTCGGGCCGCACGCGTCTTGAGCACTTGACAACGATGGCAAAAGCACGGCCAACGCTCTTTTGCCGTTATTCACCGCTATATATTCTGAATTTAATTCATGCAGTATATTTTATTTCGACCAAAGGAGGGGGGTCAGCTTTTTTTTGGAAATAAGCAATATTCAATCCACCTAGGCTTTTTTATTATGCAACGCTTGAGGCAACGGAAAAGAAATGAAGACATGATCGCTGAAGGAATGCTTCAGATGTTGAGAAGTAATAATAAAATAAATATTTTTCCTCAAGTTCACTTGTTCGCACTGTCAAGGGCAACTAAGCCCAGTTGTAGTTGAGGGTACACATCGTGGGCCTAACATTGACAAATGCAACTGCTGCTGAGGCTCTACGATGTATATTTGCACCCACTCACGCAAGGGCTTCGACCAATAAAGAATCACACGGATACAAATAAAATTTCAGTGACCTGAATTTATTCTTCAAAGGTTTGAGTAAAAATGAATGACTTTTGGTCAAGGTGCCCCACGTGGTGTCGTCAAGGAGACTCTACATTGATGTCGCGTTCCGTTTCTACTGCCTCCTGTCGCCTCCCCATACAAAAAATCTTATTGAAAAATAATTGAAACGCCATTGCTCAATGTTGACATATTGTACTGAATAGTCGTTGTCGGTCCATTGAAAAGACATTGAGCTTACAGTTGACTCGTATGGAATATTGGCCACCGATCTTTTACCAAAATTTTATTGACATAAAATAGTTGAATGGTTGTCGACTTGTTATTGAAAGTACATTGAGCATTGAGAATTCATTGAGACAGTTCTGTTGAATAATTATTTACCTACAATTGAAGCAGCACTGAAATTCCATGACGTAGTTATTGAAAGTACATATACTGTACGTTTTAATAGGTGAATTTTTGTAGACATACAAGTTCAATATGCCACCTCATTACGAACAATGCCTACTGAGGCACATGCACTGAGCCACAGGCCTCAGTAGGCATGGTCCAGGTCCAAAAGGTGTTTCATAGAACTTGAATAAAAGCTGCTGGGTGCACTTTCGTCAGTTTTATATGAGCGCACAGCTGTCTGTACATGCGCACTGCCGATGTATGTTTGCATAAAGAGCTACGGTAGGCCTGCACAGTTCGCGTGTTATAGCAAAAACTTTATCGCCAGCTATATTGCTTCAATTCTTCCAAAACGCGTGAAAACCTGGAAACACAGTAAACTTAGCGAAGACTAAAAAATCAGAAAACGGGCACAGAAGCAAATTGAATTACTCATACACAGTCACTCGGAGAAGTCAACTTTTTTCTTAAGTTCTGTGACGTTTCATTTTCTTTCAAGAGGCCCAATAAAAGAAAAACGTGAATGTACGGACATGTACCTTTATTAAAGCGAAAAACTGCAAAAACCACATCATCAGAGAAGAAAACCATACCGTAAAATGGTGTTACTTTGTGACAGATTTCGTACGTTTTCATTGTCTCGCTGAACAATTATAAACATAAAGGCGAATGAATAGGTGGCATAACGTTGCTGAAACATTCCCTCACACGACAGTATGTTCTACAAATCCGCATTTTAATACAAACGGCTATATTCAGGTTAAAAGCTGTCACAAAGTTGCCCCGTCATGTGGGGCAACTTTGTGACAACGTTGTCTTTGGCTGAATATGATTGGGAAAAAAAGGGCTGCCGTAATGTTACCCCATCAAAAGTTTATTTGCGTTATGTAGAATCGCTGTCAGTGCTTTCTTCTGGGCTGTCGTGAAGAGAAGACCTCTTCCTAGGTTGTCTCGCTCTGATACCTGAGCAAGAGCTGCCTTTCTTTCCGGTTGCCGGTTTTCCTGTCTTGCTCGCTTCTTCTACGTCGGCAACCGATATGCTTTTCCCCGCCGGGACATTGAGCATCTTCCTCCTTTCAACAAAACAACATATAAATTAAACTAAAAAAGAAAAAAAAAACTTCCCCATCTCCCGCTAAAGGGAACCATGTGTGGATGAGAAGCAACGGTTAGATGGTTAGCTTGAGCGGGAGAAACGTCGCCGCTCTCGTTTCGCGATCCGGGCGCTCATAGCGGCATGGACAGGAGAGATAATGAGGCCCACTCCGTCATTTTCATACTGCGGAACTACCGTGGCGCCCCCCAGCGGCGTATGCAGCTGTCGCACCACCTGTCCTGCGGGCCTCTCCGTAGAGGAGAGAACGGGGGGGGAACCGTAGGAGAGGGAGGGGACGCGCATGCGCTGTGGGGGGTGTGGGACGCGGGAGCCGCTCCGTAGAGCAGAGGATTCCTAGAGGTGAGAAAGGGGGTGAGCGTAGGAGAGAGAGGGGGGAGGGGACGCGCATGCGTAGTGGGAGTGCGGGACGCGGGAAGGAGGGACGGACAAAGCCCCCGTAAGCACATGCAAGCTAGATCAAGGAATGGAGTCAACCTGGGCGACAGACACCACCGGTAGGGCGTGTTATTCTTTGCTTGCACCCACCACCTGCCTAGCCATTGCTAAGCAGCCACTCTGTGCTCTCGGCCATGATTCTGGTGACTGTGGTGGTGGTTGACGCATAGAGTTTCCTAAAATTAACTAGAGGGGACTCTGGCGCTGCGATCGTTCAGCCACCATGGGAATGATGGGTAGTACACGGATTTGCCTAGTCTTCGTGCTTCCCGGCTTCAAACGCAGTTGTGGCTTCGTTTATTGGTGCGTTTTCGTTCAGTTTCGGATAAAAGAATGGACCGTTGTGAACTTCGTGAGCATATTTGAATCGTGAGCCTAAAAAGGTGAAGGTGGTGAAGCGTAACTGCTAAACCTTTGTTGAACTTTGTATTGCGGCAAAGCGAATTCGGGCCATACGCAGCCAAAAGAACGAAGACTAGGCAAGACTAGGCAAATATGTGTACTACCCATGATTCCCATGCTGGCTGAAGCACCGTGTGTTGCAGCCCCCATCGACACTAGCGCCAGAGTTCCCTCTAGTGTATTTATAGGAAACTCTATGGGTTGACGGCCTTATTGACGCGAACCACCCACTACAGTGTTGTGGTTCGCGTAGTGGGTGCTTCCCTACTTCATGAAAGTGACCGGACGCGTGAGGGAGGGACTTGGACAAAGCCCCCCGCTATAAGATGCTTCGCATCTAAAACAGAGTGGGGTAACTGCGTGACAATAGGCGTGTCACAAAGTTACCCCGCGAAGTATCAACTTTTCAGTTTCCTTTCTATAAACTTCAACAGACGTGACTTGATTAAATTTATATTACAGTTTATTTTAGCCTACATATTTACAATAACAAGTACATACCTGTTTTCGCTGTTTTTCTCGTGCGGACGGGTCGAGCGCACAAAGTTTACGGTGTTTGAACAATGCGCGCGAAAACACCATTGAACATGTCAGCGTCTAGAGTGGCTCCGGAGCGTGGGAACATTGGCCGGCTGCCGCTAAGTGGCACGGCATGTCTGGCGAGCTTGTTGGGTGGCTTATAGCTTTTCGGCGGCGCCTGGTCGTGGCGCGAGATTTAAAGTACTGAAAACCGAGCGCGTGTCACAAAGTAACCCCTGCAGTCACAAAGTAACCTCATTTTACGGTAACTTAATTGATGTAGCTTTTGTTGCAACATGTAAAGGGTGAGTCCCACCTGCAAAAAATATGAAGAAAAAAAAGGAAATTGTGACATAAATTACTACCAAGAGGTCGGTGTGAAAAGGCGAGAACTCCATTACATCATACGGCAGCAGAATGGCGAACATGCTACAAATGACCAGGCTGAAGCGACGCGCGGGTAAACGTTTTTTTTCCTGCCCCTCTCTAGAGGTGCAAGCTTTACAGAGCGAGGATATTATTAACATGGAAGGGCAACGCTAAGTCACAACATTGAAGGCGCGCGTCGACACACACTAGGCAAAATAACATCATAGCACATAAAAAAGACGCATAACTCCTCGCCCCGAAACAGGATTCAACACTCGCCCTCACATATTCGAAACTTTACTAGACTAGCGCATCCAGCTATCGGAAATAGCACTGAGCAGACAGACACAACTGTGCTCCTACAAACATTTTCTTACCCGCAAACTTGTTGGAGACAAAACAAAGAACACGACACCTGTCGTAATAGCGTGTGCCTAATTACGAGGCACAAGCAGTTTTGAAGACGCAAAAAAGTAGTGCATGCGCTCAAATGTAAGCGTTAATGCATACCTTGTAACAAGCTCAAATAAGCGTGCCAATAAGTCAGCATGTTCGAAACTGAACAGAAATGAAAATAGCAAGGGTAGATTGTTGGCCTTGTTGGTGTGACATGATCATAATTTAAGCGCGGTACTGAAGTGACGAGGACGGGACAGGAAAACACACACGAGCGCTAACTTTCAACAATGATTTATTGGAAGCCGGATCGCAGAATATATACATGACAAATGGTGGACACTCAGGCATGCGCAAATGTGGTAGCATCAAGAAATGACAATTCTTTTCTGGATAATGATAAAGATGGTGCGCTGACACAATCCTGGCCTAGCTTATGTATTGTGGCCGATTCTACGATCAACCGCGTAGTTTCATCTTTGTGCATGCGTGTGGGTGTTTACCTGTTTTTGATAAGTGTTCCGTTATACGCATGCACAAAGATGAAACTACGCGGTTGATCGTAGAATCGGCCACAATACATAAGCTAGGCCAGGATTGTGTCAGCGCACCATCTTTATCATTATCCAGAAAAGAATTGTCATTTCTTGATGCTACCACATTTGCGCATGCCTGAGTGTCCACCATTTTTCATGTATATATTCTGCGATCCGGCTTCCAATAAATCATTGTTGAAAGTTAGCGCTCGTGTGTGTTCTCCCTGTCCCGTCCTCGTCACTTCAGTACCGCGCTTAAATTATGATCATGAGAAATGAAAAGCTACATTTATATTAGGACAGTTCAATCATTGATGGCACAACACTAACGCAGTCAAGCACTTCTGAAACATGTCGCAGATGCAGCCGATGTAGCAACAAAACACTCGTTTTCATTTTTCATGGTTTTCGAATAAAAGGGTGAGCGGGTAAAACACACCGTTTCATTTTCCGGTCGTATATAGAGGACAAGATTTTTTTGTCCGAATGCTAAATTTCATTAATGTACGCGCGCTCTCTTTTTAATTATGTTGATCTAAAGTAGGCGATATTCTCAATACATGGAGCTACCTTGGCCCATTTTTGTGGAAAGCTACTGAAGTTCTGTGACTGAATTTGCACGTAGAGAAACTAGAGCCCCCAATTTATTTCCTCAACGTAGCGTTTTTCAATAGAGCAAGCAGAAATGCCAAACGAAGCTCGTAAATTGTCTTAATTTGTCGTGCCGCAAACGTCAACAGAACCGTTCTAATCTTCAAATAGCGCTGAAATCGGAGCATGCGTAGCCTGAAATATAGCAGTTGCGGTCTCCTAGTATAATTATACACAGAAATCACGCTCAAATGCTGCAGGATTACTGAGCAATCTACATTATTCCTATCACTACAACGAAAATCTTTCTCTGGCGCCACCTAGACGGGAAAGGCCAAAGCTCTGAATTTGAAAGTTCCCCGTCTCTCCGAAAGTGGCGTGCGAAAACATTTCACCTCAGGGGACAATGTCCTTTTCTAACTTCAAACCAAGCGCCGCCATCTGTAAGTCTCTCTCTTTTTTATTTTTTTTTGCCTCCCATCAGAGGGTGTTGGTCTCACACAGCTGCGCGGGAGAGCGTGAAAGCAGGTGTGCGATTCTCCGAGAGGATGGGGTGAGACAACGGGGGGTGAGACGGGTGAATGTCTTCGGGGGAAAAGAAAGGCCGAATCCTCGGAACGTCCCTCTTGGTTTTTGCGCGTGTTTGCCGCCCCGCACATGGCTACCACGAGAAAAGCGAGGGTTGTGCAATGACAGACAAAAGAAAGCAGACAAACGGACAGTGCACGAGCGATTGAGCGAACTGAGCAGACGTGCGTGGGTGAGGTATTTGTGAATATCGCCTTTTTTGGCCTTCTTTTTCACAATAAAATGTAGTATTTCAGAAGTGCTGCGCTTCTGTTGGCATGAATCCATCGCAATAAACAGCACAAGCATGAGAAGAACCACACATAAAGAAATGACACGAACACTTTTGTACTTATTGCGTGTTTATTTCTGTCATTGCTAACAAACTGAACACTACACAATTAAACTAAGTTAAATATTCCACACAATTAACCTGCAGACCTCTGTGGCAATCAAATGCAGACCGCTCGAATGTCTTTTGTACCGGCTACACTTCCTTTCTGCGTCTTCAGCATTTACCCTGGGCAAAATTACACTGCGGCAGGAGTACGTGTCGCGAAAGTAACCCACCACTTTGAACCACGCTTACTGTGCTCTGAACTTGTGCTAGATTAGGCTACAAGTGGAAATATGGCAGGAAACGCTCGCTTCGAGCCGCCAAGTCGCAGGTTATGCGTCCGACTGTTTAGTTTGAGGACGCGGGATCGATTTCGCCTACGACGAGCGCGCATTTCCATGGCACCGAAATGCGGGAGCATCCGTGTATATGTTTCCGTGCACCTCAAGTGTTTTGGAGTACCCCATGACGGCGTTCCTCATAATTATATCGAGCTCACTCTAAGTAGACGCGGGCGTTTGCGAATTCTTCACTCGGAGTCGGCTGTGAATATCCGTCATTGGTTTCAATAAACCACAAAGCCGAACAATATTTGTTTGTATGCTGACTGCATAAACACAGGGTTCTTGCACATTTCAGCCTGAAATTTTGCTGACTGCCGGGCATGGTGTAAGAAAGATATTTCACTGCAGGGATAGCAGTGCGGTGCCAGGTGTGTCTTTTTTGCTTGTCCCTTTTTTCACTGGGGAGCACCCGCGACAAATGAGTTCCTTCAAGGGGGCGGCAAGGCGGAGGGAACTTATGCGTTTTGTTCTGACCATGCTCTCTTGAGCAAGGGGGGATGGGCGTGTCAAGGGGGGGCAAAGGAGAGCAGGCGAACATTTTTGGGGCAAGGGGGTCTGCCGTCCCTCACCCCTGAGGGCTAGATGAAATGGTAGACAAGAACCGTGCACGAAGACATACAATACCCTATACCGGAAATGCTAAGTCGAGGCAACCGGCAGTGGTGAAGCCCATCCATATTTCCTGTGCACTGAAGGCTTACACCACTCAATCTCAGTATCGCTACGTCATGTGGGAGACTTGTGGGTTTTCTTCACTGCCAATATAGAACACCATGCAACAAGACGCTCCCGTAGTGCAACAAGACGCTCGCACCTTTAGACAGCTTGAGGGCACGAACTGCGTGCTGACTTTGCATAATTCTCTGATTCATTTCTCTCTTGCTATGTAAAAAATGTAAAAAAAAAAACAAACACTCGAGATAATGAGCCGCTCGTAGGCAGCAGACGAAATCGCACATGGGCATGGGTGACAAGATTTCGTGTCGCGGCGAACAAGACCGTTTGTGGCCATGCAACGTTATGAGTGGCCCTGCTGAGCTTCTAACATACACGCGGCCTGCCCGCTGATGTTGATTGAAACATTTGTTTCTTCATACCCGGCTGCTTGGAGTCGACAGCACCACGAAGGAAAGAACTTTCCTGAGCATTTGCAAATAATTTATGCACTGCGAATAGGAGCCCTCCTTTCACCATAAATATTGCCCGTGATTGATTACATCATAATTACTGCATAACTATAGCGTTCGATCGACAAAATATTGCTCTGAATTCTTTCTCGAGAGAAATAAATTCTTTAGTGCATAGAGCGATTGTGTCAGGGTGTGTAACGGGATAGAGTGGTAGGACGAGTGGCTGCTAACTTGAGAAACTATACAGCAATGGATAAAAGGAAAAGGTGATTTCGCTATGATGACCCGTTGTCTAGCTCAAGAAGATCAAAACTGTACGGCGGCCATCATTGAATGAGGTAGGAGTAAACGACTGCAACAGAAAGGCATTATGTAGATATGTGCACAAAAGCATTTTTCGTGGTTCGATTATGATGCGACTTCCGCGAGAGAGTTTTTCAGCCTGCCGCGCATTCCGGCACTGAGCGCCACGGAGAGCAGCTGGCCAGTGAGGCAGGACTGTTCGACAGCCTTCTAACCAAAAGCAATCCTGAACGCTTTCCAGCGCAATAGACCTCTACCGGGGTACGTCACAGCGTGACGTCACCGGCGCACGTGCAAGGCGGGGGTTGGCAAAACACCCCCGCGGATGGCTCAGTGTGGTGCAGTCGCGCGGTGCTTGGGGCACGCTTTTATTTTTGTTTTAAGCTTAAATTTCATCTTATTGTGGCAAGGTTAGCTGTGGTATGTGTCAGAGAACATCTAGATGTCTGGTAAACTGCATGACGGAAAACTGGCCACGCTGGCTGGCTGTTTATCATCAAGGAGTGAACACACGTGGCTGCCTGTCTTCGGCGGCATCGTCTTCGAAAATGTGCAGCGTTTATTGTGGCCTGTAGTGTGCGTTGAAAGGCATCGGACAATATTGGTTCACCTTTCGGATGGTGAAACTGAGAGTATTGTGTGTGGTGTGTGAATAACGATGCATTTTGTGTACGAAAACATTGGCACTCGTTGTCGACCGGTGGCACTAACGGGTTGTCGACGGAACATCCCGATCCGACTTTTTGGTCAAGGTAAAAATGCATTTCACGCGATCACCTGCGAGCGCGTACATCTCAGTGTTTGTGCTGCGTGCAGAAAAATAAGTGCATGATCTCCGGACTGAAAGGTACGACTACGCATGAGCTGTTAACATGTTTTAGCACTGCCGAAGCTGCATATACGCTTCACCATGGCGAATTCACGAACTATAGTGCCTGGAATATAATATTCTAGGCACTATACACGAACCCAGTAAAGTTATAACTCGTGTTATCGGATACCTCATACGTCTTAATGAGAACAGTGTCTTGTTTCTGTTATAATTTTTACCTTTACGAACTTGATCTTTATGAAGTGACAATGCGCATTACAAGTTTGTGTATCGGGTCTAAAGGAGCAAAGTAAGTATGGAAACACGTTGTAGGCATCAGATGCAGCGAGGTAACTGCGCAAGAGATTATGTATATAATTAAGTTATCAGGTTTAAAATCGCATAAATTTTTAGTGGGTTATGAGGAACGGCGTAGGGGAGAGCTTCGCTTTAATTTTCACGAGGATTTTTTAACCTCAGCCACGGCAAACCTTAACCACGGCAAAAAGCGTTTGCATCTTTTTTTTTTTTTCATTCATCTCTGATCAGAATTTTGTGCAGTGAGAATCTCATCCGTGACCTCGCGTACAGCAGCTCAAAACTATGCTGCCGTCAATGTTGCATCTCGTTTCAAAATGCAGTGAACATGTCGCGACGTTAATTGAGTACGTACATATCCATGTCATGGAAATATTTTACAAAGCGCCAGTCACCGTGAACATGCCGAACCTTCGCTTTCGAAGAGGATAAGATTTTTTATGGCTCCCATCTACGACGAGCAAATCACCACAAGCTGTGACTTTAGAAAATTCGCAGAAACTTCAGTCGAAAGGAATGCAGAAAGATCCCGCCGGCGGTGCCAACCAGCACCTGCTCCGAGGGAGGTGCTCCTAGTGACGTCACACTGTTTGCAAACAGGGAGAGGTCTATTGTTCCTCGCGCGAAAAGCACCGCCCCGCACCGCAGGAGACGGGGACAAGTGAGAGCGGGCTTTAGAGGGAGAGACAGAGATGTTGTTGAAGGGGAGAAAAAAAAACCAATGCTTAATGCCTCATTTCTCCGAACCGCGACAGCACGCTTCGCGCCCCTCCTTATCCAGTGTGGCGCACCAACACAAGTTCAGGTGTTTGACCTCCGAAGCGTTGTCCTTCTATTCCTAACTAAGTGGCGGCGTCTGGTGTCTGGAAAGTAACTACTGGCAAGATGGCGACAGTGGAACCGCCACCTTAAAGGATGGCAGAGGCCCGTAGTTTTTTTAATCCGCATATTCGAGGAGTGGTAAAAGCACATCAAGGTGATCGCGTCCATTCCTGTAGCTAAGCAGAAATGAAGCTGCGAGAGTCGCGCACGCAAGCTGAGACGTCCATTTCTCCGTCGGAAAGATTACGGAACTAAGCCTCACAGTCCGCGCAACAGCCACTCGCAGAGTGCTTGCACGCAGGTCCACAACTGCTGAACATGCCACGAAGTAACTTCTTCACAAGTGCGTTCATACCTTCCCTGAATGACGGTATTTACACTGCACGAAATAAAGCGAGAGGAGGCGAGCGCGCCACACGCGACCGCACGTCGGAATTCCCTGCGCTGAACTGACACAGACGGCAGGACGGATATCCATCCGCGCTGTCGTTGTCAGCGGCCGCTGCGAAGCTCGTTGGGTAGTTAGGCTGTTATCGCTGTTATTAGTGCCGTAAAGCTTACTGGTTAAAGACCTTTGAACTCCTCATGATTATGACTGCTGAAGCAATCCAACACCTCACAAATTCATCCTCTTGCGCGCTACTTTCTTCGTCGCAATATGACATGGCGCGTAGGCTAACAAGTTACAGCATGTTGCGATGTTGCCACGGTTTCTGCAAGGAGCGAATGGCGCGGGTGGCGTTCGTTCGCCAACAGCAGGAGTAGTAATAAAACAAAATGTAACGGGAAGATAGTCGCCGGTACATCACGTTCTTCTGATATGTCGTTGCGGTGAGGTTTCAGATACACGGTCTTATTGACACCGCGTGCAGGCAGGCGTCGCGTTCTGCACCGAGGCCCCCGCGATCCGTTGGGACTGCATAGGCGTGCGCACGAGGGGGGGGCAGAGGGGGGCGGCCGCCCCCCCCAAATTACCTAAGAGAGGGGGGGCGCAAAGTCGGCCCTATACATTGACTTCATAGGGGAGGGGGGGCGCTGCAACGAACCTTCGCCTTACCTTCGCCCCCCCCATGAAGGGGAACCCTGCGCACGCTTATGGTTGGGAGATACCTTTATGTCATGTGATGGTGCTGTGCGCGTCCGCGGCGGTACATGAATGATGCCTACCATGGCCTACCTTAAAAAACTGCGTATGGGACGTTATATTCTCAAACCACTCTTCCTTTGGAGCCACCGTAGTCGAGCAGTGCTTGCAGTTCTCGGCTGTTGCCGAATAACGCGGGTTCAATCCTGGCCGCGGCAGCAGCATTTTAACGTGCGTTCGTTAAAAGAGATCGTTATGCAGAAATCCCGGTGGCGACGGCGGCGTCGACTTTAGTGTTGAGCGAAAGAGCAGCGTTGTTGCCCTGAGCGAAAATTTGAGGTAGATGCGAATATAGAGAATAGCCGTGGAATTTGGCTTTGCGGCACAGTAATAGCGATTGTGAAAGCGATATGGCGCGTGCGCCCTTTCTTATATTATTATTTGCGACAACGTGGTCGCATGCGCGCATATTTTCACGCTGTAAAGAATGCGAAGAGCCGAAACTATGGCGGCCACGAAGCGAAAAAAACAAAAAAGAAACGACAGTCGGCAAGTGCGCTCGGCTGCTGGCCCGACGTACGCACGGACCACTGTGGCCGGCCAAAAACCGCGCGCTCGGCGCTACACCGGCCTGCTACCTGGTACCAGCGTCGGCGGCCAAGCTAGTGCCGGTGCAGTGAGCTACGTGTGCCGTTGAGGTCAGCAGCTCAGGAGGGCCCGTCTACTGGCCATGCTTTCACGGCCGATTAAGTCGGCACCGCCCCTGCAGCCGAGCAAGGGGCGACATTGGCCAAAAAGCGATGGTCGGCCAAGTTTCCTTGGGTGCCTCCTTGGGCAAAGGAGGCAGTCAGTTGTCCAAGAAACAAAAATGCCTTTTTCCTCAAGCCATGTTTTTAAGGGTAGACTATATGTGTGTAGTTGGAAAAACAAACTTTTGGCGGTTGGGGATACTGGCATTTTCTTAGCGCTTTTCAGTATATTTTGTCCTGGGTATCCACGATATGGCAAACGGTACATAGGAGTCGGTAGGGAAACATCAATTAAATCCTTATAAAGTCTCTTTTTGGTAACACCGCCCAAGTATTCCGACGAAAATCTCACTCTCAACATTCTGTATGAGAGCATACCTCTCTCAAGTATCCATTTACCGAAGCCCCCATGTCCTCACTTGAAGAAACAATGAATTCCGGTATTAATTTGCGTTGCCTGGTCTGTGTAACTGTGCGTAAGAAGGTGTCATTCATATCCCGTACAAACATAAATCTAGAGACAATTTGGCGCTGCACAACCGTTCACTGGCCACCCCGTATATATAGGCACTGGATCTTGACCTGCAAGGTAGTGCCAGTGTGAGATTTCTCCTGCGTATTCTTGAACAATAAAAATTCGCAGCGTGCGCGTTAACTAAAAGCGGACTGTGGGTCTCTGTGTCCAATCGGAGTCTTCTGTCTCTCATTGCCCATTAGCAGCGATTGGCATGTTCCAATAAGAAACACCGGTCCATCACTGCGTCCTTTGCGCCTCCCCAGGTTTCTCTCCTGCGCAACGCCGCGATGAGCGCCAGCGTCAATGCCGCCGCCAGTGTAAGCGTTAGCGCCCGCTGCTTCACATCTACACGTGGTTCCCTTTAGCGGGAGATGGTTCAGTTTTTTTATTTGTTTGTTGGTTTGTTTGTTTAGTTTCTGCGCTGCCGCAGCGGTGGGATATTGCAGCAGCATGCTGCTTTCCGAGTTTCTTGTTGAGCTAGCGTGAAGCATGTGTGGGTCTGAACAAGATATTGTCGTTGTATAAGAACCAAATTTCCTTTGGTGTACCACTTAGGTGTTGCTCATTTGCTCCTTGCGTTACCTGAAATAAAACTAGATAAGTTTGAGAACGCTAGAAATGAGAGTGAAAAAAAAAAAAGAAGGCAGTGAGTCATCGGCTAATATTCCCGATGAAATTACCTATGCTGATCAGGAAAGCAGCGTACACTAAAGAAAGAACGTGTTGAAAGGGTGTCGTTTCGCCTCGCACAAACATCTTGCATGCCTCTCGAATGTATTATCGCCGCGCGTCCAGCACTTCAAGGTCACGAATGGCATGCACGTTATCAGCGTGAGACGGCATTCTTAAAAGGAAAGTTGCGAGCGCCGACAATTCAACAAACGAAACACAAGCCTGCACCAAAGCAGCCGGTGGATGATCTCTCCGTCGTTGCTATGGCAATGGCGCGCAGCCACGCTTTGCCGCGTTTCCGCGTCTGCTTGCCTTCCGTTTCGCCGTCCGTTCCGCGCACACCGGTCCCCGCCACCGTCGTCGCCGTCCTCGGCCAGTCACCAAGGGAGGGGGGGGGCGCGTTTATTCGTACCTTATGCACGTTCATGCGTGCGTTTATATTGTCACGTGGTCGTGACGTTGACCAAAGCAACAGTCGGTATGTCTAAGACGAAACTGCTTATTTGGCCGAAGTTGTGGCCGGTAAACGGAAAGTCAGATCACAACAATACACACTGGCACTGATAGCGGTGAACGGAGCGTCGGCCGTCGATCAACTGACAAGTGGTGAAGCGCGTCGGCATTTATACATGTGCCGTCGAATATTCCAGCGTTATCACTGGTTGTCGCGCAAGCTCTAGAATAAGCTCGAGTGTTGGCGTCTTGCGCGCAATCTTAACAAAACGATCTACAATGATGGCGAACCTTCACGAACATTGGGGCGCGGTTTGCGCTGAGCGTTGCTGACAGTCTTTGTGAGCGAAAACTGAATACAGCAAAAGTGAAAATAAGAAACGCGCGTGGCAATATGTGTGCGTGTATAGACATACAAGCCACTAAATTTAGGACGCAGTACAAACAACCCCCCCTCTACGCAAATGTTAACTAGCGAGGAGCACATCACAGCAGCGCACCATCTCTGACGCCTCAAAGTGGCAATATATAGACTTTGCTACAAAGTGGCAAATTTAAGTGTGCGTACACCGTTGCCGACACCCTTTTCCAACAGTCGAAGCCGCCGTGGGTCGTTCGTTTTTACCAATAAAATTATCATGTGTTCTCTGTCTTACGTTCGCATATGCAATTGTTTTTCTTGGTACCTTTGCTGTGAACAGGAAAGCCGGTTCGCAGAGGAAGCCGGGGTCGCAGTTAATCCAGGCAACGGAAACTGAGCGCTAGTTTCGGTTTCAAGGAACATGCACGCTCATAGCGGTTGCCAGGCGTCATAAGATCTGTTTGAACGAAGTGAGGTTGATGTGGATGTTCGCATTTATTGGCTTTCACGAGTTTTTACAAATAAAATCATTTGATGTCACTGTAAAGAGCTTTTCTTTTGTTTATTTGTCTTTTTTTGTTTTTTATTTTGTGAATATTAACTCAGGCGAAGCGCGGGAAGTGGTTGACATGAGTTCGTAGCGCTTGCCTCCGCTCCTCCTTGCCACTCTCTCAGCGATACCACAAGTTGGATCGCGCTCAGTTATCTCGCTCGACTGGCGCGCCAAGTACGGGAAAGATAAGACAGAAAACTGTGGCGTGCAGCGAACGGAAGCCGCAGGGAGCTACGCCGAGCAAGTCAACCATGCATAAGATGACAATGGCTAAATCGGGCATCGCGT
Source organism: Rhipicephalus appendiculatus (assembly GCA_030522465.1). Lineage (NCBI taxonomy): Eukaryota > Metazoa > Arthropoda > Arachnida > Ixodida > Ixodidae > Rhipicephalus > Rhipicephalus appendiculatus. The sequence continues at coordinate 152,384 of JALIZH010020217.1, forward strand.
GTTTTTCGCGGCTCTGCGGTGCGTTAACCCGGGGATTTCTAGTTCCACGAAGGTCTTTCAGGTTTCCTAGTGGCAACGGGTGAGCACAAGTATTTGGGTCCATTATTTGAGCAGGTATTAATTTTGTATGAGTGCATGAGTAAACCCAGTTATCTGCAAGCCCGACTGGACTGACATAAGTGCAGTGTCGCTAGACTAATTGGTCATGACGACAGCCTAGCTGCTGTCGGCAAAATACGTTTAATGAAAGGCTTGAATGCGTGTTGCCTCGGCTACACTGCTGTTTTTTATCTTTTACTTTTGGAATGTAGTTCAAATGATGTGGAGCAATTATAGGCTCCTTCCTGTTCATGGAATTCCTGCAGCCGCGGTTTCGAAGCCTTGTGGGCCTTCACTTCTAATACTGTCACTAAAATACTTGTGATGGACTCGATGCTTTTAGAAATCATTACAGGGAATCTCGCTGCAGCCAACGTTTTGACAAGTGAACTTTTCTTCATCAAGGCAATGATGCCACCCTGACGAAGACAAGTCACCATGCCGAAACGTTATTTCCAGCGACGTTCCCTCTTGAAGAACTTCTCATCGCTTTAAGCCTCTCCGTTCCTCTGAACTTCTGTCTCGTTCGGTACTCAAGTTCTGTAAGAAAAATATGTGCGCCGTCCTAACAGACGTCATTGAGTCAAGTACGACATCTCCTGCTCGTGATTGTTGATAATTTTCACATTGGTTCGGATGTTGTGGGTTCAATGTGTACTCATTATGTCCATATTTCAGTTGTGAATTAAAGCTGCTTTTATAGATTCACACTTTCACACTACGTGTATGTCTCTAGTAGTACTCACTGTTGGGCTAGTTGGTGCATATCTGAACTGAATAGTGAATTACGCACCAAATTTACGACCACACGTACAAAGAAACACATAGACAGGACGGTCTATGTGTTTACGTGTATCTTTGTCTATGTGTTTCTTTGTATGTGTGGTCGTAAATTTGGCGCGTAATTGACTGTTGAATACGTGTATGTCCGTTTTTTTTTTAATAGGAAACGTGCAACAAAAAATTAATTTTATTTCTGTCGATTCGAGTTTTGTCTTACTGAGAAATCGGTGAGCTTAAGTTTCGCCGCTTCAGAACACACGAAGAAAATTTTAAAAATGCTTTACAAAATTTTACGAATGGCCGCATCGACCAAGCGGCCAGCGGACCTGAAAGAGGGCATGAACATATTCCGCTTGCATGCGAAGTGGGAAAGGAGAGCTTCCGCGGCAACCCTCCTCCTCTTGGTTTTGCGCCCTTTCCATCTATTTGGTAACCTCCCCATTGACGTCATGAAAAAAGTGTTTTGCTTGTGACTTTATTTCTAGTTTTAGCCCGACAGCCGCCAGGGCTAAAAGCGGCGCTGCCGCTGCGTATCGGCATGCGAGAGCGCGTCCCATGGGAGGTATAGAGAGTTACAGCCCCCTGGTTAACCGGCGAAATGCCCTCACTTCACAGCCACCAATCTAGCGAGTTGTCTGTAACGAGGCCCTGCTTTGCAGAAGTGGTACTATTACATTTGCAGGCAATATTTTTCACGCCGTCGCGAGCGTCGATAAAGGCAAATAAGTGCATTACTGCAACTTCGTCCAGAGGGATTGGAGTGGCGAGGAATTTTTGGGGATGCTGCAAGGGCGCGGCGTCACGCTTTTGCGGCGATGTGATTGGATATGGCGACGCGACAGTGTCGCCATATCCAATCACACTGCGGCAGAAGCGCGGCATAGATTTATGAGACGTGACTTTTTAAACGCGAAGCATTTCTTAGCGAACTTCGGCGACTTTGAGCGTATCTATCTAGCTATCTATCTATCTAGCTATCTATCTAGCCGCCTACGACTTTGTGCTCTCCCGGCCGTATCGTTAATGGGATTTATACCAAATTTGGTATGGCATAACATGACTCTATGACGAACGTAAATGGCTGGTCATATCATGAAAATCATGACTGACTTGTCATGAAAAGTATGATTTACATGCCACGCTGGTGCGCTCTCGGCCGTTTCCTTAGCTTGATATACACCAACTTTGGGATTGAGTGACGTGACTGTATGACGAACATAAATGACAGGTGGCAATATGCAAATAATGACTTGTCATGTGCGACATGACTTCCATGCCACGCTCATGGCGTTCTCGCGGCCGTTTCGTAAGCTTGATACGCACCAAACTTGGTATTGAGTGACGTGACTACATGACGAACATAAACGACAAGTGGTAATATGGAAATCATGATATGTCATGAGCGACATGACTTGCATTCCACGCTCATGGCGCGCTCGCGGCCGTTTCGTTAGCTTGATATACACCAAATCTGGGATTGAGTGACGTGACTGTATGACGAACATAAATGACAAGTGGTAATATGGAAATCATGACTTGTCATGTGCGACATGACTTGCATTCCACGCTCGTGGCGCGCTCGCGGCCGTTTCGTTAGCTTGATATAGACCAAATTTGGTATTGAGTGACATGACTGTATAACGAACATAAGTGGAAGGTGGTAACATGAAAATCGTGGCATGCGTGTCATCTACAACCCCATTTACATGCCACGCTCATGGTGCGCTTGCGTCCAGTTCGCTAGCTTAATATACACCAAAATTGGTATTGCGCAACGTGACTGTATGACGAACATAAATGACAGGTCCTAACATGTCAAACATGACATGCAAATTATGTAAAGCAGGATTTGCTCCTTCCTGGCTGCTTCGCATTACATCGATTCCCACAGTGCGTGGGATCTGCCGGCTTTTTTTTTTTTTCACCGCGCACTTGGGCTGAAATACCGAGAACAACAACGGCGTTCGTCCTCGATGTGTTCTATGTTTTAATAGGGCTCTGTGTTTTAGGATAAATCCGAAAAAAATGCAATAAACATTCGCCGGTAAAATTTTTGACCATTCGGATTTATTCGATTAACTCTGATTTTAACGGCCATTATGACCTTGTTCCGTTTTTCATCAAAAGAGCATGTTCTAAGCAGTAATTGACACGTCGGCCGGTTTGGTTGATATTTACTTCACCGTAGCAACAGTTTTGCCGTGGAATCAGTCATGCTGGGATTCTACGGCATCAGGCTGATAGAGCTCTTCGACTCTTTCGAATCAAGTGTACGGCGGCACGCACGATGCCAAGTAGTGAACAAATTATATCAGAAATAACTACATGAGGCCAATGCGAGAGACAGTGCATCGATAGTCTCTTCTATAACGAAGCCGCCCCGTTTTCATCAACATCAACGTGTCGCCGGAACTTTGCGGACGACCGGAAGTAGCGGTGCTTGCAACCTTCTGCGACGATGAGCTTCCTGTAAGTTAGGACCAGTATGATATACTCACAAGTAGTTCAGCACTGCAGCGAAATATCATTTGACATGTTGATACCCTCTTCAGGGGCCGAGAATCAGGTCAGGGGGTTCTGACCCCACCCCCCTGTGTTCAGGCAAGGGGCGGGACTCTCGTTGCAAGTGTCCCCTCTTTCCAGAGGGCAGGAACGGAATACAACAGTGAAAGCACCTGCTTTGTTTGAAAATGCACTTTAGACCATAATTCGATGTTTCACAGCGTAAGGAACGAGGACGACATTGCAAGACACACCTATAGCGCTGAACTTGAAACTGGCTATACTTTCGAGCTTACAGCAATATATATGCGCTTTTCACCAGAAAAAAAAAAAAAGAAAAAAAGAAAAGAGCAAATGAAGCATACAAAAAATTGTAGAAACAAATCCCCATGAAATTTCGAAACGTGATAAAAAGTGCATGAGTGCAGCTTCGCTTTTTCTTTCGAGCAACGAAAGTGAATTTCTCATGATCGTAAAATATGTGATATCGATTATGGGTTGTTTCCCGTGACTGCAATTTTTTTGTATGTCAGGCCTGCAATTGTCACGGGAGATTTTTAGCACGTAATCTCCCGTAACTCGTGAAGGGTTCGCGCCGTCCTGCTGCCAAGTGAAGGATGCTGGCCGATTGAACTCACAAAATAAACATTTATTAAGACTAACAAAACTACGCAAGATCAACACGATACAATAGAGCGGGCACACGCACTGCCCCTATCCTTCACCCCGGCGGGGCACACACCTCCCGCGCGCACAGCGGTCGGTTGCCGACTCTCCAGGCCGCACCACGGCTGCCACTTTTAAAGCCCGCGGGTGGGCCACGCGCATCGTTAGTGCGCAGCACGTGTCGCGCAAGCCACGCGTTGAGCGTGATTCCCACACTCGTCACTCGACTGGAATCACGTAACATCACATAACTATTGAAGTGACATGTTTCGGAACAAACGCTTAGGAACAAACGGGCGGCGAGGGGCAACCTCAGCATCTGCACTGGACTCTAATAAAGTTATACTTTCTCTCTCACGTGACAAAAATCACATAACGTAACTGCTAGTGACGTGACATTTTCCCTCTAGAACCACGTAACACCTGCGTATTGTGAGGAACCGACCGAAACCTGAGAAGAATATCCAAGCCTAGCCATATCCTATAGTATTACTAGCAGAAATTAGCACTTGTAGCAAAAGTTTGGTAGCAAGAACTCGGAAGAAGCTAGGTCGAATACTAGCTCCGCTGTTGGTTCCCGCCTGGCGTAACTATTACAAGCCTCTCTGCTTGAGCAGCATTCCATGGTATGCTTCGCACGCGGGGTAGTGTTATCGCGTGCGGCCTCCGATTGACGGAGATGTGCCGGTGCGTTTGATCTCTGCTTCAGCCATGTTCGTCGCCCCCGCTCACTCGCCTTTTACCCGCGGGTAGATAATACGATACACAGGCGGATGTTGTCAATGTGGATTTTATACGGAACATGACGGCGACGGCGAGAACCTATCGACAGTGTCCATATAATTGCCATCGTAATAACACACGGTTGAGATAAAAAACGAAACTATAGCTTTAGTGGACTGCTAATATTCTGATCCTGTCCGACGAAGCCCTAGCCATTCAAGTACGTTCAGATCCCATGGACAGAAGGAGTGATATATCGTCATTTTAATTTCTTTAAATTTAGGGCGACATCATTACACTGCTCTCGAAAAAACAACAAATGATGTTTCCTATTCCTTGCTTGGCTTATATGCCTGTTGGTTTCATTAGTTGTGTCTAACAAAGAAGAGAACCCCTCGAACAATTCCCCTTCCGTTAAGATTATGAAACGCCCTTGCGTTAGCCCTAAAGTAAAAAAAAAAACCACCAGGCCTGAGGGGTTCTCATAGCATAATCATAGCGATAGCTGGTGGTGGTGGTCAAAACATTTATTAACCATTAAATGGTTATAGAGAGGTGAGGTGATTGGGGTACTAGGTGGAGCCCCTATTCCAGAGCGCCATCGGCAAGCAACGCCGCCCGCGTCCGTCGAACCATGGCCTTTTGGGCCTTGAGGTCCTGACAGCTGAGCAGGGCCGCCTCCCAGTCCTCTCTCGTTGGGTTGGGGGGGGGATAGATGGGTTTAATAGGCACGCCCAGACTATGTGGAAGGTGTCAGCCACCTCTCCACAGAACTGGCACGTGCCATCAAAGGAAGGATTGAAATGTTGTAGCACCGCCGGGCACAGTACAGTGTTTGTAAAAAGTTAGAGCGACCTTTCAGAGCCTCTTTTAAACAGTCTTGAGGCAACTACTACAACCACACTTGCATGGTACCCACCACGCCATAAATCATAATTTTTGTGTAGAGGGGTAGCGTCCACTATGCCATTATTCGTCATTCTTCGGAGAAGCGTGGTATCCGCTACACACTTGTGAGGCATTATGTGCACTTTGTAGATGCTGTGGCTGACGACGACGACGAATCATGCCTGAGGCTTTTGTAATGTGTTGGAACATTCAAAGACCCACTCGTTGCGCGATTCGCATTGTGTGACGCCTGGTTGCTACTTTGCTGCATTATAATGCTTTATTACATATGTTAACCCGATTCCTTACCCGACATGAAGCCTGCATAGGGTTAGTTTGCATCGGAGTTTCAAGCACCGGCGTAGCTCAGTGGTAGAGTACTCGGCTGCCACGCAGAGGGCCCGGGTTCGATTTCCATTCTGTCCTCGGTATTTTAGATGCGAAGCATCTCTTTGACTAGGCTGTGTAACGCTGTCCCTCCGTGCGTACCGACGAACGCGCCGCAACGCGCTCACCTCGCCGCAGGTGTTGGAGCGGTGCCAAGTAGGTCACGCCGCAGCAGCGCGCACTGCGAGGGGAGCGGGACGTCACTCTTTCCCTCGCCTGCCGCGCGCTCGCCTCGAGCGCTGTCTCGAGGAGACGCTGACTGATTGCGGCGAGGCGTGTCGACGCGCGCCTCTTATAGTCGCGGGAGACTTCAACGTCGACGTCAGCGGAGGAGGAGGAGAATGGCTCGTCGATTACATGCGTCACGTGCACTCGCTGAAGTGCGTGTCGGCGGAACGGAAACTACCCACCACGATAAGGGGAACGTGCATCGATCTGGTCTTTGCCAACTCCGACGTCGAATGTCTGCAGGAACCTCTCAGCGTGCACTTCACCGATCACAAGGCCGTGGTAGTCAAGCTCCGGTCTAGCGCCCGTGTCCACTCTGAAGAAACGACAAGACCTACGCCAGCCATCGCTTCAAACGAATCTTCCAGCGCTCACCGCAGCACCCGCGTTAGCGCCGTTCAACCCGTGACGCCACCCGTGCGCAACGCTGCTGCTTCGCATCCCATCAGGGTTCCCTTTGGGAAGATGGTGTAAATTTTTTTATTTATGTACAGTCTTTTTATTTCGCACGATAGCGGTTACGGACACCGGCGGCTGCGGACAACTACAGCGCCAGAATCGGCCCTCGTTGTGATGTCATAACAGCTTTCGCTCTAAAAGCAACAGCAAAAACGTCTAACTTTGTCAATACATCACTATGCCTTGCTTCTCTAAGCTTAGTTCGTTTCCTTTACGTTGCTGAATTGTAGGGACCTGAGATCGTAACGAAATCAGGAGAGCGGAGAAATAAGTTTCCATCACAATACTTGTACAAAAAAACGAAAGAGCTTTGTTGACCATAACTTGATCGGGTGTTCTTTTCCTTAGGATGTTTAAAAGAATATTGTGTTTCCTTTTCAATAAACTTCCAGTTGCGAGTGTGCGCCTGTGTTGTCGTCTTCTGCTTTGTCCCTGTTCCGTAGTGCGCCCCACCTTTTTGCTTTTAAAATGGATCGGCACCAACTAGCCCAAATTACTGTTTTGCTTCAATATTGTAAGAATTACAAACGTAGATCTTAACGTTCTGATACGCGTGGTGTATTTAAACATGCACTAAAAATGATAAAATGGAGCGAAAAAGAAACAGCTCGAGATTACAGCAAAAATCGGAAACCGAAACGAAAACTTTTTTTTTTTCGGCGACGACATCTTGTGGGATGCTGTGCAAATAAGTCACGAGCTGAAAAAAAAAAAAAAAAACATGGTTGATCCCTCCGTCATAGGACTCGGTATAACACGAAAGTGAAACGTATCCTTGCAGAAGTAGTCGAATGTTTACTGCACATTGACATAAGAGAGCTTGCACAATGTCTATTGGTGTGTTGACAGTTATAGCACCCTTTAACGTGGATGCATCCACGTCGACGCTTGATGGTACATCTGTATCCCGACGACTAACGTATATGATGAACGATTAGAGAAACCCTCGTGGTCATAGATGATTGTGGTAGCTGTGCGGTGAGAGCGGAGTCATTTAAAGCGGTGTGACAGCCAGAAGAGCGTCAATGATTGGGCGCCGAACTTGGGCTAAGGTCGCCTACTCGCGGCATGTTACAGTTATTGAGCGCTGCCCGACCAGAGGGAAACGCAACGCGCGTCGTGTCTTCCCCGTTGGGCGGCTGCTATTTTTCGCGGGGTGAGCTAAGAACATGGCTAGGAACGCGGAGTTAGGGCCACGCGACGCACTCGCGCGTCGCACAGCTATTTTTGGTATGGACGGATGCTACGAGTGTGGATGCTAGGGGTAAGGTCGCCACCTGGCAGTGTGTTAATGCTTCGGCAAAATTGCACGTTTACTATTCGAAACACGCCGAATGGGACGGACGCGGGGAAACAACGCTTTGAAGAAACTAATCGTGCATTTCGCGGTCATAATGCATTACTTCTCTTAGCAAGAGCACTGTGAGAGGACAGTGGTAGATATAAAAGACTTGTTTTTAAAGCCTGCAAAGTATGTGATCGTGGCGCAGTGGATAGCGTGCCCGGCATCTTTTGTCTCGGACCTAGAGGTCGTTGGTTCGACTCCCGTTGACGGAACTTTTTTTCTTTGTCTTCTGATCATGTGTATTTTTTCGACATCATTTCCGTGACGGAAATACGTCACTCAAATCTTGGTGGACCCCGGCATAAAACACTTTCGTGTTAAAAAAAAAGAAAGCTGGAGCTCCGACGCCAGGAGTCGAACCGATAACGGCGCGGTGATGCTGCGCGCCGAACGCGAGCGATTAGCTCACTCGGCCACGGATTTTTTTTCTTTATTGTATCATCACCGGCGACAACGCGTCATTCGTCATCACTCGGCCACGGATGACGCATTGTCGCCGGTGATAAGCAAGGGATTATCAATATACCACAAGCATTTCAAGGACTGAGTTTCAAAAGAAAAGAAAAAAAACGCGTTAGGGAAGAATGTTATGCCAATTGCGGCAAGTTGAAAATGGCTTCAATCGAAAGGTCAATGTAAGGACTACATGGGACGTATCGACCATTAATATCACTTGCTTAGTTTTACCACAGTGAGCGTTTTTCACTCGAAAAACAGGCCACATTTTTTACCGTTTCCATAGACTCTGTGACCAGGTGCGGCGCCGAGCGCGTGGGTTTTGGAGCCAGCTGTGCGCGTGAGGCCAGCCAATCAGCTGATGACTTGTGGTGGCCCATCGAGGTGGTGTGCCGCGATTGGGCCACGTGTGGAGATGACGTGGCGAAAAGCTTCGCGGCTGGGGACGAGCCGAAGCAGCGGCAGACGCAAGACAGCGGGCCGAAGCGTCGGACGCCGCCGGCCCAGGGTCCAGCCAGGGAACGCGGCCGTCCGTGCTGCTGCCGCCCAACCACCAGCTGGGGCGGCGTTGCCGGCACGAGTATTGCATCTCGGTGCGAGGCCTGGCCTGCTGTCCTGTTCCTTGCCGAGGGCATCGCGGATCTCGGCGAGGCGTCTCCGCGGCCAGCTGTTCAGCCCAGCAACGAGCGTGGCCTGGCTGACGGTCACGGTTGCGCCGAGCATCGCGTCTCGACACAAGCTGTGAGCTGGGCAGGCTGGCCATTCCCTGCACGGAGCACTGCGTCTCCATGCGGGCTGACTGCCTTCGTAGTCGCACCCATGCCGCCAAGCTACATCGTCGCCATGAGCGTCGCCCATCAAGACGCACCCGCCTCATGTCGCCTTTCGCCCGCCTCCTGCTCTGCACCCCAGCGTCCACCGTGCCGACCATCGCATCGTGAGGTCTTTGAACTTTGATTTGGACTGACATTCATTATAGCCCTCGGATAGCTTAATCTCCGTGTTCTTGTACCTTTGTGTTTAGCTGTGCTTTCGTGTTGTCATAAACGTCGTGTGTGTTTTTCCCACGGCGTCTCTGAGTCCATTTCTTCTTCGCACGGCACGCACAACAAGTGTGACGATACACTCCTCTATTAGATGCGAAGCATCTTATGCTCGGGGCTATGTCCGTCCCTCCCTCCCGCGTCCCGCGTCCGGCCACTTTCATGAAGTAGGGAAGCACCCACTATGGGAATCGGAACACTGTAGTACAATATAAGGCCGTCAACCACTACCACAGTCACCAGAGTCATGGCTAAGAGCACAGAGAGGCTGCTTAGCAATCGCTAGGCAGGTGGTGTCTGTCGCCCAGGTTGACTCCATTCATTGATCTTGCTTGCATGTGTTTGGGGGGGAGGGGGGGGCTTAGTCCGTCCCTCCTCCCGCGTCCCACAGCGCATGCGAGTCCCCTTCTCCTCTCTCCTCTCCTACCCTCACCCCCTTTCTTTCCTCTAGGAATTCTCTACTCCATGGAGCGGCGCCCGCGTCCTACACCCCCCACAGCGCATGCGCGTCCCCTCCCTCTCTCTCTCATCTAGGAATCCTCTACTCTACGGAGCGGCCCCTGCGTCCCACACCTCCCACCGCGCATGCGCGTCCTCTCCCCCTATCTCTCCTACGCTCACCCGCTTTCTCTACTCTAGGATTGCTCTACGGAGCGGCGCGCACGACAGGTGGTGCGACAGCTCCATACTCCGCTGGGGGGCGCCACGGTAGTTCCGCGGTATGAAAATGACGGAGCGCGCGTGCCTCATCCTCTCTCCTGTGCAGCGCCGCGATGAGCGCCCGGGCCACTGCCGCGAAACGAGAGCGGCCACGTTTCTCCATCTCAATATAACCATCTCCCCGCTGCTTCGCATCCACACATGGTTCCCTTAAGCGGGAGATGGGGAAGTTTTTTTCACACGTGCAATAAACTTTCTGTCTTGAGTGAGCGCTTTGGTGGGTCTATTGCTTTCCTTGCCCTGCCTCTTTCTTTCTTCGGTCTAAGTTTTATTCCAAGTTGTAGTTATGGTGCCAACGAATGTTGCTGGCACTCGTTGTCTGCAGTGAATTGATCTTATTTTACTAAACGCCGACCATACTTTCAAGCGTATACCCTTTAAATATCAGAGCCCCAGATTGTACAGCTCGATGGACGTTGGTTCGAAACGCATGCGCGAATTATAGACTGCTCCTGCACTTCATAGGTAACCGAGTTATATCTTTTAAATGCGGAGCATCTTATGCTCTGGGCTATGTCCGTCCCGCGTCCCGCGTCCGGCCACTTTGATGAAGTAGCGAAGCACCCACTATGCAAACCACAACACTGTAGTACAATATAAGGCCGTCAACCACCACTACAGTCACCACAGTCATGGCCGAGAGCACAGAGAGGCTGCTTAGCAATGTCTAGGCAGGTGGTGTCTGTCGCCCAGGTTGACCGCATTCCTTGATCTTGCTTGCATGTGTTTGGAGGGGGCTTAGTCCGCCCCTCCTTCCCGCGTCCCACATCACCACAGCGCATGCGCGTCCCCTCCCCCCTCTCTCTCCTACGCTCACCCCCTTTGTCTCCTCTAGGAATCCTCTACTCTACGGAGCGTCCCACACGCCCTACAGCGCATGCGCGTACCCTCCCCTATCCTCTCCTACACTCACCCCCCATTCTGTACTCTAGAGAGAACGTCGAACGTTACCTAGAGAAGGCAATGGCGCAGTACACACATACATACAGCCACACGCCCTTCGTGCTTGCGGGTGACTTCAACGTGGATATAACCACGAACGACTGGCTCGTCCACCACATGATAGACGTGTACTCGTTGCGACGCATTTCCGACGACAACATACAACCGACAACCATAAGGGGAACGTGCATAGTCCTCATCTTCGCAAACTTCACAATGAAAACTCTTCAAAAGCACCCCTGACGCTACACTTCACCGATCACAAGGCCGTCGTCTTCAAAGCGCCCCGTGCACCGACGCAAGGAATCGCACACGTTCCCTAAATAAACACGCAACCACCACATTCTCCGTCTTGTCTTATGCATTCTCATTTATCCTTTCAATAAAATTCCCGCTCAAGCTATCCATCTCTCCGCTCCCCTCCCCGTCTCTCTCCTAAGCTACCCCCCTTTCTCTCCTCTAAGAATCGTCTACACTACGGAGCGGCCCCCCGCGTCCCACACCCCCCACAGCGCATGCGCGTCCCCTCCCCTGTGCTCTCCTACGCTCACCCCCCTTCCTCTACCCTAGCAATCATCTACTCTACGGAGCGGCGCATGCGCGTCCTCTCCCCCTCTCTCCTCAAGGAATACTCTACAGAGCGGCTCCGGCGTCCCACATCCCCACAGCGCATGCACGTCCTCTCCCCTCTTTCGTCTTGGAATCATCTACTCTACGGAGCGGCTCACGCGTCCCACCCCCACAGCGCATGCACGTCCCCCCCCGTCCTTTCCTCTAGGAATCCTCTACGGAGCTGCGCGAACGACAGGTGGTGTGACAGCTGCTTACTCCGCTGGGGGGCGCCACGGTAGTTCTGTGGTATGAAAATGACGAAGTGCGCGCCTCATTCTCTCTCCTGTGCAGCACCGCGATGAGCGCCCGGACCACTGCCGTGAAATGAGAGCGGCCACGTTCCTCCCGCTCAGGCTAATTATCTCCCCGCTGCTTAATTTGCATCCACACATGGTTCCCTTTAGCGGGAGATGGGGAATTTTTTCAACATTCACCCTCTACGCTTAATTATTCGGGAAAAACTCGCTAGTTCCTTTGAAAACGTGCTAACTTCGCGCCGCGGCCGCCAGGGGCGCTGGTTGTTATGTGTCCATTTTGAGGAGTGGTAGGGGAAGGATGTGGTTATCGAGGGCTCCGGAACGACAGCGACATTTAAGTGTCTTGCATGATTTGAGCTTGCCTCTATCTGTAGGTTTACGAATACATAAGGCCCTTGCGTAAAGGTTGATTGGGTTTATTACTTTGTGCTGCTTTTTTTGTGTCAGTCGTCTGTTCTTTTTTTTTGTTTTTTTCCTGCCACCACGTGGCTGAGGTGTGGGCGCAGACTGACCAAGTGAATGCGCATGTACTTTGACGTGCGGCGTATTCATTGATTTTTAAATGCGAATGCATTTCTTAGTCGGGCTATGTCAGGCGGTGTTGTCCGGCGGCGTCCGCGGAGGAGGAGGAGGATAGGTTGAGGAGGTGTCCGCGCGCCGGCAGGTGTTATCTCTCCGCTCTCACTCCCTCTCCCATAGCAACAGCTGCGGGCGCGCGCTTATCCTCGCCCCTAGCAACCGGAGCATGTGGTGCGAGAGAGTGTAGGAGAGGGTAGGTGCAGTGCTTCGCCGCTCCTTCTCTCGCCGTTCGCTCTCTCTCCTCCCTGCGCCCCACTCTCCCGTCCGCTCGCGCCTCACTCTCGACCGTTCGCTGGCTGGGCGCCTCTCAAGGCGATGGCAGAAGTCGGGGTCGGCGCAAGAAATGCATTCGCATTTCCTCACGATTCCCTTCGGGGAGGTGGGGGGCCTTTTTTTGTGGTACCTTTTGGCTTAGGGCAGTGTATTTAGTGCGCCGTGCCTGGGGGGTTATCTGATGTGCGAATTTTCTGGACATTGGTGAACTGATCAAGCCATGGTAAAAAAGACCGTAAGGTGTTCAGGGTGCGGGGTAGGTTGGAAAATGAAAGTTCGTGCGGATGAGAAAGGAGAAGAAGCTCCAAGTGTAGACAATGCGAGTTCGAAGAGAAAATGGAAAAAATGATGGCTGTCCAGAGTGGGCTCATGACGAAAATTGCAGAGCTGGAGAATGCGCTGACGACAGAGTGAGAGAAAACGATGGCCATGGGAGAAAGGCTTATTAGGCCAGTCGAAGAAGGGCTATCGAAGGTGGTCAAAGTGAACAAAGAAGAAGCAGGTGTTGCAAATAAGTTCTGCGGAAACCCGCAAGATGGCGGAAGGGTTAATAAAGGGAAAGTAGACAACCACCCATTTGTAGCACAAAGCCACAAGGAAATCCATACGGATTTCTCAGAAAGAAAAGCTTCTTAGTTGCCGAAAAACCCCGGACCAGGACGAATTTTTCGGCAACTAAGAAGCTTTTCTTTCTGAGAAATCCGTATGGATTTCCTTGTGGCTTTGTGCTACAAATGGGTGGTTGTCTACTTTCCCTTTATTAAGAAGCAGGTGACGGCGGAAACATAAGGGCGCCGACCCCCGTGGGGCAGAGGCGAAACGAGAATCAGGCATGACAAAGGCAGTAACAGTGGTCACCGGGCCCAGCTTCCGGAAAGTAGTTTGGAGGGAGGGAGGGGACAAAGCGGTATAGCCGTGACACACGCTAGTAACCTAGTCAGCAGCCCGGTGCAGGTTTCAGAAAGAATGTCGGAGGAGGTTATTATGGCTGGTGACTCGAATTCAGTCCGATGCGCAGAGGCAGTCAAGAAGAGGGTGAAAGGAGACAAAAGTCTCGATAGGGACGTTTCCAGGATATACGCTGGGGTCAGTCATGAGGCAAGCGATGGGAAAACTCGCAGATAAAGATCACAGACGTAACCTAGTGGTAATTGCGGGAGGTCTAAATACCGTCTTGAACGAGGAATCGGCAGGACTAGCGATGACCTTGGCGAAAGCGGTCGATGACATGCGCGCCGTGTCTCCCCAGGTGCAGATTGTAGTATGCACGTTACCGGAGGTACCAGGGCGCAACGGCGACCTGCAAAGAGCGGTTGTCGAAGCAAACAAAAAAGATATGGCGAATGAGTCGAGAGAGGCTTCGAGGTAGTGGAAATAAACAGGGAGGTTCACAGGTGCAGTGGTTTCCAAAGAGACAGAATTCACTTCGATAGGAGACTTGGTCATGAGGTGGGATAGCGACTGGCAGGACGCGCAGTAGTTTTTTGGGGGGGCAGGCGGACCCTTCGGAGTCCGGGGTAGGTATTAACAAAGAAAACAACCAGGAGGACTCCTTGCCAGGTAGTATTCCGAAAAACCAGAAAAAGGTAAAAGAAGAAGAGGGAAGGGGCGTGTTTCATTTAGTTACATAAACGTGCAGGGTGGCAGAAAAAGGGCAAAACGGTTAGAGATTGAGGAGCAGTGAAACAGCGAACAGATAGGCGTATACGCGTTTACAGAAACACACCTTAGAGACTTGGAAGAGCCACCACATATTGAAAGTTATGTTTGGGAAGGATGCAATAGGATCATATCCATAAGCGTGCGCAGGGTTCCCCTTTCGGGGGGGGGGGGCGAAGGTTCGTTGCAGCGCCCCCCCTCCCCTATGATGTCAATGTATAGGACAGACTTCGCGCCCCCCCCCCCCTCTTAGGTAATTTGGGGGGGGGGGGGGAGGGGGGGGCGCTCCCTCGTGCGCACGCCTATGATCATATCAGAAAGGAAAGGTGGGGTGTAGGAATGCTAATTCATCGTGGAGCCAAATGGGATAGAATGAAACAGACGTGTTCAGAGCACCTCTGGGTTTTGGGCACAGGAGGTGGAAGGAAAAACTGGCTAGGGGTAGCCCACTTGTGGACGGAAATAGCTGCACAGAAAAGAATCAGGAGATATAATGGATTGCATAGGTGCGGATATTAAGGAGTTTGGTAATGGGGCCGAAATCATCCTTCTACGGGACATGAATGCCCACTGTTATGACCGTCATCAGCAATGGAATTCTTGCGGCGGCTGCGAACCCAACAAGTACTTCGTCGACGCATTCCAAGAAAAGGCATGCACCTGAGACGGGCTGAACACTTCGCAGCCAAGCGAGAGCAAAGGTGTCAACGGACAGGTTCTGCGCGAAGCAAACCAACGAGACAAGAAACACCAGCGGTGCCTGTTCCGGGAAGAGCTGCATTGCCACGAGGGCGGGCAAGTTAAGAAAATCTTCCACGCATCTTTCTGCGTGGAAGATTTGCCAAGCGGGATAAGGGTCCCATTCACTACTGGTTCCTAACAAACGACGAGGGATTAGTCGACCATCCCCCCCTCTCTTCGTAGTACTTGCTGAGTGGGGTGGCAGTTTTGAAGAAAATCCTGCCAGGCTGCTACATTCCTCTGCTCGAACGCAGACATGCAAGTTTTGCACGTGTTCAAGGGAGCAGGTGTCTTCGAGACTGACGACCCCTTCCCCATCTACCTTTCAGGCTCTTCCCCCCTCGCCGGAAGAGTTCTGGGATCATGCCACGCCAAGTTCCTCGACCGTGTTAGGGTGGCTAGAATAGGGAGGTGTGCTGAGCGCGGCGCGTTTTCCTTGCGGCGCGTTCTGCGTGCCGATGCCGCCAGGGGCGCTGCTGAAAGGGGCGCTGTTTGGTACAGCCGCCGCCGTTGCAGGGTATACCCAAATAAAGCCTCGCACTCGGCAACGCGGCGTCGTATTTGTCATCATTCAAGTGGTTTTTATTGGCCGAGGGTCATGGATTTTTGAGGCGTGAGAATATTGCTCTACAAAACGAAGAAAAAGACTGGACCTTGTTGCTTCGTTCCTGGCTGCAAGTCTGAGTACTGGTAGTCGACAGAACAGGAATCTTTGTTCCCATTACCGGTGTGAAAGAGTTATTTTATAAGTAAGCTCGTGCAATACCGAGACCGAGAGTTGAAAGGCAGCTGATGGAGAACTCAGTATTTCTAAAACTTTATTAGAGCGCAAAGCACACGACACATTCCCACCCACACACCCAGGCATCAAATACGCACGGCGCTCACTTCCAACTGATTTATTCATCGCCCGAAGGCTTGAATATATACATGTGGCACATGCGCGCATCAACATCAGAGAAGGCCAACAGCACACACTATCAAGACAGACAGACAAAGAACTTCATTGAAGTCCTGAGGGACTAGCCGGGAAGGACCCGCTGGGGTCCTCGGCTCGCCGCTGGCTGCTCCCATGTCGGAATCGGGAGGCCATGCCTCGCCGCTCTTTCACGGGCCCTCTGGACGGCCGTTGACTGGATATCGAGGGCAGTACTTGCGATGGCGTCTTCCCAGTCCTGTTCGCTGGTGTGTGATGTGTCCCGTAACGCAGGACACTGCCAGAGCATATGAGCTAGAGTGCTAAATGCCTCCCCGCAATCCGGGCACTGTGGATCAATATCTTGATTAATCCGGCTTAGGAAAGATTCGAGGGATATGACCTCGTCTGAAGCATCTCCTAAGCGTCATCGCTTGAGCTCTGCATAGTTTTGGGTGTGGAGGCGGGTAGCGCCTGCGTTCTTCTCTATAGTGGGAGACGATCTCGTGAAAAGTTAATAAGGGGTCTCTGTGCCCGATCTCTTCCGAATCCAATGAAGCCTCACCGTCGTCGCGGCGCGTGAGTTCTCGCGCACGACGGTGAGCAACCTCATTGGGGTTCGGACGGCCCAGCAGCACGTCGTCGCCCATGTGAGCCGGGAACCACGCGATGTAATGCATGGTGGCAGAATTATAAATTGACTTTCTTTTTAGAAGCGCTGCCGCCTCGCTAGCAACCATTCCGGAGGCGAAGGCCCTGACGGCTGCTCGGGAGTCCGTGTAGATATATGGCCGCCTAGAATCCTGCATCGCCAGAGCAACCGCCACCTGCTCTGCCACGTCGGCCGTTGCAGCGGCTACTGAGGCCGAATATAGGAGCTTGCCCTGTTCGCTGACTGCAGTGACCGCGAATTTACCGGAGCGCCCGTACTGAGCGGCGTCCACAAAGGCTTCCATGCCTACCGTTTTCTTTAATATCGCTCTAGCACGAGCTGCTCGCCTGCCCACATTATGCTGTGGGTGCACGTTTCTGGGGAAGGGACCGACGACGTAGGTCCCTCTTGATTTCTCGTCCAGCTGAACCGCGTCACTTTGACTGTAACGTGGTCGCAAGACATACATTTTTTCCCCCTCTCCTTCCTTCTCACAGCCTAGAACTGATAAACTGGAACTCACTTGGAAACAAAGATAGCGAAGGGGCGCTTACACAGCGGTCCTTATTTTTTCTATGAAAAAAGCCTCTAACACTTCACGTGCTGTTTTTCCTGTGCTTCTGCCCAGAATGTTTGTCTCCCAGTGAATCGTGCGTCACAGCCACACAACATAGCATGCACAACCTGGTGTGCATACTTGTCTCGTTTTGTTAATTTTTGGGCGTGCACCCTTAACCGGTCATTAACACATCTTTCGGTTTGACCGATGTACACCTTGCCGCAGGATAAGGGTATCGAGTACACGACCCCCGTGGAACATTTTACAAAACGCCTCTCATGCTCCTTCTCGCAGCCGCGCTTTTTGCTATCGCAAATACGTTGGCACAAATTCCCGATTTTCTCGGGCGCCGAAAACACCATCGGTACTCCGTGCCTGCCTGCGACTTTCTTGAAATTGTGCGAGAGCTTATGGATATATGGCACAACTTGTGGCCTAATCCTTGAGAGCTGGGTAGCAGTCTTCTCTTCCCGTGTTGCACGTTTAAACTTCTACAGAAGTGATTCAGCGACGGACGTAATGACCGATCGAGGGAAGCCAGCAGCCTCTAATCGGCTCAACTGATTAAGAAAACTATGCTCCATGCTGTGTGGGCACGACTTCCTCAGCGCCGACTCCAGGCAGAGAGAGGGTACACCCCTCTTGACAATCTTTGAGTGGGCAGAATCGTACGGCAACAGCTCCTTCTTAACACGGGGATGATAAAACCAGCAAAAGTGCTGATCGTTCCACGTGAAGCTCAAGTCTGAAAAATTGCAGACAAGCTTCTTGCGGTAATTCAACAGTGAAAGAAAGGCCTCGTCCTAGTCTTTCAAAGACATTTAAAAAAGATTCAGGGGATGTAAGGTCTCCCTGTTTACTTAAAAGAATTAAAAAATCGTCGACGTATCTAAAAACCTTTATACCCCCCCCTCCCCCTTTAAAAGCCTTATCCAAGTCTCTACGTACTACGTGCGTGTTTGATGCCTGGGTGAGTGTGGGCGTGAATGTGTCGTGTGTTTCGAGCTCTAATTAAGTTTTAAAAATTACCTACCAACTAGCCCAACAAAAGCGCTTTTAGAGAACTCAGTAGAATGCGAGAAGTATTTCGATGCAAGGCACGTAGAACACTGTAAACGCATACTAGCCGAATTGGACGTTTGAAGGGCTTAATACTACCTTCATTTGGGACCGTAATCCCTTATGGTGTATTAAGATCGATGTAATAAAGTTCTGCGTCCTCAGTTTTACTTCCTTGAGAAATTATGGGGATAAAAGGTGGAAGAAAGGAGGTAAATTCACGATCTGACGCCATTTGTCAAATGGAGTTTAAGAACAGAAAACTCCTTTTTCACTTTCTTGGGCATATCTTCCCTTTATTTTATCCGAAGCTTTCTATAGTGCCTTCAGTGCTGTCGGGAATGTATGCAACTGCACGGGCGAAAGAAGTGTTCCTCAAAGTGCTTAATAAATTGATGAACGTGCTAATCAATGATTTCTTCGTCTCGTCGACTGATGCACATTGTTGTACGGAATGTACACTACCGTTGGGCTCGGGTTCACGAAGCATTTCGACCACAGAATGACTTCGCTTATGTTGTTTTACCATCAAGTCAAAGTTAAACTAAAAGTAGGAGCGTGTACCATAGAGTAATATAAGACGTTAAGAGAGGACACTCTCATAGGCCCCTGCGGCTGATTTGGGTTCGCAGCGCTCCAAACGGGCGTGGGGAACCTTCGCGGCCTCAGAGATGGGGACCGCATAAAGGTGGTCTCAAAGGCCGTTTTCTAGCGATTAGAAAAATTACACGGCCTCCGAGACCACTTCTGTGCGTGTGCTCGTCTCGGAGGCCATACTTTAATATTTATATATTTTTTTCACGCGTCGTTTGCAGCTTCGTGTAAGCTGTACCGCCGGAGCGGCAAGCACACGATGGCACTGTGTGTTTATGCAGACACTTTAAAAATAAAACATAAGAATTCTTGGAAGAGACGAAAACTTATTTTCAAGTCATTCTTGGTAAGCACATGCACACTTTCTCAGAGTTTGATGAACGCGCGCACGAAGAGATGGGCTCTTTGCGCTGCAAGACATGGCAATACATCTGTCATATCTTGAGTATAAATTTTACAGAAGAAATAAATAAATAGGCGACAATACAAAAAGCCCCGCACAACAGTAAAACTGCAGTAAACGCACAGGTACGCATACAGTTCACGACGCAGCGCGACAGTAGTTGCCGTAGTACTTAACTCCGGACGGCATGACCTGGAAAAAAAAAATGTTGGCTATGTCTTCTCTTCCGCCTTACAGATTTTCTCCGACGCACTTCACATCACCTCTTCGCGAAAAACAGTCACGAGTAGATGCCGCAGCTAAAACAAAGCAATTTTTGGCGCCATGCATGCGTTACCGAGGCAGAAGATTACGTCGTAGCCTCAGCTAACAAACATTTTTCTCGATTCACAAATTCTCTCTAATTGCGTTCGTAACATGGGCTTCAAGAAACCTGCGAACGCCACAAATAATGTTGTTAAGCATAACTGCACTCTTCACACAACTTCACACATGCATGCATTGAATTCGAACTACGTGTACCGGCACAAAGAAAACCTAACGACGCAAGCGGCGACTCACTTTCTCGCGCCAAGAAACAATTTTCTCGCAAACATGCGCGAAGTGAGGAACACAAAGAAGCTCTCTGCGCCGAACAGCCCAACGCGACAGATGTTAGCTTAACATGACGAATCCAATACGCACTTTCCAAATTAATGAAGGCGTTCTTACCGATAGAAACAGCCAAGCAGAGAGGCATACGAAACAAGCCAAAACCACGAAGCACGTCGAGCACATTATCGCACATCTTTTATCGCGTCACCCTGCAGCTCTCCGTACTTCATTGCATTCAACGCTCATGAAGACGGAGCGTGACACCGTTGCCGTCGCGTCGACGCCATTTTGCACTCCCCTCGCACCCGATTCATGTCCGATCCTGCCCGACGATATCGAACCGTCCAATCGCAGGCGATAAAGATAAATTCAGAGCCGCAATGCGACAAGTCGATGCATATTGCAACTAGAAAAGGTACTGAAGTAGATAACAAGTACGCGCGTCCCTTAAGACAGGGAGTGATATGTCGCCTCTAACGGCCGACATGAAGCTGCGTAGCTCCGCTACTTTTGGCCGGAGTGACCACTCTTGTAATTTGTATGTTACTCTATGCGTGTACACCCTCGATGTGGCCAATCGGCACCGCATGCACACTCAGTATACCCTTTTGGATGACGAATTGGGCACAGGCGGCGTGCCTCAACGCACGGAATAAAATCCAGTGTTGAGAAAACCGGGCGCAAAAAAAAAAGAACAAGAAAAACGAAAGAAAAAAAGCCGGCAGATCCCACGCACTGTGGGAATCGATGTAATGCGAAGGAGCCAGGAAGGAGCGAATCATGCTTTACATAATTTGCATGTCATGTTTCACATGTTACGACCTGTCATTTGTGTTCGTCATACAGTCACGTTGCGCAATACCAATTTTGGTGTATGTCAAGCTAGCGAACTGGACGCAAGCGCACCATGAGCGTGGCATGTAAATGACATTGTAGATGACATGCATGCCAAGATTTTCATGTTACCATCTGCCACTTATGTTCGTTATACAGTCATGTCACTCAATACCAAATTTGGTGTATATCAAGCTAACGAAACGGCCGCGAGCACGCCATGAGCGTGGCATGCAAGTCATGTCGCACATGACAAGTCACGATTTCCATATTACCACTTGTCATTTATGTTCGTTATACAGTCGTCACTCAATACCAAATTTGGTGTATATCAAGCTAACGAAACGGCCGCGAGCGCGCCATGAGCGTGGCATGTAAATCATACTTTTCATGACAAGTTAGTCATGATTTTAATGATATGACCAGCCATTTATGTTCGCCATACAGTCATATTATGCCATACCAAATTTGGTATGAATCCCATTAACGATACGGCCAGGAGAGCACAAAGTCGTAGGTGGCTAGATAGATAGCTAGATAGATAAATAGATACGCTCAAAGCCGCCGAAGTTCGATAAGAAATGCTTCGCATTTAAAACGCGACTCTTCTCAAGCGGCCGCTCTGGAAGGGACGAAGCGACAAAAAATGCCCTTCGACCTTCGAACGGCGGCGAGAAGAGAGGAACCATCGCAGGCATGCGCGCGCGGAGGGGAAAAAAGAAAGAGAAAAGAAAGAAACGCGAGAAGAGAGTCGTTAAAGTTCCGAAATGACAGCGGATACTACCGCAGGCTGGCCCCAGCGGCGTGCGTGAGTGATAGCGAAGCGAAGCCGTCATGGCATAACGTCGGTTTTGTGAAGGACGCCTTTCAACTACCCTGCTATGCGTCGATCATGTGTGCGCGTTTCATACCGGCACACTTATTGTGTTCTCGTCGCTGGATGTGAAATGCGTGGTTTGAAGACAGTGCAACATGCCGCACTGCGTGTGCAATGGTGTAGCAATGGCCCGGTGACTCAAGCGAGCAGCAGCTGATGGGCGCGCCGGGTCGGCGGCACATTCAGGAACACAAATGGTACGTAATACTTATGTTTACTCTGTTTACGGGGCCTTATCGTCGCTTGGGCAGCAGTAGGTGCTGTTCTGCACATTGCGTCGTGCTAAAAGTGCAATGAAAACGAAAAAAGAAAGGTCATTAAGCTCACATAACGACGATGTGGGATGCGTGTTTTCAATTGGCAGACCGCTTGGCGTGGCCAACCAATTCAAGCGAGTGCGTCTTAAAAATGAATGTTTGTACGACATAATTTCCTTGCTTGCGATAAAGCATGAATGAAGCAGTGCTTCCAGGGAGTACACACTTAAGCAACAACCCCCCCCCCCCCCCCCCAAAAAAAAAACAGTTCTCACGCTGTCTTGTGGTAAAATGTGCATTAAGGCCAGATTTGTTTTCTATTTATTCTGTTCTCATACGCAGGTTATGAACAAGTAAGCATACTTTTCGACCACAATTTGGCATTGGGCACTTTGTCCGCCACCTACACAAAAAATTAAATTGCATAGCAAGGTACATTGACATCGTGAGCTTGTATACATTTAGCTAGAAAGAATAAAGTCATGTTAATGACACTTATGATGGCCATATGATGTGTAAGACATGTGCTTAGTTACAGTGTGTTTGGTGAAGCACATGCATTTTATGGTACTGTCACTTCATTAGTCCCATATCAGCACTAGAACTCGCCAAGGTTGCATGTGCATATTTATAGAATTTAGGAGATGTGTCACTTGTGCAAGGCTAATTTAATCACATTGATATAAGTCAGTTGAATCTGTTGAACCTCGTTGTTGAATCACCTTGTTCCTTCCCTCTGGTTATTTTGTTTTACTTTTTGTTGACATAATCTTTATGATCAGCACACTGTATTCTGACTGTTGACAGAATTTCTGACAAGGTAAACAGGCTGGAGCTCTGTCCAGGTCTTCTATTGTCATCATTACAAGTGCGCTGTTTACTTTTGCCATGAATCAATACCAAGTCGCCCAATCTTCAGTCCTAAACAGAACAGCTGTGGTTGATGAAGAAGCTAGTGTTCCATGTGTTTAATTACAAAGTGATAATAAGTGTTGGTGTTTAACGTCCCAAAACCACCAGGCGATTACGAGAGACGCCGTAGTGGAGGGCTTCGGAAAGTTAGACCGCCTGGGGCTTTTTAACATGCACCTAAAGCTAAGTACATGGGCCTCAAGCAGTTACGCCTCCATTGAAAAGCGTTTAACATCCAAGGTTAATCTTACTAAAATTTGCACCCCTTTACACTACAATGCTAACTTCGCTGACAGCTAAAACTATTCGAATGATCGTACACAGGACAGAAGTACACTTCTGGTGTTGTTTCGCATTTCTTTACTGTTGTGTACTTTTCGCTCTCTGTACTTTAAGTGAAAAGTTCACAAGAAACTACTTAGCGGCATCTCAATGTTGCATTTGTTTCGTGTTCTGTTTAAAGGTCTGCAATAGTACAGTCAAGTGTGAGTCTTTGCCAAGATATTCATATTTCTGGATATGGAAAGCTTAATGGACTTTTTTTGCCATTATTTTCAGGAAGAGATTTCTGGCAAAGCAGCAAGAGTTGCTCGCCCACTTGTTTGTGTACAAGACATTGTATTGTGGGAACACTCCCCTGTGCCTCACTCTACACTAACTCAAACATTTCGTACATGTTACAGCATTTCGGCAAATAATCGCACTGATGCAGAGTGTTATGCATGGTCCTGAATGCAACCTTTTCCAATAGAGTGCCCATTTGAAAATTTCACATTGTTTAAAACGACGCTGAGTGGAACCGGCTTTATCCAGCAAACTTATTCCTAAAATGGTCAGTTGGGTAAGTTAATGTGTATTCAAAGTGAAAAAAAGTGCAGACGACGATGTTCCACTAGCACCTGAAGTGTAATGCCAAACACACTCTTAGTGCGAAAAAATTACAAGATGAAAGAACCACGCAGTCACAGAATGAGTATGAACATGATTAAAAACGCCATACACGTGTTAAATTTCAGTTGCTAGTACTGCGTTGTCCTGTTCCCTTCATTTCTATTTCTATGCGTGTTGTTGTTTTGTTTTCACACTTTAACTATGAACGCAAGTCCTGACTGCTTTTCAGGCTCTATAGATTCGTGGTCAAATTCTATTCAACCACATGGCATAGCAAGCCCTAGGATCCAATATGCCAAGCCACCAGCCAATATTTGTAGGAAATTTTTAATTTTAGGCATGTGATTGCGTAATTTCAAGTTGACTTTGCAGCCATGGTACTGGTATTAATTTTCAATGTGGTAACAGACCTTTTTCAAGCAATCCCAGAACGCCCCGCGGGCGCGCGGAGCACTATGTTAAAGTGTGTACGCCGAGCGAGCCGGCTGGCCAGTTGTGGCGTCGCTTGCTGCTCTTTGCGCCATGGGAGCACAAAAGAAAATGAATACGTCGCCGCTTATTGACTGTTATTAAATCATAAATACTGCACATGTCCGAACGCTCCTGCATGTATCTCTGCGCATGAAATGATGAAATGTAAAAGGAAAAATTCGGCAGATCCCACGTACCTTGGGAATCGATTAATGCGAAGCATCCGAAGGTAAGGGGACTGGGTTGTAATCTTTTTATTAAGATAAACGTTATGAAATGCCGCTAGAGATATGCACAAATGTTGCACGCACAAACATGCCGAACAGTCGCATATGTTTCATATAACCAGTTGTTTACAGTTGTGTAACGATGCCAACAGAAACATGGGTATTGCCAACACCAGAAGCCGTAAGCTGATATGTAGAGCTTGTGCTTGCAAGGCTGGTAGCCCTGCATAGTGTTAAGTAAACCAACTACAGTGGATGGCACTTAAGTACACAACTGACGTTAACCCGACATGACTCCTTCGTCATAGGAGCATGGTCAAATTATATCGGTCGCGAAACTTGGAACGAAAAGTGGTCGGGAACATATCACCACAGACATCAACGCCCGCGGTACGATTGAAGCGCGACTAGGTGAGGAGGGGACAAATAACGAAAACGAAAAACTCAAGGGAATTTTTTTTTCGAATGCTCCTAATCTTATGTACGCCACAGTAAACTAGAAATGTACTTTACGGCTTATTTGACACTTCGCAAAATAGTGGATTGCCTCATTTTTTTTCGAGCGCCGTAAATGGGGGGCGTATGTAGGCAGTCTGCAACGTGGGATGTTGACTGATGTGGGCGTGTGTTTAGTTCGGCGCATTGTCGGGTGAACGAGGCATCGCTCACTTTTGCTCGGTGGTTTCGTGCGTGTCTTCCGTAGGTTATTTATTTGTTTATGTGTTATTTACTGGCGCGATACTTCAGAGAAGCTGAACTAGATCACGGAATGTGTAGTTAAGTGCGCCAGTGACTGCAGACTGCTTTCGGTGACACGCGGCCCGTGTGCGCTCGCCTTTCGTGATGAAACGCTGTACTCTAAGCCCGTCCAAGTGATACTCCCAGGCTGCTGTTTCGCTCCAGTAGTTTTCCTCGGTTGGGCAACGTGAGTTTTCTAAGTATTGTGCTCTTGAGCCACTGTATCATAATGTTTTTTTCAGCTGCAAAGTATTTTGGTGTATATTGCAAGTACACTATTTGGCTAATAAAACAACCTAGCTTCCTCAATCTTTCTTGTTGGTCTTCCTTTTCTCTCGCGCACGCAATTGGCGAGCCATAAAGGCGCAATAAAATCGCAAATTTATCAAAAGACATGTATAAGGTCAGCAATTAAGAAATATTTCAATTTCGCGCCATGTAGGGCAAATTCACGACGTCGCTACCGCTTCCGGTTTTGACGTCATATTTTATTTTTTTTTGCTGTTAGTTGTCCCCTCCATACGTAGATGGCGACGGTGGCAACGAGCCGCCAACTACTGGATACATGGGCTTCTATGGCAGTTACGCTACCAGTTTACATATACCTTGATAGGAGTACGTATATAATCTTTATAAAGTTAGATAGCCAGTACTGCAACCACAATATACGTTTCACCAACATTACACCTGCATAGGGTGTTCTTTAAAAGTAGTTTCGAGACCTGATGTGGCTCTGCGGTACAATGCTTGATTGCCACGCAGAATGCTTGGGTTCGATTCCTGCTGGCACTTCGATTACTATTCTTTGTATTCCTGACGTCAACGCCACCGGTGTCCGTTTTTCTTAACGCTGTCGCCTTTAAATTACCAGTGTCAACGCCACCGATGTCAGTTTCTCTTAACGCTCAAGCATTTATTTATTTATTTATTTATTTATTTATTTATTTATTTATTTATTTATTTATTTATTTATTTATTACAATACTGCCGGTCTGATCTTCAGACCTTAGGCAGGAGTGTGTACAAGTGAATACAAAAAATGGTTACAGTAAACACATATGAGGCATTGCGGCAATAACAACAAAACCTCGGTTATCGAATACATGAAAAGAAATGCCACAAACTAACATCAATAAAAGACATTGAATTAAAAAAAATAGGAAAGGAAAAAAAGAATAGAATGAATTCGTACAAGCAAAGCAGCAAGATATTTAAATAACTAGTGAAAACATGAATGCATAAACATGTGGAAGAAAAAGAGCGTCAGGGTTCATGTAAAACTACGTCAGAGCTATGTCTTATGGACTGAAGGGCCTGTAGATAGGATGATAGCGACGGGCATTCCACCACAGCTGAGGGGAGGGAATTCCAATTGGTTGCAGTTTTCGGGAAAAAAGAATACTGGAACATGTTGGTGTGACTAGAGAACTCGGCTACTTTTTTAGTATGATGGGACCGAGTAGGCCGCCGGTGAGAGTCTTTTAGATATGTATCCTTTTTGATACCTAACTGTCCATGATAAAGAAGATAAAATAGTTTCATTCGTTCGCGGTATCGCCGATTTGCTAATTTTTCGAGCTCAGCCGTTTCTAGAAGAGATGTGACTGATGCCTCCCAGCTGTATTTATTAAAGATGAACCTAACTGATTTCCTCTGTATTTTTTCCAATATTGAAATGTTTCTTTTTGTGTATGGATCCCAAACAGCGGCACAGTATTCCAGGAGTGGCCGAATGAATGTTTTATAGGCTAATAGCTTAACTTCTGGTGAGGACTTACTCAAACGCCTCCTTAAGGGGGGTATGGTAGGGTAAACCCCCCCCAAAAAAATCGAATTTGCAATTTTGACAGCTAAAACTCCACTGCACTCTGAGGAACAAACCTGTGGAAGCCCG
Organism: Rhipicephalus appendiculatus; assembly: GCA_030522465.1. Classification (NCBI taxonomy): domain Eukaryota; kingdom Metazoa; phylum Arthropoda; class Arachnida; order Ixodida; family Ixodidae; genus Rhipicephalus; species Rhipicephalus appendiculatus. The sequence goes on from JALIZH010020217.1 coordinate 179,624, forward strand.
ACGTCGAGCGGCCGCTCCAAGGGGTTTAAATGCCGCGCCAAAGTGCGCCGCGCTCCCTGGTGTAAGCAGTGCCCGCACATAAAACTTCGTTTTTCTCAAATTGCGGCTTTTATAAATTTCTCAACTTCAATGTACCTTTTCTCAAAAAGTATTGAATCGATTCCGATGAAACTTTGCACGCATGTGCTACTGCAAGTTGGAAATAATCTGAACTAAAAAATTGTCAATTTTCTAAAAAGTAAGGCTGTAAAAAAATTACACAGCAATGCGCACCCTCTGTGGCTTTGTGCGTGCAGTAATTTTATTTTTTCTTAGAAAACGTTCGTAACGGATGTCTAATTTTTTTTAGTTCAGATATAACCTACAGGTCTCAAGAATAACACGGCTTAATATCATTACAATCTTTTCAGTGGTTGCAGAGAAAAGGTACATTGAATAATTGAACCACTTTAAAATTTGGGAGTGGGCCACAGGAAGGATAGGCAACCCAGACATACAAAAAGGGTGTCAGGTGATAGCCAGTGGCATTCTTTGTGAGCACGTGAACTTTTATGTGAATACTTCCAGCGGTTTCTAAAATATTACGGTAAAACTGGCATATACCATTTGCCCTACCATACCCCCCTTAAGTATCCGAGTTTTTTTCATCGCCTTCCCATGTATGTAGTCAATGTGGTCGTTCCATTTAAGATCGTGAGAGATGATGACTCCCGGATACTTATAGTTAGTTACTACTGCAAGAGGTTCATTATCAAAACAGTAAGGAAACGTTATAGGGTGCTTTTTGCGACTAATTGTCATTGCGACAGTTTTCTTTTTTTTCATGGTCATTTGCCAGTCTGTGCACCATGTTTGAATTAGGTCCAAAGATTTATTTTATGTAACCTGGTCATGGGGTGTGGTAATTTCGCGGTATATAATACAATCATCAGCAAAGAGCCTTATTTTAACGGGTATGTTCTGAACGATGTCATTGATGTATACGAGAAAAAATAATGGACCAAGAACGGAGCCTTGCGGGATTCCTGAAATGACTGAAATGGCACGCGAAGTTTCGTTGTCAATGGCCACGACTTGACGTCTACATGAGAGATAGGCTTCTATCCAAGCTAGTAATGTGGTGTTCTTGAGTATTGGCTCTAACTTCAATAATAATTTTCGATGAGAGACTCGGTCGAATGCCTTTTCGAAGTCGAGAAATATAATGTCGACCTGGTTATGTCTGTCTAGGGCCGCTGCTAAGTCATGGACAATTTCGATGAGCTGGGTGACTGTAGAGTAACCACGGCGAAAGCCATGCTGGAAGGAACCAATTAAGAATTTGTTTTCAAGAAAATTGGAAATATGTTTAAAAATTATGTGCTCGAGTACCTTCGCGCATGTGCATAATAACCCCTTCAGGCCCGCATTATGATGCACTGTCCGGAAATGTCTAAATTTCACACAACGTAATCCTAAGGCACTCGGTATTACATTCCAAGAAAGAAAATGAAGAAATATTTTGGTTTTTGCGAGCTTTGCGAATTCATCTTAATTAGCGTATAATTAAATATTTTATTATTCTGCAACCACTCATGTACGATTTTTACACAAAAAGAAGGTAATCGCCAGCTCAAAATGCACACGCAGCTCATTTTTGGCTCTGTTCATTTTGAGCTAAGAAAAATAATACTTTAGAAGTTGGTTCTGGAACGCGGCACGTCCAGTGACCCGTCAAACATCGTAGTGCCTTCATCAAAGTGATCGGCTGCAGTCATATGCAGCACATTGGGGTCAAGTCAAGACGCGTTGACTTTGCAGAAGGTTCAATTATTCCTATGCGCAGTGTATCTTGCCCTTTCTTTCCCACTAGTCCGAGCAACTGGCGAAACAAGTCGCGTCCACATATGTGGACGCTGCGCCTGAAGGGGATAAGGAAATCGGTCTGTATGATGACGGAATTGATGGCGCGCTTGTTTTAGGGATTGGCGTGTTTTTCGCGTACTTCCAGTCACATGGAAGATCCGCATTAGACAGGGATTTCTTGAACAACAGACATAGATATTGAGAACACCATTCCGCATAGCGCTTTAAAAATGCATTTGGTATACCGTCTATGCCTGGCGATTTCTTGTCATCTAATTTTAGCAGTAGTGCTAGTATGCCTTCTTCAGATATAAACACATTATCAATAAATTCACTGTGATCAAATTTGCTAAATTCCGGTGCGCGGCCATCGTCAACGACAAACACAGAACCAAAATAAGCATTAAGCGCTTCGGCAATTACTGCGTTATCTGTCGCAGGGACACCATCGACCGATAGAGTAGGCGGATCTTTCTTCTTTGGCGAAATGTGTCGCCAAAATTTTTCTGGCGAAGTTTTAAGAAAGTTTTTAAGACGAACGTGTTCGTAAAAGTCCTTGGCCTTTTTAATGCTGTTCTTCAGTGCACAGACTCCGATATCTTATCTGAACCACTTGAGCATGGATACCGTCTGCACTGCTCTTCCGCTTTGTTTACCTTACGTTGGTGACGTGCAATCTCTTTCGTCATCCATGGATTATGTGTGCGCTGCGAGTGTCGTTTGTGTGGGATAAAATTTTTCACACAAGTCAAAACCAGGTTTTTAAAAAAGCACCACATATGTTCAACAGTAGAGGCATCTGATTCGTAAAACGAGTTCAACAAAGAAAAATAACTATCTAGAACATCCAAAATATCAACATCACTAGCACGTGAAAACACCGGAACAATACACTCTGTTTTCACCAGCCTTGATCGGAATTTCACTTCGAGATTTAAGCACAGGAGCTTGTGGTCTGAGACACCTTTGAATATGTCCACTCTCGGGGCACGATCAAGAACACTGTCACTAATAATAAGGAGATCCAAAATTGATTGACTATCACCTTGTATTCTTGTATAGGCACTTTTACTATTTGTGTTAGGCCATGTAATGAAACAATGTCTACGAGTGGCTCAGCGGAAGCACAGAGTGCTTCAGGAAAATCACCATCCCAGTTAATTAGTGGAATGTTGAAATCTCCGGTTAGTACCAGGTTAGGAGCGCGGTTCCTGCACATGAACTCGTTTAGCGCCTCAAAAAATGTACCGTCACTGTTCGGGGGGGCGGTAAAATCCGGCAATTACCAAATGGAATTCCTCGAAATGAACTTTCACCAATACGCATTCAATGCTGGTAATATCTGGTAGTCGTGTAACGCGCAACGAGTCCATGTACAAAATAGCAACGCCGCCACCGCGGGAATCACGGTCCTTGCGGTAGATACGGTATCTATGCGGTACGACTTCCGAGTCACTTATGTCGCCATGCAGCCACGTTTCTGTAATAACTATTACATGGGGGGCTGTGAGCGGCAACTATGCTTTCTAGGTCAGCTGTTTTCTTTATTATACTTCGGGCATTTAGTTTAAGACATCGGAAAGTATTTTTGACGCCTTTATTTCATTCCGTGGCTCTCGCGCCTGAGCGGAGCTGACGGCCCGTTGTCCGCCTCTTTTCGCGGCGTTGATTACTCGGTACTCGTGCCTTTCTCGTTTCGTCCCAGTCGTACAATTCACTGCCGATTTTTATTTTATCATAGACTAGTTTTACCTTGGTCCCATCTCGCCTGATATCAGCCGTGCTATCCCACAGACACTCTCGAACTTCTCTAGTGGCAGCCGAGAAATCCTCTGAGACTGATATGTTCTTTCCCTTTAATTTGTAGCAGTTTCTGAGAATGGAAACTTTCTCGCGATGGTCAAACAACTTTAAAATCACAGGGCGTGGCTGGTTAGTACGCTGATGGCCAATTCTATGAATTCTTTCTACAGAGGATACCTTCACTCCTAATGTATCTCGAAATATATCATCGATCACTTTCTGCGCTAGTGATTCTGGCATTTCCCCAGACGGCTCTGGAACGCCGAAGACAAGAAGATTGTTCCGCCTGCTCCTGTCCTCGAGCTCAGTCAACTTTTTATCTAACTGCGTCACTGTGTGTTCCAAATGCACAATTTTAGCATCGAGTTCTTTAACGATTGCCACTGAGTCTTCGACATTCTTAAGCTTGTTTTCCAACTTCTCTAGTTTCTTATGCATTGTCTTTTGACCTTCAAGAAGTTCGAGCAGCATCTTTTCCGTTTCAGGCCCTGGATTCGGCTCGACATCACCACAAAGCGTCATTTAAATTACCAATGCCTGTCTCGCCGTTCCTGGGTAGATATAAATTGTCAAAGTCCTATGGTACATACCCGCATTCCGTGGTAATACGGATAAGCGGGCTAGTTGGTTTTGCTGCATACTGTAACTTTAGCGCAAACACACGAGGACACACAAGAAAGGAACACACGGACCAGCGCAGTCCGTGTGTTCCTTTCTTGTGTGTCCTCGTGTGTTTGCGCTAAAGTTACAGTATGCGCATTCCGCGGCCCGTGGTATACGGGTATCAGCCACACGTGATTGGAGAAATGAGTTTGACGACGTACGCAACGGGATTTCCCCGTTATTCATGTCATGACCAGCCAGACATATTGGTCAATACCTCTTACCCTCCCATACAAATTTTGGTCTACCCCAAGTTAAGGAGGCCACTACGAGAGCACCCAGACGTAGGCGGCTAGATATATAGATAGATAGATACATAGATAGAAACGCAAAAGTGCTTGCAGTACGCAAAGAAATGCTTCACATTTAATAACCGGTCAGTCAGCCTAGACATTTACGAGTGGATGTATGTCGGATGGAACAGTTAAGCGGCATTCAAGTTATCGCGTGCCTATACATGTAGTCAAAACGTACTATCGTGAGCTATGTGAAGTGGAACACAGATATGTATACACATTATTGTTTTATTATTTGATTTAAATTGGCAAGTCACGCTCTGTACAAAGAAGTGAACACATTCTATACGTATTTAATGAAGAAGGGCTGGGTCTAAAATTCACTTGTCCAGTGCCTTGCTCTAACAATAGGCCGTTTCTTGGTACATGCTTTCTTCAGGTTTCACCGCGAAGCATATTTGCAGGTAGTCTTCGTCGGAACCGGTGTTTCATTTCGCGTCGGCGCATTCGAATATTGCTTAACAAGGAAATGTGATGCCATGCTTACGTGTGCGGGCCAATCGATAAAAAATTGTGCAGATAAGCGGAGGAGTATATTTTCCAGCTGCAAATTGATCACTTCAAGGAAGCGGTGTATCCTATGTATCATCGCATCGGTTTGCCAAAAGCTCATCCGCTTTGCAAAGAAAGATAAATAAGGACCAGTGTTGCCACCGATGGGCCTGAGAAATCCACTAGAAAGCAATAAGAAATCCGCCAGATTCCGCTAGATTCTAAAATATAGCCGCTAAATTTTTCGCTAAGACTTATTTTATTGAAAGGAAACAGTGAAATTTCGTATGGTAAAAACCTTTATCATTCTTAAAGGCTCCCCAAAACTATGAGAGCTGAACTAACATATAAAAGAGTCTTCCAAAGAGTGTAACTAGAATGCTAGAGGCTTCAGCGCTACGGTTGTCGTCAACCTCATCATAGATGAGGCTAAAAGTTACAAACGTTCACTAAGGTTGAGCGTTGGGCTAGTTGGTGCAGCATAATTCCAATGTTTCACAGCGCAGCAGGGCGATTTTGCTCCAATGGTTTTCAACGTTGCGATTGATTCCGGGGGCACTGGCATTGCTTCCAGCAGATGAATCAATGGCTTCTTCATGACGCAAAAAGTGTTTTCGACCGATAAAAGTGATGTCTTCTGCAGAACTGTGATGAAGGGAAGTCGCTGCCAGATTTGATCAACTAGCGTTGTAATAAACTTTATGCATCTTTTTCGCGTCACAGCTTCATCTCCGAGAGAGAACCTGTCGGTCTTCTCAGCCTTCATGCTGTCAACGTACGTCTCAAAGAGGTAGCCCAGATATGGCTTGAGGTTAAAGTGGTCCTCACGTCTGGACATCAGAACGTCCATCTACTTTATTGGAATCACGATTTTATGAAGGAAGCTTGAAAGCAATGTCATGAGGTCTTTCGGCAGCTTTGTTTGATCCACATCTATCGCCTCGAATTCCTTGTTAACCTCTGAACATCTGTCAGAATCGGTCTCAAAAAAAGAAAGCACCCCAGATTGATCTGATTCTCGTACATACCGTACAGCACTTCTGCCGCGTAGCCCTTTTCAGTGCGCCTCGCCATCTCCAAAGGCATCTTCAATTCGGCCCACTGTTCTACGATCCTTGAAATAGCTATTTCGACGAGGTATAGGCACCGGGCGCGGGGACTGGTGGCGCCTCTTTCGGTGGCGACGGGGAACTAATGGAATGGGAGTGCCGAAAAGGGCGCAGGCGCTTGCTGCGGGGGCGCGGGGCTGGACGTTCGTTTCTCTTCATTGTGCTCTCGTCGCTTGTGTCGTGCGCTGCCGAAATCTACGTGTGCGCGAAGACTGAAGATTACAATATCTTAAGGGTCGGCGAGGGATCGAAAATAAATGGAAAACATAACAGGAACGGGGGGCGTGCAAAACTATAACTGAGGAACAAGTCCAATCGGCGAAGCATCCAGTAAAGACGAGAAAGGAATGGGAGACGTACGCTCTATTTTTTTAATGTTAGGGACAATGTTAACGTATAGACAGAATAACAAAGTATTAGGAAAAATTCGGCAGATCCCACGTATTGTGGGAATCGATTTTATGCGAATCAGCGAGTCTATGCTGCATTTTTTTTTAGCTTTAAGTCACGCGTAACGAGGTGGATCGACGTGTTTTTGTAGATGGAGTTGTGTGCACATAGTGTGCTTAATAAGCATGCCGACTACACTGGCGTTTAAAGGCTAACTTGTGGTCTGACGTAATGTTAGCGCTCATGTTAGAGAACAGACGTCAGTGTTATTGACACGAAGCGCACGCTACGTTGCGATTCACATTTCGTGTAGATGCTGTGAATATCATACGCGTAGCGTTGATCAGAGTATTGTTCCGGGTCGAGCAACGCTTGAATATAGCTTGAAGATTCATAGGAGCACATATGTAATGTTTATCTGACGGTTATAAAAGCGCAGCCAACATTGAAATCAAAGGGGTACATAGTAGCACAAACTTAGAAAATAAAGACACGAGAAAACAAGTACGAGGGAACGTCCGACCTTTCTGCTCCTTCCTACTTCTTTTCTCGTGTCTATTTTCTAAGTTTGCGCTACTATGTACCCCTTTGATGTTAACCAACTCGCCCAACAAGAAGTCTTAATAAAACCAAGATTGGCGTTAAGCCGACGTAACGTCTGTTTCATGTGAGTACATGAGTAATGTTTATTAGCTTGTCATGAAATTAGATAGCCAGCACTGCAACCACAATTGACGTTGGTTGCACCGACATTTTTCTTGCGCATAGGATCTTTTCAAAGTAATTTCAAGTCATGGCTTGGCTCTGTGGTAGAATATTTGATATCCGCTCAGAGTACCTGGTTTCGACTCCTGCTGGGATCCGGATTTCTATTCTTTGCATACGTCGAGTTCACGTGGCTGATGCCGGATTTTTTGGACATGCACCCGCTTAAATTATCAATGTCTGTTCTCGCCGTTCCTGGGTCGATCCACTGTGAATCACCTGTGCCTCATACCAGCATCCCGCGGCCCGTGGTATACGCCCGGTATGTGCCGCACGTGACTGGAAAGATTTTCGCGCTACTCATACCACTATATCACAAGCAGACAGCCATGTTCGTCTTATTTTCGTACCCACCTATGCCAATTTTGGTTAATGTCAACTTAAGGAGGCGACCACGAGAGCGCCCAGACGTAGGCGGCTAGATAGAGAAATAGAGGCATTTATAGATAGAGAAAAGAAATGCTTTGCGTTTAAAATAGAAATAGGAATGGGGATACCTAGATCTAGCTCCACATCGTAGCTTATCGCATTGAACTTCGTCTGCGGGGTGCACTTGCAAAGCAATTTGCAGTCGTTGTCGCTTTTATATTCCGTGATGTCAAGCACGTGGCCAGCTTCGTGCAAGCGGTGACCGTTCTCTAGAGCAAACGCATGAAAACGCGTACGCCGGCTGGTCAAGCCTTGAAAGCCGCAACGCAATGTAACTGGCATCGCCATTAGTGCACGTGCGCTGTCAGTACTCGCCTTCCCGCCAGGAGCCCAACAGTGAGGAGCAGCGAGTTTGGCAGTTAAAATACAAAGATGTTTATTTTACAACACTTTCGCCAATCGGGCCGGTCTCATTTGCAGTCCCGAAAGGGAGGAGGCATCGTGCCTCTGGTCCGCCTCCAAACGAAAGCAAACGCATAAAAGCACAGCACCACGCAAAGAAGCCTAGTCGATTGACGTTCCGACGGTGCTCCTGGGTGTGAAGACATGAAAAGAACACGTGTCATCCTTTCTTGATGACTTGGCGACCATTGAATGCTGCCACGACCGCAAACGACTGCGGGGGAGTCTCCCTGGAGCCCGTCGAGTGGCCCCGTTATCTGAACACATGTCCGACAGTCGAACGCTTCGTGCTTTGTTCAAGAAACACTGTTGCTGCCGCTTCTCTTTGCCTTGGGCGACAAACGAAACAGCTTACAGCTTGCGATTGTCTAAAAAGAAACGCCGCCGCTACTACTTGAATACGTTGCCGAAAGTAGCAAAGCCTTCTCCGCGTCGTCTGCTTCACATGCCAGTGTTTCGCTGCCGCCGCTAGGGGCGCTTTTCGGGAGGGGCGCCGCTGGCGCCGTACGACGGCCGCCCGGTGCCTATAGCCGCCGCGTCCTGCACTCTTGCAAAATGTTCAGTGGTTCATCGCTGCAATTTCTCAGACCGTGGAACTTCTTGTATGCATTTTACCGGGCATTGCATCTTGCCAACCCGTAGTACTGAAATACAAATAGACTCGAACCTTCGAGGAAGAAAATTAAAGACAGAACAGAAAGGGCGTCACTCGCAACTAACTTTATTCTCAAAACATCAGCGATATATATAGCCGTAGCAACCATGCGCGCGCACATCGCCTCACATCTCGTCAAAAAACACTCGATAAGATTGACAAAAAAAAAAACCGATTAAACGCAAAAAGATTCGAAGAAATCATTTTTTTTTCTTTTTTTGTGTCAATCTTATCGAGTGTTTTCTGATGAGCATGTGAGGCGATGTGCGCGCGCATGGTTGCTACGGCTATATATATCGCTGATGTTCTGAGAATAAATTTAGTTGCGAGTGACGCCCTTTCTGTTCTGTCTTTAATTTTCTTCCTCGAAGGTTCGCGTCTATTTGTATTTCGGTAAGCATGTACCAACTAGCCCAAGAAAAAGTTTTATTAACCAGTAGTACGTTTCGCTGATTAGGTATTCTAAGTTTCTCGGCAATGCTTCCGACAATTTTGAAGCAGTGCACTGCGTGAGGCATCTGCCAGAAGTCCGCTGTGTATGAAAATGGCCCGTCAAAAAATCCGCTAGCCGCTAGCGGATTTTTCCCCAGTCAGAATCAAATAAAATCCGCCAGATTTAGCGGAAAATCCGCTAAATTGGCATCACTCCACCCGTGAATATTGAAGAAACTAGAATTATTGCAGTTATTTCATGTATTCATAAGAAGCCGCGCGGCCTCATAAATGTAGGGAAGTGATATGGGGAGAGGGTTGCGTTTTCTGTAACAAGTACAGTTAGTCGCACTTGCTATTTAGTGCACAAAAGGTCGCACGGGTCGGCAGTGGGCAAAGAAGAATGCGGTCAGATGCTTTCAAATTGTTTCTTTTTTTTTCAATTTCTGTGTAGGAGTTGTTAACCGTATTCTTGTTTCATGTGCTCACGTGCACATCAGCCAGGCGTACTGGTGAATGTATTGACACGTGCCTCAAAGCGCATCGAAATTCGTTGATTGGAGCCGTTTTTTCATTTTGCCTCGCATTGTTAGTGATGCAAATCTAATACAGTCTTCGAAAGAACAGTAATTTTGAATCGTCATCCTATGAGACCACGCGAGCAATCTCGACGACCTATGACGTCATAAAGAACACAGCACTTTGTATAAATCAACCTTCTCTATCGTTGTAATACAAGGAATTCAACTTTATTAATCGACTGTTGACACGGTCCTTGGTTGTTTCACTTTTTTTTTTTACTTCATGAAAGTGGCCTCCCGCGTCCCGCGTCCGGCCACTTTCATGAAGTAGGGAAGCACCCACTATGGGAACCAGAACACTGTAGTACAATATAAGGCCGTCAACCACTACCACAGTCATCAGAGTCATGGCAGAGAGCGCAGAGAGGCTGCTTAGCAATGGCTAGGCAGGTGGTGTCTGTCGCCCAGGTTGACCCCATTCCTGGATCTTGCTTGCAAGTGTTTGGAGGGGGCTTAGTCCGTCCCTCCTACCCGCATCCCACACCACCACAGCGCATGCGCGTCCCCTCCCCCCTCTCTCTCTCCTCTCCTACGCTTACCCCTTTCTCTACTCTAGGAATAATCTAATCTACGGAGCGGCGCCGGCGTCCCACATCCGCACAGCGCACGCGCGTTCTCTCCCCCCTCTCTCCTCTAGGAATCCTCTACTCTACGGAGCGGCTCCCGCATCCCACACCCCCCACAGCGCGTGCACGTCCCCTTCCCCTCTCTCTCCTTTCCTACGCTCCCCCCCCCCCCGTTCTCTCCTCGAGGAATCCTTTACGGAGCGGCGCGCACGACAGGTGGTGCGACAGCTGCATACTCCGCTGGGGGGCGCCACGGTAGTTCCGCGATATGAAAATGACGGAGCGCGCACACCTGATTCTCTCTCCTGTGCAGCGCCGCGATGAGCGCCCGGACCGTTGCCGTGAAACGAGAGCGGCGACGTTCCTCCCGCTCAAGCTAATTATCTCCCCGCTGCGTCGCATCCACACATGGTTCCCTTTAGCGGGAGATGGGGAACTTTTTGTGTCTCTGCGACATGTGCGATGCACCTACATATTTATATTGTCACGTGGTTGTGACGTCGACGAAGGCAGCAGGCGACGTGTCCAAATTGAAACTGTTTATTAGGCCGAACTTGTGGCCGGTAAACAGAAGGTAGGATTACAGCAATACACGCTGGCACTGATAGCGGCGAACAGAGCGTCGGCCGGCGATCAACTGAACATCGTTGGAGCGCGCCGGCTTTTATGCATCAGGCGTCGAACATTCTAGCCTTATCACTGGTCATCGCGCAAGCTCAGGAATAATCTCGAGTGGTCGCGTCTTGCGCGCAATCTTAACAAAACGATCTACAATAATCGCGAAGGTTCTAGAACAATAAGGCGCGGTTTGAGCTGAGCTTTGCTGACGGTCTTTGTGGGCGAAAACCGAATACAACAAAAGTGAAAATAAGAATAGCGCGTGGCAATGCCCCCCCTCTGAAAAGGCATCGTCCCGATGCTTAACACAGAACACGGGGGAAAATGCATGCAACAATAAATCACAACAATAAAGAAAGAAAGTACAATAATTGAGCAATAAGTGCAGTCCTCATGGTTTGCTAACGCGCGTAATACGGCTTGAGGCGCACGACATGGACGACTTCAGGTCGCGCACGGCGCCGTTGAGAGTTCGTTATGCCGTCCGGGACGACCTCGTAGTCCAGAGCGCCGAGACGTCGAAGCACCTTGTACGGCCCGAAGTATCGCCGAAGGAGTTTTTCACTAAGTCCACGTCGCCGTATCGGTGTCCACACCCAAACGCGGTCGCCGGGCTGGTATTCCACGAAGCGTCGTCGAAGATTGTAACGGCGGCTGTCGGTCGTCTGCTGATTCTTGATCCGCAGGCGGGCGAGCTGTCGTGCTTCTTCGGCGCGCTGTAGGTAGGCGTTCACGTCGATGTTTTCCTCATCGGTGACGTTCGGTAACATGGCGTCGAGCGTCGTTGCCGGGCTCCGTCCGTAGACCAACTTGTACGGCGTCATCTGCGTCGTTTCTTGCACGGCTGTGTTGTATGCGAAGGTCACGTACGGAAGGATGGCGTCCCACGTCTTGTGTTCGACGTCGACGTACATGGCCAGCATGTCGGCGATGGTCTTATTTAGACGCTCGGTCAGGCCGTTGGTCTGTGGGTGGTAGGCGGTGGTCCGGCGGTGACTTGTTTGGCTGTACCTTAGGATCGCCTGAGTTAGCTCCGCGGTAAAGGCCGTACCTCTGTCGGTAATGAGGACCTCTGGGGCGCCATGACGCAGTACGATGTTCTCGACGAAGAACTTTGCTACCTCGGCAGCACTGCCCTTGGGCAGGGCCCTTGTCTCGGCGTAGCGGGTGAGGTAGTCAGTAGCTACGACGATCCACTTGTTTCCGGAATTCGACGTCGGGAACGGCCCCAGTAAGTCCATGCCGATTTGCTGGAACGGCCGGCGAGGTGGCTCGATGGGTTGCAGAAGTCCGGCTGGCCTAGTCGGTGGTGTCTTCCGTCGCTGACAATCTCGGCAAGTCCTCACGTAGTGGGTGACGTCGGCAGTGAGGCGAGGCCAGTAGTACTTTTCTTGTATCCTTGCTAGCGTACGGGAAAATCCAAGGTGTCCAGCCGTCGGGTCGTCATGCAAAGCATGCAGAACTTCTGGTCGTAATGCCGAAGGTACTACGAGGAGGGAGTCGGCCCGAAGTGGCGAGAAGTTTTTCTTTAGCAGAACGCCGTTGCGCATGAAAAACGACTCCAGTCCTCGTCTGAATACCTTTGGAGCCACGGTGGCTTCGCCCTCGAGGTATTCCATAAGGCCCTTGAGTTCCGGATCGGCGCGCTGTCGCTCGGCGAAGTCGTCGGCACTTATGGTTCCCAGGAAGTCGTCATCATTCTGGCCGTCCAGCGGCGGTGGGTCGACGGGGGGCACGAGACAGGCAGTCGGCGTCAGAGTGTTTTCTTCCGGACTTGTAAACGACGTTAATGTCGAATTCTTGAAGTCTCAGGCTCCACCGTGCGAGGCGACCAGAAGGGTCCTTCAAGCTAGCTAGCCAACACAAGGCGTGGTGGTCGCTCACAACTTTGAAGGGCCTGCCGTAAAGGTAGGGGCGAAACTTTGATGTAGCCCAGATGATGGCAAGGCACTCCTTTTCTGTTGTGGAGTAGTTGGCCTCTGCCTTTGATAGCGACCGGCTAGCATAACTGATAACCCTTTCCAGTCCGTCCGTCCTCTGCACAAGGACGGCGCCGAGTCCTACGCTGCTTGCGTCGGTGTGCACTTCTGTTTCGGCGTGTTCGTCGAAATGCGCAAGTAACGGAGGCGTTTGCAGGCGTCGTTTAAGTTCTTGAAATGCTTCCTCCTGCGGCGTTTCCCACTTGAACTCGACGTCGGTCCTGGTGAGGTTAGTGAGAGGCTCGGCGATGCGGGCGAAGTTTTTAACGAACCGCCTGTAATAGGAACACAAGCCGAGAAATCGACGCACGGCCTTCTTGTCGGTGGGTGGCGGGAAAGCAGCGATGGCGGTTGTCTTTTGCGGGTCGGGGCGTACTCCGGATTTGCTTATCACGTGGCCCAAGAACAAAAGTTCTTCGTACGCGAAGCGGCACTTCTCTGGCTTGAGAGTGAGTCCGGACGTCTTGATTGCCTGAAGTACAGCTTCAAGGCGCCGCAGGTGTTCATCGAAGTTCGAGGAAAACACAACGACGTCGTCCAAGTACACAAGGCAAGTCTGCCACTTCAAGCCAGCCAGTACAGTATCCATAACGCGTTGAAAAGTCGCGGGGGGCCGAGCAAAGACCAAAAGGCATGACCTTAAACTCGAACAGGCCGTCTGGTGTTATAAAGGCAGTCTTTTCTCGGTCTCTCTCGTCGACTTCGATTTGCCAGTAGCCCGTCTTCAGGTCCATCGACGAAAAGTACTTCGCGTTGTGGAGTCGATCCAGGGCGTCGTCTATCCGTGGGAGGGGGTACACGTCCTTCTTCGTGATCTTGTTCAGGCGACGATAGTCGACGCAGAAACGTAGCGTCCCGTCCTTCTTCTTCACCAACACCACGGGAGACGCCCAGGGACTCTTGGACGGCTGGATTATGTCGTCGCGTAGCATTTCGTCGACTTGCTTCTTTACGGCTTCGCGTTCTCGCGTCGAAACTCGATACGGGCTCTGGCGGAGTGGCCTCGCATTTTCCTCTGTTATGATGCGGTGTTTCGCGATTGGGGTCTGTCGAATTCTTGACGACGACGAGAAGCAGTCCTTGAATTGCAAGAGCAGACTTTTGAGCTGGTCTTGCTTGTGCTTCGGGAGGCTCGGGTTGACGTCGAAATCTGGTTCGGGACCTCGATTCGTCGAAGCAGGCTCGGCAGCATCGAAGAGGGCGAAAGCATTGCTGGCGGCCACGCATTCATCGATGTAGGCGACCGTCGTACCAATGTTTAGGTGCCTATATTCGTGGCTGAAGTTTGTCAGCACTACCTTTGCTTTACCGTCACGCAGCTCGGCTATACCTCTTGCGACGCAAATTTGACGGTGCAGGAGTAGGTGCTGATCGCCCTCGATGACGCCTTCGAGGTTCGCAGGGTTTTCGGTGCCGACGGAAATAATGATGCTGGAGAGCGGCGGAACGGTCACCTGCTGTTCTATCACATTCAATGCATGGTTCCCTGTCGTCGCGAGAGGCGGGAGCGCTTTGTCTGAGGTTAGTGTTATCGACTCAGACCTTAGGTCGATGACGGCGCCGTGGTCACTTAGGAAGTCCATTCCAAGTATCACATCCCTGGAGCAGTTTTGTAGGATTACAAAGCTCGCAGGATAAGTCCGGTTACTGACGGTGACTCTCGCCGTGCAGACTCCAATCGGCGTTATCAGGTGGCCTCCAGCTGTCCGGATTTCGGGTCCACTCCAAGCGGTCTTTACTTTCTTCAGCTTGGCGGCGAATGACCCACTGACGACGGAATAGTCGGCCCCAGTGTCGACGAGAGCGGTCACTCCGTGGCCGTCGATAAGAACGTTGAGGTCGGTAGTTCGTCGTCTCGCGTTGCGGTTAGGTCGCGGCGTCGGGTCACGGCTGCGTCGGTTTGTTCCGCCGGTTCCACGTTGCGTAGTGATGTCTTCTTCGGGCTGCGGAGTTTCCACGCCAGGGCCTCGTTCGTCTTGTGACGGGTTCTTTAGATTTCCTTGCGGCGTCGTCGTCGGCGGCGGCGGAGGATCTTCGGTAGTTCGTCGTACAGCAACCGCACCTCCATCGGTTGCTGCCCTTAGTTTTCCGAGTAAGGGCTAGGAGATCGGCCCCGGTTTGGGCCAGCGTACTGCCGGCGGTGCGGTGACGTGTAGCGGCCAGGCGACGGCGAGCGGGATGGTCGTCGGGGTGTCCACTGAGCACCTGCGAGGTAGTCGGCGATGTCTTGCGGTCGTTCACCCCGCTGTGGACGAGGCGCGTTGACGGCGAAACCTCGTAGCCCCATCTGTCGGTACTGGCACCGGCGGTAGGTGTGGCCAGCCTCTCCGCAGTGGTAACAAAGTGGGCGGTGGTCAGGGGGCGCGCCAAACGTCGGTCTTTCGAGGAGTGTAGCGTTGACCGGCGGGTGGACGATATGGCGTCGGTGGCGGTGGCGTCCGGCGGCGGAACTGCGGCGGTGCGACGTCTTCACGTGGGCGCGGCGGGGGAGCGTTACGACGTGCTGCGGCCGCGTAGCTCATGGCCTCCGGTTGAGGATGTGGTGGTTCGGGGATTCCCAGGGATTGCCGGACTTCCTCACGAATGATATTAGTGATTGAGTCCACCTGAGGAGGCGATGACGGGAACATGCGGCGCAGTTCTTCTCGCACAATGGCCCTTATCGTCTCGCGCAGGTCGTCGGAGCGGAGCCCTTGGACTTCGCTGATGTGTGGCGTGGAACGACGATCGTATTGCCGGTTGCGCATGTCTAGCGTCTTCTCAATTGTCGTTGCTTCAGCGACAAATTCTTGGACACTGGTAGGTGGGTTCCGCATCAGTCCCACAAAGAGCTCCTGCTTGACCCCTCGCATGAGGAGGCGAACTTTCCTCTCTTCGGGCATGGCAGGGTCGGCGTGGCGGAACAGTCGCGTCATTTCTTCTACGAAGATGGTCACGTGTTCGTTCGGCAACTGCACCCGTGTCTCAAGCAATGTCGCGGCCCTTTCTTTTCGGACGACGCTCGTGAACGTCTCCAAAAAAGTGCTGCGAAACAGGTCCCAGCTACGAATTGTGGACTCCCGATTCTCGAGCCATGTCCTTGCTGCTTCTTCCAGGTAAAAGTATACGTGGCGCAGCTTGTCCTCGGAGTTCCAGTTGTTGTACGTTGAGACTCTCTCGAACGTCTCTAGCCAGGTTTCAGGGTCTTCACACGGCGAACCACGGAATGTTGGTGGCTCCCTGGGCGGCTGCATCACGATCGCTGCAGGGGGGCACTTCGGCCGTCATCGTGCCTTTTGTCTTCGTCTCCGTGGCTTTTGGCTTGGCAGGCAGGGGGTCCGTATTGTGGTGCCAGTCCTTGTAGTCTCCGGCTAGCTCGACTTTCCTGGATGGTGTCGGTTTCTTCTTGGCGACTTGGGCTGGGTTCACGGCTTGACGGGGGCGTCCGGAACATGAACGCACAGCACCTCCACCAGATGTCACGTGGTTGTGACGTCGACGAAGGCAGCAGGCGACGTGTCCAAATTGAAACTGTTTATTAGGCCGAACTTGTGGCCGGTAAACAGAAGGTAGGATTACAGCAATACACGCTGGCACTGATAGCGGCGAACAGAGCGTCGGCCGGCGATCAACTGAACATCGTTGGAGCGCGCCGGCTTTTTATGCATCAGGCGTCGAACATTCTAGCCTTATCACTGGTCATCGCGCAAGCTCAGGAATAATCTCGAGTGGTCGCGTCTTGCGCGCAATCTTAACAAAACGATCTACAATAATCGCGAAGGTTCTAGAACAATAAGGCGCGGTTTGAGCTGAGCTTTGCTGACGGTCTTTGTGGGCGAAAACCGAATACAACAAAAGTGAAAATAAGAATAGCGCGTGGCAATATGTTTTAGATGCGAAGCATCTTATGCTCGGGGCTCTGTCCGTCCCTCCCGCGTCCCGCGTCCCCCGTCCTGCGTCCGGCCACTTTCATGAAGTAGGGAAGCACCCATTATGCGAACCAGAACACTGTAGTAATATGAAGGCCGTCAACCACTACAACAGTCATCAGAGTCATGGCCGAGAGCACAGAGAGGCTGCTTAGAAATGACTAGGCAGGTGGTGTCTGTCGCCCAGGTTGACCCCATTCCTTGATCTTACTTGCATGTGTTTGGAGGGGGCTTAGTCCGTCCCTCCTTCCCGCGTCCCACACCACCACAGCGCATGCGCGTCCCCTCCCCCCTCTCTCTCCTACGCTCACCCCCCTTTCTCTGCTCTACAAATCCTCTACTCTACGGAGCGGCTCCCGCGTCCCACACCCCCCCACAGCGCATGCGCGTCCCCTCCTCTATCCTCTCCTACGCTCACCCCCCTTCCTCTACTCTAGGAATAATGTACTCTACGAAGCGGCGCCCCCCGTCCCGCTGCGCATGCGCGTCCTCTCTCCTCTAGGAATCCTCTACTCTTCGGAGCGGCTCCGGCGTCCCACAGCGCATGCGCGTCCTCTCCCCCCTCTCTCCTCTAGGAATCCTCTACTCTAGGGAGCGGCTCCCGCGTCCCACACCCCCACAGCACATGTACGTCCCCTCCCCATCTCTCTCCTCTCCTACGGTCCTCCCCTCTAGGAATCCTCTACGAAGTGGCGCGCACGACAGGTGGTGTGACCGCTGCACACTCAGCTGGGTGCGCCACGGTAGTTCCGCGGTATGAAAATGACGGGGCGCGCGCCTCATTCTCTCTCCTGTGCAGCGCCGCGATGAGCGCCCGGACCGCTGCCGTGAAGTGAGAGCGGCGACGTTCCTCCCGCTCAAGCTAATTATCTCCCCGCTGCTTCGCATCCACACATGGTTCCTTTAGCGGGAGATGGGGAATTTTTTTAGATGCATCTTATGCTCGGGGCTATGTCCGTCCCACCCGCGTCCCGCGTCCGGCCACTTTCATGAAGTAGGGAAGCACCCATTATGCGAACCAGAATACTGTAGTAATATGAAGGCCGTCAACCACTGCAACAGTCATCAGAGTCATGGCCGAGAGCACAGAGAGGCTGCTTAGAAATGACTAGGCAGGTGGCGTCTGTCGCCCAGGTTGACCCCATTCCTTGATCTTACTTGCATGTGTTTGGAGGGGGGCTTAGTCCGTCCCTCCTTCCCGCGTCCCACACCACCACAGCGCATGCGCGTCCCCTCCCCCTCTCTCTCTCCTCTCGTACGCTCACCCCCTTTCTCTCATCTTGGAATCCTCTACTCTACGGAGCGTCCCACACCCCCCCCTCAGCGCATGCGCGTTCCCTCCCCCTATCATCTCCTACGCTCACCCTCTTTCTCTACTCTAGGAATAATCTACTCTACGGAGCGGCGCCCGCGTCCTACAGCACATGCGTGTCCCCCCTATCTCCTTTAGGAATCCTCTACTCTACGGAGCGGCTTCGGCTCATGCGCGTCCTCTCCCCCTCTCTCCTCTAGTAATCCTCTACTCTACGGAGCGTCCCACACCCCCCACAGCGCATGCACGTCCCCTCCCCCCTCTCTCTCCTCTCCTACGGCCCCCCCCCCCCGTCCTCTCCTCTAGGAATCCTCTACGGAGCGGTGCGCACGACAGGTGGTGTGACAGCTGCATACTCCGCTGGGGGGCGCCACGGTAGTTCCGCGGTATAAAAATGACGGAGCGCGCGCGCCTCAATCTCTCTCCTGTGCAGCGCCGCGATGAGCGCCCGGACCGCTGCCGTGAAACGAGAGCGGCGACGTTCCTCCCGCTCAAGCTAATTATCTCCCCGCTGCTTCGCATCCACACATGGTTCCCTTTAGCGGGAGATGGGGAAGTTTTTTTTAGGTTGCAGATGACAGTGGCTGGCATGGGAATATTGTAAACATAGCTGTAGTAATTATGTATAATAGAAGTATTGGTGTATCGCAGTTGTGTGATATTGGCGACAAATTCGCAAGTATATTTTTAGGAAATTACGTTCGTTTTCACATATTTGTGAGTAAATATGTGCAGCCATATATGAATGCAATGTTGTCATTTTGTTGGCATAGCTGAACGCTTTTACAAATTGTGGTAAGTGGATCTACAATCAACACCACCGGTCTATTTTGGACTTTTTTGCAGAAAACTGAATTGTATGACGATGTGTGACATGTTCTGATGCCATAGTGCAAACTAATTCAATTAAAATCTACAACATGCCTGCCTGCATGGTTGCATATTTCTTAATAGTAATGCTAGCCTTATTGTACTAAATTAGTTGCCTTCGCGTATAGGCTGACACCAAGTTCCTTGTAGATCCCATTTCTTTGGATTGTGCTTACATACTAGCACTGTGAAGTGCACATGTCAGTGTGCATTTTGATGAGATTTGCCACACTACTTTCATGTTGCTTTACTGCTGTGAATTATATATAGTGCTTGGGCTGCACTGTATACGTTCTCAATGTTTTGTATTGGGAGTGGGTTCTGTGCAAGAAGATGGAAACGTACGTATGCTTACACTGACATGAGAACTGCTGCTAGTTTAATTCCAATAAAATATTGCGAACACTGTTCTTCTTATCATTCTTATGACAGCTGTTTCGTTGAAGAAGACGGCAATACTACATTTTTTTATTCTTGCTGCGTCATCTGTGCAAGAAGAGTGCCACGTACAACGCATGTACGTTCACAAGGGCGAAGTGCATGTGCATTAACTTTTTTATTTAGCGGGGGGACCTGTCACTGCTAATTTGTGGTGGTTGTACTTGACATTGGGGCATGCTTTAGGCATTCACTTTAATGAATTTTTGCGATGTTCAACAATGAAGGTTAATTAGTAAGATTGTAGGTAGTCTCCGAGTGGGAAGTCGACTAAATACTGAATTTGAGTTAGAGAATCACTGTGTGCCTCACGAAAGTGCGAGTTCCGAATAATTGCTAATTGTGGATGTAGATTATCGTTCAGCTACTTGGACGGCGCTGCTGCATCTGAGTTCAGTACGCGCGCAATAAATGCACGTAGCGTAGGCGCGTGACAACGTCCTTGTAACTCGGGCATCTGCATAGGCGTGCACACGGGGGGGGGGGGGGGGGGGGTCTGCCCCGCACATTGACTTAATAGGGAGGGTGGGCGCAGCGACGAGCCTTCGCCCCCCCCCCCCCCCTTCCACCTGAAGAGGCACCCTGCGCACACTTATGGGCATCTGAGTAACTTTTGTATGCTATGGGAGTCGTAGCGATCAGCGCCCCGGTGGATGATGAGAACGATGGACACAGGCACGCTCGCGGCTCGCGCTTAGCGGCCGCCGACAGTTAGTCGCGGCAGAGTTTTGAAATGATAAAGATGTGTTGCTCAGTGTTTCGTCCTCGTCTCTGAGAGGTTCCGTGCGGCGGGAGGCCCAGACCCCTACATTGGAAACACAGGCGGTCTCGTACAGCTCAGAACACGCCGCTGCCATGGGACGCGTGCAGCTCGCCGTAGAAATAACGAAAATAGCTCCACATCATACGCCCATGGAATGCACATATATTCGGCCATATGACGATACCTTTTGTCACGCTGGTATCCACAAATTTCGGGCGAGTGAAACAGTGTCGAAGTACCAAAGAGGGCACACGTTTACAATTTTTCTAGCGGCACGACACGACGCACCGAATAGTTCGAAGCTGAAAGTGTTTACCTCGGCCTTCGTGACGCCCCTCAGTTTATGTACTGGCCTTGCGCAAGCGCTAACACATGCCGATGCTACGAGAACAAAAGTTTGAAGTGTCGCCGACGGGTTAGTAGCCGCTTTGTACATATATAACCCCGTGAAAAACTGTTTGCTTTCAGTGCGTGTGGTGGCGAGTTCGATTCCTGTGTCGTGCATACTTGTATAAAAATGTCATGTTTGTGCATGAATGCATTGATGCCCATTTTCTAATATGTTCTAGTGATGAAAAGTTGCAAGAAATGTCTCTAAAACGCTAGTATAGTGCCTGAAATACCTTTTTTTTTCGCCCTCTCTCGGGCCGCGTATAAAGTGGGGTTTTAAAAGCTCTCAAAAGAAGCAGAAAAACTTCCTGTGCACTCCGTTCAAGCCCCCGAAATGAGTTAAATAAGAACACCAGAGTTGCCTCCTAAAGACTCTGATAATTCCCTCTTTTGACTCCGTTTACTTTGTAAACAAACCTTGTTAAGCATTCTGCACCCCAAATCGACTGTGTATCTCTAAAACGGAGCTGTTTTATCGGCAGTATACGCCTAGCGAAGCCTCATTACTCAAATCTAAATCAAATAACAGCATTATTGGGAATGAATGAGTTTAATAACGCAGGCCGACGGCTAGAAATATTCGAAGTGGATGGCTGTCGCTTCAACAGGCACCACCATCTTGCCCTGCGTACCCCCCCTAAAACCTCCTTTGGTAGGGGGGTTTTGCGTAGTACCTTTAGGATGCGAGTGAAGAGCCGAGCCCAAAACCCCCCTAAAATGAAGGGAACGGCGTTGAGCTAGTTGGTATTGCGTTGCCAGAAGTATACGACAGCGCGTACAACGTGATATGTTGGACGCTTTAGTTGCTTAACTCAGGGGCATTCTTTTTAAAAGCGGTCAACCATAAGGAGGAAACAAAGAAAGCCAAGTGGGCTGAGACCTCTGTTTTGCAGGCAGCTTTTTATTCCAGAGTTCAAATAAACTTGCTTCGTGCACGAATGTTTTCTTTTCAACTAATGAATCTTTGAACCTGCCGACAAAACGTACAAATGACGCTTTAACCTGCAGCTAGTAAATAGCAATGGGTCCAAGTACGAGAGCAGGCAATCTTTTGCGTATGTTGCCACCTTTTAAAAATCTTTTAGGATTTTGACCAAAGAGTGATAGTTTTAATTGGGTTTTCGTTTAAGAGAACAGTTTAAAAGGACTCTGCAAGTGTGTCGCGTAAGAAGAACGGCAGGTAATTATAATTTAATTACCCATATTACGCATAACACGGCCATGATAACTATCAATCCAACCATACAAACAGAAAATGGCTTGGCAGCATTACGGCTGTGTACAGCCGCCCAAATCTTTATCGTGCGCAGCGGCGACTTTTCAGTCTGTCACAGCCATATGATGGAACGAAGGTGCAAAAAATCGTTTTTTGGGCATGCCTATTGTGGGCATGCACTTGTCCTCACCCTTTTTGGAACTTAATTCAGTCATATGGCGAAGATAAACAGGAAAAACTGCCGCTCGTGGGCGATAGTTAAATATTTAAGCGACTGTACGTAGGCTGTGCAAAGAGCCAGGATCCTTGCGCTGTCATTATTATGAGGTATATTGTAGCCTAAAACCTAAAGTCGTGTTGTTTCAGAAGGTCGCATTTCTTTTGAAGTATTATATAACACACTGGAAACCATATTACACCCATATAGGTGTTTTTGGTGTCTATAACTCACACCCATTCACCCCACGAAAAGGGTGTAACGATAAGGATTACACCATTTTCGAGGGTGTAACATCCGGACTTACACCCATTTTCATGGGTGTAATATTAAAAAACACCCTTATGACAAAAGTGGAATGGGGTGTTTAATGCAAACATACACCCTTACACCCTCTTAAAAAAACGCCGCCCCCCGTTCCTCCCTTCCTTCTGAAGCACTATAAAGCAAATGCCATAGCTAGTTCTTCCAGGGGAGAATTATAGCTATGTTTCACCACCCACTCTGGGAAAATTCCAGATGCAAGTGCGCTTATTACGTACATATGACATCATATCGTAATGAGTGCTGCGGTGTAAAATTGAGTGTATATAAGGTATCAAAGATGGAATGTGTTGAGTCAAGCCCAGCGAGACATTCACGCAGTTATCCTTTGGTAGAAAATGAAATCCACTTTTATTGAACAAATCAGATTTGTGATGCAGGTACAGTAGCCTTTTACAACAATGTAATTTTTAGGCATAACTGCAGTGAGGTACACACACATAAATCTGGGACTACACTGACTGTAGCATAACTGTTACATGTAAGACCTAACATTATTATGAGACTTTGATGTCCAGACAATTCCATGGGTCGTCATAGCTGCTCTTGGTCTTGTGGAGAAAATTTTATGGCAGGATAAAACTATACGCAGCATAAAATAAAGTCAGAGCAAGGAAAGCAAGGTTTGTAACAGTAACCATTCGGTTTCGATCCGCTGAAACTGTGCCTGCAATTATTGTGATACAAACAAACGCGAACCTTCTTCATTACACTTGCCTTGACTGACACCCAAATGGCAAAAGGGAGCACATTTTAGGACAGGGAAGAACTTATTTATGTGACGTGGAAAGATAAAGCAGGCCATTGGAGGTGAAGGGTATGGTGATGGACGACAGAAGAATCACAGTGGATGAAATCGCCAATACTTTACGTATCAGTTTTGGCTCAGCGTATTTCATCTTACAAGACGGGCCAAATTTTCCGAAAGTGTGCGCAGGGTGGGTCCCAAATGAATCATAAGCACAATACAATTTACAAAGTTTGAACACCTCTCTCGTAAACATTTGACCCGATGTCGTCATGGGAAGATGAGATTTTTTTACAGCAAAGGGTTAACGTACATGAAACTTAGGTACATCATCATGAACCAGAAAGTAAGGCTACAAGCATGGTTTAGAACTCACCATCCCCAGAAATTAAAGAATCCCAACGTCAGCCATCAGCTGGTAAGATTAAGCTAACACTATCCTGAAACAAGGAAAGTGTGCTTGCCGTTCATTTCACCCCAAGAAGCGAAACTGTAAACTCTGCGAACTGTTGCGATGTGTTGGAAAAGAAAATGAAACCACCTGCAATAAGATTCAAATGCTGTGGAAAACTGCGAAAAGGTGCCATTCTGCAGAAGGATAATGCTAGGCCCCTCTCTGCCAAATGGACAGCCCAAGCAACAGAGGAGTGCAAGTGGGATTCGAATTGCTGGAACACTCGCTATACAATCCAAACCTTGCTCCAAGCCATTTTCATATGCTTTAACCATTAAAGAAGATTCGCTATTGATGCAGAAGTCATTGATGCTCTGCGAAATTGGCTACAGGTGCAACCAAAAAACTTTTTTTGATGGAATGCGTTGATGGAGTGCGTTTAAGTGCAAGGAAGTTATGTAGAAAAAATAATGTATGCTTCAGTTTTCTATCCTTAGAATAAGTGCACCTTTTCTAAAAACATTTCTTTACCTTTAGACTTCCCCAGATACATAGTACGTAACAAATAAACTATTTGGAACCATAGAAATTTACATTAGAGTCATCAGAAGTTAAAAAGCATATTGACGCGGTTGACAGTGCACACACACAACTGAAAAAAAAAGGATAGGTAGGAAAAGTAAGTGCGTGTTAAGTGTATGTAAGTGGGTGGTACTACCAAAATGCATGATCACAAACTCGCCCGAGGGTTATTTACCGCTCACTCTCTAAACTGTGTATAACCTTTTGTGTTTCAAAACCACAGAATTTACAAGGTAATGTAACTGGTGTCAGATTAACTTATTGTGGGGTGTGTCCAGATAAGATCGAACACGAGGTCCTAGTCGCCATTCCCGATTTTGATGATATTACTGTGGGCCTAGGCATTAACGCTAAAAGAATGGTTTTCGAACTTTGGTTTGTGAAAAAAAAAATGTTTTTCTTCGACTGGAAAAAATATATGCCTTTTGGCGGTGAACGCTTTTCCGCAAATTTCGCAATTCTGAAATTTGAGAGCACGTAAGTAAAAAAACGGTACGCTTCTCAATCACAGTATTTATTCCCCTTCAAAACCAAGTGATAGACAATGTTGTAAGGCAATCATTTTTCTTACTTGTTGAAAAAGACTTTAGAGGAAAAAAATTACAAACATGGCGAACCACACAAAATACCCCCCATTTCAAGAATTTATTGCTACAATCAACTTAAACTGAGGAAAATGAAACTTGTGCATATTAACATTGTATAATAAGGCCCTTGCAATTAACAGCGTTTACCTCTCACAGTTATGTATTCCCTATCTCATTCGTCCTCTGAGTACCGTTTTCACGCGCAAGCGGAGCTCGTCCGCCGCCGAAGCAGCACTGATGTAATGTGAGTGCCTGCAGCATCGAGCGGCCGTTGCTGCGGATTTGTCAAGCGGCTGATCGCAAGACAAAGCTTGCTGTACCATGCAAACTGGATGCGCATTTGTTGTTGTGGAGTTGCTTTTTTTGTAATCACATTGCGTACAGTTACTTTCAACAACTTATACCGGATTTTCAGCCCATAACGAACGGCGTGGCCGCAAGGCTGACTTGGTCACATGTGACGAGTCAGAACTTGTTAACAACCACAATAATGCAACGTTTTTTTTTACACAGAATGGTAGATGAGGTCTTTGACTTCAATCAAAAGGATTAAAAAAAATTAAAAATGGCCCTTCTGGGAAAAATATTTTCAAACTTCGGTGTTTGTGGTAAACCACTTACGTTTCATCACAATTATGCAGTTAAACAAAGCGCGATAAAACCGCGAAAGTTATTTAAAAAATAGGCGAGAGTATCAAAGTTAACATGTGCCGAGTTCCATTTTCCTCAGTTTAAGTTGTTTGTAGGAATAAATTCCTGAAATACAGGTATTTTGTGCAATTTGCCATGTTAGTGATTTTTTTTCTCCAAATTTTTTCAACAAGTAAGAAAAATAATTGCCTAAGAACATTGTCTATCCCTTGTTCTTTAAGGGGAACGAATACTGTGATTGAGAAGCGCACCGTATTTTACTTACGTGCGCTCAAATTTCAGAAATCGCGAAATTTGCGGAAAAGCTTTTTTCACCGCCAAAAGTTATATATATTTCTTTCCGGCAAACAAAATTTTTTTTCACAAAACAATGTTCGAAACTATTGTTCTAGCATTAATGCCTAGGTCCACAGTAAGTTTCATCAAAATCGGGAACGGTGACCAGGACCTCGTGTTCGATCTTATCTGGACACACCTTGTGACCACTTATTTATTTATTTATTTATTTTACCCTCAGGGTTTGCACATTACAGAGGGGAGAGGGGCATGTTACATATCAGAAATGGGAAACAACACTTGATACAAAAATAAAAGAGCGAAACTTGAACAATTCACAAAGTTATACAAAATAGATTATATATCAAATACGCCAACAAAGGAATGTAGCGGTAACGATAATACAAGTAGTATACGTTCAAGAACCAAAGCGAAGAACAGCAACAAGCAGAAGTCAAACGAAAAAAAAGTAGAAGACATGACATATATAACACGAAGCAGAATCAAACAGCGCCAAACATGTTTTGCAAAAAAACCTTAAAACGTGATGTGTCGGTGATAGCGGTAGCTGATTGTGGGAGTAGATTCCATTGGGATGTGGTTCTTGGAATGAAGGCATGCGAATAGGTTACGGTTCTGCAGCGAGGAACATGAACTTTTTGTAGGTGGTCAATTCTGGGTGATATGAATGAGGGGGGGTTTAACAAACTGTTCGCGAAGGTTATTGTTGTGATAATAAAGTTTGTGAAAGAGACTGAGCCGGGCTATTTTACGCCGAGTAGCGAGTTCAGGAAGGTTGAGCTGGGACTTCATTAGTGTAACACTGGTCCGTGCGGTTATAATTGCATAAAATAAATCGGACTGAACGATTCTGGACTGCTTCCAGTTCATGTGTTAGTGTAGCGCCACCAGGATCCCAGACGGATGATGCGTATTCAAGTGATGGACGAATGTAAGTATTGTAAAGAAGCTTCCGAAGAGATGAAGGCGCCATGTAAAAGTTTCTGCGAAAATACCCGAGTTGACGGTTAGCCTTGGCGATGATGTACTCCAGATGATGGTTCCATGACAGGTTATTGGAAATATGAACACCTAGATATTTGTAAGATGAAACAGCCTCGAGGTAGGTATCGTTAAGATGATATTGTGGACGTACAAGTGAGGTGCGGCACACACGCATTGCTTTGCATTTTGAAATGTTCAATTCCATGTTTCATAATTGACACCAGGTAAATATGTTATTTAAATCCGTCTGGAGCGAGGTAACATCGTCTTCATTAGTTATTTTCCGATAAATTACACAGTCATCTGCGAATAGGCATACCTTTGATGAGACGTTAGTTGGCAGGTCATTCATGAAAAATAAGAACAGTAAGGGTCCTAACACGGAGCCTTGGGGAACACCCGAGAGCACCGGCTGGACGGGGGGAACCAACATTGTTAGCATAAACAAACTGTGTTCGGTTAGAAAGAAAGGCTCGAATTCAGTTAAGCACGTTAGGATCCAGATTTAAATGTTTCAGCTTAAGAAGTAGTAACTGATGACTGACCTTGTCGAAAGCCTTAGAATAATCTAAAAAAATACAGTCAATGGTAAATCCAGAATATAGTAGGACATGCAGGTCGTTAGTAAAGACTAAGAGCTGCGTTTCACAAGAAAAATTCTTACGGAAGCCATGCTGGGAGGGCGTGAAAAACTGGTTAAGACTCGAGAAAGTTAACAAGGTGAGTGAAAATGATATGTTCAAGGATTTTGCACGGGACAGATGTGAGTGATATCGGACGGAAGTTTGATGGATTGTGTGTTACGCCTGACTTGTGAACTGGCACTATCTTACCAACCAGCCAGTCTTCCGGAAGGCTAGAGCGCTGCAGAGACTGTGAAAAAATGCATGACAAGATAATAGAACAGTATTCAACAGTGTTTTTCAAAAATTTAGCATTGATCCCATCAACTCCACATGATGATGAGTTTTTAAGTTTTTTAATGACCGCACGAATACCTTCCGAGGTAACGAAGATAGCGTCCATGGGTAGGTAATGGGGTGACGGCAAGGTGATTTGGTTATCGATGGGCACCTGGTGAGAGAAAGCTTTTATGAATGTGTCATTTAGTACAGATGCGCATTCTACGTCGGGCACGGGATGCCCTTCAGCAGTCAGCAAGGCTATAGCGTGGCGCTCGCTGCCACGCACGAAATTCCAAAACTGTCTAGGGTTATTTTTTAGCATAATTGGTAGAGTGTGACTGAAAAATGAAAACTTAGCTTGTTTCAATGCAGATAAATAGGTTGCAGCAGCAGATTTGTAAGTTGACCAACGTTTATCAGACGGGGATTTGACAGCAGCGCGAAAAAACCTTTTCTTACGGTTTGAAAGACGGTTTACGTATCTGTTGTACCATAGAGCACCAGTATTGGAAAACACTTTTTTATGGGGATATATTTAACAGTTAGCTCGGATACTTTAGCTTTAAATAAGTCCCAGTTGCTCTGCACCGATCTTTCATCGTAGTTGGGTAAGAACTCATCTAAGAAGGTGCCCAAATCATTATTTATGGAGTCAAAGTCAGCCTTTCTGTAATCGCGTATTGTTTTAAGCTGCTTACGCATGCGCGAGAATGGCAGTGAGATATGGGCTTGAATAATATCGTGATCGATGATGCCAGGTACATTGGACACAGAAGATACAATATCTGGTTCTGATGTCAAAATAAGGTCAAGAATGGATGATGTGGTATTCGTAACACGTGTAGGAAAATTAACAAGTTGCGTAAGACCAAAATCGGAACAGATGCGAATAAAATGCTCCGCTTCAGCTGAGTTAGGCAACGAATATGAATAAGAATGTGACCACACAATGTTAGGGAAATTGAAATCGCCTAGTAGAATTACAGCTGCGCGGGGGAAACAAAACCTTCACGTGACTCAGACAATCATGTAGGTCATCGCAAAAGTTTGAACATCCGGAAGGTGGGCGGTAACGTACGCCCACCTTCCGTGTTGGTTTGTAACGTTCATTGAAGCCATAGCGCTGAAAAGACAGGGACCAGTCCCGTCCTCTTTCTGTGGTCCGTCCTCTTTCTGTGGTCCGTCTTCTTTCTGTGGCCCCTGTCTTTTCAGCGCTATGGCTTCAATGAAGAAATTGAAGACCACCGCTGTCAACAGGTTCAATTCCCAGGTAGCGAACTTTTATGTAGAGGGACTAAAGGAACTAGTGTGGTGGTACGAAAAGTGCTTAGAAGCTAATGGTGATTATGTAGAAAAGTGAAGTAGGTTTGTGCTAAGCTAAGCCCGCCAATAAAAACCTTTGCTAATGAATATTTATTTGTTTGGGACCAATCAGTCCTTACTTTTTGAATAACACTTGTAAAATTGTTATATTTGCATTGACAAATAAATAAATGAGTCCATTTTTTTGGTGCCAACGGTGCATAGTCGTCAAAGACTCTGCTCATACGAAGGACGATTGCCGAAGCTGAATTCACATTTTCATTCTTCACTACCTCCTAACTGTCTGCCTCACTCTTAACATGAGTATCATGCAAAACTTGCCTTTTTTGGTTACATAGCTCACAGCAATACCAAGGAAATAGCTTTCAGTACCCATTGAAATCGTCAACATGTACAAACACTGGCCAAGTCTGAACTCTGATTACACCTATTGAGTGCACTCAATTAATGCTCTGTTAAAAACTCCATGTCGTGTCAGGTCTGTTATCGAGAACAAATATTATTACAGTAAAAGCTCATTAATTCAAACTCAGTTAATTCAACGTTACAAATAATTCGAACTGATGCCCTGATCCAGGCACAGCCCTGTGTATTTCTAGGGGGGAATTTCCCAATAATTCGAACGCGTTGGTATCAACATCAGTTAGCTCGAACTGGGAGCCTCTGGTTTTCGTCGCTCCACGCAGAAGTATGCCCAGAGTTATCCCAATATGTTGCAGCATCAAACCAAACTAAATTTACTAGAGATGCAAAACAACAAAACAGCATCATTTCTCAGCAGATGAGATTTCAGATGCTGCACTGGAGCCCTTTGGCAAGCTACAAAATGGTCATGGAGTCGCGATGGAAGAAACGCAAGTGAATGCAAATTACCGATTACTTTTAATTTTGATTTTGTTAACTCTGTCATGTAAATAAACGTGTTATGGAGCATAAATATCATATATTTCGACATTAAGGCTCACTGCTCGCAATGCACGTCGATGCTTTTTTTTGGCGTATCACAGACCGATCAATTTTGTTCGCTGTTAGAGCTCCATGAACTTAAGGTATGAGGCCAAGTGTCAGAATTTTTTTTTAAAAAGCGATAATCACTAGAAATTATTAGCCTACAATATCAAACACATCTTTTTAGGCAAACTTGGGCATTTTAAAGCAAGTCCTATTTTTTGTTAATTTTTCATAATTAAAAATGTCATTAAAAGTGGGCCTTACGCCTGCACTCCTAACTCAAATTCCGCTCATTAAAAACATTTATTTTTTGCAGGGACATGAGAAAGGCTTTAGCCTGTGCAATGAACCGAAAAAAAATGAGATCTGATGAATATTAAAAACATAGTGATAAAATAACCAAAAAACGTAGGCACTTGCACTAGGGGCACCTTCGTATTAGAGGCAGCCATATTAAATCTTGTGGCACGATTTTGCTTATTGAGGTTCATTGCACGCCTACTAAGCTGATAAGGAAATGTGCCAAGTTTTAATGAAAAATGCTTATTAGCAAAAGAGTTATGACTGTTCGCGTACGGAAAAATACCGGAAATATAAGTTCTGCGAAAATCAACAAAAAAGATTTGAAACAGGTGCAGCGCTTACACAAAGTGATCAAGAGCGATAAAGTTCTCAAGATTGGTAGCCAGTTCCATCGTGGAACTTACTATTGTGTGCCTTTGCTCGACCGGCAACTCAATTTTTTTTGCTAGGTTGTATTGCAGCATCAGTGCCATGACGGGACGCTTTCGCACTGCGGTGCGCATCATTTGTGAGGCAAGATTTTGCAGTGTAGAGGCCTGGATCGATCCGAATTTGGTTGAAACATAAAATGTGCTTTTGTTTCAACTATTGAAATGACACACAGCGTCAAACAAAGCAAAGTTAATGGTTTACAGGCTCACGTACGTGTCCATCAGGGGCGTAGCCAGAAATTGTTTTCGGGGGGGGGGGGGGGCACCTCCTTGATTTTGGGGAGGGCACCTCCTTGAAATGGCCATTTTTCGCTATGTATGCCATGGCGAAAAAAAATTTCGGGGGGGGGGGGGGACACGTGCTCGGTGTGCCACCTCCTGGCTACGCCACTGGTGTCCATGAGTGTGATCGACACATGTACCACATTAGCGTTCACCTGGTGAGAAGTTTATGACTTTTATGAACAAAAATGATGTGTTGACAACGTTTTTAGAGCATTATTACATGTTCGCACATGATATGATTGCTAAATAACCAACAAAATACAACACATCCAGTTATTCTTATGGTTCACACAAAACTGGCACTTTCAGTTTCAGTTTCGTAGGTGATGGGTGGTCTCACATTTGTGCTTGTATCTTTTGACAAAATTTGCGTAGACGGAAACTTTTTGCAGCAGAACGAAGGGGAATAAATTGCGCGTTTAGCATGACCAAAAACCGAAAAATGACATTTTGAAAAAAAAAAGACGCTTTTTCAACTTGGCTTCATACTTTAACTTACGAATTCACCTGCCACAAACGCGTAGTAGCGCCTAGTTCGTGATAACGCGCCCAGATGTGGCTTCTTTGGTATTCTGCCCACACACTGTGGCACAATGTTTGTTCATTTAGTGCCTGCTCACTAACTTGAACAATTTCACATTCCCCCCTCGAGTCCGAATTAGCGAGCTTTTACTGTATTTGCTATTTGTCTGTGGCTCAACTTCACATACAAAACAAATTGCTTGCATAAATGCAACGGTGATGTACCCTCTTTTCTGGACAGTGCGTGTTTACATATCATCCCATTAATGTACTGGCAATGTTCATTGAACAGAGCTAAAAACGAATTTTTTAGATGCTTTACAAATTCCTCAGCCTGTTCCATAGAATACTGCCCAAAATGTCCTTATGCACATGCTTTCATTCACCTACGCCCATCATCAAACATTATGTATTCCAGAGTAGTGACCTGGAAGTGCCATCCAACAATACTTATATACTGAGGTGCCCTTAAATCCACTCATCTCCAGGTGACCACTGCACGACATGTGTTGTTTAATGAAGGGACGAGTGCTTGCACACAGTTTCCTATTTTAGAACCTTCACAATGTCACTCCCAACAAGTAAGTGGTACCAGTAACTTTTCGTTTCAGCACTACTGTAGCTGTTCTTGCCATTGTTTTGCAACAGTCTCCGCATTCACAGCAATCTACACTGAAAAAGCAGTGCTGCTAAATATGCACTACCGTTCAGTTCACCCTCCGTATCGCTTTTAGATTGTGAGATTGCGTTTCTCGACGACACCTGATGTTGGTTGACCCTCCCCTTGTAACCCTCTTTCCCGCTTGTGTTTTTTCTTGTATATATTTCTGCTACAATTAAATTCCAAGTTTCTGTCTGCGCTTGTGTGTGTACCCTCTTACTTCGTCCCGTTTGTTTGCGCTGCCAAGTTTTCATAATGAATCTATACCAACTAGCCCGCCTATCAACTCTTCTGAAATATGCACTACTACTGGCCCATTTGGTACCTAGTTATATGTGATACTCTATGCAAAGTTTGACACGTAGAGTGAAGTACAGTATGTGCACCCCATCACATGCACTATCCAAAAAAATTTGAAGCATGCACATTTCCTCTAAATTGAGTAATTCCTGAAGCAAGAAAATAATTGGTGCAACCAATTTTGTACTGCTTCGACATACTGTACAACATCACTGCTTTTCAGTATACCTAAGGCTTGTGTTTGTATGCCTCGTATATATTGGTGACGCATGGGGTTCACTACGGCAACTGTTGAGCTTCTTACGACTTGTTGTGGGTAGCTTGGAAAACAATGATCTCTCTTTTTTCCAGTTTCCTGAAAAGAAAAAAAAAACCGAGTCATGAGAAAGAGTAAGACAGAAATGCTTAAACAAAAATTTGTTCAATAAATGAAGTGTCTACAACCATACCTTGCGAGGATTTTGGCCCATGAGTTTACTTTCAGTGATGATACATTCTCTGCTGACCTGAGGTGGGTTCAGAGATAAAGCATCCAAGCGTATGCTGATATGAGCAGTTCCTTGGAGGCTGCGGTTGGGCTAAAAGAGGAAAAAGCAGTCATGGTTACTATAGTAGAAGAGTGAATGTATTTGTGATTCATATCTAAGAAGAATGTATACGAGAACACTGCACGAAAACAATGTTTGTGAATTTCTTTTAAAGATGCCCTTCAGTGGAAAAAGCTAGTTAATTGCCCAACTGGATAAACTATATGGTATATGAAAATGTAACTGTCCCTGCTTATGAAAATGTTCAAATGCGTATACATACTGTAAGTTCACTTGGCTTTACCATGCATTGAATTTAAGAGCATATCTCGCAGAGGACTCGTTTGCGCAGAAACAGGTAAAACTTATGCTGTGATCTATGTGGCAAAGTTAAGCAGTAAAGATATTATCTGCAAATGTGAGAACGCAGTAATCGATCTGAGAAATAGGGGCGGCGCCAGGATATTTTTTACCAGGGGAGGGGGGGGACACCCAGGATGAGTGAGTTTCTTCGGGGCGGGGGGGGGGGGGGGGGGGATTAGCCTTTGTGTTTTGAATATGTTTGTTCTTTGGGGGGGGAGGGGGGCAGGCGAAAAATCTGGGGAGGCTCCAGCCCCCCCCGTGTCCCCGCCCCTGCTGAGAAAATGTCATCAGAACTCACAAGCAGTGAATCTCATCAGCTGGACAAGTCGTAAAACCTTATGAATTGACAAAAAACGGTAGCGCATGCAAAAAAAAGGCTATGTTCAAGTGCAAAGCAGTGCATCTTCACTCACCGGTGCCCACGCGCACATTGTGCATCGTTATTCCGTTTTCGTAGGTAGTCTCCGAGCAATTTGCCAGCGTTGAATTTTCACGCTGGAAGCTGTGCAGCCCGACGTTTATAAAGTCGGTGAAGCGCCGCAGCTGACATGATTCACAGGCTTTAGACACGTTCGCCTTGAGGTAGCGGCATGGTAAGTCTAACACACAAACTCGCATTGATATATCAAAGCCGATCTGAAACGGAGCTGCGTTACCATAGCTGCGTGATGCCGATCACAGAAAACGACCGCGGTACAATTTGAATGAATTAACCGACCAAAACGCAACCGATGCCAATGGGAATGGGCTGCTGCTTTTCGAGCGTCAGTGTAATCTCAATACTTGTTCTCAAACAATCAAGCTCTTGTAGTAATTCTAGAAGTAGTAACATTGAAACCGATCCCTACTATCTTTATGAAAAATGACACGGTAACGAAGCTTCTAACAATCTTTTGACACATTCTAAAAACAAAATATTTGGCATCGTTGAGCGTCCTTAACACGGAAAATTCCAACTAACTTATCCGACCGCTAAAAGAGGAGTCTTGTAGTTCCACTATACGCGCATTTCGATGGAACTCGCCGTGGTCGATTTTTTCGCCCTCTGCGGCCATCGCCGGAACTTGAGAGTCTCCGGGGCCTGGTTCCGGCACCCTGGAACTGCAGACATCAACCGATTCGTATTTGCGCATCGTCAATTTCAGTCATAGCTGAAAAATATTTATTCATGCTTAGCACTATTTAAAAAGTCTTTATGTATATGCAAAATACGTGGACAGTTGATGTGTACAATGTTCTGATTTAAACAAAAAATCACAATGTGAGCGCGCGAAATTTGAAAGCGTCTGGTCACCAGACGCTTTCAAATTTCGCGCGCTCACATTCTGATTTGCGCACCAGACTCTGGTGCGCAACTTTAAACACCAACGAAAATAATTGCTATAAAACGTATACGTCTTGTGCATTAAAGTTAAATTGGCGCAGACGTCTACACGCCAGATTTTAGCGTAATGGTTGACCGTACTTATGTCGAACTAAATAGATACCAAGTACAAATTTTATCGAGTGGTACGAAAAAAAGTACTAAGGGGTTGGAGCACGCTGCGTGACAAGGTTACACGTAATTTGTGCGTGCGCTATGCGTGCGTGTGTGTGTGTGTGTTTGCGTTTGTGTGTGTGTGTATATGTGTTTGTGTGTGTGCGTGTCCGCCACTATGGTCTAGTGGTTATGGTGCTCGACTGCTGACTCGAAGGTCACGTGGACGAATCCCGGCCGCAGCTGCCGCACTTTGATGGATCATTTCATGCACACAAGGCTATATATATATATATATATAGTCGCAAAAACAGGACGACAAACGTACGAAATGCAATTTTTACTAACGTTTCGTCAGAGTAAAAAATTTTTTTTTACTCTGACGAAGGCGTTAGTACAATTTGCATTAGTACAATTGTACGAAAACGTTAGTACAATTTGCATTTCGTACGTTTGTAGTCCTCTTTTTTCGACTACATTTCTCACCGGAACCATTGAACTGCTTCCTCGCATATATATATATATATATATATATATATATATATATATATATATATATATATATATATATATATATATATATATATATATATATATATATATATATATATATTATTGATTGTTATTGGGGTTAACGTCCCAAAAATACTATATGCTCATGAAAGACGCCGTAATGAGGTTCATCAACGTGTACTTCAGTGCAAGTACACGGGCCTCTAGCTTTTTTCCCTCCATTCAATGCGGCCGCCGCGGCCGGGATTTGGTCTTGTGAGCTTCGGGTGAGCAGTCGAGCACCATAACCACTGAACCACCGCGGCGGGTGTAGCAGCAGCGTAGCCAGAAATTTTTTTCGGGGGGGGGGGGGGGTTCAACCATACTTTGTGTATGTTCGTGCGTGCGTTTGTATGTGTGCGTGCATATATACGCAAGCAAAACTGAAAAATTTCGGGGGGGGTTTGAACCCCCCCAACCCCCCCCCCCCTTGGCTACGCCACTGGGGTGTAGTATGTATATATCGGTTGGTATAAATAAATACACAATCACCCGCAGTGTGTGCGATTGATCTCAATGAAGTAAAAACATGACTGTCACCAGGGGCGTATACCAGAGCTTTTTTAGATGCGAAGCGTTTCTTTGCGTACTGCAGGCACTTTTAGCGTGTCTATCTATCTATCTATCTATCTATCTATCTATCTATCTATCTATCTATCTATCTATCTATCTATCTATCTATCTATCTATCTATCTATCTATCTATCTATCTATCTATCTATCTATCTATCTAGCCGTCTACGTCCGAGTGCTCTCGCGATCACCCCATTAACTTGAAGTAAACCAAAATTCGTATGGGAGGGTAACCTGGTTTCACAAATATGACTCGCTGCGCATGAGATGAATAATGTGACAATCCCGTCGCGTACGACGTCAAACCTTTTCCACCAGACACGAGTGGCACATACCACGGGCGCGTATGTGCCACAGGTATGCGGATATGTGCCACAGGTGATTGACAGTTTCTATGTACCCAGGAACGGCGAGGACAGACATTGGTAATTTTAACCCGAGAGCGTTAAGAAAATTGCTGCAGAGCCTCGAAGTGAATGCTGATGATGGAGTGAAGCTCCATTGACGAAATGATAAACGATATAAAGAATGTTTATGAAATCCATCTGTCCGTCCGTCCGTCCATGCACGGACGGACGGACGGACAAACGCACGGACGGAAGGACAGATGCACGGACGGACGGACAGATACACGGACGGACAGATGTATGGACGGACGGACGGACGGACGGACAGATGCACGGCAGAGTATGGTCTATTTTAAACCTTTATGCGCGTTATGAACGCTCTATGTACGGTATATGTAACACCTGTGTTTCGGTCCGACGGGGAGCTACGACAACGGCGTCAACGGACATCGTAGGAGCCTAAGGAGCTTCGCTCTTAAAAAGCTGACATCGGCAGCGTTGACCCGACGAATGCAAATAATAAATGTCAGGGTCCCAGCAGGAATCGAACCACAGCATTCAGCGTGGCAATCAAGTATTTTAGCACAGAGCCACGCCAGGTCTCAGAACTGCTTTTCAAATAGACTTATATAATGTTCGTGAAACGTCAATTGTGGTTGCAGTGCTGGCTATCCAATTTTATAAACATTACATATGTACTCCTATGATACAGGTGTCACGTCGAGTTAACTTCAATTGCAGTTAAGCGCCATCCACTGAAGTTGATTTATGTAGCCGTGTCCAAGGCTACCATCCTCGCGAGCGCAAGCGCTACCTATCAGCTTACTACTTCTGGTGTTACTGATGCCTATGTTGCTGTTCGCATCGTTACGCCACTGTATACAACTGGTTATATAAAACATATGTGACTTCAACATTTGTGTGTGCGTACATACATATCTTCAGCGTCATTCCGTAACGTTTCGGCTCAATAAAAAAATTACAACAAAGTAACATCCCTCGGCCTGCTTCGCAGAACATCGATTCCACAAGGTACGTGGGATCTGCCGAATTATATTTATTTTTTTTTGGGGGGGGGGGGGGGGGGCGGGGAGGGGGGGGGGGTGGATGAGGGGTGGGGATGGGGGTTGAACACCCAGAATGTCTTCTGGCTACGCCACTGATATCTTTTTAGCAAATATTATTTTAACCTTCTTTAGAGAAATTGTCTTTAGACTAAAGTAAAACAACCGTCCTTTTACCGTTTAATATATATATATATATATATATATATATATATATATATATATATATATATATATATATATATATATATATATATATATATATATGTGTGTGTGTGTGTGTGTGTGTGTGTGTGTGTGTGTGTGTGTGTGTGTGTGTGTTGATAGAACGTAAAAGTCCATAGGCTGTCATTAAAGTTGGTTGATCGTTAGAAAGACGTTTAAAAGCAGTCAATGTCGATTTTCGTAAAACAACATACCGAAACTTCTTCACAACAATGTAAAGGTGTAACATTTCAAAAAACACCCTCACACCCTTCCAGACATTAGGGTGTTATATTTGAACATATGCCCTTCATACGCCCTTATTTGAAATAAGGGTGTGCAAAGGCTGTTTGTGTCGCATTTGCACCCTTTGAAAAAAATTGTCGAAAATAAGGGTGTGCCAAGGGTGTTTTAGTGATCGAAACACCCTTATGGGTGTGAAAAGGTTTACAGTGCATGAAAGGTTTTTCATCGTTTTCAATGATTCTAGTTCATTGCACAGGAACAGGTAAATGTCTAAGCAGGAAGCATGGAAAGTTTAATGGGAAAACATTGATCTTTACAATAGCTGTGAGATTTATCACAACAAAAACCTACTGAATATCAAGTTTCGAGAAAAACAAGAATTAAATTTTCAAACATGTCATTTTCAATTTGAGTGCAGTCACAATACAGGGCCACAACTTTCAAACAGAATCAAATAGGGGCGTAATTTTTTGGGGACCACAAGTCTGAATGTCCGTCCATTTTTAAAACATCAAAATTAAAAATTCACGTTAAAAAACATAATTTTAAAGGGTTGTAAGATACAGAAATATTGTGTATAAACACGGAAAATCTCTTGAATAAGTTGCAGTAATACATAATTGCAATTGGTGAAATGGCGGGACGCAAGCGAAAAAAAAAAGAAAACTCTGCGCTTAAAAGTGGCGCGTGCACGAAATGACGCGAGCAACACTACGCGCATTGCAGTGTAGTTGTTATTGTGCATTCGCTAACTTACGTGCGCCAAGCGTCTTATCAAGGAAAGCGCCGCGCGCAAGCATATGAAGCGCAGTAGATTTGCGTTTGATAATGAAACTCGCTCATCCCCTGTTCCGTCATTCTGTGAGTCTTGGGCCCGTATTCACAAACCAACCTCGACCTTACCTCACGTTTTCCTCAAGTGTCTGTACTCTCTGCATGAGTTATAGTGCCTCAAGAATGGTGACAGGGTTAAAGATAACAACAAGTTTGGTTCATGAATATTGGCCTACTTTGTTCATCAAGCTCAATAAAGGCTTAAGAGCGATGAGGAAAACTCGACGTAAGCATGAGGTTGGTTTGTGAATACGGGCCTTGGTGTATCTAAGCGCATCCGGCCATGGGGAACAGTACCATTCGCGCCACAGAAGCAGATAGCCGCCACGACGTCATGAATGTATCTTTCCATTTATTTACCTGATATGTCCCACAATTACCACGCCTAAGCAGCTGTGACCGAGTTTTGCCTTACGGAGTACTACAATCGCCATAAAGCGTTTGCATTATAAGTTGTGCATACATTACACCATTAGTTTCTTCAGCATTCTTGGCGTTGTTATTCTTGCCCGACTGCATCCTTCGGGAGTATACAAGCACGGCTTCTGGGCACTTTACTATACACGACACTTTCTGCGGTCACTCAAATGTAACACCGAGAAAAGCTTATCGTTAGACGTTTGCTTGTAATCCTACGTACTTTGATATGCAGAAGTTGGCAACGAAGCTGTAGTGCGTGAGCTCGACGCCCTTCGGAAGTCCTGTGGTTCCCGACGTGTAGACGACGACGAGGACAGCTTCACGCGGATCTCCAACAGGGCACTCTCTGAAGGCCGATTGGTCCAGGTACTTAAAGGATGCGGCATTTACAAAACCATCCACAGAACCCATGGCTAATAGACCCTGGGAAAGACATGTTTTAGTAAAGCATATGAACAGTACTGAATAAGAATGGGGTGGGGCGCATCTGACAGACATTCTCGAATCATGAATGGCAGTTAACCACCATCCCTCAAGGAAATTGTATATAATAGCTGCATCTTACTGGCTACTTACATACGGAGCAGAAACCTGGAGGGAAATTGAACGTCATTGAAAGGAAAATTATAAGTACAAACTTAAGGGCAAAAACGAAAGCAGAACGGCTCAGGGAACAAATGCGTGTTAACGACATAATTGTGGAAATTTTGAGCAACATCTGGGCATCGGCAGGCCATGCAGCGCGAAGGCAAGATAACCGCCGGTCATTAATAGTAAGGGAGTGGATTCCAGGAGAAGGCAAGCGCGCAAGGGGGGGTGGCAGAAAGTCAGGTGTGCAGATGTGATTAAGAATTTGCGGAGATAACGTGGCCACAGGTTTATTTGCTGGAAACATAGCCTTGTTGATACCGTTATCTTACAAAATGACTTTGGCAAAATAGAAAGCTGGTGGCCGAATCACATATCCAAATGACAAGTGGATATCCATATAAAACGCACTGGAGAACTGTCCACATGCGTTTCATGAAAACGCGTATGCCAGCGGCAGCATATAATTTATCTGCTACTCCATTGCGAACTTCCCGAGAATATAATTACTTAAGGATAAATCTTAGCAATCCATGTGATGACGCAGGCACGTCAACTTCATTAGAGCGATGTGGTAAGATTTTTACGATGTAACGCAGAGCTATTTTCCCAGCAGGTCCGCGATCTTCTGTACGTTACACCAGTTTTAGAGTACGGATGCTCCAGCGGGTACACTGCGACTAGATTGAGAGTG
Organism: Rhipicephalus appendiculatus; assembly: GCA_030522465.1. Classification (NCBI taxonomy): domain Eukaryota; kingdom Metazoa; phylum Arthropoda; class Arachnida; order Ixodida; family Ixodidae; genus Rhipicephalus; species Rhipicephalus appendiculatus. The sequence continues at coordinate 219,900 of JALIZH010020217.1, forward strand.
TTCAGAATATAGCAGCAACGTACGAAATCGGTGCCTATGAAGGTGACGTTACCATTTCTGCTATAAAACAAATATCAATCACGGGAGAAGAATTTACATTTGGGCAAGTTGGAATTGGTTATGCATCTTTGAACTAGGCAGCGCAAGAAACGAGGACACAAGAAAAGTACAAGTACAAGTAGGCGCTGCTGGTGTGTTGTACTTTTCTTGGGTCCTCGTTTCTTGCGCTGCCTAGTTCAAAGATGCATAATCAATGACGGGAGCTTTAGAAAAAACAAGGTGAACTTCACGCTTCAAACTCTTTCACAGTACACTTCACAGCGAAATGGAATAGACCTCAATCGCTACATTTTTCAGGCGCATCATATATCCAACGCATCATGAGCAAAATGCACTTTTACATGCGAAGCAGCTTACGGCGGAGTTCAATCCGGTGGTGGTGGTGGTGTGCGGCCTGACCACCCTTACTGCGCATGCGCAAACCCTTCCACACGGCCTCCCCTATGCTCCCCCCTCTCTCTCCTCTAGGCATCCCTCCCGCGGCGTTTACAGCCCCATTGTGCATGCGCGTCCCCTCCCCCCTCTCTCTCCTCTCCTACGCTGCCCCCTCTCTCTCCTCTAGGCGTCCCTCCCGTGGCGTTTACAGCACCATTGCGCATGCGCGTCCCCTCCCCCCTCTCTCTCCTCTCCTACGCTCCCCCCCCACTCTCGCCTCGCAACGCCGACGCAGGCAGCGTCTGCTAGCGAGTTTCTTGACTGAAAAAACCGACTGCTCGCGCTGCACAACCGTTCACTGGCCACCGCGTATATATTGTCACGTGGTCGTGACGTCGACGAAGGCAGAACTCGGTGGGTTCAAAATGAAACTGTTTATTAGGCCGAACTTGTGGCCGGTAAACAGAAAGTCAGATTAAAGCAATACACACTGCACTGATAGCGGCGAACAAAGCGTCGGCCGTCGATCAACTAAACATCGTTGGATCGCGCCGGCTTTTATAACTCACGCGTCGAACATTCTAGCCTTATCACTAGTCGTCGCGCACGCTCTGGAATAATCTTGAGTGTTAGCGTCTTGCTTGCAATCTTAACAGAACGATCTACTACAAGCGAGAAGCTTCTGGAACAATAAGGCGCGGTCTGCGCCGAGTACTGCTGATAGTCTTTGTGGGCGGAAACCGAATACAGTAAAAGAACCGCGCGTCGCAATGCCCCCCCTCTGAAAAGGCATCGTCCCGATGCTTAGAACCGAACACATGGTAAAAATACATGCAACAATAAATCACGACAATAAATCAAGAAAGTTCAATAAGCAAGAAAGTCCAATGAAAGAAAAAAAAGGACAGTCCTCAGGTTCACTACCGCGCCTAAAACGGCTTGAGGCGCACGACATGGACGACTTCAGGTCGCGCGCGGCGCCGTTGAGAGTTCGAAATGCCGTCGGGGACAACCTCGTAGTCCAGTGTGCCGAGACGTCGAAGCACCCTATAGGGCCCGAAGTATCGTCGCAGAAGTTTTTCGCTAACTCCGCGGCGTCGTATCGGCGTCCACACCCAAACGCGGTCACCGGGCTGGTATTCCACGAACCGTCGTCGAAGATTGTAGCGGCGGCTGTCAGTCGTCTGCTGATTCTTGATCCGCAGGCGGGCCAGCTGTCGTGCTTCTTCGGCACGCTGTAGGTAGGCGGTCACATCGATGTTTTCCTCATCGGCGACGTTCGGTAATATGGCGTCGAGCGTCTTTGCCGGGCTCCGTCCGTAGACCAACTTGTATGGCGTCATCTGCGTCGTTTCTTGCACGGCCGTGTTGTATGCGAAGGTCACGTACGGAAGAATGGCGTCCCACGTCTTGTGTTAGACGTCGACGTACATGGCCAGCATGTCGGCGATGGTCTTATTTAGACGCTCGGTCAGGCCGTTGGTCTGTGGGTGGTAGGCGGTGGTCCGGCGGTGACTTGTTTGGCTGTACCTTAGGATCGCCTGAGTTAGGCCCGCGGTAAAGGCCGTACCTCTGTCGGTAATGAGGACCTCTGGGGCGCCATGACGCAGTACGATGTTCTCGACGAAGAACTTTGCTACCTCGGCGGCACTGCCCTTGGGCAGGGCCCTTGTTTCGGCGTAGCAGGTGAGGTAGTCAGTAGCTACGACAATCCACTTGTTTCCGGAATTCGACGTCGGGAACGGCCCCGGTAAGTCCATGCCGATTTGCTGGAACGGCCGGCGAGGTGGCTCGATGGGTTGCAGAAGTTCGGCTGGCCTAGTCGGTGGTGTCTTCCGTTGCTGACAATCTCGGCAATTCCTCACGTAGTGGGTGACGTCGGCAGTGAGGCGATGCCAGTAGTACTTTTCTTGTATCCTTGCCAGCGTACGGGAAAATCCAAGGTGTCCAGCCGTCGGGTCGTCATGCAAAGCATGCAGAACTTCTGGTCGTAATGCCGAAGGTACTACGAGGAGGGAGTCGGCCCGAAGTGGCGAGAAGTTTTTCTTGAGGAGAACGCCGTTGAGCATGAAAAACGACCCCAGTCCTCGTCTGAATACCTTTGGAGCCACGGTCGCTTTGCCCTCGAGGTATTCCATAAGGCCCTTGAGTTCCGGATCGGCGCACTGACGCTCGGCGAAGTCGTCGGCACTTATGGTTCCCAGGAAGCCGTCATCATTCTGGTCATCCAGCGGCGATGGGTCGAGGGGGGGCACGAGACAGGCAGACGGCGTCAGAGTGCTTTCTTCCGGACTTGTAAACGACGGTAATGTCGAATTCTCGAAGTCTCAGGCTCCACCGTGCGAGGCTACCAGAAGGGTCCTTCAAGCTAGCTAGCCAACACAAGGCGTGGTGGTGGCTCACAACTTTGAAGGGCCTGCCGTAAAGGTAGGAGCGAAACTTTGATGTAGCCCAGATGATGGCAAGGTACTCCTTTTCTGTTCTGTAGTAGTTGGTCTCTGCCTTTGATAGCGACCGGCTAGCATAACTGATAACCCTTTCCAGCCAGTGCGTCCTCTGCACAAGGACGGCGCCGAGTCCCACGCTGCTCGCGTCGGTGTGCACTTCTGTTTCGGCGTGTTCGTCGAAATGCGCAAGTAACGGAGGCGTTTGCAGGCGTCGTTTTAGTTCTTGAAATGCTTCATCCTGCGGCGTTTCCCACTTGAACTCGACGTCGGTCCTGGTGAGGTTAGTGAGAGGCTCGGCGATGCGCGCGAAGTTTTTAACGAACCGCCTGTAATAGGCACACAAGCCGAGAAATCGACGCACGGCCTTCTTGTCGGTGGGTGGCGGGAAAGCAGCGATGGCGGTTGTCTTTTGCGGGTCGGGGCGTACTCCGGATTTGCTTATCACGTGGCCCAAGAACAAAAGTTCTTCGTACGCGAAGCGGCACTTCTCTGACTTGAGAGTGAGTCCGGAGGTCTTGATTGCCTGAAGTACAGCTTCATGGCGCCGCACGTGTTCGTCGAAGTTCGAGGAAAACACAACGGCGTCGTCCAAGCACACAAGGCCATCTGCCACTTCAAGCCAGCCAGTATCCATAACGCGTTGGAAGGTCGCGGGGGGCCGAGCAAAGACCAAAAGGCATGACCTTAAACTCGAACAGGCCGTCTGGTGTTATAAAGGCAGTCTTTTCTCGGTCTCTCTCGTCGACTTCGATTTGCCAATAGCCCGTCTTCAGGTCCATCGACGAAAAGTACTTCGCGTTGTGGAGTCGATCCAGAGCGTCGTCTATCCGTGGGGAAGGGTACACGTCCGTCTTCGTGATCTTGTTCAGGTGACGATAGTCGACGCAGAAACGTAGCGTCCCGTCCTTCTTCTTCACAAACACCACGCGAGACGCCTAGGGACTCTTGGACGGCTGGATTATGTCGTCGCGTAGCATTTCGTCGACTTGCTTCTTTACGGCTTCGCGTTCTCGCGTCGAAATTCGATACGGGCTCTGACGGACTGGTCGGGCACTTTCTTCAGTTATGATACGATGTTTGGCGACTGGGGTCTGTCGAATTCTTGACGACGATGAGAAGCAGTCCTTGAATTGCAGGAGCAGATATCTGAGCTGGTCTTGCTTCTGCTTTGGGAGGTTGGGGTTGACGTCGAAATCTGTTTCGGGACCTCGATTCGTCGAAGAAAGTTCGGCAGTATCGGAGAGGGCGAAAGCATTGCTGGTGTCCACGAATTTCTCAATGTAGGCGACCGTCGTACCAATGTTGAGGTGCCTATATTCGTGGCTGAAGTTTGTCAGCAGTACCTTTGCTTTGCCGTCGCGCAACTCGGCGATGCCTCTTGCGACGCAAATCTGACGGTTCACAAGCAGCCCAGGTAGCACAAAAGAGATATAATCCGTCTTATTAAGGGATTTTTGGTCTAAACTGTCTACACGCCGGATTAAAGAAGTCAACTTCAGGACGGATATAATCAACACAGAAAACCCCGCTATCAGACGGACTTTTAAAGACGCTTACAGGCGTCGTCTTCTTTATAATTTGTGTTGTTTACGAATATATCTTCTTAGCCATCAGCTATACGGATATAAGAAGTCGACTTCAATAAGAATGTAACTGGAACTTGAAATACCGCTAGAAGGCGGATTTTTAAAGCCGTTTTTTCGCCAAGCAGCAGATCACGCGTCATTTGGTCAATGCATGCACGGACATGCATGGACCACCGTGAATGGAAATTTGAACTCGAGCCTGCGCACGCCATCTCTCATTGCGATAAAGAAAGTAACGCGCGAAATAATAAAGGCGTGTGGTGGTGTCAGCAATCATCAGGGCTTCCAAAACTTTACGTGATTTACTGGCAGCGATAACCGTACAGCTTGAGTACTTCCGAGCCCTTTAGCGTTGATCTTGTATCCATCCGCGCAACTGCTTCGGCTTCTGCAATATCAGTTAAGCTCGTCGATTTAGCGCGTGCGGTCGCGCGCGTCAGTCATGTCCTGTTTTGTGTTATTTTGTGCTTGTGTGGTGATTCTTAAGACTATGGACGCATCCGTGAAGAAGCTGTACTTTACTGCATGTACAACTTATGGGCCCGATCGAATGCAAGTATGTTTCTGTGGAGTGACTGTTACGCGGACTGACGGTTAGGCCTAGTGCCGTTAGATTCCCAACGGAGAGATGCACGCTTCGTCTTGCGAGTGGAGTGCTTTCAGAACTTCCTTTCTTCTATACTGGAGAGCTGGACACGACGCCTTGATGTGCGATTACTTTTCTTTGGATTTACGGATTTGGTATAAACCACCGGCTACTGTCATATTGAAGGTAAGTCACCAAAAATAATAAAATAATACTCAAAATAAAATGCGTTGCGTTGTATCACGAATGACTTGTGCGACATGTTTCAGCAGTACGTAACTGCTTGATTCATGGAGAATAAATTATTTAGCTGTTCTAACATATATGTAGCCTATAGTTTTCGTTCATGCTTGAACGCACATGAACGAAACTGTTTTGATTACTTAACCTGACTTCAGTAAACTGACTGTATATAATCTTTATTGGCAGCTTGATGGAGCTAGTTTCAAGATATTAATTAGCTTTAGCTGCGTGTGCCACGTAAGAAATTTGAAGTTTCACATATGTGTCACGTGCTTTCTCGTGTCACTGCAACAAATTTGTGGATACGAGAACCTTCGTAAAGACAATGTACTAGTTCGTCCTTTCTCGCACAAATATGCATATGACAAAGGCCTGCATGCGCTTTTCTATTAGTTTCGAATTTCTCAGGGCATGATAGTCAAAGGCGTGTTTCAAGGCGAGGAGTTCGGTATTTTTTCTCAGTGTTGTGATGACCCTTTGCCTTGACTGTCTCGACGCGCGTGTTGGAACTTGTGGCTTATATTTTCCCTTCTTTATTGAATTCCTCCTTTCTCTTTAAACCCGGCACCTCACAGCAGAATTGAAAAGTTCTCCAGCACGTCACTCACGCCAGGTTAATTATAACATGCTCGCTCTGTGTCACCGTACAGTGTTATCGAGTTTTCGCCTTTTCACGCTGTCGTCTGTAAGGTAATAATGCATATAACAAAATTTTCTTTTCTCATATTTTTCGCAGGTTATATAGTTACCCTAGATGTTCAGGAACAAGCGCTGCACCAACTAAGATATGACTTCTCTCTTGATGGGGCTATTGGGTGTTTCTCACATGAATAAAGATAGATGCCAAAACATTCTGCTTTTTCTCTTTTCCTTGGGGACTTTTACGCAAACAAAAGGTCACGTACACAACGTTAACAATTCTGTGACCTAAAAAGTTTTGTGAAGCAGTTGTGAAATTCTGTGTCTGTATGCGTTGGCAACGTCAACAAATCGCACCGCGGGGAGCCCTGGTGAGCTGTTTCGGCCAGTCGTCGGCGCGCCTTGTAAGTTGTCGTAGATGCTATGTGTCATTCATCAGGAGGTATTCACGCGACGTCATTCACAAGGGGCGCTATAGCGAGGTAGTGGCCATACCTGTGCTCGCTTCTATGTACCTGATTTTAAGCTGTGCAACAGTTGTTCTGTTAAATGTTAGGACGTGCACTTTACTGCCATCATTTGTGCAGCTCGGACATACATTTAGGCATTTGTCACTTCAATAAGCATCTGATTTTAACATTTGTCATTCTTCTTTTGTTTAATGTTTGTACATAGCTAGGTTTATACTGCCACCATTTATAAGCTTGTTCGCGGGGAACTGATGTTTGCATCAAAATTGCTGCCTTTGCTCTGTATTTTGCTTCATTACTCAGATCAGTGATTATGTTCTATCAAATTGGAATAGATTATGGGGGCAGCGCTTGTGCAACTGATTTCCTGTTGATTGTCGCTTTTGCACATCTAGTGTGTGTAAAAAAACAAACTGCGCACGAAATTTGCGATAAACATTCCTGGCCAGTTAACTTCATTCTCCCTTGTTACTCGAGTCGTATCACTTTTGTACAATAGTCTATACATACGAGCTTATTGCAGTATGTATAAATCCAGGCAGCTCTGCCCTGCTTCTCCTGCTGTGAACAGTGGTCCTACTAGACTTGCGTGTTTTTGATGGCCGTTCTTGTAATTTCACTTGTGATATAATAAAAATATTGTCGCTGTACTTGTGCCTCCCGCATCAAATAACCTGCCGGCAGCCACTCGTTCTCCTCCCCCGAATAAGTACCAGAAAGAGAACGCATATTCGGGAGAGGGGAAATACAAAACTAGGAGCATGGGAAAGGGAAACAATGTGAGTGAGAAGAAACATAAAATGAAAACGGACATTACAATCCGGATTGTAGAAAGTTTCTATCCCTACTTTTTAAGCCTTGTAGTGGTCGTCGAGTATCTCCTTGGAAGAACAGATTTTTGTGACCTCTTAAAAGAAGGATTCTAGAACCTCTACAATCCTTCTACAGGCCGGACATTAGCGGAGATAGAAGACGGCTACAGTCGGATGAACGGATTTTAAGCACCCGTTAGAAGACGTCCGTTTTGGATTGGCCAATCCGCTTCGTAGCAGTTTAAAATCGCTTTTGTGCTACCTGGGAGGTGCTGATCGCCCTCGACGACGCCTCCAAGGTTAGCGGGTATTTCGGTGCCGACGGAAATGACGACGCTGGAAAGAGGCGGAACGGTGACCTGCTCTTCTATTACATTCAAGGCATGATTCCTCCGGCGACGTGTGGGGCGGCAACGCTTTTTCTGAAGTCAATGTTATCGACTCAGACCTCAGGTCGATGACGGCGCCGTGTTGACTTAGGAAGTCCATCCCCAGTATCACATCCCTGGAGCAGTGCTGCAGAATTAGAAAGCTGGCGGGATAAGTCCGGCTATTGATGTTGACTCTTGCGGTGCAGACACCGCCGGCGTTATTAGATGACCCCCCAGCGGTCCTGATTTCAGGGCCTTGCCAAGCAGTCTTTACTTTCTTCAACTTCGTCGCGAAAGACCCACCGACGACGGAATAGTCGGCTCCAGTGTCGACGAGAGCGGTGACGGTGTGGCCGTCGAATATTACGTCGAGGTCGCTGGTTCGTCGTGGTGCGTTGCGGTTGGGTCGCGGCGTCGGATCACGGCTGCGTCGAAATGTTGTGGTGCTTCCATGCTGTGTCGTCAGGTTTTCTTCGATCCACGAGGTTTTCTCGGCAGGGCTTCGTCTGCTTCGCGTCGTGTTGCGCAGGCCTCGTCGCGTTGTCATCGTCGGCGGCCGCGGAGGATCGTCGGCATTTCGTCGAACAGCAACCGCACCTCCATCGGTTGCTGCCCTTAGTCACGGGCTAGGTGACCGGCCCCGGTTTGGGCCAGTGTACTGCCGGCGGTGCGGTGACATGTAGCGGCCGGGCGACGGTGAGCGGGAAGGTCGTCGGGGCGTCCACTGAGGTCCTGCGAGGTAGTCGGCGATGTCTTGCGGTCGTTCACCCCGCTGTGGACGAGGCGCGTTGACGGCGAAACCGCGTAGGCCCATCTGTCGGTACTGTCAACGGCGGTAGGTGTGGCCGGCTTCCCCGCAGTGGTAGCAAAGTGGGCGGTTGTCAGGGGCCCGCCAAATGTCGGTCTTTCTTCGGGCGTAGCGCTGGCCGGCAGGTGGACGGTATGGCGTCGGTGGCGGTGGCGCCTGGCGGCGGAACTGCGGTGGTGCAACGTCCTGACGCGGCCTTGGAGGAGCGTTGCGGCAGACTGCAGCGGCGTAGCTCATAGCTTCCAGCTGAGGCTGTGGTGCTTCGGGAATTCCAAGTGATTGCCGAACTTCCTCGCGGACAATGTCGGCGATCGAATCCACTTGGGGCTGCGGCGAGTGTAACAGCTTGCGCAGCTCCTCCCGCACGATCGCTCGGTGGTCTCGCGCAGGTCGTTGGTGCTGAGAGCATGAGCTTCGGCGTAGTTCGTTGTTGAAGAGCGGCGGTCGTACTGTCTTGTGCGCATCTCAAGTGCCTTTTCGATTGTCGTGGCCTCAGTAAGGAATTCGTCGACAGTCTTGGGCGGGTTGCGGACAAGTCCCGCAAACAGCTCTTGCTTAACACCTCGCCACAGGGACCGGAGCTTCTTCTCCTCAGCCGTGGCGGGGTCGGCGTGCCGGAACAGTCTCGTCATCTCTTCCGTGAAGAACGCCACGGTTTCGTTTGGCAGCTGCATTCGTGTTTCCAGCAGTGCTTCGGCTCTCTCCTTACGGACGACGTTTATGAAGCTGTCCAGGAATGCGGCGCGAAAAAGGTCCCAGGTAGTGAGTGTGGCTTCTCGGTTCTCGAACCATGTCCGAGCGGAATCTTCCAGGGCGAAATAAACGTGGCGCAACTTGTCATCGTCGGTCCAGTTATTGAAAAGGGCGACGCGGTCGAACTTATCGAGCCAGCTCTCCGGGTCTTCGAGTGATGAGGCCCGGAAGGTGGGTGGCTCCCTGGGTTGATGTAGCCGGATCGGTGTAGGGGCCGCTGGGGCGGTCATCGTTCCGGTCGAGGTCGATGTCGTGGTCTTGGGCTGCCTGGTGGTTTCGGGAAGTGGCCCGTACTCTGGCTGGAGTCCCTTCTGCTTGCGGCTAGTTCGAGGATCGGGGCGTTCTTTGGCGTCGGCTTCTTCGTGGCTTGGGCCCGGGTTAGGGCTCCGTGGGGGGCGTCCGGATCATGAACGAAGCAGCACCTCCACCAGATGTCACGTGGTCGTGACGTCGACGAAGGCAGAACTCGGTGGCTTCAAAATGAAACTGTTTATTAGGCCGAACTTGTGGCCGGTAAACAGAAAGTCAGATTACAGCAATACACACTGCACTGATAGCGGCGAACAGAGCGTCGGCCGTCGATCAACTAAACATCGTTGGAACGCGCCGGCTTTTATAACTCACGCGTCGAACATTCTAGCCTTATCACTAGTCGTCGCGCACGCTCTGGAATAATCTTGAGTGTTAGCGTCTTGCGTGCAATCTTAACAGAACGATCTACTACAAGCGAGAAGCTTCTGTAACAATAAGGCGCGGTCTGCGCCGAGTACTGCTAATAGTCTTTGTGGGCGGAAACCGAATACAGTAAAAGAACCGCGCGTGGCAATATAGGCACTGGATCTTGACCTGCACGGTAGTGCCGGTGGGAGATTTCTCCAGTGCGTTGTTGAACAATAAAAATTCGCAGCGTGCGCGTTAACTAAAAGCGGACTGCGGGTCTCTGTGTCCATTAATAATACACTGCGCAAGACGAACAAAGGACGAGAAAAGGAACCACATGAGACACGCACTGACTTCCAACTGAGGTTTAATGAAAACGTGCATGCAATATAAGCCTCGAAAACAAATCACGTGAGTGCCACGACAATCGCATACTAACGTCACCAGGCCAAGCAGAAAAGACTGTTATCGGCAACTAACAAATGCACGATAAACAAGCGCGCAGACCAAAAACCAAACAAAGGAGTGCTCCGGTACTACGCATCCAAAAAGGCCAATTTCTTCTGGGTCAACGCAACCGAAGGTTTGCTGACGCAGTGTCCTTGGCAATGAACGAGGCCTCTATGATCACCGTGGTTTGATCATTTCCATGTTTAGCCAGCACCACAGTTTGGTCAAACGCAGGAGTGCATCCACACTGAGCGCAGTGCTGGGCAAGGAAACCGTCGTTCCTTTTTTGGACCTTCAAATTGTGCTCTTGCAACCTGACATTCAGGCAGCGCCCCGTCTGCCCAACATATTTAAGACCACAGGAAAGGGAAACACTGTACACGACTTAGTCGGCACATTCAACAAATTGATTCTTATGTTTCCCTTTACATTTGCGTGGCACCTGCTTCACAGGGCATGTTTTTGCACATAACTGATGCAGTTTGTGCGGTGCAGAAAAGACAACGGAAACGCCCGAAAGACTGCCTATCTTTCTGAGTCGATGAGACACCCGGTGTAAGTGAGGAATAACTGCCAAGTGCTGCCTTAATACCGGCTGTTCATCGCGAACTCTGTTAGCTACTCTGACCTTTCTTCTTAGTGTGTCTGCCACAGAAATAAGCAGATGTGTCGGGTAACCTCTCGCTCAAACAGAGTTTATTTGCTCCCTGAAGCTGCCATCAACAGCGTGAGGGCAGGAGCTTGTGAGTGCATTTAAAAGACAGGTGTGCACAATTGCTCTTTTTACCAGCTTGCTGTGGGCGGACCGAAACGGCAGAAGGGGCTTATTTGCCCGTGTTTCGTACTTCCAGCACAAGTGATTGCCCGAAAGGGTCAATCTGAGGTCTAAAAACTGCATCGAACCACCTTCCGGAACTTCATGGGTCAGCGACAGCGGACCTAGGCACTCTTTGAACATTACCAACGTGTCCTGAACGGCGGCGTCAAAAGCAGCATCCTCACAGTCCATTAGGATCAGGTAGTCGTCTACATACCTAAAGCATTTTTTAACCCGTGAATCAGATAGCCGGCTACAGACCTTTCTGTCAAGATGCGCAAGAAACAGGTGGCTTAAAACTGGGGCTATACAGGAGCCAAATACATATTCCGGATTTTTGAATGAACAAGTCGCCATTCCATTCAGCCACCGTCGAGTTCAGGTAACATTTTAGCACATCCAAAAAACCCCCCGAGGTGACCCCACACTCGTTTTGAGAAGTGACAATACCGTATGTAAAAATCGCCTCTTCTACTATGGAGAAAAGTTCGTTGCGCGGTAAAGAATAATACGTTTGTTTTGGAGACTTATATTGCATGCATGTTTTCATTAAACCTCAGTTGGGAGTCGGCGCTTGTCTATGTGGTTCCTTTTCTCGTCCTTTGTTCGTCTTGCGCTGTGTATTATTAATGGATCACCAACTAGCCCAAATCCAAACCTTGCCTCTGTGTCCAATCGGAGTCTTCTGTCTCTCATTGCCCATTAGCAGCGATTGGCATGTTCCAGTAGGAAACACCGGTTTATTACTGCGTGCTTTGCGCCTTCCCAGGTTTCTCTCCTGCGCAACGCCGCGATGAGTGCCAACGTCAACGCCCCCCGGCAGTGTAAAGGCCTGACCACACGTACCCGTTGCAGCGCGCCAGCGCATGGCTTTTTGACGCGGCGTCGCGCCCTCTCCCTATCGAGAGAGGGGGCACGCAGCTTCGCGTAGCCACGCGCCCTCTCTCTCCATAGGGAGAGGACGCGACGCTGCGTCAGAAAGCCACGCGCTGACCCGCTGCAACGGGTACGTGTGGTCAGGCCTTAAGCGTTAGCGCCCGCTGCTTCGCATCTACACATGGTTCCCTTTAGCGGGAGATGGCGTAATTTTTTTTTCTAACCATTTCAGGGGGTAATCGAGGGTCTGTAACGGCGTTAGCATGCTCTCTAATGAAGCTCATGCAACTTCTCTTCGAAATTTTTATTTCTTCTGGTATAGTTGACTTCTTAAACAGAGTTTTTTTATGACAAGGCTCTTTTATACATCTTTACATAGCGCCGTTTTTTTTCGTACTTCGTCTAGAAATGCGTGTTGATGTTCGAAATGTGCGTTACTTACTTTTGTTCCTGAATACTCTTGAATGTGATTTATACAATACCACTGTTTATTGTAGTGTATTGCGTATTCTGTACCACCGTCATTGTATTAAATTGTGTATTGCAGAGTACCGTACGTTGTTAACATTGCTCTGTACAACGCTCTCCCCCTTTAATGCCTCAATAGGACTGTCGGGTACCACAGCAAGAACGCTGGAAGACGCCGTCTCCTGATCAGGGGATGTAATGTGATTGTGCACAAAAGAACGCAACTTCCTGAAATGCTTAATTAACTAAATACTTGCATTTTGCGTCTATTGCGTTTCCGACTCTGAATAATTCAAGTTTCACGAGTTTTTAAAATACGCACATCTGTTTAGGGTAGCAAAATCATTCCAGTGAAACGTCTTTGTCATCAAATGACAAAAAATTCTCCTGTGTACAGTCGAGTTCATTGTCGAAGTGCGAACGTCATTGCATTCAGGAAATAGATTAAAAAGAAAACTGTCACTGTAATGACAGAGTTCTCTTCGTGGAAAAAACAGCCCTGGAGAAAGAAATGAGAACAGGTGGCATTGGGCAAACACTCAGAAGACGAAGGTTTGATCAGGTGGTTGAAATGTGAACAAGGCAGATATTTTATACAAGTTTCGTTGTCTAACCACACTCAAGTAAAGCTGCAATGGGGGCTAGCTGGTGCGAATACATGGCTTGTTCGGGCTGCCAGGAACTGGACGAACTACACGAGAGGGGACAGACACACAGGGTGAAACGCGTACTAACAACTGTTTATTTTTCATGCCACACCTTTCTTATGTATGACCCAAAAAGAAAAAAGAAAAAAGAAAAAGAAATGAAACACATCCAATCAATAAGACACACGAAACAAAGTGGAACGTCACCTTCTACGTCAAACACATGCCAGTCAATATATCTAAGTTCATACCTGATTTCAAGAAATCTATTTCTTTTTGAGAAAGGAGGATAGAAGGTGCGCTAACGCAACCTTCACTTGTGTGAATGAAATAAGCCTCTATTATTTCTCTTTCTGTTTGATCGGCTGCTCGCTTCATTACTTCTGTGCCCGAAAAAGAAGGCTTGCACATGCACGCGGCGCAGTGCGCAGCCAAGTTACCGGGGCGTGTCAATAATTGGCCTCGAGGGCCACCACTGGAAACGCCGGCGCCACCGTCGGCGTGACGTGCTTGGCAGGATCACGCGGTCTCGGCGGCCGCGTCGGCTGCTTGCGGAGCGCTGCCGCGCGTGCTTTGTAAATGAGTTTCAAGCTCCCCCTGCGCTGCGGTCGGTACGAATACGGAGGTTTTCTCGCATTTTGAACCCAACTGAACCCATTGTAACAGGAGTGGCTGCCTCCGAAAGCGATGAACATGCTGCTCTTACTGCTCGGTGCCGTAGTGCCGGACGTATACACGCAACGAAGTCCGGTATAAGCCCTGCACCGGTGCCCGTGGGACAAGAAACTGCGTGAAGAGTGCGTTGTGGTGCTAAGAACCGGCAAGCAGCGATAGGATACCAGTCATATGTACAACAAGCACTTCCGCGGACGACGATTTTCGCTACTGCGTCGGGGCTGTGATGTAGTGTAGCAGAAAGTGCGCACTGCGACGATTGTCCGTGCGCGCTTCCCGCCAGCTAATGGTGCTTATCTACCGCAGTATGGAAAAGGCGCTGCCTTTTGCATCCCGCGATACCATCTCAGAACGTTCCTGTGCGACCTCTTGATCGTCGGCCCCGTGCTCAGCGTCTACAATATGGGCTGCAGATACTTGAGTGACTGTTTAGATACGTTGGATTTAAACACTCGCAAGGTTCCTTGTGCATTCCCCTAAGATGACCGGAAGGCGAAAGCCACCTTCTCCTTCTTGTCAGTGAATGTATAGATTTTCCCCGCCCCGCTCCAAAAAACTTTGTGCACCTAACGAGGTTTTGCACTGCCTCCGTGATCGGCCCACCGATCACGGAGGCTGTGTAAAGCGACCATGTCGTGTGAACACGTCATGATTTGACATCACGTTATGTGGCGTCATGGCGACGTCATGACGTCTTCACAAATTTGGGCAATCTGTGACGTCATGATGACGACATATGGTGACGTCATCACGTGATGGTGATTTTTTTTTGCATTACTCGTGCCGGCGCGGACGAGGCGGGATGCCGACGGTCAATCTTCCCTTTTGATGAAGGCATCGAAGGTTTTCGCCTTCATAACCTATATGCGACGTTTGCTGGTGGATGTACATAGCGATCGAGTCAAATGCTGCGGCTGATGTGTGCTGCATTTATGTTGGCAATAACATTCTTTCAGTCAATCGTGCATTCTCATGACTTGTGCCACTCTCAAACTCAAGTTGTGCCTATCCAACCCCATGCATTTTTTTGGAGCCTTATTTATTTATGTGGAAAAGATGCCGCGCTGTTGGCGTTACACCCTAATTGCTGTGCAACTCGCCAAATAATGCTGGGCATTAAAATTTTGCATTTAATTCTTTACGTGTTGTTGTTACCTTGCTTTGCAGCTGCAGGTTGCTGCAATAATTTCCCTTTCTTTCACCGCTATTTCAAGTTCAGGTAGGTCCTTGTTCACATCGACGTTTGCAGAACAAGTGCGGCGAACGTTACTGTATTTTCATTCGTTTCCTTGGCGTTGTATGCTACTGCATGGCCTCGTAGACCACTTCTTTCCCATCAGCAATCTCGAAGTGGTGAAGCTTTGGTCTATGAATTTGTTGATGGCAGAGAGCGGCAAGCTCAGTAGAATGCAATGGAAACGAAAATTAAGCAACATATGAAAAAAGGCATCGCATTTTCTCACGCTCTTTGTGACCACCAAACGAAACGACACTGAAATAACAGGAGGAGCGGCCATTGCTCGCTTAGAAGACCAATCTATATGCAGTGCGAGGCAACATGTCAAATGACATTGAAATGTACATTAATTTGACTGAAAAAAAATGAAAGAAAAAAACGTTGAATCGTCGGGACGGAAACCACAAGTTGCCATAGGCGCGCCGAAGTCGCAGTTGTAACAAAAAAAAAAAAAATCGGAATCTCTGATAGCGTCCGCGGAACAATAGTTTTTGCGTACTTACAAATTCTCATATTTTGCGGCCTAAAGTTCACGGCACGGCGCCAAAACACGCTCGTAGCGAAAGCGAAACCATGAGTACGAACATATACATGCAGACGCTCATACATGCAAATTAAAGCTGCGTCGGTCGCCGCGAACCTGTGCGATCACTGGCTTGAGGCTTCTTTCTGTTATGCTTCATTTAGGTATACAGGCGTCTACTCTAACAAAATGTTTCGCATAGTTTGTACTCAGCGACTGACTACATTTCACGCAAGAAGGCGGTTCAGGGGTCTCATCGCTCGGTGACCGCGTGAAGCGGGCGCTCCGTTTTCTGCAAAGAGACAGAGACTGTAAATTATGTTGTGCTTTCTTTTCATCGAAAATTATTATTTCAACACTACAGAACATATTTCGTTTAAAAAGTACGCACATAAATGTCCTGGAGCGCTTCCGCGACGTGTTTTGTAGAGCGCCGACAGCAAATCTTATGGGGAGCGCGCGGCGGTATCCTGCCTAGCACGCAATCGAGGCGCGCCCGATAGAGGGCGACTCCGTAACTCCTCGAGGCCAATAAAACTTCGGTTGGGTCTAGTTGGTACATCGCATTTAGGTGAAAACTTTAGCGCAAACAAGACGGACCACAAAGGAAGAAGAGACGAGCACAAGCGCCTGTGCTCGTCTCTTCTTCCTTTGTGGTCCGTCTTGTTTGCGCTAAAGATTTTCACCTAAAAGTGTCAATAATGAACATGCATAGTTGTGTTCTTTAAGCCGAACGTTAAGGCAATGACCTGTCTGGCCGAAAATAAACAATTGTTAGTACGCGCTTCACCCTGTGTGTCTGTCCCCTCTCGTGTAGTTCGTCCAGTTCCTGGCAGCGCGAACAAGCCATCTAATCACACTCGTAATTTCATTCTATTTGTTTTTTGCATTCATGCCTTCAGACACGTAGCCAGGATTTTTTTTTTTGGGGGGGGGGGGGGGGGGAGGGGGGAGGTTTAAGGCGTAATTGTTCGAACGAAAATCTTTCTATAGCAAAAAGAAAAAAAAAGTTGCCCGGGAATGTAGAAGGCGCTTATTTATTAGAAGCAAATGAGAACAAAGTGGAGTGCAGCACAAGAGGCGAGTTAATCCGCGATGGAAAGCAAGTCTTTGGGCACTGCAGCAAAGTTAGTGGGTGTGCACCAGAAATTTCCAACCAAATAATCTCGACCAAGAAGGGCCACACAGAGTCAGTGACGGAAAAAGGACTCCCCAGACGAATCTGCGAGACGGATGTAGCCCTTTCCCTATAGCTTTCGCTGTGCTACGCACAGACGAATCATGCAGAAGCTCCAACGCTTCCCGACCCGGACCCAAGCGCGCCGCGACGGAGGCACGGAAGGTCCGTCCAGTGAGGAGTCGGTTAGTGATGTCTGTTGTTCAAGGGATAGCGTGGTTCGCTCGACCAGAGAAGACGTGTTTGGTGATGTAGTGCTGTCAGTCGGACTGTAGTTAAGTATCAATACATAAAGCCGTGGGAGCAGTGACTAGTTTTGAAGAGGGTCGCCGAGGAGACATGTGATGACCGACTGCGAAGGAGAACGAACCATCAGTGCCACTGTCTACGTGGAATGAATCGTCAAGCCGGTGCATATGAAAGGTGTCTCGCGCAGACCAGCGTGACAAGACCTAGCCATGAGGTGCAGCTCGTGGTGAACATCCGGGTTGTTTTGTTTGCAAATGCGATGTCTAAATCAATTCTTGTTGTTCCTGAAGTCAACCATTGCTGCATTGCTGTTTCTGTAAATAATAAATACAGAACGTTTCAGCGAAGTGCCCTTGCACGGCGGTTGAACCGAACCAACATATGCTCGGGCTACCATAACTTTCGTCGCCTACCAGTGTCAACATGCACGAGTGCATCCAACGAGCACCGCTATGGCAGAACGAACGATGGAGCGGCTCGTCTTTCCCAACGAACGGTGGCGATCGATTGCTTCCGTCGGTCTTTCTCATGAGTTCTTGCGGTAAATGAGTAAAAGCGTTTGGCGGGCGAGTTTCTGCAGGTGTTTGAGCAGGCCACTCCATAGCCATTATTATTAGACATCCCTTGAAGTTTCGGCCACCACAAATACGACGAATGTTGCCTATTTCCTTACGGAAACGCGAACAACGCCGTAACACACGTACAACGACGTAAGTAACCACGGCGGCGGTTTGCTTACTTTCCCGAGAGTGATGAGCAAGTTCTCCATCTATGGCGCTTCCGTCGGCGCGCCCTAGGCGTATAACTGGAGAGCCGCATATCCGCTCATTCAACAGGTGGGCATCCCAACCGTAAGAAATTGTTTACCCCATCTACTCCTTCCGCCACGCTGGCGCCTGCCCGACGACACATGCGGTGGACAAAAGGTGGTGGGGTTCGCAGAGGCGCCAGTGGGGTCGAACGGGTTAATGGATCGTCGAAGCCGTCGCATTCCATACAGAAGTCCCCTTTTCCAAGCTTTCGGTGTATACAGTGCCTTGGGCGGTCTCCCTCGGTGGACGGTCTTTGGCAATATGTAGAGAACATGTGTTCGTAGGCTTGTGAGTCACTCGGATGCCTTCTTTTCTGAGAATACGGTCGATGGTTTCGCTGACGCCTCAGACATATGAGAGAGTGTGGTGTTGCTGTTGTGGTGTTGATTCACGGGCGGGATGCTGAATTTCTCGGCAAGCGTTGCCGTGCTTTCCGAATAAAGGTTCTTGGGTAGCTGTTCTCGGTGAGTTCCTTGAGTAGTGTTTGTTTTCCATTTGTTAACATGCGCACGGGGCTACTTGTACTTGTGCCTCCATACTCTTGCGTTAATGGCCGACTGGACGAATTTCGGGGGCAGTCCTGCGCCTTCTTTGCCTACGTGCCTGCATGCCTTAACGTATTGTTACGGGGAGTATTTATTTAGATGTCGTCAATCAGTAACTGATCGAGATGACGCTGCACAGAGGGCACAGAATCACGAATCCACCAAGCAGCCCAGACTCAGCCCCACAACACGAACGTTGTCGTCTTCTTCCATTCGGTGCCATTTCAGCGGCTGTGGCCGGAGTAGCATTTCCATACCCGTGACATTACCCCGGCCGGTAAAGCACCGTCTCGGTGCCTGCTAGGTTTAAAAGGGCGTGTCACCGTTGTAGGCCTTTAGACGAGAAACATGCACGATGTCAGTTTTGGGTGAAGCAGTCGGTGAGTTGGTTGTCGGGGAAATCTCGTAGGTGACAGGTGTCACCTGGCGCACGACTCGGTAGGGCCCGACGTATCGTGATAAGAGCTTCTCGCTGAGGCCAACACGACGAGATGGGAGCCACAGTAGAACGAGGGAGCCCGGAGAAAATTCAGCATCCCTGTGTCGACTATCATACAGTGACTTTTGTGCAGACTGCGAGTGTGAGAGCCGAGTGCGGGCTACCGTGCGTGCGATGAGAGCTCGGGTGATGGCATCTTGCGCGTATGAAGTGGTGGATGTTGGTTCAACCGGAAGCAGGGTATCAAAAGGTAACAGCGGATCGCGGCCAAAAAGAAGATAGAAGGGTGAATAGCCGGCAGTTTCGTGGGGCGGGACGAGTTATAGGCGAAGGTGACGAACGGGAGGGCAATGTCCCAGTCGGTGTGGTCGTCCGAAACGTACATGGAAAGCATGTCCGTCAGTGTGCGGTTGAGGCGTTCGGTGAGCCCGTTGGTCTGAGGATGATAAGAAGTGCTGAAGTTGTGACGAGTAGCACAAGATCGCAGTAGGTCATCAACCACCCGAGAGAGGAAGCAGCGACCACGGTCGGTGAGTAGGTGACACGGAGCGCCATGCTGGAGTATGATGTCGTATAGGAGAAAATCAGCAACGTCAGTTGCGCAGCTGGTCGGTAGGGCTCGAGTGATTGCATAGCGAGTGGCATAATCAGTGGCTACTGCTACCCATTTATTTCCAGTTGTTGAAGTTGGGAAGGGGCCAAGCAAGTCCAATCCCACTCGGTAAAACGGCTCGGCTGGGACTTCGATAGGTTGAAGGTGCCCAGCAGGAGAAGTCGTAGGTTTCTTCCGTCGTTGGCAGAGGTCGCAAGCCGCAACGTAGCGGCGAACGGAACGATAAAGGCCCTTCCAGAAAAACCTTCGTCGAACACGGTCGTAGGTTCGGGAGACGCCTAAATGCCCTGAAGTTGGGGCGTCATGAAGTTGTTGAAGGACGTCTTTGCGCAGATGATGTGGAACGACCAGTAAAATTTCTGCGCCCTCGGGGTATAAGTTGCGGTAGTACAAAACATTGCCTTGCAGCAAGAACATGCTGAGGGAAGGGTCGTCGTTGCCGGCTTGAAGGCGGTCAATGATGCTGAGTAGCGATGGATCTCGCCGTTGTTCATCCGCCACGTGTATAAAGTCTGTGATGGCGAAAACGCAAGCGTCGGCTTCCAATTCGGTGGCGTTGGGTGGATCAACAGGGTGTCGAGATAAGCAGTCGGCATCGCTGTGCAACTTTCCAGATTTGTACACCACAGTGAACGTGAACTCCTGCAAACGTAATGCCCAACGGCCGAGTCTTCCAGTAGGGTCCTTAAGGGTCGATAGCCAGCACAGCGCATGATGGTCTGTGATGACAGCGAACGGGCGTCCATATAGGTACGGACGAAATTTAGCCACGGCCCAGACGAGAGCTAGACATTCCCGCTCGGTAATAGAATAATTCCTTTCTGACTGTGACAGAAGACGGCTGGCATATGCTTATCACACGATTTGTGCCATTCTGTACCTGAGCGAGTATAGCCCCAATGCCGTGGCCACTTGCGTCAGTGCGAAGCTCCGTCCGGGCAGCTGGGTCAAAATGGGCCAGCACTGGTGGTGAAGTGAGAGCGGAAATCATCGATGTAAAGGAATGTGCTTGGTCCGCACCCCAGGAAAAAGCCGCGTTCTTTTTGAGGAGGTCTGTGAGGGGTCGAGCAATGTCCGCGAAATTGATGACAAAGCGGCGGAAGTAAGAGCAGAGCCCAAGAAAGCTGCGGACCTCTTGTGTGGAACGCGGAACCGGGAATTCACGAACAGCACGGACTTTGTCGGGGTCGGGTTGGACTCCAGTAGCGTCAACAAGGTGGCCAAGTAGTTTAATTTGTCGGTGCCCAAAGGTGCACTTCGACGAATTGAGCTGGAGTCCAGCACGACGAAAAACGTCAAGAATGGCCGACAGACGAGGGAGGTGGCTCTCAAAGGTGGGCGAGAAAACGATAACGTCGTCCAGATAGCAAAGGCAGGTTGACCATTTAAAACCGCGTAGGAGAGAGTCCATCATGCGTTCAAAAGTTGCAGGGGCATTGCACAACCCGAAAGGCATGACCTTAAATTGGTAGAGGCCATCCGGTGTGATGAATGCTGTCTTCTCGCGGTCGCGGTCATCAACAGAAATTTGCCAGTATCCAGATCGAAGATCGAGCGACGAGAAATACTTGGCACCATGGAGGCAGTCGAGCGCATCGTCGATTCGAGGTAAAGGATAGACGTCCTTCTTGGTGATTCGGTTGAGATGGCGATAGTCGACGCAAAAGCGCCAGCTGTTATCCTTCTTTTTAACGAGCACCACAGGTGATGCCCAAGGACTGGCTGAAGGCTCTATGACATCTTTTTCGAGCATTTTCTCTACCTCCTTCTGAATAACTTGGCGCTCGGCGTGCGACACACGGTAAGGCCGTTTGTGAAGGGGACTGGCGTCGCCGGTGTCGATGCGGTGGGCTACGACGCTTGTGCGACCTAGGGGGCGGTCGTCGACGTCAAAAATATCAAGGTAGGAAAAGACAACGTTACTAGAACCAGGTCAGTTTCGCAGCTCCCCGTAGGCGCACGCTCTCCGAAGTGGCCGCGGTGGCCGACGCGAGAACTAGTGGCGCTGCTGTGCCATTTTGCTTCAAGCCGCGCGCGTCGTCTGCTGTAGCGCGAATGATCCGCGTTGTCGTCGCAGCTCTCGCCGGTCGTGAGAGCCGAGATTCGCCATTCACACTGGCGCAGTAAACTCAACGGCTTCAAAAACAAAAATTTGTAAAACATTTGCTCCATAATCACCACTAAAATTCAGGAGCCTTTACGAATTGGGGAACTTGTTTTTATTTATTTATTTATTCATTTATTTACTTATTTATTTAGCGGCCGTCCCCGGAACGCTGTGTTCAGGTGGAATCGGCTGGGCCCGAGAAGCGTGTCTTGGGCGGTAGTTGGTAAAACATGATTAGAAAAATAAACTGCGCTAAAGACGAGACACCAGAATAGAAGTACACAGGACGAGTTGTTAGTCTGCGATCGTCCTGTGTAGTTCTATTCTGGTGAGTCGTCTTTAGCGCAGTTTATTTTTCTAATCGGCTGGGCATCTTTCAAGTTATTGCCAGTGTTCGTCGGCCTGTAAAACGGCCCAACTAAAGGGCCACTTGGCTGTCATGGAAACACTGTTCAGAAATCCAGTTTTCTCGAAGTCGCAATTTTCCTGGAATGCGTAGTTATTAGCCATCTTTCTCGCGAGAGAGTGCTCTCGTGAGAGTAATTAGAGAGCGCAGTTATCAGCCATCTCTCTCGCATACATTCGCTGGGTTATTGCCGCGTACTCGCTACTTCCTGGCTACTTCCTAGTCACGAAGGGCGTGCGGTTAGCACAGAGCGCAGAGCTTTCAAGAAAAGAAAACAAGCAAGTCAGATGCCGATTATTGATGCGCAACTGTATTACTCCCAAATGGTTTTTTTTTTTCGAGTATGTTTAGGGCTAAAAACAAAAACGATGCAAAAGCAAGTGGGCCGCTTTGTAAACACTGTGCAGTGTTTATGGTGAATAGTAACGGTTGTGGGCACATTCTCGGCTGGTGGTAGGCCTCCACAGATGTTCAGGCTGTCTATCTCCTTTACATGGGCGTCGGCAGGGGGGTGCAAAAGGTGCACTTGCCCCCCCTCAAGCCACACCAGCACTTGCCCCACGCAAGTTACACCAGCGCCCCGCCCCCTTCCCCCCCAGCCGCGGTGAAACACGGTTTTGCACCTCCCAAGACCAAATCCTGCCGACGCCCATGCTCCTTTAATACACTTTCCAAATGGGCGACAGTGGTCAGAGTGCGCAACAGCTGCTTGTGCACTTTGTTGTAGCCGTTAATAGTGCAGCTGCCATCTCGTTCAACAATAACAGTTTTTTGTACTAGCAGCTCTCCTGCCACAAGAGTTCTGCAGTAAAAAACACCGCACGTCATCCCTGACACGGCGTCATCGATTAATTCTTTGCGCCAATGCGCGGAAGGCAATGAGACGTTCATCGCTTCATTGAGCGAACGGTGCAGCTGATGTGACGTCTGAGATACTCGGAGATGCGTCGTCGCAAGAATCACTCGACCGACTCGATGACGGCCCTCTTTCATCTTCTGGCTTGAGGCAAGTCATCCCTGCCCGTTTTTTTTGGTGACCTCCTTGTCCTTGTCGTCACTTTTGGCGTCGAGATGCGCTCTGGTAGACCGGGAAAAAGGCGAGGTGATGCCCCTGGCGCTAGCGCCCATTTTCCACGAGGTAGAAGTACTTCATATCCATTTATAACGTGCTTATAATATTTGACAATATCGTCAACCTCAAAATGTCGCTCACATACCTTGGAATTGTGAGTGAGCCGTCTATCCTTGCGGCGCAGCATCTGTTCCCACTTTTTAAACTCATCGGGATCCCGGGGTGGTTCAAAGAAATGGTGATCGGTGTCATTTCTGTAGCCGCTTTTGCAGCCCGGCGCAAAACAAGAAGGCATTGTTCATTGGCGTCACTTGTCACATGTTAGAACTCTTTCGTAAGAGACGACAGTTCACTAAACAATGGCGCGAAGAAGCAAGCGAGTGCCGAAAACGTGCTGTCGTGTCTGAGCGGAAACACGTGCTGTCGCGACGCGCGGCGCGGCATGTGAAGCAAAACGGAACAGCAGCGCCATTAGTTCACGCGTCAGCCGCTTGTGCCGGCGCGCGCGCGGAGCTGCGAAACTGACCTGGTTCTAGTAACGTTGGGAAAAGAGAAGAGCGCGGAGCGCTTCAGCTTGGGAAGGTAGGAGGTCACTGGATATCATTTTGTCCAGGAATGTCTTATTGTGCGCTGCTATGACAGGTTGGGCCACGGTGTTTGCGTCAGTGGTGAAAGAAGAAACTGTGCATTCTTCCACACTTGAAAGTTCTGCTAGGGTAATGCCTTGGGGAAGAACTTGGACTGACGCAGAGAAGTTGAGGACAGGAATAAGCGTCCTGTTGTTGGCAACAACCACTACGGTATGAGGAAAGGGCGATGCTGCGGGAAAGAGTGAGGTCAATGAGGGGAGCTACCACGTATTCTCCATCAGGAACTGACGGAAACGGCGACATAGGGACGTACACAGCAGCTTGCGGTGGTAGCCGTAGAAACTCCATGGACCGCAGCCGAGTGCGACTTGGAGAAGGGTCATCGGCGCACAAAGGCAACTCGAGCCTTAAAACGCCGGATGAACAATCGATGAGGGCAGAGTGGGTGGTCAAGAAATCAATGCCAAGAATGACATCATGTGGGCAAGCTGTAAGAACAGGCGAAGAGAACCGATGTCTGGTGGCCGGCAACAGTAACTCGAGCAGTGCACATACCAAGAACTGATGTTCGGCTTCCGTTGGCTACGCACACTGAAGGAATCACAGCAGGCGTAAGAACTTTCTTGAGACGGGATCGAAGCTTAGAGCTCATGACGGATAAGTGGGCGCCAGTGTCGATTAGAGCAGTTACGGGCAGGCCATCGATGAGGACACTAAGTAAATTTCGTCTGGTATTAGTGGTCGGTAGAGGGTTTTGGGTCCGAGTCGTCAGTGCAGCGCCACCTCCACGAGCTGCACTTGTTAGTTTTCCGGGAGTTGTCCAGAAGAAGCCGGCGACGGAGAGCGAAGGCGCCGAGGGGCGCGTGACTGGCGAGCCTGAGGCGACGGCGACCGGCTGGAGGAGCTTCTCTGGGCGACGACATCCGTGTAGGTGGGTTCGGATCGTGGAAATGAGTGGCGTGGTGGGAGCTCCTGAAGGTGGTCATCGAAGGAACGTGTTCGAGAATACTGTCCGCGATCGTGAGGGCGGTCATTTAAAAAACTTGGTTGGGAAGACCATTTGTTGCGGCAATGGCGGGAAATGTGGCCAACGCGAGAGCAGGAAAAGCAAATCGGGCGATCGTCTGGAGTGCGCCACTCAGCCGGATTGCGGTATCGTGGGGGGAAGCGTGGAACCGAAGAGGCTGCAGCAACAAGTGGAGCGGCGTGGTGGTCAGCGGTGTGGGCGGGAGTGCATATGGGCTGGGGCGGAAGGCGAGTGGTTGGGGGAAGTAGCACGCCCAGGTTGGCAAATTCTTGCCGGACGACGGCTTGGATTAGGGATACCGTTGCCAAGTTGTCTGGTGCAGGGGGCGCATAGGAGGCGGGGGCCATAGCTTCCAGCTCTTGGCGAACAATCTTGGTGATGGTAGAGTTCGTGCTTGGGTGTGGCATCACAGGATCTTCGCACGAGGAAGTCGCAGCGGTGTTCGGGAGGCGGTTGAAGCGCTGAGTAATCCTCCTGCTTTTAGCTTGTTCAAAGCGCCGACATTCAGTGATGATGGAGTCAACAGTGGCACAGTTCTTACACATGAGTATGTTGAAGGCATCGTCAGCTATGCCCTTTAACACATTGCTGACCTTGTCAAGCTCTGTCATGTGGGGCTGAGTCTGGGCTGCTTGGTGGATTCGTGATTCTGTGCCCTCTGTACAGTGTCATCTCGATCAGTTACTGATTGACGACATGAAAGAATGGTTTCAACAGACATTGGTCTATTATCAAGGTGCGCTAGAGCGGACGCCGGGGACCGTCTCTGAAGATTATATGCCGGACAGTCGCACAGAATGTGCTGTAGCGTCTCCTCTCAACGACAGGCATCGCAAAGGGCGTTGTCGAAATGCGAAATGAATAAGATTTTGTGAATGCCACCCCTAGCCATAGGCGATAAAGCAGAATGGCCTCTCTTCGGCGGAGTCCAGTTAGCATACAGAGATGCATCAAAGAAGACAGGTGGTATTGAAGATTGTTTCTTGATAAATTGTTGAGATTAAAAGCGCATCTGCGGATATATTGTTACGGGGAGTATTTATTTAGATGTCGTCAATCAGTAACTGATCGAGATGACGCTGCACAGAGGGCACAGAATCACGAATCCACCAAGCAGCCCAGACTCAGCCCCACAACACGAACGTTGTCGTCTTCTTCCATTCGGTGCCATTTCAGCGGCTGTGCCGGAGTAGCATTTCCATACCCGTGACAGTATTTCATTTCTACACAAAATTATTCGCCAACTCTATTCGATGTCACGTGGCCAATGAAATGGGTTGAGAAAGGTGCCCGCGAATCTGGCATACTTTACTGATCTCATCATCAGCGTACTATAAAGGATTTATGGGAGTGCGCAGTGTCATTTTCGTAAGTAACAGAAAAGGGATTTTTAGTGAAATGACGCTTTTTAAGGCTGCGTGCGATGAAAAATGTTCGTGCTGGGATTTGTTTGCAAATACATAAAAAAATAAACCAATACATTTGTACCTTTTACGTTCAAAACTAGCTCATACAATACATTACCACGGGGCCAGATGCCCCTAAGAAGCTAAAAGCACCCACACTCCGCCATTTGGTGCCGATGAATTAAGTCTACAAACTGTTCGTTCAGAGTGAGCGGTTTATATGCGGAGCGAATATTTCTTCCATTTTAAATAAGCGTTATTATTTTCCGATGAAATGCATGTTAGATCCCCATACCTTGAGTTCAAGAGACGCCATTGCCTTCGTCATTTTTTCTGCGAATTCAACGTCCTGTAAGAACATGGGTGCTGTCACTGTCGATGATCTGGCCACGCAGTTCTCCTGCGAAATGATAGACCACATAAGTCACACCTCGAAAAGAATGTCTTTTTCGATCACTGCCCAATTGAGCAACAATAAAGCCGAGGTAGCATCACTGACATTTTACGGCTTATTTCACAAAAACAAACGTCATCAAAGGGCACAGTGTCACCTGAAAACATATATAAGAAAGGTGGCATATCTATACTATACATATCTATACACTATATCTATACACTATACTCGCGTATAATTCGAAAGTTCCTACGTACAACCACTTCCTTCGCCTAGAAGCAAGTTTATAGCCTCAAGAAAGGCGAATGATATCTAAAAACCCTCTAGTTTTTGATGCGGAGGTATGCTGCTGTGTACAACCACGGCCGCTTGACAGAAACGGACGATGTTCGGCCTGTCACGTCGCGCAAAACCGGCGTGAGGAGCTTAGTTTCCTATGCCACCGCAGTGGCTCCACCATTACGGGACAAGAGCACGCGGGTGGTGACGTTCCTTTGGCAGCTGGATCAGCGTGCTTCGCTCAGCGGTCGCACCTCACGTTAATATTTACTGACGCGACAGTTGTGCATTCTATTTCCAAAAGCTCAAATAAAATCTCAACGCTGCCTGCAAGGATCTAAATACTCAGAAGGTAGGTATTGGGCCACCAGTGGGCTCACATGAGCGGGAATGGCGCGCGCACCTTTGCGAACGGGTCTCGAGTCATACGACCACCGCTCAAGAAAAGTGGCTAGTTATTTATCGAGCCGCTGTACTGCCAAAACAGCGGGCACTTTTGCTGACTGTGCTGATTTACTTGCCTCGCTCGATGCACTTGTTTCGCGGTGAAAAAAACAAACCGTAAGCTTAACCTCTTACGAATGCACATGGCATAATCAGGGGTTTGGACAAACATCTGCCGGTAGATTACTTCCTCATTTCAGAACCACGAAAAAGCAGTTTATAACGGATCGTACATTCAGTCACACTTGCAGTTGTGGATAAAAAAAAATTAAAAGACCGAGCGAAGCTGCACAAAGCGTTATTGTCTTTGTTTACGCGATGTGATGCCAGGGAAGAGCCTTTCAAAAACCTTTCAAATCGCACTACTTAACAGAGGCCCGTAGACGGGTTTAAACGGCTCTGCAGCTTGCACTCTGATATCTCTCTCAGTTCGCCTGTAGCAGCCGTAACAACTTCCTCAGAAACACTTCACACAGTTCCTCAGCGTGGCCTTGACCCCTCCCCTCACGTTCTGTTTTTTTTTTTTCAGCGAATTAGCGTTGCAGTGTATCCCAGGACTCATTTTAGATAGGTTTCTTTGTAGCGCACATACACGACAGGACAAAATGCAGGCACATATTGACACACTGGCCGTTCACTTCCAACATAGTTTATTCTAAGAAACCGGTTACATTTATGCACTCGCCTTACGAGTCACAGCCACGTGATCATGGTGAAAAAAGGGAAACACATTGCGAACTCAAGGCATGCGCAGATACGCTAATTCCTTTGCTGACAGGGTCAACGACGGCTTACTAACACACATATCTCCGAGTGCAGCAATCTGTACGGCTTCTATTATCAGTCGTCTTGTTTCTCATTTGCTTCTAGCTGTTATTTTGGTCTCTTCAAAGAGAGGGAACATTGATGCAGAATACAATGCAGCGCGAGAAAACCATCACTTGCGAATTTACAGCTGTATTTTTGTGTTCACGCAACTTCGAATGTAACATCTAGCGGACAAAGGCACTCGCACTTTGTCCGCTGGAAGTTACATTCGAGGTTCCCGTGCAAATAAGTATTATGCTTTTAGACGTTAATCTTACCTTAAGTGATGACCTGACATGCTGGTGCTACAGTCCTACACTCTAAGAAAAAAAAGAGTATACCTGACTCTTTTCGAAGAGTTCTGACTTGCCACGTATACGACTCTCTTTGGAGAGTCACGGTGACTCTCTTGGTGGGTCAGAGTGGGCGCGCTCAGGAGAGTCCCCAGGACCCTCTTAAGAAGAGTGGGAGGACTCTTATGCGAAGGATCACACTACCACTTCTGAGGGAGTCAGACGACCCTTGCCGGTGACGCTCCTACGCGGGTCAATTGACACTCACCGAAGCGTCAAGCGACTCTACGGCTATTTTAAGCTACAAAATTGACTCATGCTCTACTTTTGCGCGACTACTACTGGAAATAGTAAAGTATTCACTTTAATCAACTCCATTAATACTTGCCGTTGCGCCCAGCGAGTGCAAGAAACGGATAGTTCAATTTTAGCATTATTTTAGTAAAACTCCTCAAAACACACCATTTCTAGTAAAGTTGAAGCAGTTGAGGTATTCCTCATTTACATGCTTGTATGAGTATAACCAACCAAAATGTGTGACTGTGATGTGCATAGTGTCATGTCGTGCAAAATAAACAGCTGATATCGGTATCATATTTCCACATTTATTCCTTATGATTAAGAATCGAAAAGTCTTGAAGGCTGGAGGAATCCGACTTGTGACTTTCTATGTTGTCGTTCCTGTTCAGCGTGAGCAGCCATGAAAAATGGTACCTGAAAAAAAGAACGTGATATCGTAATGAGAAAACGGAATCATAGTAAGAGTTTGCAATACCTACACAATAAGTGACTTACACAGACATAATGAAGGCTCACAACAAAACAACAAATGAAAAGAGGCATGGTTAGGAACCGTGTTTTTTGCCGTTATCGTGTAAAACAGTTTTCATAAAGTAGCTCAGACATGGCGTATGCTAGAATTAACGCACATAGCTCCCACAGTAACGTATACTCACTCCATTTTGTTATAACTGCGAACGTCATCGCAGATGTAGGCAAAGCACGAAAAGAGCAAACAGAAACGAGGGAAAAGTGCGCACGGCGGCGGCCGCAACAACGCGCGCCGTTGAAAGTCTAGAGCTTTTCCCGTTATCGGCGAGGCGAGTCCTAAACATTTAAGCGACTACCGCGTACGTGCTGAAAGCATCATACTATATCTGCACCTCAAAACTACCGTCTTTACGCCAACAACAAAAGCCATTATATACAGTGCGTCTATGTGTCCTGTGCACAGAGGACTTTTTTTCTTTTTTTTTCATGTGTACGCGCGCGGAAGCCGCTGCACAATCGAGTATCGATGGAAATGTTATTATGACGTAGACTAAAGCGCACCTCAAAACGATATCGAGCATCTTCATCAGTGCAGACAGAATGTGCGATCAGAAAATAATGGCCCTTGATACGGGATTGCAGTCACTTGCACAACAACGTTCATAGCGGTCTCAGTTCGTTAAGTAACAGTTTTAATTGGGCATCTGCAACAGCCCCGCGGACGCAGGCTACCGTTGGAAATGGCTGCCAGCCTACTTCCACATAGCTGCTGCAGACACCCAGCTAAAGCTGTGTAATACGTACATACGAAAGCAGTACACTCACCGTTAACAGGCGCACGTTGTCCGTGTCCGCTGCTCCAAAAATATTCCTCACTCCAAGCGTCACTTCGAGCACGGAGCCTGGCTTGCAGCCACCGAAGATACGCACGTTCGCTCGAACGCTCGAACTGAAAACTACAAGACACGCGGACGCGACCAGCGACCAGCACAACCAACGCAGCGCATTCCAAAAGACGGAGGAGAGGGAGAGAGCAGGCAGCGGAGGCGCGGAGGTGGCGGAGGCGCCGCGCCGGCGGCGACAGTTTGGCGTCGGGGCTCGCGGGCCCGTCATAACGACGCCGAACGGCAAACGCGCGATATGTATGGCCGCGCCTTCATCCGGGAAGCCAATCGAAAGGCGCTTCACGAAAGTGTTCTGACTCCTTTTAAAATGCTAACTCTCTTTCTCTGCCTCTACCTTCCAAAAGGGGTCAAGTGACGACCCGAAGGGAATCACGGTCTTTTGATCCGCTTTTGACTCCCATTTTTCTTAGAGTGTAGGGCAATTAAACCACTGTTATCATATCACTCAGCCCATGCTAAATTAGTTAAGAGAGGAGTTGCGAAAATATGTTTCACCAACGCGCTTAACAAATCATGCCGTCACTGTACCGACGAAGAATTTAGTCAGCACGCTTTGCGTATACAAGATGCTGGTTATCCCAGATAGCTCTTGGTGTCAGTTGCTGAAGGAATGCTGAAGCAAGCGCGAAAAGCTAGTAACCCTGAAAACATGCAAGAAACTTGTGAACGGGAGAAAAAAACGAACGACAGTAATTCCTTACATCCACCGGTTGTCGCACAATCTAAAGTAAGTCGTACAGCGCGGAAAAACCGCTGTTGCTTTCTGAGCGCCTAATAAATTAATCAGCCCATGCAGAAAAACAAAACCAGGGGAAGAAAAGTGCTCCGGACTGCCAAGTAAAACACAGGAATAAGTTTTTTGAATGTAAGACCTGCCATCTACAGCCCTCCATTAACATGCGGCAAGTGTTACGTAGGGCAATCAGGAAGATGCATTAATGATAGCTTGCATGAACACAAAAGCACAGCTGGAAAAATCGCAAGTGATGGTTTTCTCGCGCTGCATTGTAACCTGCATCAATGTTCCCTCTCTTTGAAGGCACCAAAATAACAGCCAGAAGCAAATGTGAAACAACACAACTGATAATTGATGCCGAACAGATTGCTGCACTCGGATATATGTGTGTTAGCAAGCCGTCGTTGACACTGGCCGCAAAAGAATTCGCGTATCTGCGCATGCCTTGAGTTTCCAATGTGTTTCGCTTCGTTCACCATGATCACGTGGCTGTGAATGGTAAGGCGAGTGCATAAATGTAACCTAGTTTCTGTGAATAACTATGTTGGAAATGAGCACCCAGTGTGTCTATATGTGCCTTCATTTTGTCCTGTCATGTATGTGTGCTACAAATAAACCTCTTGAAGGTGTGCTGCCAACGACCCCGCATCGCATCCCTCGTAAACCTCATTTTAGAGACTAGGGTACCATCGTACGAAGATTATACGGTGACCAACGGTTAAAACTACATGGATTAAAAAATGCATGGGCAAATCCTACTCCAACAACTATACATCAATAATTGTTCTCTTGAATGTACTGATTCTCTTACTTATATTGGTGTTGTTCTAGAGAGCTGCTTAAATTGGCCGATTCAGCTAGACGCAGTGTGCTCAAAACTAGCTTCGAGTTGTTACGCTCTCTTGCAAGCTGGTGAATATTTTGATATTACAATTCTGCGCATTTTGTATTTTACTTTAGTCAACTGCCACCTTTTGTACTGCGTTGAGTCCTGGGGTTCCACGCACGACTCTTATCTTGAGCCAGTACGACAGCTGAAAAAACGAGCTAGACGCACAACTTTTTTACGATACTACGACTAGATTGAATAGCGCGACCGATCACGGGACACAAGAAAAGGAACACACACCACAAAGCGCTAACTGACAACAATGAATTTTATTCCCTTTTCTGGCGGAATAAATACAGAACCATGACCGAGGAAAGAGGCATGGAAAGAAGATAAGGAAAAAAAAGGAAAAAAAATAAAAAAGAAAGAACCAACCAAGATTGTACGAGGTGATCGTCTACCATTGCCAAACCGCCTAGTCACAAACACTTTACTTGGGTACAAGAAGGAAGAATGATGCACACTATTTTTTTTGTTATGATGTCAGGAAATCTCTTTCTTTTTTGCATAGGTCGACTGACGCCATGCTTACGCACAAGTCACCCAGGCGCGCGATTTCGGCTGCTTCAATTACCTCGCGCGTCAGTTTTTGGCCATTTTTTCTTATGATGCAGCAATTTCCAAACATTGGTTGGCATCCGCAATCTCTAGAATGAATACCAAGGTGTCCAGCGATTGCTCGTCTCACGTTGTATTCGTGCTCCTTTAACCTGTCATTGAGACAGCGTCCCGTCTGTCCTATGTACTTTCTGCCGCACGAAAGTGGGAGGGAGTAAACCACTCCTTCAGCACAGTCAACAAACTTTTTCTTGTGTTGTTTATCACAGCCTCGTTTTTGTTTAGCACCCGGGTTGACCAACCTACACAACACAAGAAAAAGTTTGTTGACTGTGCTGAAGGTGTGGTTTACTCCCTCCCACTTTCGTGCGGCGGAAAGTACATAGGACAGACGGTACGCTGTCTAAATGACAGGTTAAAAGAGCACGAATACAACGTGAGACGAGCAATCGCTGGACACCTTGGTATTCATTGTAGAGATTGCGGATGCCAACCAATGTTTGAAAATTGCTGCATCATAAGAAAAAATGACCAAAAACTGACGCGCGAGGTCATTGAAGCAGCCGAAATCGCGCGCCTGGGTGACTTGTGCGCAGTGTTGTATGCGTTACCGAAAAAAATGTAACTAAATACGTTACTCGTTACTAGAACAAAAAAGGAACGCGTTACCGCCCTACGTTACCTACAAAAAAAGGTAACGCGTTACCGTTACCGTTACCGAAAAAAAGTAACGGACGTTACCACTGACGTTACTTCGCAATGAAATTTCAATAAATGTGTCTTTGCTACAGGAACCCACAATCAGATTTTTAAAATCTAAAATTGATGTTTCACATAAAACTTGAAACCCAAACAAAGATTATACCCAGAATTCTCGTTTAACGACAATTATTTGTATAAAATAATGTACCGGTAATGCGAATGAGTTCTGCGGAACTCATTTGCATTACTTGTGTCCATGTGCTTCGAGTTGTCGATGGGTTCGCCCTCACGCTGCCATTTGCTAGCTTCCTGGTTAGCTCAATTGGTAGAGCAACCTCCCCGCAAAGGCGTTGGTCCTGGGATTCAAACCCCGGACCAGGACGAATTTTTCGGCAACTAAGATCTTTCTGAAAAATCCGTACGGATTTCCTTGCGGCTTCGTGCTACAAAACCGGACCTTAGAAATGTTACACGTGATGGCTTCTGACCCTGTGGCACATGATGAAGGCATTTTTCTCAATCTGACATTTTACGCAACATGAGATTCAATCCCCCGCGCTATCGGCAAAGAAAGCATCACTTCACTCTCAAGAAATTTACAGTAATTTGCCTTATTCCGGGCCCGAACAGCACCTCCAGTGGAGATCGTCAAAATCGAAACTAATGGCATCCGAATTGCTCACCGTGCGCTAATAGGCAATGGCGGAGGCCTGCAGTGGCGCCCTTTTCTTTGAAAGGGGGGGGGGGGGGCAAGATTTGCACGTGTGTGACACCGGATGTCCTTTTGTCCGCACCTGTCGTCGCGTTTTGGCCACCAAAAAGTGTGGCGCGTGCCTTATCGACGCTGGCGCGCATGCGCAGACTACCTACGCGAAAAGGCCCATTCTGACGGCGCGCTTGTACTAGCAGAATAGATGCGCAAATATTGTAGTAGTAAAGAGCGGCTTTATTGGCCAAGTCATGGAAAAAAAATATCCGTGCATGAACATTTTTGTTCGCTTAAACCTATATAATTACCGCAAGAAAATTGCGGGCGTTTATGTGAGGGTGTTCAAGATCAGCTTTGCTCGCTCAAGGAGTTCAATAATCAAAAACATAGTTGCCGTTCCAGAGAGAAAGAAGCAAAATTTGTTTTCAGAAAAAAAGTTGATAAATCTTATGAACTTTGTAGCAACTATAATAAAATGCCGCATATTTGGACATTTTTTCAAAATAGTCTCCTTCGCTCTACACGTTTCAAACAATGTTACTTTAATATTTGTTGCGCATTCGTTTCATACACAAGATGTCTTCATTGTAACGATGATATTTGCATGTTACATCGTCGTGAATTTTCTAGAATGACAGGTGTGAGGAAATTGGTCTCTCTGCATTCAATATGTTCGATATTTCTTGCCTCGTAAATTATGCAGTTAAAAAGAAAACCAAGTTCATTTTACGGCTACTGGGTGGTATGTGTATAAAATATTAAATACTCAATGCAATCTAAAGTGTCCATTTTCGGATCCCTGTCGATCTCTCGTGGAATCGCCCGTTTGCGATAACCATGGCTTGGAGAGTAACTGCGGTTATGTCTGCCATGTGGCTACCTGCAACCGTGGTTAGCCGTAACCGTAATTAGCTTAACCGCGGTTAAGGCTGTTCGTGTGAAAGCCGTATTAAGTGGCTTTGATTGAAAGAGAGATGCCAACCAAGGTAGCTAGTAAAAAAAAAAGAATGTATTTTTTTGTTTTTTTTGCGTTTCAGGAGAAAAGTCGACGCTTCGCGTCCTACTCGCATTCTTTTTAAGGGTTTTCTTCCTGCCGTGGGGTCACGCCTATTCTCCATGATGTGCAGAATTCCTTCGAGGCGGACTCCCGATCGGCAGCGCACCTGTATTTACCGGGTGTCCCCTGGATGCGCCAGAATTCCACAAAAGCCGCTTATAGCCGGCGACGCCGGACTTTGCAAATTCGATACGGTGGTCGTTCACCAAACTATGCTCAGCGAGCGTACATTTATGACACTCAAACTTGAGGACGTCGTTTTTATGTTGCCGCAGCCTCTCTAGCGAAGTTTTTTGCTTCCCCCCACGAACGAAACGTCAAAATCAGCACGTGGTATGGAGTAAACCAGTGCATGCGCTTTCCCTTCGGGCGGCCTGTCTTTCAGGCACGGAAAGGCGCAGGTGCCAGCAATCCACCTGCTACAATCCACTTCCACAAAAAGCATGTCCGTACAGTTTCTCATGGCGGATTCCTCGGCTTTCTTCAAGCTTTGTGTGGCGATGGTCCAGCCATCCCCGCAGGGAGTCGACGCGTTGTAAGAAATTTGTACCCGCAATTCCCACAAACAAAGCGATTCCACCCGCGTTCTCTTTGTACATGCCTGGCAGGCCGAGAGCAGTCCTACGCTGCAACAGAAAAATTCGACGCGGCGAGCTCTGGGAAAATGGCACCTACAAGATGCAAAAGTAACGAGTAACGTAACGCCTCACGTTACCAAAAAATGTAGCGTAAGTACGTTACCCGTTACAGTTCCTAAATTGTAACGAGTACGTTACTAAGTTACCGAAAAAAGTAGCGCGTTACCGGTAACGGCGTTACTTGTAACGCGTTACCGACAACACTGCTTGTGCGTAAGCATGGCGTCAGTCGACCTATGCAAAAAAGAAATAGATTTCCTCACATCATAACAAAAAAATAGTGCGCATCATTCTTTCTTCTTGTACCCAAGTAAAGCGTTTGTGACTAGGCGGTTTGGCAATGGTAGACGATCCCCTTGTACAATCTTGGTTGGTTCTTTCTTTTTTATTTTTATTATTTTTTTTATTTTTTTCTTCGTTATCTTCTTTCCATGCCTCTTTCCTCGCTCATGGTTCTGTATTTATTCCGCCAGAAAAGGGAATAAAATTCATTGTTGTCAGTCAGCGCTTTGTGGTGTGTGTTCCTTTTCTTGTGTCCCGTGATCAGTCGCGCTATTCAATCTAGTCATGCCTTACCAACACGCCCAGTCTTCAACCTTAACGATACTACGAACATAGCAAGCCACCGTTTTCTAGGTTGAAGATCTTACCATTCGATTTTGTGCGAGAACTAAGATTAGCTACATGTATTAACAGTGTCGTTAGGAACAATGAACTATTCCCTATTTCATTACTCTGTACCCCTCGACGCCCAACGAGAAACCACACTTTTAACAACTTCAATATACCTCCCACAAAAAACGCCTATAGCAAACGTCTACTACAATATACCGGAGTGAAAGTTTGGAATGGCATACCGAATTATACAAAGAATACCCAGAACTTGTCCAGATCACTGAAAAAATACTACTTTGAAGTAGTCGTCTCTGCTTCCTGAGTAGACTGGTCCTTTGGATTGACATTTTTATTGCGATAGCAATTATATGGACACTCTCGGCTGGTTTTCGCCGTCGGCGTCGGCGCTGGCATCACCGTCATGTCCCGTATATGTATATGTATCTATATATTTATAAAAGCCACAAAAAGTAATTCAGAAAAATGTTTCCGACGCGCGGCATCGAACGAAGGACCTCTCGCTTTGCAGCGCGCGGTGCCAACTGCTGAGCCACGAAAGAGCACGTCCTTTAACGTCCAAACGGCGAGCTATTTACATACAGCGTGTTTCCAGCGTGTTTTCAGCATTACCAGCGAGATGGCGCAAAGGGCGCGCTCGGCGGGGCTTTAGTGGCTTTAGCTCGGCGCCCCGTTCGTCGCGACGCGCGCTCTCAGGCGCTCCTCTCCGGCGCGTACTTTGCCACGAGGGGGGGGGGGGGGTGTTAGACGTTCATGCGCGCGCGCGCGCTTATCTCGCGGTCGGGAGAATAGTACCAGGAAGGTGAAAGAAACCCACGTGACTTGTACAGATAAAAAATAAGTGCGTTGCCATCAGTCGTGGGATCACAACTAAAATAAGCGTTTTTTTTCACCATCCCGAACAACTCCCGACTCTTTCTAACCCCCCTCTCTGCTGAGACCAACCTTCCTCGCTGGCAGTATGCCCGCTTTCCGCC
Source organism: Rhipicephalus appendiculatus (assembly GCA_030522465.1). Lineage (NCBI taxonomy): Eukaryota > Metazoa > Arthropoda > Arachnida > Ixodida > Ixodidae > Rhipicephalus > Rhipicephalus appendiculatus. Next base: position 256,638 of record JALIZH010020217.1, read on the forward strand.
GCCTTGCTGGCGCCGCCGGCTTTGAAATCCGTTGGAAAGTTTCGTGTCGGGTGGTCGGGCATTCGCGAAGCGTGCGCTGGCCATCTCCGTTCGTCCGTTTCATGGTGCTCGCTCGCTTTGGGCTTGAGCGCCGCAATGTTTTACTACTCGCGCTGTTCATGTATCGTGCTCTGTTGCTCAAATACTTTCAGAACAAGTCCCCGAAGATGGTGCCGGCCCCCCCCAAAAAACGAGAGGTGAGCGTACCCTTTGAGATGTAATTTTCATAGTTTCAATGTGAATTCACGTCCATACCGATTAGCATCCTTTTTTGCAGTGGGGACACACTTAATTGTTTTAAAAAATGATTGACTTGAAAAGCGCACGATGCTGCGTTTACGTCGTTGTACGAACAAACAGTGGACATAAAGCACATATGTGACGTAACGATAGTTACAGGTTTACAACCGTCATAAAGCCTCGTGCTTAAATGTGTGCTGTCCATTTGTGTCCGGCTAATCACTCGTCATCGCTTATAACCGCGTTTCTGAGGCTCTAGGTAGATGTATGAAAAGTTGTACTGCTCTGAGACGAAGAAACAAGTTCGCTTTTGTACGAGTCGACAGCGCTTTTTATCTCATTGAAACTTGTCACTTTTTTCTTCAGGATGGAAGCGTTCTCGAACTATTCAGGAAGGCCACAGCTGATCGGTGGGCCCAGAGGGGAATGCTGAAGAATTGCAGAATCGGCGCATTTCAAGTACAGATGGCATGAATCCATCCATATCATATGTTCATTTTCTCGTGTATTTTATATCACTAGTTTTATGAAAATCAATGTTTTTGGAAATGTAGTCAATAAAGTGCGACAATGTTAGTTATATGTGGAATTCATTTTGACATTTAAATCTTTACATTATCATTCTTTTTTAGGTACTTCAACTGATTTCACTGTTTTTGCTATGCGGTCAATGTTCACGTTTTTTTTTGTTATAGTAATGATGTCATACAAGCCCAATTTTCTGCAATATCGTGCGCCTATCAGGAGGTCTTCTGCCCTTTTGTCAGTATAAAAATTGTTTTTTTTTTAATATGTGCCCAAGTGTTGTGTTCTGTTCTGTTTTTTATACCACTGTTCTGTAAGTTCTTAACTTTGCTGGGAACTTTCGTGTTGTTCAGTGATCATCTCCTGTTAATCTATTAATCGGTTTTGTTACTCTCCCGAGCTTGTATCGCTCCACATTTGATGAACATGTTGATTTTGGGAAACGAGGGCAATAAAACAAGGCTAGACACATATTGTGTTTTGAGTGGATTCGTTTGTTTTCTGGCACATGCTGCATGGCTGCAGTGTTTACAGAATGCATGATTGCAGAATTCGTGGGAAAAAAAAACAGCGCGCGAGAGAGAGCTAGGGGAGGAGGCACGGCTGGTGTTAGTATTGCCATGATGACGCACACCGCGTGCGCCGCCATTGATGCAACTTGTAACTCTGAATCCCCCCTCGCCAGGGGCGTAACTGAAGGGAAATTTGGCGCTGTCAGCGGTGACGTCATGAATTAAGATGTCCTATGGGAGGTATACGGAGTAACCGACTCCTGACAGTACGCCTTAGGCGTTCGCCGGAACGATTGCGTTGTAGTTACCGAGCGCACGAAGGTCGCTTCGCTCGCTGCAATCCCCCCCGTTTGCGAAAAGAGCACGGTTTTCAAACACAGCGAAGTAACAACTGTGACACTTGTTAGTTCGCGCTCGTCTGTACCTGTGAATACGTTTCGGGCGTCGTTTTTGTTTTAGCAGCGGGTTAAGTGTCGAGCTGTGAATCTTGTTAGTTCACTCTCGTCCTGTGCGTGTTGTTTTCGTGCGTCATGTGTGCGTGAGGAGCGCGCTGCACGTTTCGACCTGCTTGCCACTCGTCACTTGACATTCCAATTTGTTGCTATCGCATTCATTGCTTCGCCTTTGTGGCGAAACTGTGACTTTTTTACCATGTATATATATTGCCCTTTATGTGTTTCCTTTGTAAGGTGTATCAATACTCTTGCTCTCTTTATTAGGGAAATATTGTTGATACTTGCAACTACAAGTTTCATTCTGCGGTTCTGTACACCATCATCATCATCATCATCATCATCATCATCAGCCTGTCTACGCCCACTGCAGGGCAAAGGCCTCTCCCATGTTTCGCCAATCAACTCGGTCCTGTGCTTTCTGCTGCCACGTTATACCTGCAAACTTCTTAATCTCATCTACCCACCTAATTTTCTGTCTCCCCCTCACGCGTTTGCCATCTCTTGGAATCCAGTCAGTTACCCTTAATGACCAGCGGTTATCCTGCCGACGTGCTACGTGCCCGGCCCATATCCATTTCTTCTTCTTGATTTCAACTATGATATCCTTAACCCCCGTTTGTTCCCTGACCCACTCTGCTTTCTTCCTGTCTCTTAAGGTTACACCTATCATTTTCCTTTCCATCGCTCGCTGCGTCGTCCTCAGTTTAAGTTGAACCCTCTTTGTAAGTCTCCAGGTTTCTGCTCCGTAGGTAAGTACCGGTAAGATGCAGCTGTTATATACCTTCCTCTTGAGGGATAGTGGTAGACTACCATTCATGATTTGATAATGCTTGCCGAATGTGCTCCATCCCACCCTTATTCTTCTAGTTATTTCACTCTCATGGTTCGGCTCCGCGGTTACTACCTGTCCTAAGTAGACGTACTCCTTTACAACTTCCAGTGTCTCGCCACCTATTGCAAAGCGCTGTTCTCTGCCAAGATTGTTCCACATTACTTTAGTTTTATGCATATTAATTTTCAGACCTACTCTTCTACTTTCCGTATCCAGTTCAGTAATCATAAGCTGTAATTCGTCTCCCGCGTTACTCATCAATGCAATGTCATCAGCGAATCGCAGGTTACTGAGATACTCTCCATTAACTCTTATCCCTAACTCTTCCCAATCTAGGGCCCTGAAAACCTCCTGTAAACACGCGGTGAATAGCATTGGAGAGATTGTGTCTCCCTGCCTTACGCCCTTCTTTATTGGGATTCTGTCGCTTTCTTTATGGAGGACTATAGTGGCTGTGGATCCGCTGTAGATTTCTTCCATTATGTTTATATACGCTTCGTCGATGCCCTGATTCCGCAGTGCCTGAATGACTGCTGATGTCTCCACCGAATCAAATGCCTTCCCGTAATCTATGAAGGCTATGTATAGGGGTTGGTTGTATTCCGAGCATTTCTCTATCACCTGATTGATAGTATATATATGATCTGTTGTTGAGAAGCCTGTACGAAATCCTGCCTGGTCCTTTGGTTGATTGAACTCTAATGTCGTATTAATTCTGTTAGCAATTACTTTTGTAAATAGCTTGTAGACAACGGACATTAAGCTGATGGGCCTGTAGTTTTTCAGGTCCTTGACGTCCCCTTTCTTATGGATCAAGATGATGTTGGCGTTCTTCCAAGAATCTGGTATCGTCCCCGTAGAGAGACACTTCGTATACAGGGTGGCTAGTTTTTCTAACACAATCTCTCCAGCGTCTTTTAACAGGTCTGATGTTACCTGATCCTCACCAGCGGCTTTGCCTCTTTGCATTCCCTTTAGGGCTTTCTTTACTTCTCCTGTCAATACTGGTGGGATGTCCGATTCCTCTGGGCTATTATTGCTTCTTACGTTATCATCCCGACTGTCTCGGCTGCTGTACAGATCTCTGTAGAACTCTTCCGCCACCTCAACTATTCTATCCATATTGGTTGTGACCTTGCCTTCCTTGTCCCTTAATGCATACATCTGATTTTTGCCTATGCACAGTTTTGTCTTCATAGCTTTGAGGCTTCTTCCGTTCTTTATAGCATGCTCAATTCTCTCCATATTATACTTTCTTATGTCGGCTACTTTACGCCTATTGATTAACTTGGAAAGCTCCGCCAGCTCTATTTTGTCTGTTGCATTTGAGGCTTTCATGGTTTGACGTTTCTTAATGAGGTTTTTCGTCTCTTGGGATAGCTTACCAGTGTCCTGTCCAACGACTGTACCCCCCGACTTTCACTGCACACTCCTTAATGATACTAGTCAGATTATCATTCATTGCGTCAACGCTAAGGTTGGTTTCCTCGGTTAAAGCCGCGTACCTATTCTGAAGTGAAACTCTGAATTCCTGCGTGATGATGGAATTGGGTAAAAAAGGCCTGGGGTGCAGCCTCACTGGCGACCACAGCCAGCAATGCACTCCCTCACCAGAGCAGGATTGGCCACCCTGGTGCAGTACTTGGCCACTACCTCCCACATGAATACACCAATTAACCCTCGGCCCTCAGTCCCCAGCGGCTGCGAAGCAACTGACCAAGGCGGCGGTCAGACCTGCGACGCAGCGGAGGGTGCTAAGAATCTCTGGGTCCGGACAGGCCGCCATTGGAATCTGAACTTGGCTACGTTTAACGCCAGAACTCTATCTAGCGAGGCGAGTCTAGCTGTACTATTCGAGGAATTAGAGGGTGTTAAATGGGATGTAATAGGGCTCAGTGAGGTTAGGAGGACACATGAGGCTTATACAGTGCTAAAGAACGGACACGTCCTATGCTATCGTGGCTTAGCTGACAGAAGAGAACTAGGGGTGGGGTTCCTTATTCATAAAAATATAGCTGGTAATATAGAGGAATACTATAGCATTAATGAGAGGGTGGCATGTATCGTAATTAAGTTGAATAAGAGGTACAAGATGAAGGTGGTACAGGCCTACGCGCCTACATCAAGCCATGATGATCAACTGGTTGAACGCTTCTACGAAGACGTAGAATCAGCAATGAGTAAGGTAAAGACACAGTATACTGTACTGATGGGTGACTTTAATGCAATGGTAGGCAAGAAGCAGGCTGGAGATCATGCAGTTGGGGAATATGGCATTGGCTCTAGAAACGCCAGAGGGGAGTTACTAGTAGAATTCGCAGAACGCAACAATTTACGGATCTTGAATACCTTCTACAGAAAACGGGCTACTCGTAAGTGGACGTGGAGGAGTCCTAATGGCGAAACTAAAAATGAAATAGACTTCATAATGTGTGCCCACCCGGGCATTGTACAGGATGTGGAAGTAGTTAACAAGATCCGATGCAGTGACCACAGAATGGTAAGATCTCGAATTCACCTAGACTTGAGGAAGGAACGGCAGAAACTGATCCGCAAGAAGCCGATTAATGAACTAGCTCTGAGAGGGAAAGTACAGGAATTCAGAGTTTCTGTACACCACCACTAACCAAATTTTTGTGTTTACTACAAGTTAAGTACTTTCCTTTTTTTGTTTTTTTCTTTGTTTAATCGAATTCAAGTGACTGATGTTAGAAGAGAAACATTATTTCTTGCATCATGATATAAAATTTCAATTGCTTACTTCTGTTTGCTTTGAGTAGAACTAATACAGTTTCTGTTATGTATACTTCTAATGGGACCCGCACTAGCCTTTGGCTATGGCACCACACAGTTTCTGCATATTTTGTATAAGATATGTGGGCAATAAAGAACATTCATTCATTCAAATGCAATGAATATGAAACACTAGTGAAGCTGTGATAAACAACTAGAGCAAAAGGTAAGCTATAAAAAAAACGAAATAAATGAATTAACAAAATGAATTATGCAGTAACTATTACACAAGCTCATAATGACATACTTATGATGACAGCGAGAACAGTTTTCGAACTTTTTTTAAAGTGTCTACCGGTTAGATGAAGACCAGACTGTATTGCAAAGAGTTTCACAATGAAATGGCTCTAAATAACAAAAAAAATATAAGCCGTGATTAGTGCGAACTCGCGGTAAAGTAAACTTCTTTCTGGCTTACAACGTGTGTGGTTAGTCCGCCGCGTTGATGCAGTGGTTATGGTGCTCGGCTGCTCACCCGAAGGCCGTGGGTGCGATCCCCGCCGCGGCAGTCGTATTTCAATGGAGGCGAAATGCTAGAGTCCCATGTATTGTGCGATGCCAGTGCAGGTTGAAGAACATCAGATGGTCAAAATTTCCGGAGCCCTCCACAACGGCGTCCCTCATAATCATATAGGGGTTTTAGGACGTAAAACCCCAGTTATTATTACGTGTATGGCGAGTGTTTCTTATTAAGTCGCGGTTGATGTGGTCGAAATGCAGCTGAAGAATTATAAATTAAAAAAAACAGACAGTTACCATTTAATTGAAATAATTTCGTAAGACGTAAATTGTTGTCTTACCCAAGTAATCAACTAGTATTACAGAAAAGCGAGGGATGAAAGTAATCATACATGATCTGCTACCTTCATGAAATGTATGTGTTCCTCCAGGTAGCCGAAAGTCTGCCACTGCGGCTGACCTCTGGACGTAGGGGCCTCAGATGCTTCTTTTGCACTTTTTACCTCACGAGAAATGTTTTTTAGTCATGTTTACGTCGCACGGAATCTCGCAGTACCAGAGTAATGGATCTTGATTCGTGCGCTCTGGCACACAGTGGCGGAAACAGTTGCGTGGCATAGCGGAACACGCTACACGGCAAGGACGTCGACACATTTATGCTACCATGCATGTGGACAAACGGCGTGGGAACGAGCCGCGACATCTCTCCGACCAGCACAGGGAACTCGTTTCATATTTAATCGCGGCGCCTTCATGGAGGGACACCTGTCCCGTAACCATGCCACCCCCCCGAAAAGAAAGCGGTGGCAACTGTGAACCTGAATCGAATCGCCCAGAATTGACCGAATTCAATACACTTACTAAGAGTTCATTTAAATCACTGTTAATTCAACATAAAATTGAATTTAGCTGATTGCCTTTCAATTTCTCTGATCTTCTCAAAGTGTGCTATTACTGGAGTGTACCGATGTTGGTGACGTATTATTAAAAATCATTTCGTATCAATTTTTTACCCATGTTAATGACCTGAAATCTGCTGGTGTTCTCAATTTTGATTTCACAAGTTATCCTCCCAAATCTCATTTACTTCCGAATATTACCCTGGTATTTTCTTGAGTGATGGGCGTTAATGCAATTAAATTTTTAGTATGCAAGATAGCAACTTGAATTGCATTTGTGTTCCGCTTTTGCATATATGTGTTATTGTGTCGTGTTAATTTGCTGTGGTATTGTGTTATGTTGTAAGATGGTAATGTTCATGTCTTTATTGTGCAAATAATCTGTTCGCTGCTGCCAAATCTGTGAACGGAGCAGGAGCCCCTGTCAGGCCTTGGTGCCTATTGCTCTTGCCAACTTTCTGTAATGTTACAGAAGAAATGAAGTCTGTCTGTCTGTCTTTCTTTCTTTCTTTCTTTCTTTCTTTCTTTCTTTCTTTCTTTCTTTCTTTCTTTCTTTCGTTCGTTCGTTCGTTCGTTCGTTCGTTCGTTCGTTCGTTCGTTCGTTCGTTCGTTCGTTCGTTCGTTCGTTCGTTCGTTCGTTCGTTCGTTCGTTCGTTCGTTCGTTCGTTCGTTCGTTCGTTCGTTCGTTCGTTCGTTCGTTCGTTCGTTCGTTCGTTCGTTCGTTCGTTCGTTCGTTCGTTCGTTCGTTCGTTCGTTCGTTCGTTCGTTCGTTCGTTCGTTCGTTCGTTCGTTCGTTCGTTCGTTCGTTCGTTCGTTCGTTCGTTCGTTCGTTCGTTCGTTCGTTCGTTCGTTCGTTCGTTCGTTCGTTCGTTCGTTCGTTCGTTCGTTCGTTCGTTCGTTCGTTCGTTCGTTCGTTCGTTCGTTCGTTCGTTCGTTCGTTCGTTCGTTCGTTCGTTCGTTCGTTCGTTCGTTCGTTCGTTCGTTCGTTCGTTCGTTCGTTCGTCCGTCCGTCCGTCCGTCCGTCCGTCCGTCCGTCCGTCCGTCCGTCCGTCCGTCCGTCCGTCCGTCCGTCCGTTCGTTCGTCCGTCCGTCCGTCCGTCCGTTCGTTCGTTCGTTCGTTCGTTCGTTCGTTCGTTCGTTCGTTCGTGCGTCCGTCCGTCCGTCCGTCCGTTCGTCCGTCCGTCCGTCCGTCCGTCCGTCCGTCCGTCCGTCCGTCCGTTCGTTCGTTCGTTCGTTCGTTCGTTCGTTCGTTCGTTCGTTCGTCCGTTCGTCCGTCCGTCCGTCCGTCCGTCCGTCCGTCCGTCCGTTCGTTCGTTCGTTCGTTCGTTCGTTCGTTCGTTCTTCCGTCCGTCCGTCCGTCCGTCCGTCCGTCCGCCCCTTCCTTTCTTTCTTTCTTTCTTTCTTTCTTTCTTTCTTTCTTTCAACCTTCACTTCATAGCTGCGCTCATATATGGTGCTACTGCCTGAGCGCTTCGCGTGGAAGTGATTCCCACAATGCGTGGGATCTGCGGAATTTTTGGTTGTCACTTTATTTCCTGCTCTGTGTTCCACTTTTAAGGCGAAAGCCTTTAATGTCTCATGTTCACGTCCGTCCGTCCGCGTCCGGCATCCGTCCGTGTCCGTCCGTCCGTCCGTCCGTCCGTCTGTGTCCGTCTGTGTCCGTCTGTCCGTCCGTCCGTCCGTGTCCGTCCGCCCGTCCGTACATCCATGAGTCCATCCGTCCGTGTCCGTCCGTCCGTCCGAGCCCTGGCACGGAGCCAGGTGGCCGCCGGAGTGCGCAAACGGACGCCGGTCGCGTCGGACTCTACAGCACTCGCGCTTTGCTTGCGTAGCGTCGCTGTGCCTAGCGTTTGAAATCATTCTGACCGACGCCGTCTCAGTGGACACAGGTGTTCGCGGAACACACTTTAGGATTTACAAAAGGTCCGTCAATTTAAGCGCTGGAACGCGGATGGCGTTTGCGCGATGCGCAAAGCGCGAGAAAATACGAACGCATGCGAACGGAGAAAGATTAGTCTCGCGTCTCGCTGCGATTCGCGGTAAGAAATTAAAAAAGAAAACACGCACACATGCGGTTTGTGTGTTATACCACTGAGAGTGTAAAAGAAAAAAAAAGACATGGCATAGTCAGTCGAATGGCCTCACGCTTTCGCCGTACACACTTTGGAATGTACAAAGTGTCCAATTTTTTTCTTAATAGCAATTAATCAAGATTTCCGGAGGAGTCCCGGACTTTGGGACCCTTCTCTGCACGCAAGTAATTGTGATATATGTTATGAGCTCAAATTAAAAGTAAAACTGAAGCTGAATTAGTACGTTGCTGGAAATGCGACCGTTAGATCTCCCTTCAGATTTCCTACAACTAGTGCGCTGACAGTGCCATAACAAGGGCAGCATGCACAAAGCAAGTCAATTTATGCACATAAATTTATGAAGTGTTATCAACAAATCTTTTACTGGCTGCTGTTGGACTGCAGTACGTCTAATACCGGGTGTCTGAATAAATGTGCCCAGAATCCTCAAAAATCCGGAAATTGTGATATTTGTTCGACTTCTTCACATTTAGTTCTTCAGTAGCCATAGGCATCTTAACATGGCTAAAGACATTTGGTACAGTAGTTAAGAAAGGTAACTTAACTTTTTAATCAGTGGAGTCAGGCGTTTTATGTCAAATAGGAGAATTGGAGATCATGCGAAGAACCCATCGCAGCTTTGAGGTATTATAGAAGCGGCCTCTTTTAAAAGAAACCTTAAAAGTTAAACGTTTGAAACCTCCTACGCGGTGCGAAGTCACGATTGACCAATCAAAATGTAAGGAAACGTTTGCCGAGATTGGGAGTTTTCGTGACCCATGACCTCTGTAAACTCCCTCACTTTTAAAATTACTAAGACATGTCTGAGTAAAAGGTGGTACGTGACACAGTTTTAAGCCCACCAGTCCTAAACGTAGTAAAAGGTTGTCACAATCCAATTTTACTACGTGTGGAAGCTTTCTATCGTGTGAATTTTTAAGCTCTGTTTGAGAGTTTAGTACCAGGTAACTCTAAGCTCCCTGATTTGGCGGGATTCGTCCGCCAATGAGTGCCGCTCCCATTTGCAGTGAACGTATACCCACGCGAACACTACAGTTTTTTTCAACGATTTGTATGGCAGTATCGCGCGTCATAGTTCACCCTCGTCCGCCACGGTGGATCACTGGTTACGGTCCTCAGCTGCTGACTCGAAGGTCGCGGATTCGGTCACGGCTACGGCATTTCTATGGAGGCGAAATGGCAGAGACCCTCGTACTTTGAAATGTCAGTACACGTTACAGAACACCAGATGGTCGAAATTTCCGGAGCCCTCCACAACAGCGTCGCTCATAATCATTTTATGGTGTCGGGACGTGAAACCCCAGATATTATTATTATTATTATTATTATTATTATTATTATTATTATTATTATTATTATTATGACCAACCGCCGCCTATGTCACCGACGTCCCGCCCCGCACCATCTACACGCCGTTCATCGTCTCCACGACGTCGCTCACTGTCGCCGATGTGGCCACGTCAGCTCGCAGGCGACCAGGAAAACTAGTCGTCGCAGTCCACGAGGCAAGGGCTGCGACGCTGTCGAACTGCGAAAGCCCTCAGAGAAGCCCATCGAACGTGATAGACGCGTTTGTGGAGGGTTTTCGCGCATCTGCCCTTGTAGATACTGGAGCCGCCGTATCCGTCATTGACACAAAACTTAGTCGATTACTGCGCAAAGTGACGACGCCACTTTCCGGGCTCTCCCTCCGTACAGCCAGCGCCCAAAGCATTCACCCTACAGCGGTGTGCACAGCCCGCCTCATGATTCAGGACGCGATGTACGCCGTCGAACTGATCATAATTCCTGCATGCTCTCACGACGTCATCCTAGGATGGGACTTTCTCTCCCGCCACGACGCCGTCATTCATTGCACACCAGCTGAAATAGAGCTCTCACCATTCGCTGATTTGAAGCTTTGGAACTATACAGTGGGTCGTCCTCTCCAGCGCCTTCTAGTGGGTCGCCCTCTTCGAAGAGAAAGAGCAGCTCGTGCTGAGAGTCGGTCCCCGCCTTGGCTGTCGCAGTCGTGCATCGTTGCCGAGTGTTCGCTAATAAACGTCTTAACATTATTATTATTATATCAGTTGACTATCAGCCGACACACACTAAGTGTAACAGGGACCGGCAGAAGCAGAACGAGGGAGAAAAGCAGTCTGTGAACGAAAGGGCTTGGTAAAAAGCAAAAAAAACTTGCGGGAAAGCCGTCTTGCAGATTTTCGCAAATCGTCGGGGTAGGTTGTGAAGTGAACCTGGAGAATTGCGAGTCTAAGAAGATTGCGTTGCTAACAGCCACGTATGCGCCGATCTCCTAGTTGCGTTGTCTGCATATGTGCATATGGCAAGTGTGGCCGCGCAGATCGGGCCGGATCTCACGTGTTTCTTCCATCATCGAGCGGCCGTGCACAGATGAGCGCAAGTTTCCGAGCCTGGACGCCGCGGATACCTCGCTTCTGGGCTGAATCGCAAGGAGCTACGAAAAGCACTGTCAGCGGTAACAAAAGCAAGCCAAGAAACGGGACAAAAACGGTGAGACCAACCCCGCTTCATCCGGTGTAGACGAAGCGGGGTTTATTGCACTTCATTTTACCAAGAATCAAGCAAGTGGTTCTTTCCTGGAGAGTGACCAGCTACAACTTCGAAGCGATTAGAAAAAGGCTTCGCTACGTCCAAATTGTGCCTTTCGCTACATGCGGCAACAACTGCAATACACCGAGCGCTAAGGCGAGCACCGATAGGAGGCAGAAGGATCCAACGTGCGGCCGCCGGTGCATTGCGTGTTTTAGCAATGTGAAAACCCGCACTGCGAGCCATCTCATTTGTTGTAAGTACTGTGCATCGCGTCACAAGACGCCGCAGATAGTGGATGCCTATTCCTGGTCTAAAATACCATCGACAAAAATTGCACAGGAGATGCATACTGTTGTGGCGACACAATTTGCGCACAATTACCGCGCAGCTTCCACCTTGCTATCAGGCAACCGGGCGTGACACGACCGCACGCTGCACTGCAATCGGATAAGCTGCAGCGCCACCGCAGCGTCAACCAAGGCCTACTTCAGCAGCGGTGGACTGGTGACGTTGGCCTTAGGTGACGATGCTGCTACCGCTGTTGAAAAATGCTCGTTACGTTTCTATGTTGGGATGCGTCCTTACGTCGACACGGCATCCCAAATCTGGTGACCCGGAAACCGAACAAACCGTACCGCCATGGCCGACTCGGAAGCCCTTGCTGCACTGCGCCACCAAGTACAACAACTTGAACAGCAACTGCAGGCCCGGCAACAAGTGCTCCAGCAGCAGCGCGTGCCCACTAAACCGCATTCTCCCGATGACTCCGCACCACCTCGCTCGGGCCACGCCCCCCCCAAAGCTCCGTTCCGGCGGTCACTGTCAACGCAGGCCCCGCTGCTACCATGGCCGTTGCCGACCTGGACGCCTGGCGGGTACCTGTCAAACTTCCGCCGTTTTGGGCAGACTCGCCCGAGGTTCGCCCAAATCGAGGCCCAGTTGTTCCTTGCTCATATCACGCAAGACCGGACCCGCTACGACTACGTAGTCGCCCACCTGGACGCCCGCTACGCTAACGAGGTCCGGGACATCCTTGCCCATCCACCAAAGGCCAAGGAAGGAAGGAAAACAAGAGAGAGGAAAGGCAGGGATGTTAACCAATTTGGCATAACCGGTATGCTACCCTGCACAGGGGAAAGGGATGGGGGAGATCGATAGAAGAGTAAAGAAAAAGAGAAAGAGGAGGAGCACACACGCACACACATAACATCACAGCGGAGAGCGGCAGTCTAGTGCAGTGTACGGCATCATTAAGAGTCTACAGCCGCTCATGCAAGTCTGTCAACCTGTATGAATGCATAATGAGGACTAAAACTGCGCTAAAAACACAAAGACAAAGACGAGGAAAAGAGGACTCGCGCAGACTCACAACTGAACGTTTAATGTTTGAAGGATGAAATGTATACAGTGAACATCTGATGAAATAGGATCATTGGACAGAGATACGCCTACGTCACAAAGTGGCACCTAAATATTTTAGCTCACAATTAGCAAGAGATACCGACGGTTCACTTATACACCCCCCACGTAATGTCAATTTTGAGTGCCTCGAACAACTCACGTGTGCACCGGTCCTTGTGACGAAACAAAATCTTGGTTTTATTCACAAGTGGTTGGCACAAGTCGTTGCTTCCTACTTTACACTTCCTACAGTGCTTGGACACGTGCTAGTAGCCATCTGTAGAAGAATTCTTAAGATGCTCTTTTAGCCGAATATTTATACACCTCCCCGTTTGTCCCACGTACATACACCTGCCCACAAGAAAAAGGAATTTCGTAAACCACTGCGCAGGCGCATGGGACAAACTTAGACCTATGTTCAACGTTGCAAACAAAAGGGCTGGAATTAGGTGTTTTGTCAATAACATTCATTACCCTAGCACACAATCTGGACATTTTCTGAGGCGTCGAAAACACAACATTCACACCGTATCGCTGAGCTACGTTCTTCAAATTATGAGCTACCTTATGCTGATACGGGATAACCGCAAAGCCCCCCACCCTCGTTGGCGCGATTTCGGGGTGACTGTGTGCCGTTCCTTTCAAACTTCTTAATTAGTTTTTCGCAGGTTGCTGCAATCATAGGTAACGGATAACCAGATTTAGTTAACCTGCTCAACTGCATTTGCACACTTTCCGTCACTGCATGCGCGCAAGACTTCCGCACCGCAGCATCGATGCAGGATAGAGCAATTCCGTTCTTAGCTAATTTTGAATGCCTAGATGAGAAATTTAGGGGGCTTTTCTGGGACCTAGGTTGATAGAGCCAGCAGGTATGGGATGATTAAAAACGGAGCCGAATGTCTAGGAACTGCAACTCATTGTTGCTAGGAAGCTCAACTAAGGCCTAAGCCCGATTCGCTAAAGACTTGCTTAGCTTGAAAAACTCGTTCTTCAAGCCTACCTTGAGCTGAAAAGATCAGGTAGTCGTCCACAAAGCGGAAAATACGAGAAGCAGCACTACCTATACCGCTAGAAACGACTCTATCCACTTTAGATAAAAATATATCGCTAAGCACAGGAGCCACCCGAGACCCTATGCAGACCCCCGACTTCTGGAGGTACTGCTGGCCTCGCCAGCACACGTATGTGGACGACATGTACATGCTCAGTAGTTCCAGGAAACCTTGAAGAGAAATGCCACACTGTGCGACAAAACACTACTCATCATTGTACTTCGTACTGCACTCCTTCACTGCAACCATAAGTTCTTTTTGGGGTATGTCTTTGTGTCTTTAGCGCAGTTTTAGTCCTCATTATGAATTTAAACCAACTAGCCCGACTCGGTGCTCTACTTCTGTATGAAATACCTCAAGACGGAACTCATCCGCCGTCTGTGACCCTCGGAAGACCGGAAGGCACGAGAACTTCAGTCCGCAGAACTAGACGAACGCAAACCATCGCAGCTCCTCCGCCACATGCGTGCCCTCGCAGGCAACATGGAAATCCACGATTCTTTCCTGCGAACACTTTGGCTCCAGCGACTTCCACCGCATGCCCAGGCGATCCTGCAGGCTCAGCTAAAGCTACCCCTTGACCAACTTGCCCAGATCGCTGATCGCGTCATCGACGTCTCTTTGCCGCAGTCATCACCCACCATCCAGGCTGTCGCTGCACCACTGAATACCACGGAGCTGGCGCACCACATTGATGGCATTGAGAGATGGCTCAGCTCCATTCAACGACACCTCGATGAACACCCAAAGACGCGCCCACGCTTCCACTCTCCAAGCCGCGACCGTAACACCGCCTCGTCACAACAGCCTGGTGCGCACGGCCGGTGTTACTACCACCGGACGCTTCGGGGACAGAGCCCGACAATGTCGACCACCCTGTTCTGCTCGGCACGAGGGGAAGCGCCAACGGCAGCTCGTAGGCACGGCTGCGAGCTGCCAACCTGGAAGCTGTCGCAACTTCGTCACCGACCAAGTCACAAAGCAGCGGTTCCTTGTCGATAGCGGTTCCGACATCTTCTGCTACCCACGAGCCCATCTTCAAGGTCCTCGCCCGCCGACATCTTTCGAGTTCAGCGCGGCGAACCGGTCCACAATCAAGACGTACGGCTCGCTGTGTTTGCACATCCAGCTCAAGAACCTACGCCGCGACCTTCATTGAAATTTTTGTCATCGCCGACGTCGCTGAACCGGTAATCGGCTCGGACTTTTTGGCACATTGTAATCACCTTCCGGACTGCCGCCACGATCGTCTCATCGACGCGACAGCGGGACATTTATCGCCAGGCCAGCGAACGACTACCCACCAACCAAGCATCAAAATGCTCAGTGTTGAAAATCTTTCGCCGTAACACGCCATCCTCACCGAGTTTCCCGGTTTGACGCGTCCCAGCGGGCTGCCACGCAAAGTGCAGCACACCACCGTGCACTACATCCGGACCACTCCAGGCCCCCCCCGGTCCTCTGCGCGCCCGTCGCCTTACCTCAGACCGCATGCGCATAGCCAAGGCAGAGTTCGAAGCCATGCTCCGAGAAGGCATCGCCCGTCGCTCCGACGGCTCATGGGCCTCGCCACTTTACCTTCTCCCGAAGAAGACCGATGGCTGGCGACCATGTGAAGACTACCGCGCCCTCAACGCGCGCACCATCCCGGACAGGTACTCCGTCCACCACATACAGGACTTCGCCCATCGCATTCACGGCTGCCACGTTTTCTCCGTGCTGGACTTGGTGAAGGCTTACACGCAGATACCCGTCAATCCGGACGACGTCCCGAAAACTGCAGTAATTACCCCGTTTGGCTTGTTCGAGTTTCCCTTCATGAGCTTTGGCCTAAGGAACGCAGGGCAAACTTTTCAGCGCTTCATCGACAAAGTCAGCCGCGGCCTCGACTTCTGCTTCGTCTATCTTGACGACATATTGGTCTTTTCACGTGACGCCGAAGAACACCATGGGCACCTTCGTCTGTTCCTCCAACGCCTCGATGACCACAGCCTATTCGTCAACGTCCAGAAGAGCACGCTCGGTGCTTCCACCGTCCATTTCCTCGGCCATGAAGTTTCGTTAGAGGGAACTCGACCCTTGCCTGAACGCATCTCTGACTTGCAGAAGTACCCTCAACCCACCACCGCTAACGACCTTCGCCGTTTCCTCAGCATGCTGAACTTTTATAGGCGTTTCTTACCGCACGCCGCCGACTACCAGGCGCACCTTCATGATGCCTTGGCTGCTCTACGAGGAAACCAACCCGTCACGTGGACACCGACTTTGGTGCAAATTTTTCGAGGAATACAAGGCTGCTCTCTACACCGCCACGCTTCTCTCCCATGCCCGTGCCTGACGCTCCATTGGGACTGAGTAGATCACAATCTGGTACGCTCAGGATGCTTCAGACGTGTTTGTACCCATCGAGAGGTTTCCTTAGCAGGCTCCACACAGAGATAGATCCTCATTGCCCGGATTGCGGGGAAGATTTCAGTACTTTAGCCCACACGCTCAGGCAGTGCCCCTATGTTACAGGACTTGAACAACAGCGAGGACTGGGAGAAAGCCATCACGAGCTCAACATTGTAAGACCAGTCAAAGGCTGTCCAGAGGGCCCGTGAGAGAGCGGCGAGGCATGGCCTCCCGCCTCCAACATGGGATTAGCCGACAGCAAGCCAGGGGTCCTCTGTAGGACTGCACTGGCTGGATCCTTCAGGACCTTTAATAAATTTTCTTGTCTGTCTGTCTGTCACGAGCGTGCGCGCTCAGCGTCCACAAACGAACCTCCTCCAACGCCGCTCCCCCCTCATGCTCCATGCTCTGGTCACCGTTCCCAGCATGCTCCTGTTTCATTTTTTTATGGTTGCGGAGTTCTTCTCGACGTGTGGACTGTGCATTTCGGCGCAGCTGATTGGCAGGAGTTCGGCAACCAGCGAGCCCCTTGCTTCCGGTTCTTCTTCCGCAATGTCATTTTGATATCACGAAGCTTTCACAACTCTCGACAATAATGAGAGGGACGGAATGTGCTTCAACGCAACGAACGCAGCGTCCAGACACCCGCTTTTGGGCGTACATATCGGAGGCCTTGCGTAAATTTTGATCGCGTAGGCCATCGAATCAGGTTTAATGCAGGCCGCCCTTCTAACGCACCTGTGAAGATCGGTACGCATTCCCTGCATCGTTCTCAAACATCTGTGACACATTCATGCAAGTTAAGACTGGAACAGTTCCTGTTTCTGTACATTTCGTCCACTTTCTTCTTACACTGGGAATGTGCTGGCCGGTTCGGTACATCGACGTGGTCAAGAGCGAGCATCACGGCTCAGAGCTTTTTCGAGTAACTGCGCTGTGCCGAAATGGACTGTGGACATCTTTAGATGGACACATCGAGAATAGCTCCCCAGAAGTTGTCTCTTTCTCTCCTCGAGAAGTCTCAAGAGTATTGCCTGACCTCAACGATGCGGCGTCGACCCAACTAGCTGGATAGCATATTCGTGCGGTTTTGGACTTTCTACATTTTGCATAGATAACCAAAATAGATAAGTAATATATATGGATGGGTTAACGCACGTTTTTCCTTTCATTTTTACTCGAGTAAGTCGATAGATAAATAAATTAAGGCAAAGAAAAGTTAGAATAATTGATCGCTGAGCTTTTTGGTAGGCATTCACGTTAAAACAACATGACGTGAAAACGCAGACACAAGAGTGAAGTCAAGAGAGTAACCAGTTATCTCTCACGTAGACCATCACGCGCAACTGACTGATAGGTATCGCCTCTTGCCTTGCAATGCGCAAACAAGTATTTTAAGTGCGGATCACTTTAGGGATGCTTTAGGGGCCCGGAGTGCTGTATGCTGCCATCGTACGCTCTCATCGTACGCTCTCATCGTATGCTGTCGTAGCTTGGCGAAACGCAGGCAAAACCACTTATTTCATAGCTATCTGTAGAATATTGAGAGCGCGTTCGCGCCTATAGGAGAAGTCTTCTTCTTCTTGGTCTTCGAACGCCTTGATAATATTTAGTGCGGAGCACGTTAGAGGCCCGGGCTGTCGTATGTTGTCATATGCTGTTATCGCTTGGCGTAACAAAGGCAAAACCACGTATTAAGATAGGAAAAAAGAGGAAGCAAGCAAAAAATAGAAACAGAGAGAAAGAAAGGAAAGAAATAGTACAACAAATAAAAAGAGCAAGCAAACGAAAAGAAATATATAAAGAAAGGGGAAGAAAACATAGAACAAAAGACAGAAAAAACGGAAACACAGAAAAAAAAGAGAGGAGGAAAGAAAGAGAAAACCGAAGAGAAACAAAGAGGCCTGCCCAGTTCCGCACTTCCTTCAGGTTTGGCACCACTAGTGCGAAGCTGCCGTAATTTTTTTAACGCGATAGCGTTAAAGAGCTTGTTTCGCAGAAATTCCGGCGTCGGCTTCGGCGTCGTTGGTTGTGAGCGAAAAATCATCATCTTGTCCGTGACCGAAAAATCGAGAAAGATGCAAATAAAATAAATAATAAAAATTTCCGGGTCCGAGTGAGGATCGAACCTGGGCCGTCTGCGTGGCAAGCAGGTGTTCTACCACACAGTCACCCCTCTGTTTTTTTTTTTTTACATCATGGTATTTAATAGAATGCGTATTAAAATAGTACAAAGTATCGCACACAGTTGCAGTTCCGTACAGTGCTTGTACACAGCATTGCCTCTGCTTGGAAATACAGTGAAAATAACTTCCATGCTTCGCAAACGCAAGCGTCCTTTATATAGGCGTCGCCATATAACATGTAATATCCCAGGAATATTGCGTGGTGCAAGTGTACATTGCAATCGGGCGTCAGAATGTGTGACTATCATAACGATTTCGTTGTTTACAGCCGGCCACCCATTACAAACGGCACACAGCTTACTGTGCGTATTCCCTTAACACCACGTAGCGGGTGCATAGCAAGTATGCACTAAGTGGTTGAAGTACGCACTCGGGACAGGATATTGCTATCGCGTTCAACTCTTAAAGGCGAAGATTTAGGGTCCCCCCAATTTTTGTACCTTCTTTTCCGCCGCTGTACGATTTTTCAGTTTGCGGAGTTTGCGGTGTCTTGACTACTCTCTTGTGTCTGTGTTTGCACACCCGTTCTTTTTAAAGCCCATAGACAGCCTCTGAAAATGCAACATCGAGCTCGTTATTCTCTTGTGGCGTTTCTTATTTTTTTTTTATTGCGATAGCAATTATAAGGACACTCTCGGCTGATTTTTGCCGTCGCCGTCATGCCCCGGATATATATATGTATATATATATATACAAGGCACAAAGAAAAATAAATCTGAAGACGAATGCACCCGACTAGGGATTCGATCCAGCGACCCCTCGTTCCGCAGCGCTATGCGTTAGACCACTCAGCCACGCACCGTGCATGCGCCGGCATTGTAACCAGGGTTGCCAGGTACTCAGAGAGCAACCCGCCAAATTCAGCCCCAATAATAGCCCAAAAGTAGCCAAATGTAATTCATAAAAATAGCCCAAAGTAGCCAAAAAGAATTCATTATAGAAAAAGGTTTGTGTTTATTATTTTAATATAGAGTTTATAAATGAACAATACAATGAAATGAAGCAAGATTAACAAATAAAAGCCAGATTAAAAATTGGGGGACCCTTGAGCTTCGCCTTTACGCGATAGCGATATCCTGTCCCTAGTCCGTACTTCAATCCCTTAGTGCACACTATGTAATGCGTAGCATGTTTTAAACCACGAGAAATTATGCGCGGTAAATGCGGGAAATGTTTTCGAAGTTGCTATGCACCCACTACGTGGTCTTAAGGGAATACGCGCAGTTACGTGTGTGCCTTTTGTAATAGGGTACATGGCTTTGAACTACAATGTCGTTATGATATTCACATCTTCTGACGCCCGATATCTATGCACGCTTGTACCACGCTATAGTACTGTGATATTATATGTTGTATTGTGACGCCTGTATACAGGACGCGCGTGTTTGCAAAGCATGAAAGTTATCTTCACTCCAATTTCAAGCAGAGGAAGTTATTTTATGTGTAACCACAAGCAGAAGCGTGGCTGCGTGGTAGAACACCTGCTTGCCACGCAGACGACCCGAGTTCGATCCTCATTCGGACCCGGAAATTTTTATTACTTATTTTATTTCCATCTTTCTCGATTTTTCGGTCACGGACAAGATGATGATTTTTCGCTCACAACCAACGACGCCGCCGCCGACGCCGGAATTTCTGCAAAACGAGCTCTTTAACGCTGTCGCGTTAAAACAAGTAACACCTTTTGTAGAGAGTTACCGATATGACATGCATGTCTTCGAGTCTGCTGCTCCTCAATGCAAGAGCGCATATCTGCTGCAAAAAGCAGAAACTGAAGTGAAATGCCGCCTTACTTACTGGCATTTGTATTTTATTGTTGCTCTTTGTAGGTAGATCATGTGGCCCTTCCTCTGATCATGTGGCCCTTCAAAACGACCTAGACCTCGTTAGCAGTTGGTGTGCTAAGTGGTTAATGAGCTTGAACACTTCAAAATGTAAAATAATGTCCATTTCCCGAAAAACCTCGATTTCCGCTTTTTCATACAAAAATTAACAATAGCGAAGTATCTCGAACCACCTCATACAAATATCTAGGGGTTATTATTGACTCTAAACTTTCATGGTCCTCCCACATAACTTCCATTTGTTCGAAGGCGTCCAAAACACTTGGTTACTTGCGTCGAAATCTCCGTTACTCCACAATGAGCGTCCGCAAACTAGCCTATTTAACATTTGTACGTCCACAGTTAGAATATGCCTCACCAGTTTGGTCACCTCATCAACTCTATTTAACACAGATGATCGAAGCCATTCAAAACAGAGCAGCCCGCTTCATCACTCAGATCTACCAACGTCATAGCAGTGTTTCACAAATTAAACGCGATATCGGTTTACAGCCACTGGATATCCGCCGCAGGATAGCCCTTCTTGTGTTGTTTCACAAGTACATTCATTGCAGAAATCCATCTCCTTTCCCTCTACACACACCAAATCGCATGTCAGCACGCATGCGAAATCAGCGCAGCTTTATGCGTATTTTTGGCAAAACACGCGCATTCAACCTGTCTGCTTTGCCACAAGCAATCGCACTGTGGAATGATCTTCCCGACGAGATAGCTTCAGTCACTAACAACAAGGCGTTCCGCGAGCGACTACTCTCCCACTACACCTAGCATCATTTCAGAGACATTTACAATGACGTGCATTTAATTAGTGACTATATTTTCTTTGTATTCATTGTGTTATTATTGCTATTAGTGTCGCTTTTATGTTGTGCCCAATTTGTATAGTTCAACTGTGTACGTTTTCATTTTTCTTTCTTTTCTCTGTATGCCCCCCCTTACCCTATGCTCTAACGAGAGCCTGTAAGGTATGTTAAATAAATAAATAAATAAATAAATAAATAAATAAATAAATAAATAGATAATCAACTTTGTGAAGGGTCTATCGGGTTAATTTGTCTGTCTTCTTTGAAGTGAGGCCACAATCTCAGGATTGTAGCCAAAGGAAAGGGGAACCACATGGATTAGAATAATGGCTTGTTTATTACTTAAAGCGTATAACTAAAGCTAAACGATGCGCATCCCATCGAACGCTTATGTCGGAACTTACTTGAAGTGAAACAAATCTAAAGTGGTAAGTGGCATCCTTTAAAACCAACGGTGATGCGTAGAGTTCGGTGACTGCAGGCATAACGCTTAAAAATAATTTAAGCCTCTTGGCGTGTGCTTACATTTACACTTTGATTGAAATTCTCAAATTTAATTTATCCGCCGTGAGAATGAATGACTCAGCAGCCACGCGAAACCGGCAAAGGAAGCTCCGCTTTGAAAGGAAAGGAATGCATTATTACTGACAGCCGCAACTGTCTGGTGAAGGCTGCTGATACCTAAAGAATGCAAAAGGACAGGGAAAGTATGGTAGAAAGAATGAATGAAAGATAACTATACACGTAAACACTTGATTCACATCAACACTGAGACACAACAACCAATAAAGAGGAGAAAAGGCACTGGAAAATCACTCTTTGAAGCGAAGGCAGGTAATAGCCCAAAAGTAGCCAAATAGCCAACGGCCAAAATGTCCCGCCAACTCCAGAAAAAAGGAGCCCAATTTGGCTATTTATAGCCCAACCTGGCAACCCTGATTGTAACGGCAAGCTATTTATAGACACCATTTACCGCTGGCGGTATACAGGTCTCGGGGGAGGTTGAGGGTGCTTTCTATCACGCAACGCTCCTGCATTTTCTTTCGATTTGAAAACTGCCCTTGAGACGCGCACAAAAAGGGGCCCCTTTCTGTACCCACTCGTTGTCGACACTTTCAGCGTGTTGCTGAAACACAAAGGCGTAACAACTGTGATAGGTGTTCACGTTTGTCCTGTATATACTTGCGCTTCCTTTTCGAGCGTCCTTCTTCGTGCTTCAGCGGGTAGCTGCAAGTATCGAGCTGCTTGTCGTTCTACGTGAGACATTCCAATTCCTTGCTATCGCATTCATTGCTTCGTCCTTGCGGCGAAACTGGGACTATTTTTTTTTTGGTGCTTTTCGTGACGTCAGAATGGTGATCCACGGGACAGAATTAGGGCACATACTTTCGACTGGTCTATAGAGAATTAGCAGTTGTAAATTGTATCCTATCCTGCTTTGTCATGCATTCGCTTACCTGTTCTTCCTCCCCTCGCAAGATTATCGTGCGCGATGAACTGAGTTCGCTCCATTTTGTGAGTTTCCGATAGCGCAAGCGCAAATAACAGCGTGTAGCCGAAAAATCGAAATCCTTATAGGCTCAACGCCCAGCGCTAACATTGTAACGTGCTTTATGAAGAAATAAGCGTCGAGGAGATATCGCCTGTCAGAATTGTAGTGAAAGCGAGAACGCAACCAATAAAGAGGTGCCGGATGATTTGATTCTTCCAACAGACGATCTCTTTACAGCGAAGACGATGCAGCTCTCGAAAAAAAAAAAAAAAACCGGGGCCAGCCTGCTTTCATGGTTTTTACATTTTTTTTATCGCGATAACAATTACACGGACACTCTGTACAGGTTTTCATCGTCGCGGTCATGTTCCGTATTAAGTCCAAGTCCTTAACTATTATACACACATCGTATGCTGTACCCGCCAGTAAAAGCTCGCGAGCGCTAGCGAGGAACACGGCTGAAGCATAAATTAAAGAAGCTGCCTATCTCCGTCGCACGGAGGGTGCGTACGATAACATCACTCAGCGTACGAGGCCTGCCGTCTATTGCTCCTTAACCAGAAAGCAAGTGCCTTGTGCGTCTTTCGCTGGACGAACTAGTATGAAGTGACGCCGGGGTAAAGGGGCTGCGTGGCTCGAGCCGCAAATGTGAACTTTGACTATTAGAGCGCGGTCATGAGCGCTGGCGAGCGCGCTAACTTGTCAGGGATCAGTAAACGGCTCGTATACTCTTCTACGCACTGTGACCTCACCCCTTCGTGCTGCGAGCACTGATACGACAAACTGCACTAAAACCACTACTCTCACGTTAACAAGGCTACCATACGGTAGCCGAAACGTCATTTTTTAATGTTATAAACCTTTTCATTTTGGTCGGCGCTCATTCTTTTCGTTTCTTCACGTGAACCGGCCGCATTCCCTAACTCTAGCATTTTGCAGTTTCGTGAGATCGGATGAAAAAGAGTAAGCTACTAGCCTTAGTTCGCTATAACATTACGACCATGTTGCTATCGCATTGACTGCTTCGCCCTTTCGGGGAAACTTTTTTTTTTTAATTTAAGGGACAAATTTCTCGCCCTACCAACTCTTGACTAATAATAATATCATGGAGGTTACCTTCCTGCAAACCTTTTTTCAACATCCCAATTTCCTCAATCTGAGCAAAACGGCACACGAAAACATCTCGGAATAGCCGCTCCTATCAGCCGCCACACGTCGACGCGTACGCTCCGTGTGTGCACATTATTCTAGTTCACTATAGTGCACATGCAGATAGCGCCTAGCCTTCAACATGGCGGAAACGCGTAAGGCGGCCGCTAGATGGCAGCAGATTTTGCATAAGGTCTACACAAATTTTGGTATATATCAAACTAGCGAACTGGACGCAAGCGCACCATGAGCGTGGCATGTTAATGGCATTGTAGATGACATGCATGCCAAGATTTTCTTGTTACCAGGTGCCACTTATGTTCGCTTAATTATTTACCTCGAATCGCAGCGAGACGCGAGACCAATCTGCCTCCGCTTCGCATGCGTTCGTATTCTCGCGCTTTGCGCATCGTGCAGACGCCATCCGCGTTCCGAAGTTTAAATTGACGGACACTTTGTCAATTCCAGAGTGTGTTCCTCGAACGCCTGTGCCCACTGAGACGGGGTCGGTCAGAATGGAACGTGATGCACACGTCTCCCTCTTTGCATGATTAGAGACGCCGGGCACAGCGACGCTACGCAAGCAAAGTGCGAGCGCTGTAGAGTCCAACGCGACCGGCGTCCGTTTGCGCGCCCCGGCGCCCACCTGGCACAGGGCCAAGACACGGCTGGAGGGACGGACGGACGACCGGACGGACGGACGTGAGCATGAAACATTAAAGGCTTTCGCCTTAAAGATTTTGTGTATATCAAGCTAGCGAAACGGCCACGAGAGTGTCATGAGCGTGGCATGCAAGCCATGTTGCACATGACATGTCATGATTTTCATATTATCACTTGTTTTTATGCTCGCCATGCAGTCACGTCACTCAATACTAAATTTGATGTATATCAAACTAGCGAAACGGCCGTCAGCGCGCCATGAGTGTGGCATGTAAATCATGTCATGTCCAGGAATTCGAGACATCGACAACTAGCGCCATCTGTTGTGTGGCTGCCGAGTGACTATCGTCACTGCAGCCGGCTGATCTCGGAGGCCACGGTCACTGAATGGGAAACTGCTTTTAAACATTTATTGCGGTGCAGCGCTTCAATATACGCTTAAATCACTTCGCCTATGTAATCTGGGCGTCATTACCTCACCATGCGAGATGTTTTGTTCCATTCGTATAAAATTCCTGGGTTCGAGAGCCATTTTTACGTTCTATGTGAAACTTCATAGAAGATAATTTAGAATTTTATATAAAAAGAATGCGGCGTCACCCGCTTAAATCACTGAAGTGGCATAATCTCGATGACCCATTCTTCGTACGCGTGAAGTTTGGCTTATGTCGGCAAAGTTTCTGAGGTTCGACGGGTGCTTTTGTAAGAAGGCGCCCTGCAGTGAAACAACTGTATAGGGACGCCAGCGCTTCATAGTGCTTTCGGTTGCCCCAAAATGCGTGAAAATTGCATAGTTTTTTACACAAGGTTGTTTTTGATGAAGGTGCAAAAGAGAGGGACGGTATGAATCCTGTGGAGGCCTAAAATTGATACCTAACAATAAGGCGTAGTGTAAACGAAGCAAATGATTAAAATTAGAATGGTGGTTCCTCGTAATTGAAAGCAATAACTAGCAACAATTGAGCTCGTACGAACCTTGCTCTACAGGGCATACGTAATCCAATGTACGTGTGAATTCAAAAATTCATGCAAATTTTATGGGTGAAAACAGTCGGTGTGAAGGGACACTTATTATACAGAGAAATTATATCAATGCAATTAATTTTGATTCTAGGATGGATGACAGTGGTATGTGAAAAACTTGTTGTAGAAGTAGTAGCCGTCAGTTATTAACCATAGCTATTTATGAAAAAAATTTTTTATCTGTCTGAGGTTAGTGGCGATTAGTCTAAAACAAAAAAAATGTTGACAGCTTGCGCTAGAGGCGCAAGGCTCTCACAGCCAGGGCTGGGCAAAGATACTTTGAAATTGTATCGCGATAAGATACAAGATACTCGGGCAAGAAGTATTGGAGATACAGATACAAGATACTTCCGGAATGAATGTATCCGATACGATACTTCCCAATTGTATCTTAAGATACTTCGATACATTTGTAAATTTGCTATTATACATGTATATAATGACGCTGCAAATGCCTATGTACAGAAGTAATAATGAGAACTAACAGACAAAGATGCCAAGGAAAGTATAGGGGAAGCTATTAGAAGTAATTGTAATGTAAATGTGAAGAAAGGAAAGTGGACGAAAAGATAACTTGCAACCGGCAGGATTCCGAACCTGCGACCTTCGAATAACGCGTCCGATGCTCTACCACTGAGCTACGGTGGCGGTCATCCCTCCGTCCACTTTATAGGGTATATATGTTTACTTAAACGTGGGAGCATCAGTCAGCGCCGCCTGTTGCCATTACGGCGAGTGTGGAACACTCTTTTTTGCCTGTAGGCGTCACGTAGTACGTGATCTTATTAAGAGCGGGCTTGAATATCTGGGACCCATATCAAAAATACCTCATCAACGCTCTTGAGTCTTTTCAAAATCGCGCAGCACGATACATTCATTCATCCGACTCATATGACATAAGCATATCCGCCCTAAAAGATAAATCTGAGTTGCAGTCACTCTTACACCGTCGTACGATAGCCAGCCTTGGTCTCTTTCATAAATTTTTCTACAGTTCACTTAATCACATGCCGTACATCACCCCACCCGCGAGAATATCGCAACGCACTGGTCATCCGCTACAGGTTTTAAGACCACGCTCACACACAACTACCTTCTCTGCTTCATTTTTCTCCCGAACAGCGTCAGATTGGAATGCCCTTCCCCATCATGTTGTATCAACAAGTAACCACCATATGTTCAATGCTGCTCTGCCTTCTGTGTTGCCAAATTAATTGCCATTGATTATACGAAGTCATCGCTGACTGTAGTCAGTGTCAGTATTTATTTCTACAGTGTTTATTTTTGTTGGTGTTGTATTTATTTGTACAGTGTTATTTTTGTGCGAGATCCATTGCCACATGCAGTTGTTTTTTCTATTGTCACCAAATTAATGAACCTTTCTTGTACAGTGAACTATTTTTGAACTCCTTACTTAAGCGTGTTTTCGTTTGCACAGTGTATCAACATTTTTTTTTAAATCTTTTTTTCAAAGTTCCATTGGTTTTTATTATGAATTTCCCATTGCATGATGTACCCCACCCCTTATGTAACACCCCTATAAACGGGGCCTTTAAGGAAAATAAACTGAACTGAACTGAACTGAACTGAAGAAGTGTTTGCTTGAGAATGTCTTAACTGCGGCCAACTTTGTTTATTTTAATGAAATATCTGTTTGAATCCCGAAAGTTATGTCTTTCTTGCTTAATGCATATTAGTTTCATTCCGAAAGAAGTTATTGGCATTTGTTTACTTGACAGCTCTTCATGAGCTGCGGTATCAGTAGCTTTTACTTGACACTTTTGTAATTAATGGTTGTCGCTGCTCTACTTGGCGACCAGCCAGCGGGTTGCCGTCTAATTGCAAGACTTCAATAAGAAGCCTTCGCAAGACGGCACAAATACCGAAGCAGGGTCTTACCTTGTCCGTAAGCGTGTTACCGATTTCGTAGTACTGCATCACCCGAAAGCCGTAGAGCAGCAATAACGCTGGTAGCGATATTTTTTGTGAATCAGCATGTGAAGAAGATAACTACCGAGTCAGCGATCACAGTTCACTGAGGACATAAAACTGCAGTGATTTTTCATATCCTACCTATCAACTTGCGTAAAGTGTTCGTTAGCAACATATTCACTAACGTGTAGTCTTTTACCACTTCGCCTCTGAGAAAACTTGTGCCGCCCAGAAGCTTCCCAGATGCACTGTACGCGGGCAAAAGCGTCGCAGGATATCACTGCTATTCACACTTTTGCAACTTCTAGCTTGCTTACCTTCTATTTTGTAACACACACACACAAAAAGGAAAGGCTTTACAGGGACCTACGAAAAGGAAAGCGAATATACCTAAGTCAAATAGCAAGGCAGTTCCGCAATAAAACATTACAGTGCATAGGTATACAGGGTGTTTCACTTAAGTACAACGAATCATTAAAAAAAAAGCAAGCGTTTAACCGCGACTGAATGAAACCAATGATATATGGTTTACCGTCATGGGGCGCTCGTTATGGTATTTTTGCATTGCCCTTTGTTAGTTGATTAACTATGCTCAATTATGCAACATTTTTATTATTTAATTTTGAGTAGGGTGCACTTCGTCACATCGTAGAACGCATTTAAAAACTTCTCGCATAATTGAGCACGAAGAACAAAGATACAGAACGCCAAATATCATCTGTTACATTGATATTTATTCTATTGTATATAACATCGACACCGGCAGTGCGACGGTTGTTAGAATCTAATTTGCACATAAGTCAATCTGATTGTGTGCAAGTCAAGCTTACATCCACGAGATCTGTCAAATCTCTGTGTGAAAGCAGCGAGACGCAAAACAACCCCATTCTTGCATTCTTGAGACTTTGCAACGAAGCACCACGCAAGACAAACTTCGATAACAACACTATAGCCACATCTGACTTTGAGCGAAAGACGCCACACGCATGGGACTAGGAGCACAGAACCGTGGCTACAAACAAGGTTCATGGCACCGACACAGCTAAAAAAAATGCCCCCCACCTCCCCGAAGGGAATCGTGAGGAAATGCAAATGCATTTCGCGCGCGCTTCACTCCATTTATATATGGTGGTTGTGGTTCGAAGAAGGAAAAGGCGCCTAATTTCTGCAGCCCGGTCGGGAGCACGGCGCAGCGCCTGTTTTTTCTTGCTTTTTTTTCTGTTTTTTCTTCCTTTTTTAATTTATTTTTTTATTCTTTTTGTTCTTTTTTTCCTTTTTTTTTCTTTTTTTTAATTTTTAAAATTTTTTTTTCATATATAGCTCCGCCGAGCTCCCGCGATGCGAGCGCCCTCACGCGCTTCAAATGCATTCGCATTTAAAACTGGAGATGCGTAAAGCACGCAGCGATGGAGCGGTGTTTCCTACTGGAACATATACGCATATATACCTTATTTCCTATGTTCACTGGAGCACTCTGGTGGAAAGACAAAGGAAAGTCACTGTCGTCACCTTTATACCTTTAGTGAGGTGGCTTAGTGGCAACCGTGTC
The DNA here is from genome assembly GCA_030522465.1 of Rhipicephalus appendiculatus. Lineage (NCBI taxonomy): Eukaryota > Metazoa > Arthropoda > Arachnida > Ixodida > Ixodidae > Rhipicephalus > Rhipicephalus appendiculatus. The sequence goes on from JALIZH010020217.1 coordinate 285,529, forward strand.
ACCGTGAGAAGCAGAGTTCAGCCAACGTTTGTTGTTTCACAGGGCGGCGTTTCTGGAGCAGTATCTTGTATCTTAAGATACACGATACATTATTGAATGTATCGGAAATACAGATACAGATACTCGTTTTGCGAGACGTATCGCGATACAGATACAAGATACCCAACGAGTATCTCAGATAGTATCTAAGATACATGTATCTTCGATACTGCCCAGCCCTGCGAGTCACAGCGGAGCTGGTCGTTTCCAAGCTGGTTCTGGCTCGGCTCAATCTCGATTAAGATTTATTAGCTGAATTAGGCCAGGTGATACTCAAGTACCTCGGGTGAGCTTGTTTTGATGACACCGACTTAACTAGTTATAACTAGCACCAGTTAGACCTCACTGGGCCTAATTAGCCTCGACTCGGTCATCCATAATTAATATTTTCCTGAGCTTGGCTTCACTCATCTCATTAGGAATTTGACGTGGATTGATTGGACAAATTAGGGTTAATTAGAATTGGCCTAATCAGATCTAATTTTGCCTGACTCAATTAGACTACACCCTGTTCAACTATGGTTAATTAGATTTGACTATACTTGCCTTGGACCAGCTTAACTAGATTATTAGGATTAATTAACATGATTAGACCACATGAAACTCAAGTATCTCGGGTGGGCCTGGTTCGATCACACTAAACTTGATCAGTATTAATGATGCTTAGTTTTAATGAGCCCCATTTACACTAGGCTAGGCTTAACTAAGCTTGACACGGATCAGTAGCAATTAGTATCTTCCTCAGCTTGGCTTCACTGGCCTCATAAGGAATTCGACTCGGATTTCCCGCTTTCTGTGGCTTATACCCATTCCTGATGATGATAGTTTTCTGGTGACAGGAACCGGCATGAAAAAAGCTTAAGGATAGGCATAAATAACGGAAACACTTAAAGCATTACGAATCACTTAGCGAAAAGGCATAACCAAGAGCTGGGCGCCGGAGACGATAAGGCCATCGAGTAAAACCGTCAGTGCGCTCAGGAGAAATTGGCGAGAAAACTCTGTTTCATGACGGTGACGTGACAGAACATTCCTCGTCTGCGTAACTCTGCCGCATACATACACTTTACGTGAGGACACTCGCGAGGCGGGATCACTCCCACAAAGCTGCACTGCGCCTACCCATCAGCTGACTGACAACAACGCCCGTCTATCGGTGGAATGACTCAGCTTAAAGACGGAAAGGATTTTATCTCCCGTTTCTATAGCAACTGGCATTTTCTGGGGATTCCGAAATGCTTGGGTCGCACAGTGGTCACCTGCAGGAAGGAGCGCAAGTTTAACGCGCGCCCGACAACTGGTCTACAGCGCTGATTTATACACGCATACATCTGCCATTGAACACAACCGCAAGAACCGTTGCTGGCATTCCTCGATGAGCAGCTACGAGGTGGAACGAGTCATTACCAAGACGGTAAGATATATCATTACTCTTTTTAGGAAGCGCTAAGTTGAAAGAGAAAATCATGCGTGAATGGGAGTTTGTAGCAAATTACACAGGGTTAGAATGCAGGAGCGTTGTCAAAACCCTCGTAATTTCCCGAAAACAACAGTTTGGGGAATGAGATAAAATGTTTCCTCCCTGTGTGTACGCAAGTAACGAAACCTAGGGGACTGATCAACGCTAATGAAAATGTTCGCCTAAAAAACTTGAAAGCATCGGTTAGATTGCACCTCGTAGTCTGATGACAGCAGAGTTAATAACGCAAACAGTGATTTTATCTTCTGTGTGTCCTTACTTTCGTCCTTATTCTTAATGTGGCTGTACTGCTTTAAATTTTGTGTGTTTTATTTCGCTAGAGAAAGATAGAGAGAGAATAAAATGAGGGAAAGGCAGGGAGGTCGACCAGAATTAGTTGTTGCATGCCTAACTAACGCTGAGAACGGGCTGTTTCCTTGTACGCTGGAACCTTGTCTAACTTGCAGTGGTAAAATTCTCTGAATTTAACACAACACACGCAAATCTCGGCGTTTTTCAAGGTGCTTTCTTAGCATGTATTGATAAATTAATATTAATAATACTATTCGAGCTGACACTTTTAAAAGTTAGGAAAAGCACGTTGGTGTAAATATACGCATTCGAACGTATAATATTTACTGTCAATGTGAATATAAACAATCATTGCTTTATCGCCGCGCGAAAGCAGGCGATTGCGAGCTATTATAGAAGGAGCATTAGACAGCTTTATAATATGGCACCAAAAGCTTCGTTAGTGCAATCGCTTGCGTCTGTTGGCACTGCTCATGCGCCATACGCTAGCCTCTTGTCAGACACGTTTTATTTCACAAATAGCATGAGTACCAAAACGAACGCAACCAGGATACCCAATTCGAGAATTCTCAACTGAAACACTCTTATAGTGTGAGAAAAAAAGAGGACGGGCGTCGACTGCCAACTGAAAATTTTGATTCAAGAAAGTACATATAGATACTGGAAAGCACTAACAAATTAGGTCACAATTTCAATCACGTGCGTGACGTCAGACAGCGGATTTCCTTGTCGAACAGATCAAGCGACGGAACGCTTGCACATTTCTCGCCCCTTTTTATAAGTAGCGAAGACATCGAATATATATCTCGCGCGCCTTTGATGATAGCGTTTTGTCTGTGTTTCTTTATGTGTTAGCGCTTCTTTTCCAATTATCCGTAATGTAGCAACTATAGCCCGCCTTTCGCCGCTTGTCCAGAAAAAAACAAAACAAGAAACGCTAATGTGCATAGCTGACGAATCTCATTGACGCGCAGGACGCTTAGACGCTAAACTTTATAGCGGCCATACGATGTCATATGGACTTGGTTAATGAAGTCGATGCCTACTTCAAAGAAATAAGAAGGTTAGTGTCGAAACTGTAATTTCAGCACTTTCTATTGTGAGCTGTGCGCCTGCGTGCATCGGATACAGATTTTCAAATATGAAGCACTTATGTAGGTTTAACTGGAATATCATTACTATTTGTGGCTGATATTTAAGCACAGATGAAATATTTTGTTTTAACAATAATATCGGGAAACTTCCATTATTTTTCGTCTTTATTTCTATATTTGTGTTTTAAAAAAGTTAACATAGCTTACACGTCAGGTGCAGTGTGAAAGAGACAGCGGAGCTGATGGGCACCTAAGTAGTCCTGGCTTTGGCTGTTTTGCTAAGTTTTGCATTTCTTTCTTTCTTTCTTTCTTTCTTTCTTTCTTTCTTTCTTTCTTTCTTTCTTTCTTTCTTTCTTTCTTTCTTTCTTTCTTTCTTTCTTTCTTTCTTTCTTCTCTCTCTCTCTCTTTCTTTCTTTCTTTCTTTCTTTCTTTCTTTCTTTCTCTCTCTCTCTCTCTTTCTTTCTTTCTTTCTTTCTTTCTCGCTCTTAATTCTCCGTTTTTTTTTCTGTATGTATCTTTTATCTCTGTTAAATTTTATTTCGTTCCATCCTTCTCTATATATATTTGTCTTTCTCTCTTCCCTTCTTTTTTTTTCGCTCACTCTGTGTACTTCTAGCTTCCTCTTTCAATCTATCTCTCTCTCGCTCTCTATTTATTCCTCTTTCTTTCATTCTCTCATTCTTTCTCTTTCTGCCTTTCGTTCTCTCTATTTCTCGCTCTGTCTTTCTTTCTGTGCCATGCTTTACTCTTTCCCCTCCTTCTCACACTCGGATCAGTCCACTTCACTGTCACTTGCCTTTACCACCCACCATTCACTTGCAGTACCATACTATACAAGGCTATTCTATGCTCTGCTAGCGTGCCTATATTGCCGAGTGCATGGTTAAGGCACTCGCCTTCGTATTCTGGGTGCGCGGGTTTAAATCTCGCCTCGCGGAGAAATTTCTCGCCTAGAATTTCTCTCTTTCTCTAACTTTTTCTCTCTGTGTACTCGTTGTCTCGCCCATTACAGTTTGCATGAGGTGCCGGAGAAATCGGCACACGTGTTCTGGGAGCGAAGCAGAAGATGAAGGCGACGACGGTAAAAAAGAGGACGAAGAGAGCGCGTGCCAGATCATAATGGTGATCATTTTCTGTTCGTGGCCCACGAACTAACGGGTGCCTCTTAAACAGCTCCGCTGTTAAAATCAAGGCCTATTAGATGTGCAGCCTATGGAGAATTTAATATAGAGGGTCGTTCTTGAACTAAAGAACAATTTCTTGTGGCCATGCTCAAGCGCCCATGTCATGCGTTCGTTTTCTTGCAATATGCGTGGCTAATAGGCTCTGCTGCAGAACATCTGGGAACGAAAATGGTTCTTGACAGAACACCTTCATGAATGGCTTGGTAAACACTCATATTATTTTCATAACACTAAGATAGCTGAAACATGTCGGTTGTTTATTTTAAAAGGGGTGCTTGCCCTATTTTTTGAAGGTGAGTTTACATTGCCATACAGATCTCCTGCATACAGAGATGGCTCTGAGCTAGCTTGAAGATCAGCAAGTGCTGCTAAGGTATTTTATTTTGACATTAAATTTAATTTTCCCGTGGAGCACCTACCGACATCGACACTACCTTGACGTCAGACTAAAGCTCTAATTCTGATGGCTTCACGCAGCAGTCTGGGCTAGTTGTGATGATGGAAGATACCAAAACATCTGAAGTGAACCGCTTGTGCGTCTCTAACGGAGCCACGGTGCGGAGCCGCCGTGGAAACGTACCGATATCTTGCGCGAACACGGGACGAGAAGCTCATACAGTGTTGCCAGGGTACAGTAGGAACCGAAACCAGCTTTTAATAATATATTTTAACTAGTTTTTCAGGTACACTCACGCTTAGCCGTACACTTTCTAGGCCCTTGAGGGCTTGGCCTTTCATTTGACGCAAAAAAAAAACAGGCTACAGAAATGTTCGTGTCAGTACCCCTTTAATTACTTTACCATAGATTGTTCAGTACAGCTTTCAGACGCATTGCACGGGAACTTGGATTTCATGGTTTAATTTTTTTATTTCTTTGCAGAGGAAAGGCTTTCTGCTGAGGTGGAAGAACTATTCAATTTTGCAAAGCACGTTTGAACCAAAGATTAATCTGAACTCAGCGTGCCTCCGCTCTTGCCACCTTCCCCCCACGACCAGCGGCAGACCGCTTGGAAGCTATATCGACAAGATTTCTCTGCGCCATACAGAGGAAGTTGGCATGCTCAAGGAATGCTTCCGGTCAAGTAGTAGTTTCAGACCTTGACATTTTTCGCAGAAATTTTTCGCTGGGTGTTTTTTTTTAAAATCAGGGCACGAAGCTCAAGCGTGGATGGCTTCTGTGTGAAGAAAACGATTGTCACCAGCTAAGTTTGCCTCCAGGGTGGTTTAAAGCACGCAACAATTATGGTTCTGTAATGTACATCCGCTTCCCTGTGCGCGTCCGAGGGCATGTCAAATTGTTCAAATGCTCCATTTTTGAAATGGGATGTCCAGTTGAATCACTGCGCCTATTCTTTGCTGTAAAGGGAGGAGAATAACAATGTGTGTTTTGTAACAAGTGTACTGCAGTTTGCATTGTGCCGTTTTGCACGTAGTTACCCGCTATGTCTACTGAACAGACATTGGCGCACTTTGCTTCATCAGCGAATGCAGTTGTATTAACACTGCCACACAATACTGCCCTCGACATTCACAACGAGGCAACTAATTCTGGAAAATCCTACACCGATACACTTATACGTCATACTACAACAGGCGTGCAATATGCGCAGTGTTGTCTCGATCTAGAAGACCGCCTTAAGGTTTGCGTGCACAGGTGTGGCGCACAGATAGGAAATTAAAGGGAGCCAGTAAAGATGCCTTCTTGAGGAAAGTGCGAACAATAACGTTTCGCTTGCCTGCACACGATGCCACTTCTCAACGTGAAGGTTCTCACCAAAGTGACGTCCACAGAACATTCCAAGAGAAAGCTGCAGAAAATGATAAGCTCCGGGAGACTGTGCAGCAGCTTCAGTGCACAGTCGAAGCTCTAAAGAAAAGGTGCTCTGAGCCAGAACTGGAAGTAAAAAAATACAAGCAAAGCGCCGAGCAACAAAGTTCTAGCCTTAACAGTGGTAAACTTATCGGCGATGGCAGCACAAACACGGATCAAAGAAAGCTCCTACGAGCCGCTACTGCGTGTAAAGCTAATAAGGATGGCCTGCTTGAAAGTTACGGAATTGAAATGCAAGAAATAATTCTCACTGACCGCAGAGGTCGCCTGCATGGGCATCTCGTTTGAAGGAGACACACCGTCACTCACTTTTAATATCAAGCCTTGCTTTCGCGGGAAAGCTCATTCATTCGACGACCTCAGCCCCGAAAACACGCGGGTTGTTGCAGAAGTGAGTGCCCTTTTGGACGATCAGTATGTTAGTGATGTCTTCTGGCAGGAATTGCCACACAGCCTTCCGTATCTTCCTCCGTTACGTTTCCTTCGCTCTTATCGGGAAACCATTGACAATACTACTGAAGTTATATGCACCCCGGGATCATCAAGAGGGGCACAAGTTTCTTTTGTGGCTGAACTCACAAAAGCAATTCTTGATCTGTCCAAAGAAAAAAAAACACGTCATTGAGAGCACTCGCCAAGCAGCAGATCATTGTCAAAGTAGAAGGGGAAGGGATGCCGAATAAGTAGACGTACGTCGTGGACGTCTTTTTCGTTTGTTGTTATTCACCGCGATCAAAATGTTCACTCTCACAAGCAACATCGACTGCTCGCTATCGCTGACATCCAGGAGAGCTACTTTACGATCAAAGAAACTTTTACTGACCTGTTAAGAGAGATCAACAGTGTAGCGCAACTAAAGGCACTTAGCGTCTGTGGCGTTGACATTCCCCTGACAGTGTGCCTTGGGGTGGACCTCGAATTTCTCTTAGTACTACTAAGGTCTACAATCAGCATCATCATCATATCCTTGTCCTTTTTGCTTTGTAGGTCAAATTGAGAGAGCTAGTTCCGATCTTCCAAGCTCTTACTTTAACAGACCACCGAACGCGAGAACCCTGTCAAACATGGCTACTGATTGTGACAAGATAGCTCATGGAGTCCATAACAGTACCCTTTTTCAGATAGAACCAGCGTTCGTCATCCCAGACATCCTACACATGAAGCTAAGAATCTGCAACAGGCTTTTGGAATCTCTTATTTTGGAATTTGAAGAATTTGACACTTGTGCTAGTGTTCAGGATCCCGATGCTCCCAAAGACCTGCACGTTCTTGAATTTTCCCAGATTGTGAGGAGTTGCGGAGTAAAATTCGACATATGGAAAGACGAAAAGCGAAAAAGTGACATTTTGTTCGCTCACAGGCAGCGATGCAGATTCACTGCTTGATCGCCTCCCGGATATGATGCAGGGTAAACTGCAGCCCGGATACAGAAACAGAGGTTATAAGTCTCTGGAAGATTCTCCACTGGCTTCTACATCACTTCACTACCGACATTTTAGGGACACCCGTGGAGAACGAAGCACATCTATTTTTGGACACTTTCGTTAAACTGGGACAAACTGCCCGAACGGGATATGGGCCATGCCGCGCAACTCCATATATGCACATTTTAGCACACCACGCATCTTGGAAACATGAATGCTTCATGAACCTTGACTGTTTTTCAAGCCAAGGTCTTGAGAAGAAGAACGATGTACTGAAGCACATTCATCATGCCAGAACAAACAAGTGGAACCCAGCGGCCGATGCACTAAGACTTGTAAAGAGGCAGGAAGAGCAAAGTGCTAGACGACATACCCGTACTTAAACGAAGCGTGACGTGGAGTACTGGCATGGAGGTGGTATCGTTGACTCCAGAAAAAAGAGGCCGCGTTCCGCACCGGAAGGGCCAAGCGCCAGTAAGGAAGTGCGAGATTTTGAAAGCATGACAGCCGGTGAACTGCGCACAGAGCTTGGTGCGTTAGGAGTGCGAACGAGTTCAAAGAATTTGACAACGCTCAAAAAAATGCTGCTCAGCCGAATTGAAAGCGCCGGGACATAAAACTGCAATTAGCGACAGGATGCGCATTGCGTTGCACGGTGTTTTTCTATGGTGCTCGGTGTCTCAAACAGTGATCTCAGAGTTCTTATTTTTCGTTGTAACAAGAAGCACTTTCTGACCTGTTATTTGTTCCAAAACTGCGCGAAACCTCTGCGCTAATGTTCAAATTTTCGCCTTTCAGGGACGTGTCATGAAATGTCCCTTTGATGGTACGGAAAGCAGTTATATGTTCCCATAAATCAGGAATGTTGCCTGAATGTCTCCTGTATGTTTCAGTTGTATATTCAATACCTCTAATAGAGGCTGACACAGATACAGCTCACGTAAAATCAACGACCGTGGCACTGTCGAATGACACGCTTTTTAGATGCGAAGCAACTTAAGGCCGAGTTCAATCCAATGGTGGTGGTGGTGGTGGTGGCGGTGGTGTGCGTCCTGACCACCCTTACTGCGCATACGCAAACCCTTAAAAAAATACAAAAACCTCCTTTCCCCCTCTCTCCCTTCTAGGCATCCCTCCCCGCGGTGACCACACCCCCCACTGCGCATGCGCGTCCCCTCCCTCCTCTTCCCCCTCTCTCCCTTCTAGGCATCCGTCCCCGCGGTGACCACACCCCCCACTGCGCATGCGCGTCCCCTCCCCCCTCTCTCTACTCTCCCACGCTCCTCCCTCTCTCCTCTAGGCATCCCTCATCGCGGCGTCCACACCCCCCACTGCGCATGCGTGTCCCCCCCTCTCTCTCTCCTCTCCGAACGAGTTCTTAAACGCGGCGCGACTATTCGAGAAAGCTAAGCCACCACCAGCCGCGTCTCCGGCGTTATAATGTTCTTTGTTTCTCCGGGAGTAAAGCACCACAAATCTAGGATGCGGGGTTGTGCGTGTGTGCGTGTTAGTGTGCATGCGTGGGCATGTGTGCTTGCGTGTGCATGTGTGTGTGTGTGTGTGTGTTTGTGTGTGTGTGTATGAATGGAAACGCCTTTTTTTTGTCCAGAATAAAACTGGCAAAACTGGCCGCGATAACCGGACTTCAAGCCGCGACATCAATCACTTTTGCAGACCAGCATAGCCAGTGAAACAAAGGCTGGCTTCACGGCCGTGTACGTCAACCTAATCCGCTTCACTATTTCAGTGCTCTTCACTCCCTCAGCAACACTTAGCAGAGAGGCCGAGAAACGTTACTTAAAACGCTACAGTAAAGAAGGTTAAGCATTCATTGTTTTAACGCGATAGCGTTAAAGAGCTCGTTTCGCAGAAATTCCGGCGTCGGCGTCGGTGTCGGCGTCGGCGTCGTTGGTTGTGAGCGAAAAATCATCATCTTGTCCGTGACCGAAAAATCGAGAAAGATGCAAATAAAATAAATAATAAAAATTTTCGGGTCTGAGTGAGGATCGAACCCGGGTCGTCGGCGTGGCAAGCAGGTGTTCTACCACACAGCCATGCCTCCGCTCGGATAAACTGTGAAAATAACTTCCTCTGCTTGGAAATGCAGTGAAAATAACTTCCATGCTTCGCAAACGCAAGCGTCCTTTATATAGGCGTCGCAATATAACATGCAATATCCCAGGAATATTGCGTGGTACAAGCTTAAATTGCCATCGGGCGTCAGAATATGTGACTTTCATAACGATTCCATAGTTTAAAGCCAGCCACCCATTACAAACGGCACACACCTTACTGCGCGTATTCCCTTAACACCACGTAGTGGGTGCATAGCAAGTTCGAAAACATTTCCCACATTTGCCGCGCATAATTTCTCCTGGTTTAAACCATACTACCCATTACATAGTATGCACTAAGTGATTGAAGTACGCAATAGGGACGGGATATCGCTATCGCGTTCAACTCTTAAAGGCGAAGCTTAAGGGTCCCCCCAATTTTGGAATTAATATCAGTCTTTACTTCTGCAGCTTATTGAGTTGAGTGCTGGAACAAATATATACATATAATTATATATATATATATAAACACAGTATTAATGAGAACTAACAGACAAAGATGGCAAGGAAAGTATAGGGGATGCTATTAGAAGTAACTGTTATGTAATTGTGAAGAAAGAAAAGTGGACGAAAAGATAACTTGCCACCGGCAGGGACCGAACCTGCGACCTTCGATTAACGCGTCCGATGCTCTACCACTGAGCTATGGTGGCGGTCATCCCTCCGTGCACTTTATAGGGTATATATGTGTATTAAACGTGGGAGCGTCAGTCAGCGCCGCCTGTTGCCATTACGGTGTGTGTGGAACACTTTTTTTTTGCCTGTAGGCGTCACGTAGTACGTGATGTTATTACGAGCTGGCAGCTGACTAATAATCCCTCGTGCATATATATATATGTGTGTGTGTGTGACGCTATGATGAATGCGAGACGGGCCGTGGCGCATACGCCATGTTTTTATTCTAATCCATGCACACTTCTTCCTCATCGGCTTCTACCAGCCATCCTTGCTGACCTTCTTACGTCATATATATATATATATATATATATATATATATATATATATATATATATATATATATATATATATATATATATATAGTCAGGAAATGAAGGAGCACACTTACGAAAATTGAATATTTTTTACTGGTTAACGTTTCGGCTGTGGCACGGCCTTCGTCAGAATGAGACGAAGGCCGTGCCACGGCCGAAACGTTAACCAGTAAAAATATTCAATTTTCGTAAGTGTGCTCCTTCATTTCTTGACTATATGTGCAGCGGACCCACAGAACTTTCTTTTGAATCATATATATATATATATATATATATATATATATATATATATATATATATATATATATGTATGTATATGTATACGATACTGAGGGGACGGATGGAAGAAGAGAACGAAGTTGGCACGAACGGTGATCTGCTCGGTCCCTGGACTCTCGCATTCATCATCTCCTGTAAATACACGTATCTCACCGTATCAATATTGGTGGAGGTGCTGGATACAGCAGAGTGATCCCGGGCGAACGATCATGGAAGCGCTACATATAGAGCTATACGCCGAAGCCGCCGACTGGCCGGACTACCACCACTCCCAATGGACCCGATTGCTGACGGCGACAACACGCGGTCTTCGTCAGGCGCTACGTGGCCCTAACACATGGTGCCACGAAGCTTCTCTGGGATGGTCGGAGAAGATGTCGACGAATGGCTGAAGCACTATAATCATGTGAGTAAATACAATCGTTGAGATTCGGCCTCCCGGTTGACCAACGTCAGATTGTTTCTTGAAGGGACGGTGTTGGTGTGGTTCGAAAACCACGAAGCAACTATAGCGGCATGGGAAGAGTTACAGAAAGAAATTGCGAGCTGCTTCGGGGATCCATCGATGAAGAAGAAGCGTGCTGAGCAATCTTTGATGCAGCGTTCTGAAGCTCCTGGCGACACCTGCACAACTTACGTTGAAGAGATCCTGAAATTGTGCAATTCTGTAGACCCACGCACGAAAGAAGCTGATAAGGTTGGGCATCTCCTCAAAGGGATTGCTGAAGATGTCTACAATTTCCTCGTAGGCAAGGACAACTTGGCATACGTTTGAAACTCTGAAGGCTTGGCGCATCACTCACAAGTTTGATAGACTTGCCAACGTCACCACCGTTCCAAGTGTCGACATCACTCCTACATCATCCTGCGAATCTTGCCGATGATTCGACAAATCGTGCGAGAAGAACTTGAACGACGTGATGCTGTCACCCCGACAAGGGCACGTGACAGTGATGCCTCCCCGCCATACGACGCAATGTGTACTGCCGTTGATGACACAGTTTATGATGTGCCCCAATCAAGAGCACCGGAGCCTCCAACCGACATCATCGCAGAGGTCTCCTGAATGCCTTCAGCCAACCACCTACAATGGTGTCCTCGTGGAACGATCATGGGTACACGGTGCCCCATGGAAGGTTTGGCGACATGCGTGAGGCCCCTGTGTGCTTTAACTACGGTTTCCGTGGACATGTGGCTCGATTCTATACTCAGAGGCGTAGTGCACCCCAGCGGCACTACGAGGGACCACCTTCTCCTCGACAAAATGGCTGGCGCGGTGGTATGCGCTCGATGCGGGACACGTACGTTTTGAACGGCTTCCAGCAAAACGCCCGCAATGACTCGCGTGTGGGACACAATTGCCACCAGAATTTCCGCAGCGACTCACCTTCCGTACGAGGCTTGACGCCCCCCTACTGCACGCCGGCTCCATTCTCCGTCTCCTGGTCGATGCGTCGCTTCCCCACCGCCGCGAAACTAGGTGGTGCGGCCAATGAAGGTGAGGTCGCCGAGTCTTATTAGAGGCGTCACTAATGTGAACGAATCATGTTATACCATACATATTACGCCAACCACGCTTTTTTGGAGCAGCGCGTGATTTCATTGGTGACTAAGTATTCCAGAAAAGCGCTATCACTTTAACCTGATAGCGTTTTGCAGAAAATCCTGTGTCGGCGCTGGTGTCAACGTCTTTCGTTGTGTGCGAAAAATAAGCTTGGCCCGTGGGCGACAATTCGAGATAGGATAGAAATAAATAAACAATATGAATATACGACTCGAGGTGTTCGACAAGACAGCCACGCCGGTGCTTGAAATTGTTTCCAAAAAAAAAAAAAACCTATTATAATGTCAGAAGCGTAGAGTCACACCAGCGTTCAAAAATTTTAATTGCAGAATGAGTGGTTGCTTAAAAATCTCACCAATAAGCGCGTCATTCAAGTATTAATTGGGTGCTGGCGAGCGAGCTTTTAACAATGACACAAGTAGCAACAAGGAAACCAAGACGAGCGCTTGACTCCAAACTCGCTTGTATGTGCTCCTCGTTCTGAATAAAACTGGCCGAATTTTCTCAATTCATCTCTACGACTGCGGCTACTGCTTGGTCTTTCCCGTGAGGAAGGTAAAGTCTTGTGCCGTCTGCGTCTAGGAGTAGCTTTCAACAACGCCTACTCATTTAAGATTGAGAGTGCCGACAACGCCGAGTGCAACGACTGTGCCGTCGATGAGACATTGAACAACCATTGTGTTACTGCCCGACATACGCAAACGAGAGGCTTCACCTACGCACTGTTCTACATCAACTGGACGGAAGCGCTTGCACTGTCGAGGAAGGTATTGGGACCATGGAGGTGCCCATAACAGTTCCGAAAGGCAACAATAGCGCTGTTGCGTTTTCTCAAGGACAACGGTCTCATTCGTCGTTTGCGATGTCAAACGTGGAACTGTTACGTCGGCTCAGTGTCTTTTCTCTCCTCCTCTGTAACTTTCCTTCCCTCTCCCCTCTTTCACCGTACAAGGTAGCCTACCAGGCTCCGCCCAGGTTAACCTCCCTGTCTTTCTTCTACTCTTATTCTACCTATTTATTTCGGACGTCTTTTATTATGTGCTCTAGAAGCGCAAAGAGCGTTGTTTAAATTAAAGCGACCTATTTAAAATGCTTAACTTCAGGGAATCATCAAGCAAATCATTGAACAATCTCATCCCTGTAATCAATTTCGGCCTCTATTTCTGCTCCTTCTTGAGCTCTTAAATAGATTGTCACTGGCAGTGGAATATGGCACGGCCTGTTGCCTTCACGCTATGGCGCAAGAAAATTCATTTCTAATGTGACGCCAACAAATATCAGGGGCGTCAAGTTTGTCTCTGCATATTCTCAAACCGTCATCCCCATCTCATAGGCTGGCATTATTTTTTGAAATTAGCTTTTCTAGATTATGAAAACGGTAGCGACGAAAGGACGTCCTTACTTTCTTCAAGAAACCCGTGGGGGCCGACGACTGCACAATCGGACGAAATATATTGAAAAGGACGAGAGGAAGGGCCGCACGCCCTTTCGACATTCACCCCCGTATTCTAGAACGTCCCTTCCACTCAACCCTCCACCTTCACTCGAGAAAGTCGATGGGAACGCCGTCTCTAGGCAGAACAAGTCACTGTATATCAGCGATAATCTGCAGCGATTCTTGAGAAGCGCGGCGTCATTTTCAGTCGAGCATCGGCGCTGTGCTCAACTCGGTCAAGTGAAGGACGAAATTCGAGTCGAGGCTTGTTTGTGAATACGTTCTCAGGAAACGATGCCGGCTATCGCTCATGTGCAATGAATGCCGAAGGGTGGATCTTCCATCGGCATTCTCGAGTCAAGGTGGAGCGCTGAGTGAAGGGACGTTCTAGAATACGGGGGTGAGTGTTTTTCAAGCACAGCCAAGTGAGTTGTGTATACGCATTTGTTGAAAAAGAACTGCTGATTCACTTTCGAGCCTTCAACCGACCGCCTGCCGTACGCCTTGCTCTTATCAGTCAGCGATCACGGTTCGCTCTCGGTGGCGATAGTGGATATTTTTTTTTATGTATGTATTGTCGTTTTGTTTGCCGCGCGGCCTGCGTCACCGCGCCAATTTTGAAAGTTGAAGGTCTGTACGCCACGTGGTGTGAAAAACGGTGAACTAAAAGCAATGTCCCGAATTCCTGGGTATGACATAGACGGGATTTTAGGCAAATGCCTATTTTTTTCCTTTGCGTTCCTATCGCGCCACCTTCATATATGAGCATGAATTAGGGGTTAAGGAGGGCTTTTATAGTGTTTTTATAGTGCCTATAAATGCCACTTTTTGGGGTTTGAGCCTAAATGTCTATAAGTGCCCATAAATGCCTATTTTCAAAATTGGTGCCTATATGAACGCTATTTAGCCTCAAATTTTGCTTTCAAGTACAGTTTGAGACCGTAATTCATGTTACCGGGCAAAATTGGCGTTTCGGAACTTTATGGGGTACAACAACCTAGATCTCTAGTTCAACAAACATCCGGGAAGCAACCGGTAGCAGCAGTGAAATGGGACACGCCGGCCACCTTACCCCACCGCACTGACATGGCGCGAGAGGTTGGAGCAGGGGAGAAGAAAAGACGCTATTTCTGCAACCCTAAATGGGAGCACGTCCCAGCATGTACAGTGGGATGGGGAGAGGAAAATAAAGGCCGGAAGAGGCGAGGGGAAGAAGAGGAGAGTGGCGTCTATGGCCGAGGACTTGGCGCGCGGCTTTTACCGGCGGTTTTCCAGTCCAGTGTTCCCATGGAATTGAAGCACCTTCTTGAAGACTTGGGCGTGGTGGGGGGGCAGAAAACAGGACGTGCCTGCGCGCAGCAGCAGGAATATGGAGAACGAATGCGAAACCATGGAGTGCCGTCAGGGGAAAGCAGAAAGTAGGTAAAAAAAATCAGATGTGCACATGGCTTTTGTTGCGTTTGTAATTTACTCTTAAAGGGCGCTTCACCAGGTCTGAACTTTGAACTTGAACTTTATTTCGCATCTATACATGGTACAGATAACAGGAACACAGACAAAAAGCCACATTACGGCTTGACGAGGTCTGTATCCCTTTTTTGGCAACAAACAGTACACGGGCGAAATCAAAAGTACAATGCATAAACAGATTCATGTACAGAGGGAAAAAAACTGTGCACAAAAGACATGGCTAAACATTAATTACTCAAAAAAAATGTGTTTCTGCAGCCCTCAGGAAAAAGAAAAACAGTAAAATAGAGATAATTTAAAAAACACTTGTATCTGAAACGTCGAACTAATTCATATATAAAGTTTGAAACGCGACGCTTAAACACTTTCATTATAAGAATATACAAAGAATATACATAATAAACATACAAGCATACTAAATATTCACTAACGAATGTACAAAAGTTCACAAAACGCGTCGCCGTTTACTTTTAATATAAATGCATGTTCATTGAAAACACAATTATGAATTAGATGTATGATCGGCCCATCCCCATCCTTCGAGAGAGGAAATATGGCAATTAATGAAGAGAGTTAAGTAAAGATGGTAAGGCATGATGTAGCATTTGTTTTCCATAATTTGTTCTAAAATGTGGAACATACCAGGTTTCTTTGTGACGTGTACTGAACGTGCTTGAATTTAATGTGAGTCTTGACAGATGCTCTAGAAAACCCATGCTATTTTTTCTTTCCATTAAAAAACGTTTTTGCAAAATTGTATTGTACACTGTCTTTATTGGCATGATATCTAACTGGTCACATGAGAAATTCTAGTCAGATACTGGAAGTGTTTGCGTGCCCAATGAAGAGCTTTGTACCACAAGAACTTTTAAATGCGAAGCATTTCTTAGCGAACTTCGGCGAGTTTGAGCGTACCTATCTATCTATCTATCTATCTATCTATCTATCTATCTATCTATCTATCTATCTATCTATCTATCTATCTATCTATCTATCTATCTATCTATCTATCTATCTATCTATCTATCTATCTATCTATCTATCTATCTAGCCGCCTACGACTTTGTGCTCTCCCGGCCGTATCGTTAATGGGATTTATACCAAATTTGCTATGACATAACATGACTCTATCACGAACGTAAATGGCTGGTCATATCATGAAAATCATGACTAACTTGTCATGAAAAGTCTGATTTACATGCCACGCTCATGGCGCGCTCGCGGCCGTTTCGTTAGCTTGATATACACCAAATTTGGGATTGAGTGACGTGCCTGTATGACGAACATAAATGACAAGTGGTAATATGAAAATCATGACTTGTCATGTGCGACATGACTTGCATTCCACGCTCCTGGCGCGCTCGCGGCCTTTCGTTAGCTTGATATACACCAAATTTGGTATTGAGTGACATGACTGTATAACGAACATAAGTGGCAGGTGGTAACATGAAAATCTTGGCATGCGTGTCATCTACAACGCCATTTACATGCCACGCTCATGGTGCGCTTGCGTCCAGTTCGCTAGCTTGATATACACCAAAATTGGTATTGCGCGACGTGACTGTATGACGAACATAAATGACACGTCCTAACATGTAAAACATGACATGAAAATTATATAAAACAGGATTTGCTCCTTCCTGGCTGCTTCGCATTACGTCGATTCCCACAGTGCGTGGGATCTGCCGGCTTTTTTAATTGGTTCATTACGAGCCGCGAAAGCATGATGCCGGTAGGTGAGCTTGAAACCTTTGCCACTCGCAAGCCAAATTCCTTCCCTGCCCTCTTCGGTATCAGAGAAACTCGGAGCCGGAAGATCAGACGACGTTGACGCATCAACACGCCATGCGCACGCAAGATTACACTATGTGCACATGACATGCCCAAGCCAGGTCGTGCGCACAAGCGGTGTTGTATCGTTTTGGCGTTCGCTGTATAGTGTGCTGCCTGTTTCTGTGGGATGGATCCGTCTGTGCGTTTGGAGAGGCTGGCATGGATCCTGTATCCTTACCACGACACAGCGCGTCGCACAGCTGGAACTGCTGTAAGGGACGATGCACCAAAAATATGCTAAGCGTTGTCAGGGCTGGCGCCGGCACGACGCGGGAACGGCGAGTACACGAACACAAAAGAAATATAGGCAGCCAAGTCTCGCATCACTCTCGATTCGAAGGAAAAAACTAAAGAAAAACGCGCACACATTCCGTTTGTATTAAAGTGGCGAGTTGGGCTTGGTACATATTTACGGAACACTACAGCGCAAAAATACACGACGGACGCAAGGAACACAAACGACGACGACACGCGCTGAACTTTCAACAACCATTATTGGAAAAAAAGCACATGTATTTATACTGCTCCAAGCACAGTTCACTTGCTGCACATGCGTAGATAAGCCATCTCATCATCACTAAGTTGTATGGAAGCCACGCTAACACAACCCTCCCCCAGATCTGCAATGCGTTCTGCTTCGATAATTTCGCGGGTGATACGTGTTTTGCTCTTCTCGATTATGGAAGTGTTGTTAAGGTCGGGTGAGCAGTCCTGGCAGGTTGTACAACGACTACCTAAGAAGCCTTCAAATTCCTTTCCGTTACGCGCGTTTCTTACATTGTTTGCATGCTCCCTTAGCCTATCGTTGTCGCATCTCCCAGTTTGGCCAACGTACACTTTTCCACACTTTAAGGGAATTTTGTAAACCACCCCTTCTGCGCAATCAACAAAGGGCCGCCTGTGCTTTGTGCCACAGACCTGCAGCGTCTATGCCTCCGGGTCAGTCATTCTGCAGAGCTTAGATAGCCTGTTTGGTGCTGAGAATACGACTTTGACGTCGCATGCCGCTGGGCCACCTTTTTCAAGCTGTGCGAGAGCTTGTGCACATAAGGTATCACGGCTACCTTCTGCCTGCGCGGTGCGCTCGCTTCACAATATTGTGGGCGATGGCGCATATTCTTGATCAGGCCCTCTGCGACTGAGATAAGGAGGGGCTTAGGGTAGACCTGTGCGCCGGACCCAAAATCGCCGGCGGCGGCGCGCCGGTGTTTCCACCTCCGGCGGTGGCGCATCAACGGCGCGGTGTTCATCGGATCGGCGGCGGCGCGGCGTGTGGTGGGGGGGGGGGGGGGGGGGGGTAGATATTTGATTTAAGAGTTTGTGGTGATAGAAGTTTGTCTCTTGAATTTTGAAAAAAAAAAACTGTTTCCCCGAAAGGCCGAAGCAGTAAATGCGACAGCAACATGTCGTAATGTTACACAGCAAACGGGTTTGAGCCTTTTTGGGAGTTTTGGGCCCGGCTCTTAACTTCCATCCTAAAGGTACTACGCAAAACCCCCCTACCAAAGGAGGTTTTAGGGGGGGTACGCAAGGCAAGATGGCGGTGCCTGTTGAAGCGAGAGCCGTCCACTTCGAATCTTTCTAGCCGTCGGCCTGCATTATTAAACTCATTCATCCCCAAATAATGGTGGTATATGATTTAGATTTGAGTAATGAGGCTTCGCTAAGCGTATACTGCCGATAAAACAGCTCTGTTTTCGAGATACACAGTCGATTTGCGGTGCACAAGGCTTAACAAGGTTTGTTTACAAAGTAAACGGAGTCAAAAGAGGGAATTTAGGAGGTAACTTTGGTGTTTTTTTTAAACTCATTTCGGGGCCTTGAACGGAGATCATTGGAAGTTTTTCTGATTCTTTAGAGAGCTTTTAAAACGCCCCTTTATACGCGGCCCGAGAGAGGGCGAGAAAAAAAAAAAGGTATTTCAGGCACTATACTAGCGTTTCAGAGACATTTCTTGCAACTATTCATCGCTAGGACATATTAGAAAATGGACATTGATGTATTCATGCACAAATATGACATATGTATTCAAGCACGCACGACACAGGAATCGAACTCGCGACCACACGCACTGAAAGCAAACATCATATATCCATTACACCACAGCGCCACCACTAGCTTGCGTACTTTTTCACGGGGGTATATATCTACAAAGCGGCTACTAACCTGTCTGCGACACCTCAAACATTTGTTCTCGTAGCATCGGCATGTGTTCGCGCTTTCGCAAGGCCAGTAAATAAACTCAGGGGCGTCACGAAGGCCAAGGTCAACACCTTCAGCTTCGAACTATTCGGTTCGTCGTGTCGTGCCGCTAGAAAAATTGTAAACGTGTGCCCTCTTGAGTACTTCGACGCTGTTTCACTCGCCCGAAATTCGTGGATACCAGCGTAACAAAAGGTATCCTCAGATGGCCGAACATATGTGCATTCCATGGGCGTATGATGTGGAGCTATTTTCGTTTCTGCCGCGAGCTGCACGCGTCCCATGGCAGGGGCGTGTTCTGAGCTGTACGAGACCGCATGTGTTTCCATTGATGGGGTCTGTGCCTTCCGCCGCACGGAAGACCCAGAGACGAGGACGAAACACTGAGCAACACATCTTTATCATTTCAAAACTCTGCCGCGACTGACTGTCAGCGGCCCCTAAGCGCGAGCCGCGAGCGTGCCTGTGTCCATCGTTCTCGTCATCCACCGGCGCGCTCACGCAGATGCCCACAAGCGTGCGCAGGGTGCCTCTTCAGGTGGAAGGGGGCGAGGGGACGAAGGCTCGTCGCAGCGCCCACCCTCCCTATTAAGTCAATGCACGGGGGGGCAGACTCCCCCCCCCCCCCCCCCCGTGTGCACGCCTATGCAGGTGCCCGAGTTACAAGGACATTGTAACGCGCCTACACTACGTGCATTTGTTGCGCGCGTGCTCTCGCGAGCCAAACGCAGGTGCAGCAGCGCCTTCAGAGTAGCTGAACGATAATCTACATCCACAATTAGCACTTATTCGCAACTCGCACTTTCGCGGGGCACACAGTGATTCTCTAACTCAAATTCAGTATTTAGTCGCTTTCACACTCGGAGACTACCTACAATCTTACTAATTAACCTTCATTGTTCAACATCACACAAATGCATTAAAGCGAATGCGTAAGCATGCCCCAATGTTAAGTACAACCACCACAAATTAGCGGTGACAGGTCTCCCGTTAAATAAAAAAGTTAATGCACATGCACTTCGCCCTTGTGAAAGTCCAAGTGTATGCGGCACTCCTCTTGCACAGATGATGTAGCAAGATTGAAAAAATGTAGTATTGCCGTCTTCTTCAACGAAACAGCTGTGATAAGAATCATAAGAAAAACAGTGTTCGCAATGTTTTATTGGAATCAAAACAGTAGCAGTTCTCATGTCAGTGTAAGCATATGTATATTTCCATCTTCTTGCACAGAACCTACACCCAATACAAAACACTAAGAACGTATACAGTACAGCCCAAGCACTATATATAATTCACAACAGTAAAGCAACATGAAAGTAGCGTGGCAAATCTCATCATAATGCACACTGACATGTGCACTTCACAGTGCTAGTAAGTAAACACAATCCAGAGAATGGGATCTACAAGGAACTTGGTGTCAGCCTGCACATGAAGGCAACTAAGCCAGTACATTAAGGCTAGCATTACTTTTAAGAAATCTGCAACCAAGCAGGGAGGCATGTTGTAGATTTTAATTGAAATAGTTTGCCCTATGGCATCAAAACATGTCACACATCATCATACATTTCTGTGTTCTGCAGAAAAGTCCAAAATAGACCTGTGGTGTTGATTGTAGATCCACTTACCACAATTTGTAAAGGCGTTCAGCCATGCCAGCAAAATGATAACATTGCATTCATATATGGCTGGCCGCACATACTTACTCACAAATATCTGAAAATGAATGCAGTTTTCCAGAAATATACTTGGGAATTTGTCGCCATTATCACACAACTGCAATATACCAATACTTCTATTATACATAATTACTACAGCTATGTTTACAATATTCCCATGCCAGCCACTGTCATCAGCAACCTAAAAAGTTCTTCATCTTTAATTCCTCACTTCATGGCTTGCGCATAATTACCGCATTGAAAGTTAATACCACTACCATGGCTGCAAAGTCAACTTGAAATTAGGCAATCACATGCCTAAAATTAAAAATTTCCTACAAGTAGTGGCTGGTGGCTTGGCATATTGGATCCTAGGGCTTGCTATGCCATGTGGTTGAATAGAATTTGACCACGAATCTATAGAGCCTGTAAAGCAGTCAGGAATTGAGTTCATGGTTAAACAGTGAAAACAAAATAGCAACACACATAGAAATAGAAATGAAGGGAACAGGACAACGCAGTACTAGCAACTGAAATTTAACACGTGTATGGCGTTTTTAGTCACGTTCATACTCATTCTGTGAGTGCATGGTTCTTTATTTTTGTAATTTTTTTTGCACTAAGTGTGTATATCTTTCTGTGGTTTGCATTACGCTTCAGGTCCTCGTTAGTGTAGAGTGAGGCACAGGGGAGTGTTCCCACGATACAGTGTCTTGTACACAAACAAGTGCGTGAGCAACTCTTGCAGCTTTGCCAGAAATGTCTTCCTGAAAATAATAGAAAAGAAGTCCATTAAGCTTTCATATCCAGAAATATGAATGTCTTGGCAAAGACTCACACTTGACTATACTATTGCAGACCTTTAAACAGAACACGAAACAATTGCAATAGTGAGATGCTGCTAAGTAGTTTCTTGTGAACTTTTCACTTAAAGTACAGAGGGCAAAAAGTACACAACTGTAATGAAATGCGAAAGAGCACCAGAAGTGTACTTTTGTCCTGTGTACCATCATTCGAGTAGTTTTAGCTGTCAGTGCAGTTAGCATTGTAGTGTAAAGGGGTGCAAATTTTAGTATGATTAACCTTGGAGTTGAACGGATTTCAATGGAGGCGTGACTGCTTGAGGCCCAGGTACTTAGCTTTAGGTGCGTGTTAAAGAGCCCCAGGTGGTCTATCTTTCCGAAGCCCTCCACTACGGCGCCTCTCATAATCGTGTGGTGGCTTTGGGATGTTACGCACCAACAGTTATTATCACTTACAACACCTGGAACACTAGCTTCTTCATCAACCACAGCTGTTCTGTTGTTCTGTTTAGGACTGAAGATTGGGCGACTTGGTATTGATTCATGGCAAAATTAAACAGTTCACTTGTAATGACGACAACAGAAGACGTGGACAAAGTACCAGCCTGTTTACCTTGTCAGAAATTGTGTCAACAGTCAGAATACTGTGTGCTGATCATAAACACTATGACAACAAAAAGTAAAACAAAATAACCAGAGGGAAGGAACAAGATGATTCAACAACGAGGTTCAACAGATTCAACTCACTTATATCAATGTGATTAAATTAGCCTTGCACAAGTGACACATCTCCTAAATTCCATAAATATGAACATGTAACCTTCGCAAGCTCTAGTGCTGATATGTGACAAATGAAGTGACCATACCATAAAATGCATGTGCTTCAGCAAACACACTGTAATTAAGCACATGTCTTACACATCATATGGCCATCATAATCTGTCATTAACATGACTTATTCTTTCTAGCTAAATGTATACAAGCTCATGATGTCAATGCGCCTTGATATGCAATTTAACTTTTTGTGTTGGAGACGGACAAAGTGCACAATGCAAAATTTTCGTCAAAAAGTATTCTTACTTGCTCATAATCTGCGCATGAGAACAGAATAAATAGAAAACAAATCTGGCCTTAATGCATGTGTTACCACATGACCGCGTGATAACAGCTGTCTTTTTTTTTTTTTTGTTGCTCAAGTGTATACTCCCTGGAAGCACTGCTTCATTCATGCTTTATCGCAAGCAAGGAAATTATGTCGTACAAACATTCAGTTTTAAGGCGCACTCGCTTGAGTTGGCTGGCCACGCCAAGCGGTCAGCCAATTCGAAACACGTATCACACATCGTTGTTATGCATAGCTCGGCACACTCACTCATGAGTGCACTCAACTCACACTCATTTGAACGTGGCGAGTTGAGTATGAGTGAGTACTCATGCGTGTGAGTGGACGTGAGTGTGAACGTGAGTGAGAACTCATGAGTGTGAGTGGTCGTGAGTGTGAACGTGAGTACTCATGAGTGTGAGTGGACGTGAGTGTGAACGTGAGTGAGTGCGAAGGCTGAAAAAATTGTGGTTAGTGAGTTTGAGTGAGTACTCCCTTAAGGTGCCGACCTATGGAGCTCGGCACACTCACTCATGAGTGCACTCAACTCACACTCACTCACACTCATTTGAACGTGGTGAGTTGAGTATGAGTGAGTACTCATTAGTGTGAGTGGACGTGAGTGTGAACGTGAGTGAGTACTCATGAGTGTGAGTGGAGGTGAGTGTGAACGTGAGTGAGTACTCATAAGTGTGAGTGGACGTGAGTGTGAACGTGAGTGAGTGCAAAGGCCGAAAAAATTGGGGTGAGTGAGTTTGAGTGAGTACTGCCTTAAAATGCCGACCTATGTAATGTTATGTGAGCTTAATGACCTTTCTTTTTTCGCTTTTCATTGCACTTTTGACGCGACGGAATGTGCAGAAGAGCACCTACTGCTGCCCAAGCGACAAGGTCGCGCAAACAGAGGAAACATAAGTATTACGTACCATTTGTGTTCCTGAATGTGCCGCGAACGCGGCGCGCCCTTCAGCTGCTGCTCGCTTGAGTCACCTGGCCATTGCCACACCACTGCACACGCAGTGCATGTTGCACTGTCGTCAAACCACACATTTCACGTCCAGCGACGAGAACACAGTAAGGCTGCCAGCATGAAATGTGCACACATGATCGACGCATAGCAGGGTAGTTGAAAGGCGACCTTCACAAAACGGACGTTATCCCATGACGGCTTCGCTTCGCTATCACTCACACACGCAGCTGGGGCCAGCCTGCGGTAGCACCCGCTGTCATTTCGGAACTTCTCGCGTTTCTCGCGACTCTCTTGCGTTTCTTTCTTTTTTGCTTTCTTTTTTCCCCTCGCGCGCGCATGCGTGCGATGGTTGTTCCGCTCTTATCGCCGCCGTTCGAAGGTCAAAGGCGCTTCGTTCCTTTCAGAGCAGCCGCTTGAGGAGAGTCGCGTTTTTTCTTTCGTTTCTCTTTTTTCTTTTTTTTTTTTTTTCGCCGGGTTATTTCAACACCGGATCTTATTCCGTGCGGGGGTATACTGACTGTGCATGCGGTGCCGATAGGCCACATCGAGGGTGTACACGCTCCTACTTTTAGTTTAACTTCGATTTGATGGTAAAACAACATAAGCGAAGTCATTCTGTGGTCGAAATGCATCGTGAACCCGAGCCCAGCGGTAGCGTTCATTCCGTACAACAATGTGCATCAGTCGACGAGACGAAGAAATCGTTGATTAGCACGTTCATGAATTTATTAAGCACTTTGAGAAACACTTCTTTCGCCCGCGCAGTTGCATACATGCACGCCAGCAGTGAAGGCACTATAGCTTCGGATAAAATAAATGGAAGATATGCCCGAGAAAGTGAAATAGGAGTTTTCTGTCCTTGAACTCCATTTGACAAAATGGCGTCAGATCGTGAATTTACCTCCTTTCTTCCACCTTTTATCCCCATAATTTCTCAAGGAAGTAAAATTGAGGACGCAGAACTTTATTACACCGATCTTAATACTCCCTAAGGGAGTACGGTCCCAAGTGAAGGTAGTATTAAGCCCTTAAAACACCCAATTCGGCTAGTTTGCGTTTACAGTGTAAGGCTAGCAGCTAACTCTTTTTCACCCGATCTCGCGAAACTGCAAAACACTGGTGGATGGGAATACGGCCGCTCCCGGCAAAGAAGCAGTTCTCATGAAGTTTCTCGTATCAGTGGTCACAGCACGACGCAGTGAGATGATAGCGCGTAGAAGGTTATACGAGGCGCGTTTGCTGATGCCTGCCGAAATAGCGCGCGCGTCAGCGCTCGCGACCGCGCCCTTATAGTCCAAGTTCACAGCTGCGGATATCGAGCCACGCAGCCCCCCGACGTATCTTCATGCTCCTTCGCCCAGCGAAAGACGGACAAGGCTTCCTTTCTTGTTGAGGAGCAACCGATGGGAGGCCTCGCACGCGGTGTGATGTAATCGCATGCGCCCTACGTACGATGGAGATGGGCAGCTTGTTTCATCTGTGCTCCAGCCGTGTTCCTCGCTAGCGCTCACGAGCTTTTACTAGCGGGTACAGCATGCAATGCGCGAACAAGTTACCGATTTGGGCTTTATACGGAACATGACAGCGACAATGAAAACCTGAACAGAGTGTCCATATAATTGTTATTGAAATCAAAAAGTATACAGTAACCGTGGAAGCGGGTTGGCCTATTTTTTGGAGAGCTGCATAGTCCTCACTGTAAAGAGTCCGTCCGTTGGAAGAATCAAATAATCCGGTTCCTCTTCCATTCGTTCCACTCCATATCTCCTCGACACTTATTTCTTCATAAAACATGTGTACAATTGGAGCACTAAGCGTTGAGCCCATCAGAATTTCGAGCTTGTTGGCTGCCCTCTGTTAGTTCGCCTTGCGTAATCGGAAACACAAAACAGTGAAAAGTAAGTTCATCGCGCACGGTAATCACGCGAGGTGAGGAAGGACGGGTGGGCAGATGCATGACAAAGCAGGGTAGGAGACAATTCACAACTGATATTTCTCGTATATGGACCAATTGAAAGTATTTGCTCTAATCATGTCACGTGAATCCCCGTTCTGGCGTAATGACAAGGGCGGATACCGCGCTCGATATTATATTTTCAGAGGCTGTACTGGGGCCGTTATAAAGACAGGGTGTGCAAACACGGACGCAAGAAAGTAGCCCAGACACCGCAAACGCCACCACCTAAAAAATCGTATAGCGGCGGAAAAGGAGGATAGACAAAAAAAAAAAAAAAATTAACACCTTTGCACCAGTGGTGCCAATCCTGAAGGAAGCGCGGAGTTGGGCAGCCTTCTTTGTTGTTGTTGTTGTTGTTGTTCCCTTTGGTACGGCTCATACCCACTCCGGGGGATCGGCCAAGAGATCATTATATGAAGAAGTTAAGACTTTTCGCTTTGTATCTCTTCGGTTTTTTTTCTTTTTTCCTTTCTTTCCTCTTCTCTTTCTTTCTTTTTCTCTGTTTCCTTTTTTTTTGTTTTTTTCTCAATGTTTACTGATTTCTTCCTCTCTCTTTATTTATTTATTTCTCTTTCTTGCTCTTTCTATTCTTCCTATTTTTTACTTTCTTTCTCTCTCTTTCTATTTTTTGCTTGATTCCTTTTGTTCTATTTTTATACCTGGCTTTGCCTGCGTTATGCCAAGCGACGACAGCATACGACAACCCGGGCCCCTAAACTGCTCCGCACTTAACGTCATCATCATTGTGCTCGAAGAACTAAAGGAAGAAGACTTCTCCTTGGCGCGAGCGGGCGCTCAATATGCGACAGATGGCTACACTATTTGTGGTTTTTCCTGCGTTACGTCAAGCTTCGACAGCATACGATGACAGCATGCGATGACTGCATACGACAGCCCGGGCCCTTAAACTGCTCCGCACTGAAAACACTTATGTGCGCATTCCCGGGCAAGAGGCGATAACGATCAGTCAGTTGCGCGTGATGGTCAACGTCAGAGATAACTGGTCACTCTCTTGATTTCACCGTTATGTTTTCACGCCGTGTCTTTTTAATGAATACCTACCAATTAGCTCAGCTATCAGTTATTGTAAGTGTTTCATTGCCTGTACTTCTTTATTTATTTATCGACTTGCTCGAGTAAAAAAGTAAGAAAAAAAAGTGCATTAAACCATCGATACATATTACTTATCTATTTGATTTATCTATGTACAATGTAGTAGCCCCGAGACTCCACGAATATGCTATCCAGCGAGTTGGATCGTCTCCCTTTAAGGCTGTAGGACTCCGCAGCGTTGAGGTCAGGCAATACTCTTGAGACTTCTGGAGGAAAGAAACATATGTACGACAACTTCCGGGGAGCTATTCTCGATGTGACCATCTGAAGAAGATGTTTACAGTCCATTTCGGCAGAGCGTATTCAGTTACTCGAAAAAGTGGTTGGCCGTGATGTTTGCTCTTGACCACGTGGATGCGTCCACCACGGTGGTGTAGCGGTTAGGGTGCTCGACGACTGCTGACCCGAAGGTCGCCGCTTCGATCCCGGCCGCGGCGGTCGCAATTCGATGGAGGCGAAATGGCAGAGGCCCGTGAACTGTGCGATCTCAGTGCACGTTAAAGAACACCAGATGGTCAAAATTTCCGAAGCCCCCCTACTACGGTGCCCCTCAATCATACCGCGGTTTTGGGACGTTGAACCCCAGATATTATATATATATATATATATATATATATATATATATATATATATATATATATATATATATATATATATATATATATATATATATATATATATATATATATATATATATATATACCACGTCAATGCACCGAACCCGTCAGCACATTCCCAGCGTAAGAAGAAAGTGGACGAAATTCACAGGAACAGGAACTTGTTTGTCAAGTCTGAACTTGCTTATGAATGTGTCCCAGATGTTTGAGAACCATGCAGGGAATGCGTACCGACCTTCGCAGGTGCGTTAGACGGGCGGTCGCATTAAACCTAATTCCATAGCTTACCCAATCAGAATTTATGCACAGCCTCCGAGATGTACGCCCAAAAGCGGATGTCTGGGCGCTGCGTTCGTTGCGTTGAAGCGCATTTCGTCCCTTTCATTAGTGTCGAGAGTTGTGAAAGCTTTGTGGCATCAAAATGACGTTCCGGAAGATGATCCGGAAACAGGGAGCGCACTGGTCACTGAACTCCAGCCAATGAGTTGCGGCCGAAATGGACAGTTCACTAGGCGGACACATCGAGCCATAAAAAATGAAACAGGAGCATGCTGGAAACTTTCACCAGAGCTTGGAGCACGAGGGGAGAGGGGCGTCGGAGGAGATTGGTCTGTGGACGAGAACCGCTCGCTCGTAAATTTTCTTTTATTTACGCATGAGCTTACCATGAAAAAGGGAAACAAACAAGAGCATGATGGGAAGTGTGACACGAGCCCGAAGTGGTAGTGGCTTCGGAGGAGGTTAACTTACGGATGCTAGGCGTGCTCTCGACAATATTTTCCCTCGATGGTTGAAGCCCATTCCGTTCTTCCAATTTGAGTCAAGAGTTGTGAAAACTTCATGACGTAATATTGACGTTGAAGAGGAAGAATCGGAAAGAGGGGACACGCTGCTGGCCGAGCTTCCACCAATCAGCGGCGGCTGAATGGAGAGTCCATTACACCGACACATCGAGAAAAGCTTGCCAAGTGAAGTGATGTATTTTATGCCCCGGTTCCCCGTTCGGGTTAAAACGAAAGGCTACCGGCGGCGCGCCGAAGATATTGCGCGGCGGCGGCGGCGGCGCGGTCACTCTGAAAATTTCGGCGGCGGCGCGATCGGCGTGAGCAAAAACAGGCAGCGGCGGCGGCGTGGCGCGGCGGCGCACAGCTCTAGCTTAGGGTACCCAGCACTTGTCAGCCTACCAGCTTGACGCTCGAACGCTTCAGAAATGCAGTGTTGGAAAGATTTGCCCAGGGCGTTCTTCAGGCACGACGTGGCAATAGCTCGCTTAACGAGCTTAGAGTGGGCAGACTTGAAAGGCAGAAGTGGTTTGTTGGCACGTGGTTCATAGCGCCATGTATGTTTTAACCCTTTGTGCGGCAGTGGGACACATACGTCCCACTTTTCCGTCTACAGAAAAAAATTTCTCCCACATCACCCGTTGCAATTAGCGCCACATTAAGTCACTCATATCTTACCTAAGTCATCGTAATCTCGAAAAAAAATATTTTACCACGCTTTCGAAGGGCGGATGTAGTGTTACAATAGCGTTGAATTTCGGTAAATTTTTTATGATCGCTTCTGAATTTTCCTCTTTTTGAGATACATAGAACCTACCAATCAAAATGTTGGATAATATCCTCCTTTTCTGGTTTTTGAGAGAAACGATCTTAGCTTCCAGTCATCATGTGTTTTTGTAAATTTGCGAAATAACTTGACCAATAAATGCATCGGAACAATCCCCTTCAAAATTATCCCGCTTATCGCGCAGCGCAATTGCGGATATTAATGCGCGGAAATATTTTTCTCGATATTATATACCTCTTGAAATGTAGCCACATGTTCAGCGATAACATCTGTACTCGAAAATTTCAACAGCAAAAGCTAGGACAGCCAAATGGACAAAAAAAGTGGTCAATGCATGCGGTGAAGTAAGCTTTACAGGGACATACCACAGCGCTTTGAAGGTTCAAGAGACGCAACTGCAGGCGGCGTTCTCCTGCTCAAATGAGGTCCGCACAACTTTTCTTTTCACAACTTTAGAAGTGATACCCTGTGCCACTTGCTTCGGCCGTTTCATCCCAAAATTCCCGTTGATGCAATCGCGAGATGGTGCCTTCATGAGGCAGTGGGACAGTGTTTTCCCACTTTTTGAAAACACTCTCATGAGTCAGTGGGACATATATGTCCCACTTTTTTTCAGTAAACCACTGGCTTCATTTTGATGAAATTTGTTTCATACTATTTCTTTCTAGTTTATATCAATAAAGCACAGCCGGTTTTTATATTACCATGTCAAAAATACAGGACGACCGACAAAGGGTTAATATTTCTATTAACTTTCATTCTTCTATTCACGCAACAGATTGCACAAATTACACTTGTAGCCTGGAATAATTTTCGCAGTAGCATGTATACTGTGACATACGCAGGACCATTTCTTGTTGAACTTCATCTCCCCCCACATTGGTGCGCGCGCCCGTGAGATCAAGGGCAAGCGGCGTTCAGTCTGACATTTCACCTCCTTCAGGGGAGCGTAGCGTTGCAAATCTTGGCAGACGTGATCGTTAGCGCGCAGTGCATGCGTTACACTTCGAGCTCGAAACGGTCAAACCTGGTAAGGGGCCTTTTAGGTTTTCACACAAAGAGGAGAAATCGACCTTGCGCTGTTAGACCGGGCCAATACGTGGCTAACAGACCCTTCTGGCCTTTTAGCGGTCTGGCTATTTGATCACTGCTCCGTCAGCGAATATCGGATACCGCGTCATTGATTTCCTTGTGAACGCCAATGCAGCACACTTTGCAGTTGAGAGTTGCAGGCCTTGACGGCGCAAGTACTTGGATGTTATTGACGTAACCTGTTGTAGTCTTGCTCGCATTTGCGGGCGCGTTACTCCAGAGGCCCATATGCAAATATCGTCTGCGTATACGCTGATTTTGACATTGTCAGGAAGCTCCGCACCAAGACCAATGAGCGTGACGTTGAATAGTGTTGGGCTGAGGACCGCGCCTTGTGGAACACCACGGTTGACATAGTGCCTGCCGGTGTCGCCATCAGCCGTCGACATGAAAATGGTACGTTCGCTGAGATAGCTGGCAATCCATGCGTGAAGTCGACCTCCTACGCCAATGTCTTCAAGCGCGTCAAGAACGGCTTCATGAAGGACGTTATCGCAGGCGCCTTTTATATCCAAAAAAATTGCACCAACTAATCTCCGGCGTTGTCTTTCCTGTTCCACAGACGAAACTAGGTCTATAACGGCGTCTATAGATGAAAGACCCCTGCGGAAACCATTCATGAAATCTGGCAAGGTGAAATATTCTCTAAGAGCCATTCCAGTCTCGTGAGCACCATACGTTCCATTACCTTGCCGACACAGCTGGCTAAGGCCATTGGTCTGTAAGAAGAGAGTTCGTTGGAACACTTGCCTGGTTTCAATATGGCCACTATGCGGCTGCACTTCCAGTTATCTGGTACCGTCGCCGTGTCCCACGTAGCATTATAGAAGGACAAAAGAGCTTTCCGTGCTTCCTGGCTGAGATGAGAGAGAGCCGAATAAGTGATTCCATCGGGTCCTGGCGCGGAGGAGTGTCGGGCGGCAGAGATAGCAGCGTCGAGCTCGTGCAAAGTGAACGGCAAGTCGAGACGCTCATCACAAGATGGCGGTGAGGCATAGCATGAAGGTGATCCCGGTGAAATGGACGTGCCTACGAGCACTCGGCAATAATCTTCTGCTATTTCTATTTCACTCCGTCCGTGCTTTAGGGCCACACCTCGGAATGGAAACAACTGCGGCGTAGGTGTCCGAAGGCTTCGTACAACGTGCCACATTCTTGATAGTGGTTTCCTGGGATCCAGAGAACCACAAAATGTTCTCCACCGTTGCCTGTCGAGCTTTCGAGGTGTCGGAGTACATGTCGCTGTGCTTGACGAGATGTAGACATGTCTGATGGTGATCTCGTCCTCCTGTACTTTCTTTCTGCGCGGCGACGCATTGCACGCAGGTGCTCGTATTGTGCGTCAATCTGCGATCTGGGTTTAGGCACACTGATGAGTAGAGGCCGGATTTTTAGGCACTAAAAATCGTGTTTTAGGCGCCAAAAATAGGCAGGAAAAACACAGTTTTAGGCCTTCAAAATCGTAAATATAGGCACAATAAATTTTTACAAAAACTCAAATTTTCGAATAAGGACGTCCGCGACCTGGTCTACGACAGGAAAGCAAACAAATGTTATATTTCATGATTGTACAAAGGCATTAATGATTTAACATAGCCATGCAATGGTCCCTTTTCGGGCACGGTTTGCAGAACACGGTCTGTCCTTTTATTGTCTAGAATGGTAAGTTAAGTGTCCACCATCGAATAAACATGCTCCTGGGTCTGCTTCTTTTCGGCATGGCTGGGAAGGGCAGCACAGGATTCAATAGCCAGACCGCTAAAAGCCCAGAAGAGAGTGTTAGCCTCGTATTGGCCGGGTCTAATAGCGCATGGTCAATTTCTCCTCTCTGTGTGAACACCATAAAGGGCCCCTTACCAGTTTGAGCGTTTAGAGTTGAAGTGTAATGCATGCACTGCGCTAACGATCACGTCTGCCAAGATTTGCAACGCTACGCTCCCCGAAAGGAGGTGAAATGTCAGACTGAATGCCTCGTGCCCTTTATCTCACGGGCGCGCGCACCTGTGTGGGGGGAGGTGAAGTTCAACCAGGAATGGTCCTGTGTATGTCACAGTAGTACATGATACTGCGAGAATTATTCGAGGCTACATGTGTAATTTGTGCAATCTGTTGCTTGAACAGAAGAATAAAAGTTAATAGAAATACTAAAACATACAAACGGAATGTGTGCCCGTTTTTCTTTAGTTTTTCCTTCGAATCGAGATAGATGCGAGACTTAGCTGCCTATATTTCTTTTGTGTTCGTGTTTCGCCGTTCCCGCGTCGTGCCGGCGCCAGCCCTGACAACGCTTAGCATGTTTTTGGTGCATCGTCCCTTACAGCAGTTCCAGCTGTGCGACGCGCTGTGTCGTGGTAAGGATACAGGATCCATGCCAGCCTCTCCAAACGCACAGACGGATCCATCCCACAGAAACAGGCAGCACACTATACAGCGAACGCCAAAACGATACAACACCGCTTGTGCGCACGACCTGGCTTGGGCATGTCATGTGCACATAGTGTAATCTTGCGTGCGCATGGCGTGTTGATGCGTCAACGTCGTGTGATCTTCCGCCTCCGAGTTTCTCTGATACCGAAGAGGGCAGGGAAGGAATTTGGCTTGCGAGTGGCAAAGGTTTCAAGCTCACCTACCAGCATCATGCTTTCGCGGCTCGTAATGAACCAATTAAAAAGTTCTCGTGGTACGAAGCTCTTCATTGGGCACGCGAACAGTTCCAGTATCTGACTAAAACTTCTGTGACCTGGTGAAGCGCCCTAAGAGTAAATTACAAACGAAACAAAAGCCATGTGCACATCTGATTTTTTTTACCTACTTTCTACTTTCCCCTGACGGCACTCCATGGTTTCGCATTCGCTCTCCATGTTCCTGCTGCTGCGCGCAGGCACCTCCTGTTTTCTGCCCCCCCACCATGCCCAAGTCTTCAAGGAGGTGCTTAAATTCCATGGGAACACTGGACTGGAAAACCAGCGGTAAAAGCCGCCCGCCACGTCCTCGGCCATAGACCCCACTCTCCTCTTCTTCCCCTCTCCTCTTCCCACCTTTATTTTCCTCTCCCCATTCCACTGTACACGCTGGGACGTGCTCCCATTTAGGGTTGCAGCAATAGCGTCTTTTCCTCTCCCCTGCTCCAACCACTCGCGCCATGTCAGTGCGGTGTGGTAAGATGGCCGGAGCGTCCCATTTCACGGCTGCTACCGGTTGCTTCCCGGATGTTTGTTGAACTAGGGAACTAGGTTGTTGCACCCCATAAAGTTCCGAAACGTCAATTTTGCCCGGTAACATGAATTACGGTCTCAAACTGTACTCGAAAGCAAAATTTGAGGCTAAATAGCGTTCATATAGGCACCAATTTTGAAAATAGGCATTTATGGGCACTTATAAACATTTAGGCACAAACCCCAAAAATAGGCAATTATAGGCACTATAAAAACACTATAAAAGCCCTCCTTTACCCCTAATTCATGCTCATATATCAAAGTGGCGCGATAGGAACGCAAGGAAAAAAATAGGCATTTGCCTATAATCCGGTCTCTACTGATGAGTCTGGTGTTTGCTGTCAAGGCTGATGCTATAACGCCTTCCATTTCGGAAATACATTGGATGTTGCCACACTGGGTATCCACAGATGTTTGGAAGGCTTGCCAGTCTACGCTTCGTACAGAACGGGGAGTTGAACGGCGGAATCCTTTTAGTTGTATATACGTCGGGAGGTGGTCACTTTCGTGCGTTTCTACATCTACAAACCAAGAAGAGGTGGACAAGAGATTTCTAGTCACAAAACAAACATCCAGACAACTGCTGTATGATGTGCCACGAAGGAAAGTGGGGGATCCATTGTTGATGGTCATCAGACCCTATTTAGCACAAAATCAGCCATGTCCCTGCCGCGAGTGTTCATCGACGCAGAGCCCCACATTGGATGGTGCGCATTGAAATCTCCTACTAGCACGTGAGGGCTTGGACAAGCTTGGAATACAGATGAAAGGTGAGAGCAGTCGATGCGGCTT
This sequence comes from Rhipicephalus appendiculatus, assembly GCA_030522465.1. Taxonomy (NCBI): domain Eukaryota; kingdom Metazoa; phylum Arthropoda; class Arachnida; order Ixodida; family Ixodidae; genus Rhipicephalus; species Rhipicephalus appendiculatus. The sequence goes on from JALIZH010020217.1 coordinate 319,646, forward strand.
CTGGGGGAAATGTATCCACCTATGAGAGATATCGTACGTCGCTTGTGCTTCATAGTCAGGCATATATAATCATTTGAAGCATGAGGAACCACGTCATGCCTCATGTACGTTAAATCACTACGTATACATACAACCAGTTTGCTCGTACTTCGGTCGTCGCGAGACCATAGTATCATGTAACCGGATATCCGAAAAGGTAATACAATGTTTGGCTCACATATAACAACCACAGGAAACCGATATTTAAGCATCCGTTGCCGAAAGTCAGACAGCCTACTTCGCAAACCTCTTGCGTTCCACTGCATTATAGCAGATGCGCGTATTCTCTCTTCGAATGAGGTCGCCATGTTGTTCTATGGAAGCGCTACTAGGAGCGGTTCCAATACGTTGAGGATCTGCACTGCTGCCTTCGCGCCCGGTGTCTGTAGCTCGCACAGAATGGCACGTAGGGACTTCAACAGGTTCTTCACTGTAGTCTGTGTCTGTGTTTTGTCAAAGTCTTGCCTATCCTTTTCAGCCACCTTTGGAGTAGCAGCCCATAATGTGGTTTTGCTTATTGCTCCAGACGGCAGTGAAGGCCACTGATCGTCTGAAACATCTTCCTGCAACGGTGGCTCGGCCCCCTTTTGTCCACCACTCGATCGGGGTGCACTCCAGATGGGAGCAGAGGCTTTACACTGCGCAGTCACCTGTTCATCTGGTGCAGTGGTTGATCTATCAGTCCGGTGGCCGCTGTGGTTCAGTTGGCGTCTGCGTTTGGAACGGCGTCTGTGACGGCGAATAGATGAGACAGCCTCTCTGTGTGTCGAATTGTCCCTCACCATCTTCTTTAGCATGCGTATTTCTTCTTTTATCTTCGGGCAATCTTTGGATGTCGCTTCATGCGCACCAGAGCAGTTCGGGCACTTGAAGGGAGCCGCAGCGTCACAGCTGTCAATCTTGTGAGGTCCTCCACACCGCTGACAAGTTATAACGCTTTTGCACACAGCGCTGACGTGTCCCAACTTGCAGCACTTGTGACACTGCAAAGGCCTTGGTACGAAAGGGCGCACCGGATGTCTGACGTATCCCACCTTGACGCTTGCAGGCAGGGACTCAGAATTAAAGACTATTTTAATGCATCGAGACTGCCCGAAGCGGTGGATGGTCATGATTATGACTGTTGACGTTGCTAGCCTCTCAAGATCAGCGTCGGTGATGTAGATGTCCACGTCATTTATGACTCCAGTCGTTGTTCCTTTCCCGTGGGCAAGGAACGAACGCAATGAGACACTTCCCAGCTGTGTGACGGCCTTCAGTCTCTCGAGGATGGTTTTGTTTGTCACACCGACTGACAAAATGTTCTTCCTGTACTGGAAATAACGTGTAGTGGGGATATGGCTTGAGAGAGAGAACGACGACGTTGTTGTCATAAAGTCTTCGGTTCGGTGTTGTTCCGTGTGTCACCTCTCGCTGCTCAGCTCTACCACCTGAGAACTTGGTCACCCAGAACGCCTCTTGACATTTGGTGGAGGTGCGGGGTATTTCAGACCTGGAACTCCGAAACCGGACGATCCCTCCCGTGCCAGCCATGCCCGACGACGCTGGGCAGAGCAGTATTCCCCAGGCATCGCCTGCAGTCGTCTGTTCAGGTACGCCACGTCAACGAGATCCACCCATCTTCAGTGGCGCTGAAGATCAAGACGTGGACTATTGGTTGTCATTGTACGACAAAGTCAGCGTCTCTAATAAATGGAACGACGCCGACAAGCTCAGCTTCGTCAGCTTTTACCTCTCCGGAGTCGCCAACATTTGGTACCACAACCATGAATCCGAGTTTCCGACCTGGACAGCATTCAAAGCAAGACTCCAAGAAGTATTTGGTCGCTGCGCCGTCCGCAAGCTTCGGGCTGAGCAACAGCTGCGCAGTCGTGCTCAACAGAAAGGTGAAAACTTCACGAGCTACATAGAAGATGTAGTTGACATTTGCAGGCGCATCAACCCGTCCATGACCGACGACGAGAAGATAAAGAACATCATGAAAGGCATAGAAGACGACGCGTTCCAAATGCTCTGGGCGAAGAACGCTCAGACAGTCAACGAAGTTATCAGTCTTTGCCAGAGCTACGAAGAACTGCGCAAACAACGGCTTTCCACCCGCCGAGCTCTAATTCCAGAGGGCACGCTTTCGGCTCTAACCAGCAGTTCATGTGCAGCTACTTCCGACTCATCATTCCTCGACCAGATCAAACAGTTTGTTCGGGAAGAAGTTGCACGCCAGCTGTCTCTTCTGCCAACTGCCCAAGCATCTGAATCGCTCCTCACTCCAGAGATCCGACAAGTCATACACGAACAAGTCGCTGACATCGTCCCACTTGCTCATCGGCCGGCTCCAGCGACAGTTCCACTTACGTACGCTGCCGCCGTCGCCAAGCCAAGGCCGCCATCTGCGGCTGTGCAGTACGCACCCGCGACCACCTTCTCTTCACCATTAACCACGCCTGCAAACTATACGCCGACGAGAAACTACGGTCCGCCACCGCAGCCCCTTCGCCTGGCTCGGCCATATTTCGCTGAATCTGCGGCCCCTTCTTTCAATCCGTGGCGCACCCAAGACAACCGGCCCATCTGTTTCTCGTGCGGATATGCTGGCCATGTAGCACGATTTTGCCGCCGCCGTGCTTGGTATTCCGACTCTGCACGGCCACAAAGCAATGGTCCGGACTACACCTTCCATCCTTCTCCTCCCGGTCCACATTTCGACGACGCGCCTTCTCCATCCCGAGGCTACACTACCCGTCGGTCTCAATCCCCTCGTCGACGTTCTCTGTCCCCGCTCATCCGACGATCTGAATCTTCCCAAGAGGAAAACTGAATAACGCAGTTCCGGAGGCAAGAACTGTGATTTCAGCGAACTGCTCAAGGCCTCATTTATCCCCTGCCAACGTAATTGTTGTTTATGCCGAAGGTATTGCCGTTAATGCGCTTGTCGATACGGGAGCAGCGGTGTCAGTGATTTCTGACCAGCTTCGTCGTAAGCTCAGAAAAGTCGCGACGCCGTTTTCTGCGCTCTCGCTACGTACAGCAAGCGCCGAGCCCATTGACCCTTTGGGAGCGTGCACCGTCCGTGTTATTATAGACGATGCTCTGTACCACATTGAGTTTGTCGTTCTGCCTCGCTGCTCTCATGCCATGATTTTAGGCTGGAACTTCCTGTCTTCTCACGATGCCGTCATCGATTGCGCCCGTGCTGAACTTTCACTGTCTCCATTCAGCAGCCACATTTTCGAAGATTGCTCTGGCACCCGTGGTCGAGTGTTAGTGGCCACCGACACCGACGTTCCTCCTTTCTCTTCCACCCTTGTCCCTGTATCCTGCGCTGCATTTTCGGACGCCACAGTTCTTTTCACGCCGTCGAAGCTAGCTACTCACCGTCATACTTTCTTGCTCCCTTTTGCTCTTCTGAACGTTCGACAGGGTGTCAGCGCACTTTATATTGTGAACATGTTTTCTTATCCTGCTACGTTGCACCACGATGAGTGTCTCGGTTATGCTGAGGAACTCGACCCAAGCCTTGTGTACAACGTGCCTGACAACCCGGCTCCTATGCAGGTTGACGTCGTGGATGTTGACGCTCCTCCTGCGGACCTGTCTCGTCAACTCACGTTTTCTCGGTGCATCGACTCCAACCTCACGTCGAGTCAGCACGCCCAGATTGTCGACCTCCTTAGCCGCTTTAGTGCATCTTTCGACGTACAACAATCTACTTTAGGCCGCACTTCCACCGTTGTCCACCACATCGACACTGGAGACCACGCGCCATTGCGCCAACGGCCCTATCGTGTGTCCGCCACAGAGCGCCGCGTCATTGACGAGCACGTAGGAGACATGCTCAAACGCGGCGTCATACAACCTTCACACAGTCCCTGGGCCTCTCCTGTAGTGCTGGTAAAGAAGAAGGATGGCACCATTCGGTTTTGTGTGGACTACCGTCGACTCAACAAGATAACCCGTAAGGATGTTTATCCTCTCCCACGCATTGACGACGCACTAGACTGCCTCCAAGGCGCCGAATTCTTCTCGTCCATCGACTTACGGTCCGGATACTGGCAGGTCCCGGTGTCTGAAGCAGACCGCCCGAAGACTGCCTTCGTCACCCCTGACGGTCTATATGAGTTCACCGTTATGCCATTCGGCCTGTGCAATGCGCCTGCAACATTTGAAAGAATGATGGATAACATCCTGCGCGGACTCAAGTGGCAGGTCTGCCTTTGTTATCTCGACGATATTGTCATATTTTCACCGGACTTTCCATCCCACCTACTTCGACTTGAACGCGTCCTGACATGCATCGCCAACGCCGGCCTCCAGCTCAACATGAAGAAGTGTCACTTTGCCGCTCTGCAGCTGGTCATTCTCGGCCATGTCGTGTCCAAAGATGGCGTGCATCCTGATCCGTCGAAACTACAAGCTGTCGCCGAGTTCCCACGACCCAAGAGCCTCAAAGATCTTCGCAGCTTCATCGGCCTGTGCTAGTACTTCCGCCGGTTCATCCGGAACTTCGCGACCATCATAGACCCTTTGACACAGCTTCTTCGTGCCGACCACACCCTTTCAACCTGGTCACCGACTTGCGATGCCGCGTTTACAACGCTGCGTAGTCTCCTGACTTCTCCACCGATACTACGGCATTTTGACCCAAGTGCTCCGACAGAAGTTCACACGGACGCCAGCGGTGTCGGTCTTGGGGCCGTTCTTGCCCAACGAAAGCCTGGCTTCGAGGAGTACGTCGTTGCTTTTGCCAGTCGCGCACTGAAGAAGGCTGAAACCAACTATTCAGTCACAGAAAAGGAATGCCTGGCTATAATTTGGGCCATAACTAAATTTCGACCATACCTTTACGGGCGCCCATTCGACCTGATAACTGACCACCATTCCCTGTGCTGGCTTTCTTCTTTAAAGGAACGTTCCGGTCGTCTAGCTCGATGGGCGCTTCGACTACAAGAGTACGACAGTACTCTATCGTTCCGGCAGAAAACACTCCGACGCAGACGCCTTGTCTCGCTCTCCACTCAATAGCGAGACTAATTCCCCTAACGTGTCGTTATCGGAGTCATCCCTCTCTGCCACGAACATGGTTTTGGAGCAGAAGAAGGACCCTTGGATTGTTTCTTTGCTCGACTTCCTGCTCCAACCATCGGCACGCCCTGCCAGCCGTGCATTACGTCGCCAAGCACACCACTTCGCCGTTCGCGATGAGCTACTATACCGTCGTAACTACCTGCCGTACGGCCGTAAATGGTTACTTGTGGTCCCTCGGCATCTCCGTTCGGATTTCTGTGCGGCGTTTCACGATGATCCACAGTGCGCACATGCAGGTGTAGTCAAAACTTACACATGCCTCCGACTTCGTTATTATTGGCGTGGGATGTACCGATTCGTCCGTCATTATGTACGTTCCTGCCTCGCGTGTCAACGCCGCAAGAATCCTCCTCGTCGTTCAGCTGCCCCGCTGCAACCTCTGCCTTGCCCAGAACGTGCATTTGACCGCCTTGGCATCGATCTCTACGGCCCTCTACCATGCACATCAGATGGCAACCGCTGGGTGATTGTGGCCATCGACCATCTGACACGTTACGCGGAAACGTCTCCTTTGCCCAGCGCCTCTGCGCGTGATGTTGCCTCGTTTCTTCTGCGCCACATTATACTTCGTCATGGGTCCCCAAGGGAATTGCTCAGTGATAGAGGCCGTGCATTCCTCTCCGGCGTCGTACAATCTCTCCTCAAAGATTGTCAAATCATTCACCGCACCACAACTGCCTATCACCCGCAGACTAATGGGATGACTGAGCGCTTCAATCGCACTCTTGGTGACATGGTGGCCATGTACGTCGCATCTGACCACAGCAATTGGGACCATGTTCTACCATTTGTCACATATGCTTATAACACCGCCACGCAGGCCACCACAGGATTTTCCCCCTTCTTCCTACTTTACGGGCGCGAACCATCCTCCACAATGGATACCATCCTTCCATATAGCCCTGACGCTTCGGAATCTACTACCCTGTCCGAGGCTGCTGCACACGCAGCAGAGTGTCGAAAGCTTTCCCGTATGTTGACGTCAGAGGACCAGCAGCGCCAGAAGCACCACCGTGATGCTGCCGTCCCACCTGCATCCTATGTTCCTGGCTCGCTTGTGTGGCTTTGGGTGCCTGCTCCAACACCTGGCTTGTCACCCAAACTCGTCTCAAAGTACCAGGGTCCCTACCGTGTAGTGAATCAAACGCCTCCCGTTAACTACATCGTGGAGCCTCTTGAACCGCCTTCGGATAAACGCCGTCGAAACCGCGAAATTGTGCATGTAGAACGGCTAAAGCGATACTATGATCCACCAGTGCTATCGTGCCCCTAGGTAGCCGGGACGGCTTCTTTTCCCCGGGGGAGATAACTGTACTGGAAATAACGTGTAGTGGGGATATGGCTTGAGAGAGAGAACGACGACGTTGTTGTCATAAAGGCTTCGGTTCGGTGTTGTCCCGTGTGTCACCTCTCGCTGCTCAGCTCTACCACCTGAAGAACTTGGTCACCCAGAACGCCTCTTGACATTCCTACTATTCATGCCAATTTCTATCACTCGCGCTGGTGCGACCCGCTCGAAATATTCCGTTAAGGACTGCCTGTTAAGCGAGTTCAAGTTGTCTGTCGGAGAGGTAGGCAAGTATGAAATTGTAAAAGACTGCTTGCCATGATCCGTCGCTGGTTGCAAGTCCCTTGAACTTGACGTCCTTCGAAGCTTTCTTTTCAACCGCCGGTTGGTGACTGCAGTGAAATCGGCTTCTGACTCCATTTCTTCCACGGATGAGCTGTCGCTGGAATCGCAGCGAGCGGCTGCGACGACACGGTCACCCATCTTCGCTCGATCAGTAGGCAGGCGGCTGGGGCCTGCGGTATGGTCGGGGTGATGGTCCCCCATTTCGGGGAACGACGTCCTCCGTCTCGCTTGATCTGCGGACGTCAGGAATTCTCAGAATTACGAGAAATTTGAGAGCAGTTCAAGGCACAGGTATGCCCGAACGCACTTCTTCTTCATGCCCAAGTGGTCATGATGCCGTCCGCGTTCGACATGGACACCGCACCACCCGTGTGTGTTACGGCAGCGCTCCAGCCGCTGTTGTCGCAGGTACCGTCACAAACGCCCACCGCGACGCCATCCGCGTCTGCAGCACAGACAAGCAGTCAACAGGTCAGCCAGCGTTCCAGTCTACCACCGTGTGGGAACGCGCGTCCGCCACCACAACGACTCGCAAAATGCACCACAATTGTGGTAAAGTTTCAAGGCTACGTCGACATAACTCGCCTTAATTTCAGTGCAGTTTGCCAAGGCATACTATATGCGGTGCAAGCAACTGCAACTGAAAAAGAAGACACCTATATAAAACGACGGGACGTGCAAAACCTGATTGTTGTCCAGACCTTCCGTGCAACCATCGCTCACAGACTTCTGCACTGTACCAATATCATTGTCAGCGGCACCACGTATTCGATACGGTGCTACAATGCATTTGACGACACCTACTCAAGAGGAGTCATCCATGGCATATACCCGGACATCACGGAAGACACTCTCCGAAGTGAGCTCACAATACAAGGAAGAACGATCGCCAATGTCCGCAGGCTGGGCACCACAAACACCATACTGGTAATAGTCGAAGGTGAGGAACTCCCCAGACACGCCCGACTCTTCTCCAGGTGTGTACAACATATATCCGGAGAGACGAAAGGCCGCTCAATGCACCAGCTGCCAAGAACTCGGACACCGGGCCGACGTCTGCCCCAACCGCTGAACTTTCGTTCGCTGTCCTCACTGCAGCAAGAAACTCTCACCCGAACAAGAGGCATCCGAGCAATCTCACGAATGTGAACAATATTGTTTTTTGTGTGACCAACACGACCACTCTCCGACCTCCCCAAACTGTTCGAGGAAAACTGTTAGTACAACACGCCGTAATCTAGCCGCCGAAGATTCAGCCAACGCGCCGCAATACTCTCAGCCCAGCGTAAACACAGCAGCCTGGCCGTCGCTACCAAGCCCGGCTCTGCGCACGTCCAATCGTTTCACGCCACTACATGACACTAGTCCGCCATGCTCCCTCAACGGCGACCGCAGCAGTAGCCGCAGCAGAGGTCGAAGCAGAAGTAAGACTCGGGGGCCACCACGACAGAAGAAAACAAGCTTCCAGCAGCCGAAGCCACCCGCTACCGCCAGCGCGCAGCCTAAAGCTTCTCCAGGCCACCACGGAAAACCACAGAATGCCACAAGCTCGGCGTGGGGACCCTCAGGAGGTCATCAAGGATCCATGAAATCATCCCCGGGGGCAAGCTCCTCACCACCACACAAAGTCCGGTGGGAAGAACGCCACGGAGAATCTTCAATTCACCAGGTGAGCGGCCCAGGCCTCCCTACAACACGCCATCCATACACCGCGAGTGCAAATGCACACACCGATATCCGACAATCAGTACACGAAATCCATCTGCAAGTTCTTCCGTCTATTATACAACAAGCCATACAGCAGGTACTGCAGCAAGCGTTAGCACCTCTTAATGCACGTTTCACACAATTAGAAAACGCCATCGCCTCCTCCCAAACGCCCGCCCCCCCTTACCCCCCATCCCACAATGGCTAACAACAACACCCCAAACGCAATACATGGTTCGCCTTTGGCCAGAACCCACCCCACCATTCCTGGTGGCAGCAATCACAACATGGTTGAAGTCTGGCATTGGAACTGTCGCGGGCTGCGGAGGAAGAAGACTGCTTTTAATAACTACGTGGCCGAGCATTGTCCTGCCATCATTGCGCTGCAGGAGACCAATGGTGAGCACAAGTTAACCGGATATAATTATTTTACGCAGCCTAGTCTTGTTGGAAAACGACGCGGCCACCAGTCACCCCAACCGCCATGTACGCAAGTCATAATTTACGTACGTCGCGATATCGCAGCTACCCAAATAGACGCTGCCTCAATTAACGATGCGCGGAAAGAACATGTATGCATTGGAATACGACTGCAAAACACCACTCTCCTTTTACTGGCAGCCTATTGGTTACCTAAACAAGATGCAGAACCCTTGCCGGATTATGCCACTTTTCTCCGCACGAATACAGGCGACCGCAATATTCCCATCGTGGGGGGACTTTAACGCTCCCCATTATCAATGGGGCTATGATCGACACACTTCCATAGGTCGCAAGTTGTGCCGCTTTATGCAAGGGCAGTGTTTCTCATTGCTCAACAACACGCTCGAATACACAAGGAGGGGAAACCGCACAGAACAGGACACTAATCCCGGACCTCGCATGGTATAAGGGGCACATTTCCGCTGAATGGCACAACACAGGCCAGGATGGAGGAAGTGACCACTACATCTGTTTGGTCACTTTCACGGCACGTGATGGTGCTTGAAGGCAATCGGGACGTCACACAGCGATTGTAGACCTGGGACAAAGTTCGAAATAAACTCGATGCCCAACCCTCTCCTTCAACTATACAGGAATGGGCAGAGAGCCTCCGCTCCACCACGCACGAATTTATAAAACGAGTCACATGCACTGAAAAGTACCCTTTTATTGACAGGCATCTGCTAAATTTAGGGGATACCGCAGAAACATTGTTCGGAGGCTTAGAAAAAGTAAAGCCAGCGCACGCCTACAAGATGAATTGGGAAGGTTCAATGAAAACATACAGACATATGCTGATGATTTGGCTAGGCGGATTTGGCAGGAGACGTGCGAAAGCATCAACGGACATCTACACCTCTCGAGAGTTTGGCAGATACTCAAAAACTTGCTTCGTCGCTCGACGGAGTGCCATGCACTAGCCAATATTCAACTCGCTTTACAAATTGATGACGATGAACTTCACAAAGCGCTCCTTGACACTTTCTATCCGTCAACACAACTAGAGGAGCTGCCCAGTTATACAGGGCTCAGCATTTCGGGCATGGACTCAGACTTCACTGTGGCAGAGCTATCCACCGCACTCGCATCCATGTCTCGGAACACAGCACCCGGCGCTGATGAAATTACATATGTCATGTTACGAAACCTCTCAACCGACCAACAAGCCCTTCTTTTGGGGTTTTTCAACGACATCTGGCGCAGCGGCGTCCTACCTGTTGAATGGAAAATTGCCACTGTATGCGTCATTCCCAAACCGGGCGAAAGGCCGGATTGTCTTACTAATCTGAGGCCCATCTCTCTGACCTCCTGTGTTGGCAAGGTCATGGAAAAAATGATTCTTAATAGGTACGAATGGCACCTTGAAACCCTACAACCTACTTCCAGCAACACTCATTGGATTTCGCCGCCATGTCTCAGCTCAGGACGCAGCGCTGATTATAAAACAGGATGTTTACTCCCAGAGCAGCAGAGTTCAAACACGCACCCTTGTGGGCCTTGATATCCATAAAGCATTCGACAACATCAAACACCTTGCCCTATTGGAGAAGGTGTATGATACTCAACCAGGCCGGCGCTTCTCAGACTACATCCGCAGCTTTCTCAGCGACCGACAAGTTCAAATAGCTATGAATAATTCCACTACAACGACGCATCCGCTAAGAAGAGGAACGCCCGAAGGGGCAATACTTTCACCAACACTCTTTAATGTTGCCCTGAAAGATCTTCCAACCCAACTAAACTTAATTCCAGGGCTTAGGCATATCATCTATGCGGATGGTATCACGCTTTGGTGCACGACAGGTAACGCTGGCGAACAGGAAAACATACTACACCAAGGAATAAACACCGTTGCCCGCGGTACCTCGCCAGTCTTGGACTTCAGTGCTCCCCTGGAAAATGCGAATACATAGTAGTCCTGAATGAACCATACCAAGGCAGCAGAAGAACGACGACACCTCATCGAGCTTCGTGTAGATGGCCAACCGATACCAAGAAAGCCACATATCCCTATTCTGGGATTTTATTGGCAGCAGGATGGCAGATAAGACCTATGGTTTCCAACGCACTCAACAACAGATTAAACGAATAGCCAACAAGAATAATGGCGTCCGAGAAGCTGAGCTGCGGCGCATCACAGAAGCCTTAGTATATACCAGGATTATGTACGGCTTTCCATACATGCATCTCACCGCGACCCAACTTTGCAAACTCAACAACCTCCTTCGAGGCATCACGCGCGTGACCCTTGGGGTACCAAGCTATGCAGCAAGTGCCTTTGTGGGCGCGACAGCTATTTACAACAACTTAAGCGAAAGACTAATTATGCATGAAGAAAGTCAAACCCACCGCCTGACAACTTCAAACCAGGGTCGTAGCTTATTATAACTTCTGGGACAAAATACCACCAATCTGCCCCCTATACCACCGCCAGCTCCTCCGTGGGACGCACTTCCTTACATTGACGTTCGACCAATGCCGAAACATATGCACACTGAAAGAGATGTTGAAACACGCCAATCACGCTGCCGCCGACAGCTTCAAAGTGATCCGACTTCATACCACGCCGATGCCAGCTTTAGAGCCGGCAAATCACTCACAGAAACCGTGGAACCCACGAGGTCGCACAATCGTAAAACACCATCATGACGTTCCTTCCGTGGCAATAGCGGAGATACTGGCCATAACGCAAGCAATCACGCAGCATGAGCACGCCTCTCCCGAAATCACGGTCAGGACAGACTCACAGGCAGCCTTACGGGCCTTCCTCCAAAACCAGCTCCCTCCAAACATACTGGCTGAACTCACTTCTTATGGACATCGTAATCCCGCTTTACTAGTCCACCTGGAGTGGACTCCAGGTCACTCTTCTTCCTTGGGCAACTCCCAGACCCACGCTGAGGCCTCAATACCCTGGTGTTGACATACTTCCCAGAGTTGGCCTGAGGTTTATTTGCCGACGGTGGACCGCGCTGAACGCCACAAGGAACGAAGGGCCCGCCTGAAGTCCCTCCGAATAGCCCGAAGAGAGCTTCCTAGACCGCCCGATATCTTTTCGCGAAAAGAAACCGCGCTCTTGAGGCAAGCACAAACACACTCTCTACCGAATGACTTTACACTACACAAAATACAACAAGCCCCGAATACACCTCATTGCCAAGTGTGCGGTTCCATACCGACTCTATCCCACACATACTGGCACTGCCCCAGAGCCAATACGCCACAACGCCATTCACTCCGTTCTAACATACTTACATGGGAGGCCTGGGTTGCGAACCTCGGCGAAACAACCTCCTCGTGGGAAAATCTCCTGAACCATATGCGAACCATCTTAGGGGAGGTCATTGAAACCTCACCCTAGGCCTCGGACCCGGACTTGGGTTTTTGAAAATAAAAGCTTTTCGCTCTCTCTCTCAGAAGGGGCTTATTAGACCGAGGAAGCGTACTTAAAACATGCATGTTCGGCTGAAAAATTTAGCGTAAGGTCCAGAAACTGCAGGGTGTTTTCAACCGGTACCTCACAGGTGAAATTTAACCCTCCGCCTTTTGCCTGAAACGCTCCCGTACGAACGTATCTGTTTCGACATTGTTGCCCAGTACCAAAAAGTCATCTACATAACAAAATACTTTAGTGGCAACCCCCTGCAGATCTACCAGCAAATCACGGTTCCATTCTACTGAAAAAAAAAATCACTCTGTACGGGCGCAACTTTGGATCCAATACAAACGCCTGATTTTTGTATATACAGCTTTTTATTTTTGTATATACAGCCTTGAATTCTACAAAGGTGTGGGTTCAGGTAAAAGCTGAGCAGCTCTAGGAAGTTCTCCACGGTAATTCCACAATTATTTCTAAAAACTAATTCTCCACTCTAATTCCACGATTATTTCTATTTTTTTTTCAGCCGAACATACATGTTTTAAGTACGCTCCTCGGTCTAATAAGCCCCTTCTGAGCTACCGCTCCTTTCATTCCAAAGTGATAAAAAAACGGAACAGCCTTTTCTAGCCTAAACTCCGCCGTCACCAGGTCGTGTCATCATTTTGCACAAGAGAGCTTCAGGGAGCAGATACTAAGGCTAAAAACCGCCGGCTTCCCCGAATCTGTATTGCAGGTAATGTGCAGGCGCGTAATCAAGCATATTAAAGGCAGCCAACACAGTCAACAGGAGCACGAACGAGGCAAATTAGTGGTGATACCATACGTACACGCGCTGTCACATCGAATAATAAAGGCCGCCCATAGGTATGGGCTGAATGTTGTTTTTTTACGGCCAAAAATAAACTGGCCAAGCTGTGCCCAATGGTTGGGAGCAAGCTAGATGCTATAGGACGAGGAAGCACACGTACATGCAATGTTAAGCACAGGGTACATTTTGTTCAATGTGGGTCTAACCTTATTTATTGTATTCCTATAACATGTGGACGTGCGTACGTGGGGCAGACAGGTCGCTGCCTAAACATACGCCTAAGGGAGCACCTTGCGTCTCTGAAGGGAAGGCCGCCTGACGCATTTGGCGATGCACTGTGCGCAATGTGGCTGCGAAGCACACTTTTCCGATACAGTCATTCTGTTCAGGCACCGTGATCGCACCACACGAGAGCTTGCGGAAGCATATCACATCCACATCAGGGGGGTCATCATGTATCAGCCACCCGCCATTAACTATTTCCGAAAAAGAAGTGTCGCTTATGAAAGAAAGGGGGTAGCGGCAGATACGGCGCGATAGCTTCGGACATTGCACCTACGACGGTGCGCATGGGCAGGGGGGTGACATTTTCGGTATATATGTTTTCCTTTGCTGAATAAAGCGTTCAGTTGATAGTAGCGCTGGTGTCGTTTCCTCTCTTTGTCCGTGTGTTAGTTTGCGCTAAAAAGTTAGTTACGATGCCGCGGGAGGGATGCCTAGAGGAGAGAGGGGGGGAGCGTAGGAGAGGACAGAGAGGGGGGAGGGGACGCGCATGCGCAGTGGGGGGTGTGGACACCGCGGGGAAGGATGCCTAGCGGAGAGAGAGGGGAAGGGGACGCGCATGCGCAGTCGGGGTGTGGACGCCGCGGAAGGGATGCCTAGAGGAGAGAGAGGGGGGAAGCGTAGGAGTGGAGAGAGAGGGGGGAGGAGACGCGCATGTGCAACGGTTCTAGCAGAATTCTGGTTTGAGCTAGTTGGTGCTGGTTCATAACTGAGGGTACTTTTGGCGCAAATCAAACGAGGACACAAACACAAAAGAACAGGACGGGCGCCGAGCTTCCAACTAATTTTATTCCACAGCGGAACGAATATTTTATTGCAAAGCCAAACCACATGATCAGTGCGCGCGCATCACATTTTCCATACCAACCAGAGAACCGTGACGTGCTGCTGAGATAACTAATCTCTTTGTCTTGCAGGGATATTGAAGCCGTGCTGACGCAGGCGTCGCCCCTTTTGCCTTATGTAATAGGCCTCTATTACTTCTCTCTCCGTTTTTTCCCTTGCTCTGCCTATAAACTTCGTCTCCGTGAACTTCGGGTAGCATCCACAAACCTTGCAATGCGTTGCCATCAGACTGCCAAAACCATTCTTTACATTGAGGCGGTGTTGCCTGGCCCTGTCGTTGAAACACTGCCCGGTTTGGCCTATATATTCCTTCCCGCAACTCAAAGGAATGAGGTACACAACTCAAGATGCGCACTCAGTGAAAACGGTTGCATGCTTTGTAGAACACATGTTCTCTTTCTTTCTGCTCATCATAGCGCACACAGCAGAAAGTTTACATGGCGCTGACATTGCGAACACGTACACCATGACGGGATCCAATCTTTTTTAGATTGTGTGAAACAGCATGAATTGTATGCGACCACTTGCACCGGTGTCTTATCTTCCTTTGTTTCTTCTGTGGACATCGTCTTTGGGCGTGTCATCTGTTTCAAGGTGGTCTCGCGGACACTGGATGTCAAATCTGAATGGTATTCCAGCTTGCCTTATCCGGCTGAGCTGTGCTCCGCCGCTGGCTGTCACAAGATGAATGCACGATTTTTGAAGAGCTGCTTTTAAGCACGTGGTTACAATGCTTTGTTTTATAACTTTTGAATGAGCGCTTTCATAAGGTAATAGGCCTTTCTTGCCGCGGGGATTGTACGCCCAACATATGCGCGCTTCGGAAGTGAACGAAACTTTGACGTCCGAAAAATTTTAATGCGCCTTCGTGCGGCAGTTTAGAAGTGAATTTGAGGCCTTCGGCTTCTTGGTGAAAAACAGATAAAACATCATCTGCTACCGTGCTAGGCTCTGGAATTCGCCGAACTCGTAAAAATTATGAAATCGTCCACATACCGGTAAACCTTGATCACGGGACCGTCATATAGCCGGCTGGAAACGCGTTTGTCAATGCGGGACAGGAACATATCACTTAGTACCGGAGCTAACGAAGAGCCGATGCAGATGCCTGCTCGTTGTACGTAAAACTTGTTGTCATAGGCGACAGATGCGAAGTCAGATAAAATTTTAAGAGGGATAAAAAACCATGCCCGTCTGGTCCTGAAGACTCCATTGTCTTCAATGAGTTCACGGACTGCGGTAAAGAGGCCACCCTGCGGAATGTTGTAATATAAATCTGTGACATCTATTGAGAAGGCAGACCGTGCACTCTGAATTTCATTTGTCAATGCGTTCACAAGTTCCACTGAGCTTCGGATGAGAAAGGGGTCTTCGAAGGTTAGAGACAGAACATGCCGGTGAACGTACTTGGCCACGCACTGCTGACATGATCCCCTCTCTGAAACGATGGGCCTAAAGGGGATGAGAGAGAAGCAATAGAGGCCTATTACAGAAGGCAAAGGGGCGACGCCTGCGTCAGCACGGCTTCACTATCCCTGCAAGAAAAAGAGATTAGTTATCTCAGCAGCACGTTGCGGTTCTCTGGTTGATAAGGAAAATGTGATACGCGCGCACTGATCATGTGGTTTGGCTTTGCTATAAAATCTTTATTCCGCTGTGGAATAAAATTAGTTGGAAGCTCGGCGCCCGTCCTGTTCTTTTGTGTTTGTGTCCTCGTTTGATTTGCGCCAAAAGTACCCTCAGTTATGTGCAACGGGTGTGTAAACGCCGCGGGAGGGATGCCTAGAGGAGAGAGTGGGGGGAGCGTAGGAGAGGAGGTGCGTGGAGAGGGTTTGCGCATGCGCAGTAAGGGTGGTCAGGACGTACATCACCACTACCACCACCGGATTGAACTTCGCCATAAGATGCTTCACATCTAATATATGTACCAGTTGGCAATTTTCTTAGCGTTGATAACATAATTAGTCTACAGTGTGGGTATTAACGGACGCTCATTGGCTACGCACTTTCAGTGAGGGAAGTCTTCGCCAGCACCAAAGTAGCTCCAGCGAAGATGCAGCCGTATAAGGCCACAAGGTTCTCCAAGCTGTTCCTCAGGTGGGCGCACACTCGATCCCCTGGACCAACGCCGTGCTGTTGGAAGCCTACGGCATAGCGCCTCATGAGCGCTAATAACTCAGCTCTCGTTGTTTTGATTGAACCTTCGACCTGCGTGAAAGAAAATTTCAGGCATGTATTCATCATTACACGGCATATTCTTAGGTGCAAAATGCGCGTTTCTCGCGCCACAAATAGGCACGCAGAACGTTTTACGCCTTCAACATCGTAGCTATAGACCAGAGCACGCCTATCTCGCACCCAGGCACCTAGGCTCCCGGCGGCATACTCTCGCACCCAGACGCCATGTTTGTATTGAACTGCCAGGGCGTGTATGGTAAGTGGTAAGTGGCATGTCCGGGACCTTAAAGTACGAGAAAGCGCCGCTCCTGCTTACAATGCTTACAAATTCACGCCGCTCCTGCTTACAAGATGTCATCTGGGCACCACTGCGCTGTCTTTGGATGTGAAAACAATCAGCGCAAGAGGAAGATATCACTCAGCACTGTCTGTGAAGATGACAACACAACATGGGAATCGTGCCGCTGCGGTGTTTTCAGATTGCACAGATTTCCATCCGCAACGAAAAACGACGAGCTCCGCCGCCAGTGGATAATTGAAATCAACAGGAAAAACTACGAGCCCAGTAAAAGTGTACGATTAAGTACACTTACTGCGTGTATTCAAGCGTTACGCCAGCTATTTCGCTTTACAGCAGTAGTTTGCGTGCAGTATGCCTGTAGTACGCGGCACCAAATCATTGCCGTACTCTTTCGCAGGCCGCATGCCAATAATAGGGGATATTAGGACTCACGCGTGCACGCACACTGCGCACGTTTAGTGCAAATGTAACGGCGTACTGTCACGATGCAAAGAAACGTGAACAGCGGGAAAGCGTGGCTTTCAACTCAGTCGAACTGCGACATGCCTTGACTGTCGCTAGGTCGAATCTGTGCTTTCAGCCGGCGTAGCACCATATCTTGCGCTTGACTGGCACTTTCGCACCGCGCACACCGCTTGTGTGGGTTCCGGGTGGTAGGCATGACTGGCAAATGATATACATATGCGCTGCATGAGCGCAAGCCGGAGCGGGATTCTAGCGCTACGGTGACACCGGCTGAACGCACAAGTTTTGCTTAGCGACAGTGAAGGCATGTCGCAGTTCGACCGAGTCGAAAGCCTCGCTTTCCGCTGTTCACATTTCTTTGCATCGCGAAAGTACGTACCTGATAAAGTTGCTTCCGCAGTCGGCAATGCCCGTGCTGTAGACATTCCAGACCGTCGAGGAAGGTTTTCTCGACGTTTCACAAAAAACAAAAACAGCGCAAATTTCCAGGCGAGGAAAAGCGCGAGACATGCTTACAGCCATACTCGGGCTGGGAAGTTTCGCGTTTGAACTGCGGAGCGTCTGCTGGCCTGGCAGTTCAATGTGTTGCTTCGCCGCGCATGCGACAGATGGCGTGACGTGCTGCACAATTATGACGGCAGACACTGAACTCGCTGTGTTCTGGTGTATAGCCAGCATGAACTTTGCACTTTGAACCAAAGACGTGCGCGACCTGTATCTACGACACCAAAGCAAGAAATGTTATTGTTTCTGGTGGCGCGAAGACGCCAGCAGTTGAAAATAGCCGTGAAGGTGTTCTTTTCCCCATGCGGTTCGCAAAACATGGTCTCCTTTTTGTTTTGTAGCATTGTGAGTCAAGTGGCCACTGTGTAATCGACCCAGTCGCGGGTCTTTTTCCTTTCGGCCTGGCTGGGAAGGCCAGAGCAGTTGCAGATAGCTACAGTGCTAATTGGACAGAATGGAGGGATGCCTCGTACTGACCGGGTCGAACCTCGTAGGGACAATTTCTCTCCCGTCCATGGACACCTTAAAATGTAAATTGGAAATTAAAGAAAAGCGGCGGCAACGCGACATTTTCTTTCTTCTTTTGCTCTCTGCGGTTTCGCATTTGCCAACCGGTCACGCCATGTCACTGCGGCGGCTTATGCTGGCTGGCATGTCCCGTTTCACTGCTGCTAGTGGTTTTTGCCGGAAGTTGGCTGAACTAGAGGAGTAGGTCAGACCCCATAAGGTTCCGAATAGTCACTGTTCTCCAGTAACATGAATAACAGTACCAAACCGAACTCAAAAGCGAAACTTGAGGCTAAAAAGTGTTTTGGCCCCAATTCTAAAATAGGCATTTAAAATACACTTAGAGATTTGGCACAAATTACTCAAATTACACATTTATAGGTACACTATAAAAAATGCTATAAAAGCCCTTCGCCGCCTTTATTGCATGCTCATTTATCAAAGTGGGGCGATAGGAGAGCGAGAGACAAAATAGCTATTTGCCTAAAATACAGTCTAGCAATCATACGGGCTCATCGCGAAGCCTTGCATAGTATATGGCTCTCCATCTCTCTCTGGAGCCGGAATAATGATAATATAGGCTATTTCCGGCAAGCAATAACACTGCAATTTTCTTAGCTTTAGGGTGGAAAATAATAGTTGCATAAATGGTGACGAATTTTTAACGCAAGCTTGTGCAATGTGTAAATACAATGTGTAAATACTTTTAAATACAATGTGTAAGTTGCTGTTGTTCCGAGAAAATGAGCACTGTTTTCGATTACTGTGCTGAAAGAAAAATTGCTGAAAAAAAGAGCTCTTTATCAACAGAAAAAAAGGATAAAAATTGTATTTCTCTGTATGCTACTATACTTCCCGACAGAGCAGTAAGACATTCGGAAATGTGAGCTTATTACAGCAGTCACTACTGAGAGGAGTTAATAATGTTACAAGCTAATAATGTGTTCTACATGTGCACGCCCCTCACCCCCCCCCCCCCCCCCCCCATCGATAGGAAATAAGAAAAGCGTGTTATTTATCGCGGAACGCCACATCACTTACTACACTATGTTGCACTCTGTTCGATGGGATAGCAGCACACCAAACAGCTGTCATTATCTGAAATCCTACGGGCCAACAGTATGATGAGGCACCCCATAAGGCCTACGGAAATTTTCACCATAAGGGGTTGTTTTAAGTGCAGTTCCGAAAAAGAAAGAAGTACTTGGGAATGCGCTAGGCTGGAGAAGCGCGCGAGGGTGTCATGACAGACGACGACGTGTTGCCGTTCTCTTCTAGGGACAAGGTGCATGAAACGACGCTTCCGACGTGTTGCAATTTTCTTCTATGGACGAGACTCATAAAAAATCGTGATCCGCCTCGTCAAATTTCCGAGATTTCTGTCTGCAACATCAATTCGTATACGTGACAGATATTTTAGTTGCAGTTACTAATAAGTACTGCCTCACTTATATAGCCGTACACCGCTTGAAACGAACAGCTGGTAGTGGCCCATGAGCAGACGACGACTGCCCGCCTTCGCTCTTCACTCACATGTGCGCACGCGTATGTAGGTGGCCTTCGAAGGGAAAGTTCCCAATTCGGGCGAGCAAGCTGTCGCACATTTTTCGCGATTTGCAGGCTTTTGTCTCTTTAGCGCTCTCAGTGGCTTCCGCGTTGCGCCGGCGGCCCTGGCCTCTCAATCTTTGCGCGCGCTTTTCACGCCGCAACAAAGGAGAGCCCGTTCCAGGATTTCCACCACTCCTTCTTCAGGCTGGGTGAAATGTGTCGCGCCGAACTGCAACGGCGGGTACGCATCCTGGAAGGAGAAGGTAATTACCTTCAAAGCTCCTAATGACCCGGTGAGGTTTGAAGCCTGCACTCGTGCCACACTAGGGAAAGATCGAGAACTCACGCCTCGTGACTACGTTTGCGAGAAGCACTTCTCAGTGAGTGACACGGATAGGCGGCGCTATTACAGCGAGCTTCGTGGCGAAGTTCTCCTCAACAAACCGAAATGGACGGTCTTGCTAGCAGACCTTCAACATTTCCACGCTGTCCCAAGTACTTGTGCGCCGATCGCAAATAAAAAAAAATAGAAAGTGTGGGGATCGCGGATAGCCACCCTCGCCCTCACCCACTGCGGCGGTGATAACAAGCAGCGACTAGCACCACTGCGCATATCCCTACTTGTGCGAATGCTTGATAAGCCAGCACTGCGAGTGGTCCGGGGGAGTTGCCGGCGAACGGTTGTTGCGAGTGCTCGTGTGCGCGGCGTGCGGTCCGCCGGGGCCAGGGATAGTAGCACCGGCGTGTACGTTGTTTGTGGAAGTGGTTCCTGGAAGTTTGTGTTTTCGTGCCACCGTAACGCCGTTCAAGATTTCTCTAATAAATTATTTTCGTCTCTTTGGCATCTGTGAGCGCCTTCTGTCTGGAGTAGACCCCGAACCCTCATATCTGGCGCCCAACGTGCGAGGAACGTCTGCTCCGGCAAGCATGGAGGCCGCACTGAAGAACCTCCTGGAGACGATGGAGCGCCTCGACCTGGCAACAGCAAAGTTCTGCGCGGCGCGAGGACACGCCGCGTCCGCAGCGTACTTGGCAGAAAGGTGCGCAGCGGTCCCGACTGCGGGCTATGCACCGGCTAGACTGTACGAGGACGCTGGTCGCGGGGCCGAGCAGGCTGCAATCGTAGGCCGCGACCACCACATCTTGGACGCTGACGTGGAGGAGGAGGATCAACCCTCCGCGACGAGTGAGAGTACGAGCGGGCAGACGTCGAGACCTGCCGCTGATGCCGGCGCCGACACCACATGGCATGCCGACTCGAGCACGGACGAAAGACAAGGCCAAGGCTCTGGCGAAATTGCAACGCTTCCGGCTGGGCAAGGTAGCATGCTGGCGTCGAACTACGAGCCGGAAAGGAAGGTAAAAGATGGCGGCGACGCAGAGGAGGACCAGGTCACTGCGTCGAAGGAGAATGCGAGTGCGGAGACGCCAACAGTAGCCGCAGCTACTGCAACCCAGACAATGGCTACAAGTATGGCTTCAGCAGCGGCTGAGGCGAAGGCCAAGAAGAATGATGCCGTAGATCGCAAAGCCGTGGCCAAGAATGCATCTGCGCCGAGGACAAGTGCTGCTGGTGCGGCTACCCAGACGATGCATAACGCGACCACGGACGGGGAGCCCGAGCGAAACATGTGGGTGAGCGATCTGGCTAACACCAAGCGGGCAGCTGAGCTTAGGGCGGTGTGCTACAAGCGCAGCAATGTAGTGTCCGCGAAGATCGGCACTAAGGACAAGACACCAGGCACCCGCATTTACAGCGTCATGACAATGAGCGCCGCTGAGAAAGCCGACATGTCCACCCAAAATTTGTACCGCATCGAACTGAACGAAAAGATGCTCGCGGTCGAGCGAACGGAGTACGAGCCCGGCGGCACCTTTCGAAAGCCTACAACGGAAACCGGAGCTGCTGGGTTTGCAATCGAAGAGCATGGACGCCTTCAAGGAAGGGGTGAGGCGACGGCCTTCTTGGAGAGGGGGGAATGTGTGGGGATCGCGGATAGCCACCCTCGCCCTCACCCACTGCGGCGGTGATAACAAGCAGCGACTAGCATCACTGCGCATGTCCCTACTTGTGCGAATGCTTGATAAGCCAGCACTGCGAGTGGTCCGGGGGGAGTTGCCGGCGAACGGTTGTTGCGAGTGCTCGTGTGCGCGGCGTGCGGTCCGCCGGGGCCAGGGATAGTAGCACCGGCGTGTACGTTGTTTGTGGAAGTGGTTCCTGGAAGTTTGTGTTTTCGTGCCACCGTAACGCCGTTCAAGATTTCTCTAATAAATTATTTTCGTCTCTTTGGCATCTGTGAGCGCCTTCTGTCTGGAGTAGACCCCGAACCCTCATAAAAGAAAGAAAGCCAACTGGCCCTAATGCGGAATGCGAAAGCATGCAACGACGGCTATTTCGGTGGCTCAAGGTGCGAACATGGCCGCTGCTTGAAAGAGTAAGGAAATTGATATTGTCCTGTAACCTCCTTTTCCCATGATTCTACTGCATTGAGCTATGAACAAAGAAGCGCCAGCGTCTGCGAGGTTGAAATAAGCAGCGTGGAGAGTTGGGCGAGTTGGTACGAGTTCATTGTGGTCGAACTGCGCAGTGGGACGAGACACGAAGAGAAGGCGAGACAGACAAGCGCAGACTAACAACTGAGTTTATTGAACGATGAAACCAGCCCTTTTAACAGTCTCAGCACATATGACACGTCCCTCTAGGGGCTAACAAAGGAACCGCTAAAGGCATGAAAACAAGCATGTTAAAGAGTTATCAATGAAACGCGTGAAAAACTATAATAAAAACACGTGACAGGCTATACATCCATGATAAAACATGATAAACACGATGCGCATGAGAATGAAACTGCGCACGTGGTAAAACCGCGTAGATTAAGGTGGTAACGTGCACGTGGAGCAGAGATACGTATAGAGATATGTACCTTGCGAGGTCGGTGTAGTGTGCCAGGTGCCATTAACGTGCGGCATATCGTATATAGGGGAGAGCGCAAGATGCATTAACATGCGACTAAGGGAGCACGAGCGATCGCTGTCTAACGCCCCAGGTTCGCATTTACCAGCGCACTGCCGCCAGTGCGGATGCGAGGCAGTTTTCGAAGACGCGACAGTTCTGTCGAAGGAAAGAAAATTATTAGGCCGCAGTATTATCGAGGCGTTCCAAATCAGGAGGAAAGGGGAGGGATGTATCAGCCACCCGTCGATTACTCTTACTGACAAAGAGTATGCGTATCTCTGCTCCACGTGCACGTTACCACCTTAATCTACGCGGTTTTACCACGTGCGCAGTTTCATTCTCATGCGCATCGTGTTTATCATGTTTTATCATGAGTGTATAGCCTGTCACGCGTTTTTATGATAGTTTTTCACACGTTTCATTGATAACTCTTTAACGTGCTTGTTTTCATGCCTTTGGCGGTTCCTTTGTTAGCCCCTAGGGGGACGTGTCATATGTGCTGAGACTGTTAAAAAGGCTGGTTTCATCGTTCAATAAACCCAGTTGTTAGTCTCCGCTTGTGTGTCTCGCCTTCTCTTCATGTCTCGTCCCACTGCGCAGTTCGACCACAATGAACGAGGAGGTTGAAATATTTAATACGGCGCTGAAAGCCGGTAGTTCTGGCGTCGCTAACGCACATATTGGGATCGACGCCTCATAGCTCAAATAGGCCATGACACGGTCACCCATAAAATTGCTGTTTTCAGAGAGAAATAGAAGTATAGGGTCTATTGTGCCCCTAATTATATAAAAAATCGACTGTAGAATAATATTTCATTGCAAAATGAGCCCTAAGTAGCCGGCTATAAACCCCACCCACCACGTCCGACTGCCATTTCGCCATGACATGTGGAGCCGTCGTATTCACCTACGTTTCAGACTATGCTATTCGTTCAGTTTTCAACGCCCAGATGAAGCAAGCTGAAATAGCTCCACCGTACGCGCAGCTGACCACGAAACAAAATCGTTGGCCGGAATACAGACGCTCGCAAACAGGCGGCTTCTTACGTCACAGCTCGCGAGTGCGCCAGTGTTGTCAGACTCACGGGCCGCTCGTATCTTTTAAAAATATTCATTATAAACTAAGTGATCGACGAAATGCGCGACAATTTCGCCAGCTCGTTCGTGAACAACCAAGGATTAATCCGCATAACGCAGATTATGAGTCAAAATTGGGCGTCATGGTCCGTTTAAATCATCTCAAATATGCTTGTTGGATAAGTTAATAGGACGACAAGAAATCACCATGCCCGGCGCTGCTTGGAGCTGACAAGACGTCGTGGAAGGAGCCCCAAGTATATGTTGCGTGCAGCTGAAGAAGGCATCACCAACAACACCAATTTTTTAAAGCAGAGGCTCGAGTTCACAATCTGCAAAGAGGGCGCAAAGATGGCGGAGTGTGTACTACAACTCAAGGTCAGCCGCACAGTATTGAACTCTTGCGCAAAAACCCAGCACGTTATTAACGTCACGCAAGGGATCGAGGTCTTCCACAAGAAACCTGTATGTCGCGGCCGTCCGACACAAGGAAAGTTTCCTGGAATCAAAGAATAATGTGGCTCCGCCGACGCTGTCCGATTTTGGCGGCATAGATTGTGTGCCATCCTTTTGATGACCCGGAAGATCAGTGCGCCATGTGCAAGATACCACCACGCTACGAGTCCGCAGAAAGAAAAAGTGTTAGCAAACGACGCGAATACGACTTGCCTTAGGTATATCAGAGAAAAGTAAAACGGAAGCCTTGTGAAGTCTATATATTGTCTGCTATCGCCCTAAGGGAAGACTTCTGGCAAGAAAAGTAGCTTTCGAGACCGACCTACAGAAATTAATTCAAGGGAGAATTGAGAGAAATGAACGAGAAAACAGTTTGGATGATTCGATGCAATGGGAGTGTTTTCCAAAGACACGTTCTATGCTCCTGAAGGAAAGTGTGAAAGCAGCAAAAACTACTTCGAAAGCAGGAATGATTTACCGTCAAGATCGGTTGTTACTGTGCCTACTTTTACACGTTCGGAAGTCATGTGCCTGCAGATTTCTGCGCGGCAACATTCTGCTGCTGCAGACTGTGAAAACAATCAGAAAGTATTTCGCCGTGGTCGTAATACAATTTAGTTTTGATGCCGAATTTTTCGAAGCGTTAAAAGCAATACTGGACATCAAAGCTGATTTTGATTGAATGGCATGCTCCTCTATGACGAAACCCTTGTGAGAGAACGGAAGAGTGCGAACTGCAAAACCGTTAGGGTTTTCCTGGACCATTGTGAGGGAGATGAGCATTGTTCTGAGCTGGCAAATCATGTGCTGGTGTTCATGTTTTGCACTTTCGGGGACAGACACAGCGATTCTTGTATTTGCATCCGAGGGGAACTACTAGAGCGCCAGTCCTAAGTTGGTCCTTCAGGCGATCGTCACGTTGAACACGCTGGTGCACAAGTTGAGATTATCTGTGACCGAGCGGCGACAAATAGGAAGATGTGGACGCACGTTGGCGTCAGCGGAAAGCTAAACGAGGCGAATATTTTTCTCGCACCCCGTGAATGAAGAGCGCGAGATGCTTGCCTTTCCTGAGGTACCGCATCTGTTTAAGTGCACTTGGAACGGACTGCTTAAACAGCTTCTTCCAAATGTGAATGGTCAGTCCGTGAAATGGACTCCGTACGCGGCTGTGTACAACAACGTTGGTGGACAAGAGAGACAGCAAGAACGCGGGAGGCCTAAATGGTTGCTCTAAGATAAGGGAGCACTGTATATACCCCTCCAAATTGGAGCCAATGCGCGTGAAGCTGGCAACGCAAATCTTCAGCCGGTCTATGTGCTCTGGTTTATCATGTTTTACGCTGATTAGAGAGTATTAAATTCTCAGCAAGATGCCGGAACAATGACGTTCTCTGATAGAATGAACGGCCCTTTTTGACTCTACGAATCTAACAGAAGTAGGGCGAAATGGAGGAGCTCACTGTGATTAGACTCAATTCAGCGGTTGGATAACTGGGAACGAGAACTCAAGTCGGGCGCAGTTACGAAGGAAATGTTCTCATTGCAACAAATGCTCAAGGCCTCCGTGTCACAATGCTATGCTCTCTACGCTTGCGCTGACAAAGTACCTATTGAGTAAGGGCGATTTCGAATACGTCCTAACGGTGAAATTCAGTGAGGATTCCTGTCACTAATCCCGTGGATGGGAAGGCAATCGCCGGGCAGATTCCAAGGGCCGACGTATCGGCCCCCCGAAACGCACCACGAAAGCTCGGACAACTTGAGGGTAGGTCCTTTAGTGCGCCAGCGAACGCCGGTTGTGGTCCAAAGACCGAGTCAGAGCCAAGAGTTGACAACAAAACAGAATATATTCTTAATTAGGGCAATGAATCATTACATACAGATATACATTCATATACACTCGGCAAGTCGGTTTACTATATAACTCACAATACGATCAGGACAACGAGAACAAACAAACAACTCGCGCTAAATATGCAATGTCATGCATTACAAAATCTTCAGAACACTCATGGTCTTGACATATTCACCGATAACGTCCACTCCAGCAATTCTTGAAAATGCGTCCCAACGTTTCTCTTCTAGGAAACAGGCAGACTCCAGCGGGTTGTTGTTGTTCCCTCCGTCGTTTTTCCGTCACATGGCTCTTGCCGCTCTTCACCGACCCCCCTAACTCTACGTCGTCGCCCGCTTATATCAGGTCGCGCACGAGTTCGAGAACGTTCCACACCAGTCACGTGGGCGCAGCACAGCGAAAGCCAGGGAACAGGGTAGATCCTTCTAGTAGGTTCTACTGCGTAGACGGGCGCGCGCCGGTGGCAGCCGCGTTGGCTTCTCGAATTCTCTCGATGTTGCCCGGTGTTCGCTTTCACGGCGTGCGTTGTTTATAGAGGAGGCGAGGTTGTGTACGCTTTGGAGAAGCGACCGTTGCTGGCGCCTTGAATCGCGGCGCGTGATCGCCTGGCGCCGTCTGTTATGACGCGCTTTTGAGGGCGGTTCACGTGCTCATTTGTGACAATTCCCATAAGAGATATTAAATGGGAAGCATTTTTTTGCGAACTGAAAGCGCTTTGAGCGTTTCTATCTATCTATCTATCTATCTATCTATCTATCTATCTATCTATCTATCTATCTATCTATCTATCTATCTATCTATCTATCTATCTATCTATCTATCTATCTATCTATCTATCTATCTATCTATCTATCTATCTATCTATCTATCTATCTATCTATCTATCTAGCTAGCTAGCTAGCTAGCTAGCTAGCTAGCTAGTCGTGACTTTAATAACGTGAAAAATCACGTCGCGTACGTCGTCAAATTCATTTCTTCAGACACGTGTGGCTCATACCCGCAAATCACGGGCCGCGGTATGCGGGTATGAGCCATAGGTGTTTGACAATTTATATCTACCCAGGAACCACGTGGCCAAACATTGCTCGTTTAATTGCGAGAGGGTTAAGAAAAACTGACATCGGCGGCGTTGACCCGACGAATGCAAAGAATAGAAATCAGAGCCCAGTAGGAATCGAACCCAAGAATCTGCGTGGCAATCAAGTATTCTACCACAGAGCCACGTCAGGTCTCGAAATTGCTTAGGAAAAAGACCCTATGCAGGCGCAATGTTAGTGAAACGTCAATGCTAATTGCAGTGCTGGCCATCTCATTTCAAAAACATCACATATGTACTCCTATGATGAAGAAGTCATGTCGGGTTAACGTCAGTTGTATACTTAAGCGCCATCCACTGTAGTTGGTTTACGTAGCACTCTGCAGGACTACCATCCTCGCAAGCACTATAGCGCTACATATCAGCTTGCCGCTTCTGGTGTTGGTAATACCCATGTTTCTGTTGACATCGTTACGGAACTGTAAACAACCGGTTATATGAAACATATGCGACTGTTCAACATATGTCTGTGTTTTTAATACTTGTACATATCTTTAGAGACATTTGAAAACGTCTCGCTCAATAAAAAAGTTACAACCCAGTAACCCTACCACCGCATGCTTCGCATAACATCGACTCTCATGGTACTTGGGATCTGTCTAATTTTTTGGCAAGGCAAGGCAGGCAGATTGCGACGATGACCACCCAGACATGCCAACATTTCTGCAGTTGTACCTCGTGCTTTCCCGACAGCCTACTCAAACCACCGAGTTAAGGGACCTAAAGTAATTGAAGAACAGACAGCCTTTTCAGAATTCCTCAAAGCCTTCCAGAAAGCTCAATTTGACCAGGGTTTTCAGGTTGAGCTATTTTGCGTTAATTTGGCTACTTTCTATGCCGGTGGCGGCAGAAAGAATGGCTTGGCTACTTGGTTACATTTTGGTGCTCTCTTGTTCTCTAACTTTGAGCCAGATTTTCAATATCTGGTGACGTCGCAGCCGCTGGCTTCGGAGTATGTGGTACCAAAGCATGGCAGCCAAAGCGTGTTTCCGGCTCCGAAAATTGTATTTAGCAACTTGATTACACATACAATTAACTGTTATGAAAAGGATGGTGCAGTGGGCTAAGCAGGGCTAAAGTTATCGGGTGGGAATCACAAAAAATAAAAAATTCCCCATCTCCCGCTAAAGGGAACCATGTGTGGATGCGAAGCAGCGGGGAGATAATCAGCTTGAGCGGGAGGAACGTCGCCGCTCTCATTTCACGGCAGTGGTCCGGGCGCTCATCGCGGCGCTGCACAGGAGAGACAATGAGGCGCGCGCGCTCCGTCATTTTCATACCGCGGAACTACCGTGGCGCCCCCCAGCGGAGTATGCAGCTGTCACACCACCTGTCGTGCGCACCGCTCCGCAGAGGATTCCTAGAGGAAAGGACGGGGGGGGGGGGACCGTAGAAGAGGAGAGAGAGAGGGGGGCGGGGACGTGCATGCCCTGTGGGGGGTGTGGGACGCGGGAGCCGCTCCGTGGAGTAGAGGATTCTTAGAGGAGAGAGGGGGGAGAGGACGCGCATGCGCTGTGGGGATGTGGGCGCCGCTCCTTAGAGTAGATGATTCCTAGAGTAGAGGAACGGGGTGAGCGTAGGAGAGCATAGGGGATGCGCATGCACTGTGGGGGGGGTGTGGGACGCTCCGTAGAGTAGAGAAAGGGGGTGAGCGTAGGAGAGAGAGCGGGAGGGGACGCGCTGTGTTGGTGTGGGACGCGGGAAGGAGGGACGGACTAAGCCCCCCTCCAAACACATGCAAGCAAGATTAAGGAATGGGGTCAACCTGGGCGACAGACACCACCTGCCTAGCCATTGCTAATCAGCCTCTCTGTGCTCTCGGCCATGACTCTGATGACTGTGTTAGGGTTGACGGCCTTCATATTACTACAGTGTTCTGGTTCGCATAATGGGTGCTTCCCTACTTCATGAAAGTGGCCGGACGCGGGACGGGGGACGGGGGACGGCGGACGGCGGACGGGGGACGCGGGACGGACATGGGAGCCCCGAGCATAAGATGCTTCGCATCTAATAAATAAATAAAATATTAAACGAACTACACGTTTATACCCTGTCTGAATATTTTTTCGTATTTCGCTCGGTAGTGGTGTCGGATACCGGCGGCGGCGGCGGCGGCGCACGACTACGGCGCCAAAAACGGCCGTTGTTGTGATCTCATAACAGCTTTCGCTGTAAAACGAAATACGAAAAAAAAATAATCAAGGATGGAACAGGGTGGAATGATGTATTTTCCGAACAACGAACACGACACTAGGCGCGCTGTGCAACTAGCCGGGTTAAAACCCCTGAATCAAAGTAAAGTAACGTCAACTCCCCTCTCCTGTTCGCTCTCTCTTCTCACGACCCTGGCTTCCCTTCGCGGTGCGTAGCATAGCGTAGCTAGCAAACGCTCCCCGTATCGAACGCCGCAAATAGACACTTTTAGTTGGGCGTACGTAACGAGCCTACGTACGCAGCGTGGCTACGGGAGAGAAGTGCGCATGCGGAGTACGTAACGTACGTAACGAAAAAAAATCCGGTGCACGCAAACGTAAGGAGACGTAGCGCTAGCTACGTGACACTCTCGCGAGATCTCGAATGAAAGAGCACCCAGATTGCAAGATGGCACAGAACGTAAAAACGTGGATCCAATGATTCAGCTTGACTTGGATGCCAGCGGTCGTTATAACGGCCGCTACCGCTGGATGGCGCTAAGAAGCACTCGAAAGCTGTTTCATTTCAGATATGATACGTCTAGTTGAACGAAACGCATCCCGGTACGGTCAATACGGTAAACTAAAAGTGTTGTTGAGCGCTTCGCTTGCAGCGTACGCAACGTATCGTGCTGCGTACGTGCGTACGTAGGCTTGTTGCGTACGCCCAAATAAAAGTGTCTAATCTCTCGCGCTCGTCAGCTGGTATTTCAATAAGATTTTTTCGTGTTTGTGATGGATAAGTGCGCGAGTGGCGTGTGTGTTGTCGCATCGAGGACATGACGAGATGGGATGGAGTAGTCACCTAGAAGCGCCGAGACAGAACCTGTGCAAGGATGAAGACGACGATGCGATTTTGGCACGTGAACCGGAGAAAAGAAGAAGAATCTCGAAGTGGACGCGAGAGGCGGGCGCGTGGAGAGCCAGGGGGTTGCCACGATGTCGTTCCATCGAGGTGGAGGACGGCGGGAGCTTCTCAGCCAGCAGCACGGTCGGGTGTAGTCGCGAGTGCCTGGCTGAGGTCAAGAGTCGGAGTGGACTGCTTCGCTTGGCCTCAAGTCTCCAAATCAAGTCCATGGAGCGCTCAAGGGAAGCTGCCGCGTCCACCAGCAACACCGTCGGGTGTAGGCCCGAGTGTTGCCCTGCCTTGCGAGGGCCACGAGACGGCTTCGCCTGGCCTCATCGCTCAACATCCTCCTTTTCGGAAGCCGCAGAAGATCCCCGCTGTTAGCAACGCCATCGGGCGTAGTCCCGAGTGTTCCTTCCTGGAGGCCACGGAAGACGGTTAGCCAGCGTCACGGTCGTGGTTTGCCCCGAGTGCCTGGCAGAGGTAAAGGGTCGGAGCGCTCTGCTTCGCTTGACTTCAAGTACCGACGTCCACTCCATGGAGCCCCCCAGGAAGCTACAGCGTCTATTCGCAACACCGTCGGGTGTAGGCCCGAGTGTTGCTACGCGGTACCAGACCAACCAGTCGGAGCACCATGTTCTGCTCGGGATCAGCTGTCCCCGTCATCGCTCGAGCCTATGGCAGCATCCATTCCTGCGCTGCACCTTACCTCTCGCCAAGCCACTGTGACATCTGCGTTCTCGTGCTGACGCTCCATCCACGGAGGCATATTCCCCATCAACTGTTCCTTTTGCCCGGTGAGACTCTCTCGTGCTGAGACTAAGCATGTGTGTTACTTTTTGAGTTCTTTTTCGTGTGTTGTAAAGCGTCGTGTTCCCGTATAGCGTTCTCTGTTGTGCGTGTTACGATCGTATGTTTCTCTATAAAGTGAAAAACAGAAAACAGCCTCGCCAGTTTTTTTTAAGACGTTGCTGTCACCGACGCAACGTGCCCCTTCTGTTTGTTTTATTCCGAAGAATCCCATCACGGTGTTACGCTACTACTAGCTGCCGAAACATAACAAGATGACATGGAATTGTTGCGTTTGGGTAGCTTTGATACTGATGGCGAGCCACTAAAATGTGCCGCGCGCGACGTCGTACCACTGACAGCGGATACCTATCTGCGGGATGACGCGATGACAAAAACGCGTTCCTGTGGGAACTGGCGTTTCGCGGAAAATCTGAACTTCTTCGTCGGCGAGCGCGCCTATGGCACGCCAGCAACTAAAGGTGGAAACGCATGCACTTTTCCTTTCGAATTCTGCGGACTCGTAGCTCGTTGGTATCCTGCACGTGGCGCACTGATCTTCCGGATCATCAAAAGGATGGCACACATTCCATGCCGCCAAAATCGGACAGCGTCGGCGGAGCCACATTATTCTTTGATTCCAGGAAACTTTCCTTGTGTCGGACGGCCGCGACATACAGGTTTCTTGTGGAAGACCTCGATCACTTGCGTGACGTTAATAACGTGCTGGGTTTTTGCGCAAGAGTTCAATACTGTGCGGCTGACCTTGCGTTGTAGTACACACTCCGCCATCTTTGCGCCCTCTTTGCAGATTGTGAACTCGAGCCTCTGTGCGTGTGCTAACCGACGCACGTGGTTCGCCGTAGCCATGGTAACGACGCCGTCAAAAAGAGCAGTATCGAGGTGCTGTGTGAAGGCCACCATGAGGTGACATTTCCGGTATATCTTTATGAAACGCGTGCGGTGAATGGAAACGGCGTTTGACGTCAGCAGGAGAGTAAAATGCGAAACGGAACGTTTCTTGTCGGCGTGAGCTCGAGTTTTGAACTTTCAGGACTCATAACTTCACTTTTCGAGCACCAATTTGCATAATTCTTGTGGCATTCGCCTCGGCATTTATTACTACACACGTTCCGGTGCTAACTATACTCTGTTTTACCACTACCGCTCAGCACTGCCAAAGCTACGGGGTGTAAACAAGTCCACACGCTTTGCGTAGGAAAACATAGATCCAGATATAATTGCCTTGCAATTGGCAAGGTTGAGACATTTGCCCTTGTTTAGCATCTGCTTCTGCACATCAATAAGTAATTTGTTTATTCTTCATCACATTTATGTCGTATTTCTTTAATTGATGTATCGGTAACCGTCGGTAACTGTGGTTAAAAATCAAAATGGCAGCGCCCATGCAGACGCGACCACCTGCTTCGATCCGAACTTGCCCTTGACGCTCGCCCAAAGCGCTTACAGCAGCAAATGAATGGTGTAATGAGCTATCGCTTTGCGTCATCTCACGATCAGGACAACTCATCAGGTACGCTCTGTCGATATTGGCGAGATAAGCTATTACTTTAACCACGCCTGCTAAGCCTAACGTGACGAGAATTTGATAGCGGTTCATGGAAATAGCGCCATGTAGTCACAAACACATTGCTGCCGAAGCTCCAAGATCTAAAGCAAATACAAGCGTCTATTTGGAACTTACGGGCCACAGAGCGCACGACGACGACGTGATAAACTCAAGGCGGAGAGCAGCAGCCTCGATGAGCACAGCCATGTTCTATTTTTTTTTCGGCGCTGCCGTCTGCTCGCTGAACGTGTGCGCGCAGACGCCAGGGGGATGCTAGCAGAGGACGCGGTGCGCATGAATACATGTGGAGGGGCTAATTGCCCTTCCTATTGGCTAAGGGACCCTGTGGCCTCCACAGTGCTGAAGGGAACTTCTGAAACAGAGTATAAGCTGTCGCAAAACTGTCGTGGGGCCCCTTCACTGCGCATACGGCAACATCGCCGTTCCACCCAGCCGCTCCACCAGTGTCGCAACGTGAAAAGAACAAGACACAGTACCTCGTTGCGACGAGAATAGACAAGTCTGTATTGTCACGTGGTCGTGACGTCGACGAAGGCAAAAGTCGGCGTGTCAAAGAAGAAACTCTTTATTAGGCCGAACTTGTGGCCGGAAAACTGAAGGTCAGACTTCAGCACTACACACTGGCAGTGATAGCGGCGAACAGAGCGTCGGCCGTCGATAATCTGATCATCGTTGGAACGCGCCGGCTTTTATTCACGCGTCGAACATTCTAAGCTTATCACTTGTGGTCAGGTAAGCTCTAGAATAAGCTGGACGGTCCGCGTCCTGCGTGCAATCTTAACAAAACGATCTACTATGATCGCGAAGCGTCTAGAACGCTGAGGCGGGGTCTGCGCCGAGCATTGCTGACAGTCTTTTGTGGGTGGAAACCGAATGCTGTAAAACTTATACAAGAAATGCGCGTGGCAGTATTCACACACAAGAGCAGAGGCCCTAACGTCGTCTTCCTCAGAGAGCCAGAAGCTGCTGCTCGTGCTGCCCGCTTCGTTCTCTTCTGTCGTCCTGCCGGCTATCAACAGGGACAATATATAAAAAAGGCGCGAACAAAAATAAATCAAAAGAAAAAATTCTGAAGCACCCGACCGGCGATTCGAACCAGCGACCCCTCGCTCCGCAGATCGCCGCCTTCGTCAACTCTACCTCCATGACCACGCGCCATCAATGAGCCGGCATATTAACGGCGAGCTATTTATATACACTATTTACCGCTGGCGGTACGCAGATCTCACAGGAGCTTGAGCGTGCTCTAAATTACGCAAAGCTCCTACATTTGCTTTCAATTTGAAAACTTTCCTTGAGACGCGCACGATAAAGTAACCGCTTTCTGTGCCCAATCGTGA
The DNA here is from genome assembly GCA_030522465.1 of Rhipicephalus appendiculatus. NCBI lineage: Eukaryota > Metazoa > Arthropoda > Arachnida > Ixodida > Ixodidae > Rhipicephalus > Rhipicephalus appendiculatus. Next base: position 353,613 of record JALIZH010020217.1, read on the forward strand.
TGTGGAAAGAAATAAAATCCTCGCATCTCCACGAAGTGACTCAGGACGAGTGGGTGAAGATCTGGGTATCGTACGGGTTAGTAACTGTACGTTGCCTGAGCGTTGCCCCACATAATTTAAATTGAGTGGCATAAAGCGACATATAGTGACAAAGAGTCGACGACAAAGCGAGGTCCTAAGGTCCCAAATGTCTACGGTGAAGTCGCCGACTAGTATAAAGGGTTTGTGCTTGTAGGTGTTTTCGATTGTTTTGTCCCAATTATGATTGATGTTTGTCTATTGTAAACCTTTTTTTATTCACATATACACACATGTTTCGACTATAGCAATGGTTTTCTATATACAATGACAGCGGACAGTGAGAGTCGACGACAAAGTTAGGTCCTAAGGTCCATAATCGGCAGGTTTAGTAGGGCGTCCGCAGCAGCTCTGCGGACGGAGCCTGCCAGCCATTTCCTATGGCAGGCTGCCTCCGCAAAGCTCTTGAGCACGCTCAACTAAATTACCGTAAAATGGTGTTACTTTGTGACAGATTTCGTACGTTTTCATTCTCTCACTCAACAATTATCAACATAAAGGCGAATGAATAGTGCCATAACGTTGCTGAAACATTCCCTCACACGACGGTATGATCTAAAAATCCGCATTTTTATTACAAACGGCTGTATTCAGGTTAAAAGCTGTCACAAAGTTGCCCCGTCGTGTGGGGCAACTTTGTGACGTTGATGAAACAACGTTGTCACAAAGTTGCCCCACACGACGGAGAAACCTTGTGACAACATTGTTTTCGGCTGGATATGATTTGGAAAAAAAGGGCTCGCAAAATGTTACCCCATCAAAAGTCTATTTGCGTTACGTACAATCGCCGTCAGTGCTTTCTTCTGGGCTGTCGTCAAGAGAAGACTTCTTCCTAGGTCGTCTAGCTCTGATACCGGAGGAAGAGCTGCCCTTCTTTCTGTTTGTCAGTTTTTCTGTCTTGCTCGCTTCTTCTACATCGGCAACTGATACGCTTTTCCCCGTTGGGACGTTGAACATCTTCCTCCTTTCAACAAAACAACATATAATTTAAATTAAAAACAGAGTGGGCTAACTTTGTTACAATTGGCGTGTCACAAAGTTACCCCGCGAAGTATCAACATTTCAGTTTCCTTTCTATAAACTTCAACAGACGTGACTTGATTAAAGTTATATTACAGTTTATTTTAGCCTACATATTAACAATCACAAGTAAATACCTGTTTTCTCTGTTTTTCTCGTGCGGACGGGTCGAGCGCACAAAGTTTACGGTGCTTGTTGGGTGGCTTATAATAGTTTTTCGGCGGCGCCTGGTCGTGGCGCGAGATTTAAAGAACAGAAAACCGAGCGCATGTCACAAAGTAACCCCTGCAGTCACAAAGTAACCTCATTTTACGGTATGTCAAATGTGTACGTTGAAGTCGCTGATTAATATAAAGGGTTTGTTCTTGTAGCTGTTTTATATTGTCTGTCACAATTATGATAGACATTAGGCTATTCTTAAACCTTTTTTGTGTCTGACATATGTTTCGCCTAGCCGTGACAACGGACACCGTAGACGGACAAGCCCCCCCCCTTAAGGTGCTTCGCCCGTAAAAAAAAAAAAAAGAATGCTAGGCACAGCTAGAGTTACTGTGTATGGATCCCTTAGGTCGCGTATAGACTATTTTACGGATGGGTTTGAGTGCCGCCATGTTGGGCTGTTAAGCTTCGTGTTTTGTGTCTTTAACAAGAAAAGAAACACTGTTACGGTGGACGCATACGCGTGAAAATGGTTGGGTTGGTGCATACGATGTTTCATGACCTTATTAATTCACGCCGCGTTATACAAAAACAAGAAAACATCGACTTAACAGCCCAAGATGGCGGCGCCCAGATGTCTTACGGAAAATAGTCTATAGAGTAACTCAGCACACCTTGAGTCAGATGCCAGCGCGTGGTAGGAGACGCAGAGGAGTCACTTCGCGCGCAGCAGTTTAAAAGAAAAAAAATATCTAAAAGCGTGGGCTTATGCATAGTCGGCTCCTGCAGCACGCAGTTCAAACACAAAGATGTAGCAACCGTGACAGTAGTTAGTTAGCGCTTGTCCTGTGTGTACCTGTGCGTTCTTTTAGAGCGTCCTTCTTTGTGCTTCAGAGGCACGCTGCAAGTTTCGAGCTGCTTATCGTTCTTCGTGTGACATTCCAATTTCTAGCTATTGCATTCCTTGCTTCGCCCTGGTAGCAAAACTGTGACTTCTTTTACATTTTCGCCGGAAGGAGTTTGCAATTAGTCATTTAAATTAAATGTCGAAGTTATAAAGTTGTCGATGCAGTCTTTTCTTACATCACGAGATTGCTGTCAACAAGGATGAAAACAATGCTGCCGTAAGAACAGTCACACTGGTTATCCGATGGCTGCAGGTCTGGGCCCTACCGGCGGCAAGTTTTCTTTTCATCCGCTTTATTTTCTTCACATTTGTATAGTAATTCCTGCAAATAACATCCCCTGTACTCTCCTTGGCTTGATTTTCTGTTTGGTTCGCATTAAGTTGTCTCTAGCAAAAAAAAAAAAAAATGAGGCTTAAATTTCTATTATTTCGTTCATTTATAGCGAGGGTGTCGTTCTGGCAGTCCTGATGCCGTCAGGTAGTATGCGAGTGACCAGTGGTCACATTCCAGCTAATATTAAAAATATTAAAAGAAACACAGCATTAATCTGAAATTGAATTGCTTGCTGCATATTTCAGCATTCATTATCTTCAGGCTTGCTATGCACGTACTTGAATATCGCCAAAGTCGTCACTATTTTCAAAAGTGGTAATTAAGATTCTCTAGAAAAGTACCGTCCCATATTGCTAACACGAAATATCTGTAAATTACTTGAACTGCTTCCAATGGGCATCTTAACCTCTTCAGTCCTTGTGACCCCCCATTTGGGGCCATTTGTTCGAGCAAGTACAACTAATTATGAAGCACATATTTTTTACTTTCAACTTGAATTTCTCGTGTGGAGAGCATTCTTAAGATCAACGAAATGGCGCTTTATGTCGTGCATCGGTGACGCACGGTGGGTTTCAAAATGACGTTTCCCAGGAAAAGTCTAACGTCTTTGTTCTTGCGGTGAGTAATTGGATTTTTGTTGAGGTTGTTGTGGTCTCTTTTTACCCAGTATGAGTGATAGCACTACTGAAGGGTCTCCGATAATGTTGTATTCAATTTTCAGGCTTAACCCTTTGTAGGTCGTCCTATATTTTTGGCATGGTGACATAAAAACCGGCTGTGCTTTATTGATATAAACTAGAAAGAAATAGTATGAAACAAATTTCATCAAAATCAAGCCAGTAGTTTACTGAAAAAAAAGTGGGACATATATGTCCCACTGACTCATGAGAGTGTTTTCAAAAAGTGGGAAAACACTGTCCCACTGCCTCATGAAGGCACCATCTCGCGATTGCATCAACGGGAATTTTGGGATGAAACGGCCGAAGAAAGTGGCACCGAGTATCACTTATAAAGTTGTGAAGAGAAAAGTTGTGCGGACCTCATTTCAGCAGGAGATACGCCGCCTGCAGTTGCGTCTCTTGAGCCTTCAAAGCGCTGTGGTACGTTCCTGTAAAGCTTACTTCACCGCTAGCATCAACCACTTTTTTTGTCCATTTGGCTGTCCTTGCTTTTGCTGTCGAAATTGTCGAGTACAGATGTTATCCCTGAACAAGTGCCTACATTTCAAGAGGTATATGATATCAAGAAAAATATTTCCACGCATTAATATCCGCAATAGCGCTGCGGCATTAGCGGGATAATTTTGCAGGGGATTGTTCCGATGCATTTATCGGTGAAGTTATTTCGCAAATTTACAAAAACACGTGATGACCGGAAGCTCAGATCGCCTCTCTCAAAAACCAGAAAAAGAGGAAATTATCTGGCATTTTGATTGGTTGGTTCTATGTATATCAAGAAGAGGAAAATTCAGAAGTGATCATTAAAAAAAATTACCGAAATTCAACGCTATTGCAACACTACATCCGCCCTTCGACAGCGTGGTAAAAGAATTTTTTTCGAGAATACGAAGACTTAGCTAAGATATGAGTGACTTAATATTGCGCTAATTGCAACGGGCGATGTGGGAGAAAATCTTTTTTGTAGATGGAAAAGTGGGACGTATGTGTCCCACTGCCGCACAAAGGGTTAATCTGTGTTGTAAGTTGCGGTTAACAGCTGCTTAAATGGCGTGTCCCCAAATTGGGTGGGTGAGTTTTAAGAGCACAGTATCTCTGACAGGGAAGCACCGGACTGAAAAAGAAATGAAAAAACTCCGGCATAAGAATGATGCCGATCTTTCACATTCTGGTGATTCCGAGTTTATTGGCAATGATGCTTGCGACGACAGCCACGCGGGGGGGTGAGAGTGAGGGCAGCAACGGCGATATGATGCCTCAAATTGCACGACGCCCGGAACAAGGTGTCCAATAAAGGAGATGGTTGGTATTTAAAAAAATTACTACTAAAATATGCGTTGTCAAGCGCAAAGACAAGTCAGTCTTGGTACCACCAGCCGCATTGGGCCAGAAGGTTTAGTGACAGGTGGTCCGATGACGGAAAGAAGGTGAATCTACTAGACATGCTTGCTAAGTGCAACAAGTTAATGGCCGGGGTAGACTTTAATCGACCGCTTTGTGTCATACTACTACATTTTATTGCTCACAAGAAAGTAGACTGTCCGCATGTTCACAGTTTTTGTATATTGCATGTTGTAATTGGTGGATAAGTTGCAAGAGCACGCAATGGTATCGAAAACTCAGACTTCTGCTGAACTCAGAGTTCAAGACGATCCCTGGATCATCCTTAATTTAAGCGTCAGCCGCTGTGTCCAAGGGACCGCCTAAAAGAGCAGGAAGCCAAGAAGAAAATGAAAGAGAAGGAAGATCGACTTGCCCAAACAGGTGCAAGATCACTATGTTATTCCCCGACAACACGAAATATGACATGCCAGGACACTCTCCCGAAAATCCTGAGCTTGGCCAAAATAGGAAATGCAGGAAAACAGAGTGAGGAGATAAATCTAGAGTGATTCATCAAAACGTGCTATTTTCTTTTGGCTCCACAACAGACACTGCTTTGTGGACTTCTCCATCTAATAAAAACCAGAGGCCCCATTTGGGGTCAGCCAAATTTCACCAGTTTATTTCATTCTTTATCCGAAATAATTTTTTTATCTAGTTTTCTTGTACGCTCAAGAGCAAAATAAAAAGTTTGAAATAAATTTACCGCAAATTTTCTTCTTCGGACTGAAAAGGTCCCAAGACAAAGTCTGCGTTAACAATTTGCGAATGAACTGATGCTTCATAATAAAGGCCAACACTAGAGGGAGTATGCTATAATGAGACAAAACAACATGTTTTTTGTTCGACATCAGTATTCAGACTTCCACGCCCATAAGCTTCTCTGAAGGGGTGAGGAAACATTCGCTCCTCTCTGCACCCGACATTTTCAGGCGCTGCGCTGTGCGTCTTGTATTTCACCATGGCCATGTGTCCTCCGCTACGTTTTCTCTGAGAGCTTGGCTGTTAAGCTTGCTTTTGTTTGAGAGCTTGCGGTGTTTTATTACACCCTGGTGTTGCTGCACGTGCTCTGGCACGCCTGCTAACTGAACGAATCGTAGTGGGGGGTAAAGACAGATAAGCCCTTAAAATTTAAGCTCAGCTTTTTGTGTTACATAAAATGGCAAGACAGACGCGATCTGAGTCATTAGTCTTTACTACAACGAAAAAAAAAAGTGAGCTAGGAATTTCATGGATATGTGAAATTTATTTTATCATAAGGACGCACATCGCCGGGAAAACCAAACATGGGTCATATTATGGGCTTAATTTTCTAGTTTAATTATAGGTTTTACTTGAAATAATTGAGCATGTCTTTGCAGCACTATATTTATAGGAGTCATGATTAGGAATTCGTTATTTACATAAAAATTGACGGTGATTATTTCTTAAAACGTGCCTAAAACGTTTCAATTCTCGCTTTTGTTGAAATTGTGGCATATTGAGCCTATTATGAGTAAATGAACGAATTAATTAATATGTGATGTAGTTCAGTACGTTTTTTTCTAAATTAGCCAGAAAAACCATTCGAAGAATGTCTTGCTCCATCACCTGATCACCTGTGGCTAAAATATACCGCTAAATCTAGCGTCAGCCAGAGACGATTGCTTGAAAATAGAGATTGCTAATTTTTTCGAAAATTGCAGTGAGTGACATAAGTTTACCTCTATGTGGGACCCTGCTGCTGTCCGCCATTACGTTCCTCGTGCACCCTCGCGTCGACCCTATACACCTTCGCAATTGCGTCGCTAGCCCCAGCCGCTGCCGACTACGCCGTACCCCTAGTCTATCACTCGCCGCTACGCCCCGAGAGGAACTGATATATGGCGCACCCCTGACCACCGCCCGCTCTGCTACCACTGCGGGAAAGCTGGCCACCGGTTCCAGTACCGCGAGTCACGGTTTCGCAGTCAACGCGCCTTGTTCACAGCATGGTTAACGGCCGCGCGACGTCGCCGAAAACCTCGCAACATCTAAGTGGAGACCTCGTCGAAGGTCACGTTCACCACAGCCAGGACGCTACCTCCCCCCTGGGCGTCGAGACACCGGGGACGCTCCACAGTCTGAACACTAAAAGCAGCAACTCATGGACGTGCAGTTGCTGCTCGTCGCAATACCGAAGACCCTCCGCCGCCGATTACGGCACTGCCACAAAATTCTTCGAACACGCCGCCAGCCTAACGGAGCCTGGTAAGCAAAACATCGCCGGAACAAGGCGGCGAAGCCTTGATCTGACACCGCGAGTTAACCACAACGGAATACCACGAACTGGCGACCTAGGCGTTCTTATCGACAACCACAACGCCACCGCTTTAAACGGTACCGGAGCCGACTACAGCCGGGATGTGTAAATCCTTCGCCGTCGAGACGAAGAATGGTATGACTGCATGGGAAGGCCCCCGAGATTGAACGGCTGCAGACTCATTAACGCCGATAGGAATCTGCACGACAAGTCACTGTTCATGACCACACTTGCCCCACGACATTCGTCATCTTGAAAGATTGCTAGCGAAAGGTAACTCCTGGAATGGACTTAAGCCAGCATGGTACTGTCAAAGCCGATGAGACAGATCGAGAGGAAACCGCGTTGGTCACACGAGATGGCCTGTTCAAGTTTAAGGTCATGCCGTTCCGTCTTTTTTCGGTACCTGTGATGTTCCAACACGTAATGGACACACGGCGGGCAGGCCTAAAGTGGAAATCTTGTCTCGTATACTCGAGACGTCATCCTTTGTTGAGTGAATTTGGGCGACTACATCAAGCGTCTCGAGATGATGTTACAAGCTACGAGTCATCCGGTCTCACCCTGAACCCAGAGGAGTGTCATTTCACGTACGAATAGCTGCTCTTCCACGGACGTGTCATCAGCCAATTTGGAATTCGGCCAGATCCGCAGAAGACCTCATCCATCGCGAACTTACCTAAGCCCGTCGACAAGAAAGCACTGCGCCGGTTTCTTGCTATCTGCGCCCATAACGACGCTGCGAGAACTTCTCCCGCATTGCCACACCACGAACAGTTCTAACAAAATCGGACGTCGACTTCAGGTGGGAAATCCCACAGATAGAAGAATTCGAGGAGCCAGAACAACGCCTGCAGTCGCCGCCTGTTCTTCGTCGCTTCGACGAAGCCCGAACCAGAACTGACATCCCCGCAGGCAGTGCAGAACTCGGCCAATTAACACGGCACGTATCAATTTTATGTTGCGATCCACTACGAAAATATGACCACATCCATGCGCAGCAAATAAATAAATAAATAGGCTAGCGACTGACCTTCGACGCGTTGAAACGCAACGTCTTTTTTCATGGACGTGGCGACACTTCGATCCAAGATTCTGGGAAATTTATAGCGTGAAGTAATAAAATACCGATCACCAGGCTTTTCAATGGACTGTGAAAGAGTATAATGAAATTACTCACAAATGCCACCCGTTCCGTACGTTTGGATAGAGCTTCCTTGATAACCGTGTAGGCCGAGCATAAAGGAATTTCCGTGCTGGGGAAAGGCGAGTACACGACACCGTTTTCTATGCGTGCGTTCATCTTCCGTCTGAGTCTGCACTGATTCTGGAGCACTACGCTGATCGACACAGACACTGCCGGCGAAGGAGCACAGCGCGGTGGCGAGGAGGAATACAAACAGTAGTTATTTGGGTTTGCAACGCCCTCGCGGCGGAACTAAACTTCAGCCTCAGCTTTCACGTCTCGCCCGTGTGGGCTTTAGTGATAACACGACACCCCAACAAAACAAAATCGCTTATCGCGGTTTTGACGTTGACTGCTGTCCCCCCAATCTGCCTTGTGACAGGCGTTTTACGACGCCCTTTACTGCATCGTAAAAAACAGCGCGAAAACAAGGACGAGACAGAAGAAACAGGACTAGCGCTGAACTACCAACGACTACGTTTATTTTGCAGTGCAAATATATACGCTTCTGGAAAAGGGGGAAAACAAGGAGGGGGGGGGGGAGGGAGAAGATTTTTTCTGCACATGCGCACATGCCGTGCTTTGTCAAGGAGCGTGGAACGCTCAACTGCGGAGATAGTTAATCTCTTTGTCAGTTAGTGTGATCGATGGGGAGCTGATACATGACTGGCCTGCAGCATGAATGGCGAAGGCTTCATAAATTTCGCGGGCGCGATTATCGCGGTACCGGCGCACGATGCGCGTCTGGTGAAAGTTTGGGTTTTTGTCTGCCAACATACGGTCTGTGTAAGACGAAACGGGAGTTTTCACGGCCCTCGATCTTGATCTTTTTCGCCATTATTGTTTCATTTCGGTCAGAAATAAAACTCCGAAAATGTTGGATTATTCGCTATCAAAGCGCACACCATGCTGAAGCGATTGCTTGCTGCGTCCATGCAGGGACTGCAACGTAAACGTTTCGCTTGAAACAAACACCAATCACGAGATTGAAAATAAATTACTTTTTGTGCCGGACACAAAGCTCATCTGCCCGGAGAGAGCACAAAAACATTTAGAGATGTGAGCGGAACGATTGCGTGACGTTGACGCTTGGTCTTTCAAAAGATGCAGAATACTTAAATTGCAGTAAACTACACAAATTTCTGCACGTACTCTACCACGCTTATTTTAACGTGTCTGTGGCTTTTAGCACTTGCAAGAGCCACTTATATTGCTTCTTGTTAAAAAAGAAAACATTTTTACTGCAAGCAGAGGCAGCAACCTAGGGAGAGGATAAGCCGACTTTGAAAAATTTGGAGCGATTCCTATTGAACCAATTCATATGGCGAGCTACACGCCAGGGTAGCTTGAAGGTTATGGCGCCAGTATTTTAGGGGCGAAGCACCCTAGAGTCTCGGCGTGTTGGCGTGCACCGTCGTCTGCTGCTGCTGCTGTCGTGACGGTCGATTTGCTTGAGCGGCAAGAGAAAGGACGCCAACGCCTCAGCGCTCCCCGCGTTGCGAGGGAGCGCGAACGGCGCGCGTTGACTATGGAAACCTTGGAGGAAAGGAAAACAAAACAAGCCTACCTTCGCTGAATCCGCTCCCTTCTCGTTTGTCCTTTCCCTCTTGGCAGTGATGCCAACCAAAGTCAACCTTTTATCCCAAGAGTGATTCCCCGAAATACCCTATATTGCAGCGAAAATCCCCAGATTTAATTTAAAATGTAGTTTTTAAGGCTAATTCACATTTAACAAAGTATAAAGATAGTTAGCTGTCTGCCCCAATTTTTCCGAATCTTATTGAGGTAAAAAGAAACATATTAACGGCCACTGAACGTATTCTTTCTGCATTTCCTGCGCAGTAATTGCACCAAGGCACTTGCAGATGGCGCGATTGGCTTCAGAGACAGACATACTTGTCAAGTTCACTATACCCGCTTATTGAAGGCATAGATGTTATCGTTCGACTCAAGTGCAAGTCTTGTAGCGCCTTTCTTGTGCTTGCAGCCTTGGAGGTGCGCGGCGGTCGATTTCTAATTTACACATTTGCTATAAGCGTTACATGATTGGCAGTTTTTGTACAGGTGTCCTTTTTTACTGGCTGATAGACATCCCGTGTGCTTTCGACCAGCTTCGCATTTGGCCCAATAATTTTGTCACTGTTTTCGCTCTTATGAAAATAGTGCGAAAGAAAGACCTAAAACACACGAACCTGCAGTCTTTTCCGTCACGACGATTTCACAATAGTGGGTCCGTACCAATTAACTCACCCTATCAGTCGTACTTTAGTCTCCTTCTATGAAAATCTGCTAAACCAGAAGTTATTAGTCGTGGAGACGTTGCATGTTGAAGGCACGCGGTGAGCGTGGATTTGGCGCGTTTTGATGTGCGTTACGAGACGAAAATGTATCTTTGTTTCACAGAGAAGCAATCACACAGGGCGCTTATGATGATACGCGTGTAAGTGCTAAACACTTACGACGACAAGCTTTCGTGCCATCCCAGTATAACGCATATTATTCTCGCTTTCACTGGTCCCAGCAGAACGCCAAATCTCTTTTGAGTGAAAACCAGCCAATAGCGAAAATTATCGTTCTTTATGGCCTTTCTAGTGGAAAGAGCGTGATTACTCAGTAACACCTGTCATTAGGCTGCGCAAGGTAGCATTTCCAGAGCCTTTGAAAAATCCCTAGATTCAACAAAAGGTGCCAAATACCTCAAAGATGTAAAAAATTCCTAGATCTAGGGATAAATCCTTAAGGGTTGGCATCACTGCCTCTTGGTCTTCAGCGCGTTGCATGCTGGGAAGAGAGCCCGGTGAGCCTTTCTTTTGTTCTCGGTGGGTTTGAGTCTGTCGCCGTCTGTCGCCGTGAGCTTGGTGCGTGGAGGTCATTGTGCATTGATTTCGATCGCTCGTTCTCTAGAGGCTGCACGTCGTACTTATTAATCCTGCCGATTTCGAAGCGAATTTCGTGTCCTCATTTTCAAAACGAGGCCTAAAATACTTCACACGCGCGCACGGTATTAACGCGCGTAACGAATAGCGTTTTTTTTCTCCTAGTGGTGTGAAACTTTCTCGTTTCTTTATGAATGTGCCGAACTCAGCCACCCTTTTGGACTAGAAGCCTCCGATTCTATTGCGTTGCTGATGGGATGTTTAACAGATGTACGGCAGGTAGTGCGTTGGCACGATGGCATTTTCAAAGCACTTGCTGTCCGTAGGTGTTCCTTCAAAGGGCCAATGCTCTTATAATGCCCCGCAAGTGATGTTGACGCCGCGATGACATGTTCGGCATGCATGTGTATCATTGTGGAGCGTTTTGCGATACACCTGGCAGTACTTCAAAAAGATTTATTGCAGTGCTTACAGGAAGAATAAACTTCTTTCGATACCCATGAAGACGTGTGCGCCTATACACTCCGTTTGGGACCTATAGGGGGCGCCTTGAAAACCGCGCGCAGCGCCACGAGTGGTGCGGCGGGCGTGCAACGTTGAGAATGTTAGCAGACAGCAGCGCCTCATTGCTTTGACAGCTAAGGTGGCGGAAGCGCCCGTAGCCGGCGCTGTTTGTGCTTCGAGCTGGATGTAAAGATATCGTAATGGGACATTCTTCCGCGATGCCTTCATGAATAAATGGGAAAAAGCCTGCACAAAAGCGGCCACGTTTTCCACGTTAGTGAGCGCCTTGCTGCGCGTCGTCAGTACTGACGGCTAAATGCGTGCGTCAGGCGTGTGTAATGCAAGATGCTTACTCCATAACTGTCGCGGTAAGCTGTCATTCTTTCACGCTTAGAATATTATCGGTGCGTGCCCACTACCCGCGTACTTGCAAAATACTCAGAGCATTAAGAATTATCGATGGCCCCACGGCCACTCGCCGTGGAAATCACGGTGAGTGGCCGGGCGGCATGCTCCTTTGTTGCGGCTTCGCAACTCAGTTCGCCCCTTAACTGACGGTCCTATCAACCCAGCAAAGCACCAATTGACGTCGCATTGCATTCCCCAAAACTACGAAGGGTAGACGGCGAGGTAATAAGGTCCAATAAAATGTTCTGTCAGTCTTTTCAGCTCATGACAGATGGAACGTATTCAAGGCATTTTATAAAATGCCTTGCGTACATTTCTTTTCTCAACCAGCTCTATGGCAGCAGGAACATCACGCAAGATCATTGCACCTGCAGAGGTGGTGTCTCAGACCAATTCAAGCATGCAGCGGCAGAACGCGAGATGGAAGAGGGAGCGGGAACCAAACACTTTTTTCGTCGCACAGCCGTGATCCACTTATGTCGCTGCCCAATAAAGCAGGGACGAGTCGAGAAAGTGTGACACGTCGTTCCCGCAGGACACGACGTGTGCCTGTTGGTACAATGGACTACGCAGCAGTTCATTGATTACGATAAACCACGTGCTAGCGGGCGTGGGAGAGCGTTTGGTTCTGCTCGGGCTCTCAACGACTGTCTGCTCTGACGGCCGCGCGACGGCGCGCCAGTCGCAGTGCACGGAGTGTATACAGTAGGTTTGTGAAGCAAGGAAGTCGATTTTGCGATTTGTGTAATGTCTCGGTACTCCCAAAATTGTGAAACCACGTTTCAAAACGTGCGTGTTCACAAAGAAGGACACTTACGCTTTCTAAAGATGTTTATTTAGTCCTCATGCCGTGTCGTTAAAGTTTAGCCCAAAGATTGATTGAATGTTTACAGGGAAAGCAGTACGTCATTTCTGTGGTGTACTTTGAAATGAAATGCAAAATGGGCATTGAAAAAAATGCGTGCCATGTAATACTAATTAGAATGATTATTTGAGGGACCATGAAATATGTGCGTCTAATTCAATACATGAGTCCTGATTTTTGAAGGCGCGTCTAGCCTGCTTGATTCGCACGAGAACATTGTGGCAAAGAGAGACCACCAGAGGCGAAAGAGCGCCCAATGCTCCGCGGACGCACTAGCGAAACAATGCAGGCTGCGGGAGCCAACACGACGCATGTTGCGTCCCATGATGCGTCCACGGAGGAACGCAAAAAGGATACGACGCAGCCATGGACGCCGCCATGGAAGAAAATTTAGAATTTAGTTTTAGAATACCGTACGCAAAGCTTACAGGCGTTGCGGGTGTAGCGTTAGTGTTCGTTACTTAACGGGCGCCCGCAGAGGTTAGCGTACGACGCATGCGCAACGTAAACGCAAAGCTTTGTGTTGCGCTGTCCTAAAACTCTCCAATATAACACGCAAAAAGCTCTTCGGGAACGCCACCTCACCGATTCTTTGGTGTTCGGACACCCACATGTACAAGGCGCGCTCGCTGGCGTCTCTGAGGAACGCGCTTCTTTATATAGTAGCGTTCATATTGGCTCTTTCACCGGGATCTTTTTTGACACCACCAAACGCATTTAGCGCTAATAATGTTGCTTATTTAGGGATTGCCTTTGGATTATCGCTGCTGTCGTAGACTTGTGTCCTGCGACAGCACCTTGTGTCGCCGGCGCGTCGCTGGCGGTACCGTCTCCACGACTAGCATGGCAGCGGAGTCTCCACCATCTTCGGCGAGGCCGTTCGAACGCCCGTGGCGCTCCCTTATTCACACATCGTCGCACAGGCGTTCGCAGAGCGTCGCGTGCAGCCGCATGCTGTGGAACCTCATTGCCAGTGCCAACGCGACGCGGTTGCGTCATGAACAAGTGCAGCGACTCTGGAAGGTCGTCGGCGAGAAACCTACGGCACTTCAGCTACCGGCGCCTGCTGCAGACGCCGAGGCAACCGCAGGATGCCTGGTGTCCTCGGGAGACCCCTGCCGAACGGTCAGCGCCGCAGTGACTTCGAATACTTCGGCCGTGCTTGAAAGAGCCCTTCCAGGCGTTCACGGCATAGTCGGTGGGTCCATGACTTTTCGCGCGCTCGCCGCGGACAGCGTCGCCTCTGCCGCTGTGCCGAGCTTGCCTTGCACGCACGCCTCCGACCCGCGGAACGTGCCACTGCCGGTGGACTCGGAACCAGATCCTGATGACATGGATACAACGTCTGCGCTCGCGTCTCAGCGAGTCGGGCAGTGATGACGAGGGAGCCTCGCGGAAGATGCAAGCGATAGCTGCCGAACGTCTCACGGCTATGTCGCCTACCGCACCACCGAGTGAGGCGGTTGCCGAGGAGCACTCTGCCACCCAAGATGCCGATGTTACCAGCGAAACCGAGTTTCGGCTGGTGCTCTCAAAGTCGCAGAAGCGTCGCCAGCAAAGCTCGACGCCTCTGCGCACAGTTGCGACCATCGGCCCTCCTCCTGGCAACGCATCTGCAGCCAGTCCTGCCGCGCACCCATCTACTGCCCGTGATGTCCCTGGGCTGGCCAAACCTTCCACTGCGACTCAGACCGCTGCTACCAGAGTCCCTGCAGCTGCTGACACCACGCTGCCCTCTGCTACCTCGCCGCTAGATTCCGGCACTGTCCTTTTCCTGCCAGCAAACGCCGGTGCATCCTTTCACCGCACCTCCCGCCTTGCAATTGGGCAAGCGCTCTCTGCGTTGCCCGGAGTCAAGGAGGTGCGAGTCAACACGAAAAAGAACATTGTGGCCGCGGACGCATCTACAGCTGAATGGAAGGATCGCCTTCTGGCCACGTCAGAGCTCGCGGGAATACCCGGGACTGCCCACCCTCCGGCTGATCGCTCGCAAAGCAGCGGTGTGGTACAGGGCGTCGACGGCGACTACACCGACGAGGCCCTGTTGGCTGCCGTGTCGTCCGAAGTGCCAGTGATTGCCGCCAGGCGACAAGGGACATCACTGGTCCTGCGGTTCGCTGCTCCTGTCCCTCCCGCACGTGTCCACCTTTTTCGCATGGCATTCGAAGTTAGGCCGTCCCGGCCTCGTCCACTTCAGTGCCTTCGGTGCGGACGCTATGGACACATCAGTGCAGCTTGCCGGAGAACAGAACGATGCCTGCGATGCGGTGGCCATCATGGAAAGGACGCCAGCTGCACCAGCAAGATTAAGTGCCTGCACTGCGGTAGGCCGCATTCAGCCGACTCCGCAGAATGCCAGCTGTGGCAAAGAGAGCGGCGCCTGGCCACCATCAAGGCGTCCGCTCCCACCTACCTGTCTCATCGCGAGGCTCAAGCAGCCCTGCGGTCAAGCCCTAGCGGGACGGGTGGTCCTCACCTCAACCAGGCCCCAGGCGAGAGCTACGCTGCGGCGGTGGGAGCTCCATCCCCGGTGGTCGTTAACTCGACCCATCCGGCGCCAACCAGGTGCACAACAGCGAGGACCGCCCGCTGGTCCAAAGAAACAGGGCTCTCCTAAACCTCCTCCACCCACGAAGGCAACCTCCCGGCCTCTTGTGGACCAGGAGAACACAATCTTGAGACTCCTGTTAAGGGCGGTTGCCGACCTACTGCCTCCCGAGAACCAGCTGCGCTCCATCTGCCTTCAGGCAGGCGGTGTGCACCCTCCTAGCAGCCATCATGGCTGACACACATCTGCAAGCAACAGGAAACCACCGCCGCCGCCGCCGCCGCCCGTGTGTCCTCCAGTGGAACGCGAACTAATTGCAGCGGCGGCAGGCAGACCTCTCCTTGCACCTCCTGCGGAGCGAGTATGATGTGCTTGCTTTGCAGGAGGTGTACGTAGCAGTGGCCGACGTGCGACTTCCCGGCTACATCGGCTACCAGAGCGCCACGTCGTGTCTCCTGGACTCGTGCCAAGCCGCGCCGTGCACGGTGAGTGCACATCCCCAGGGTCCGACCACGTTGTGCAGTGTACGTGCGACGCGAACTGCCACACGCGCACATTGACGTGACCGATGTCACTGGGGGGCGCCCTCGAGTGCTGTGCGGTGACGGTGCGGCTCAGTGGTGTGGACACGACGGTGGCCTCTGTGTATGTGCGTCCTGGACAGCGGTGGATGCCACCGAGCTGCTACACCTGACGTCCCGACTAGGAAGCGACTTTCTCCTATGTGGTGACATGAACGCGCATCACACTATGTGGGGGGAGTCGCACCTGCTCGTCTCGAGGAAGTGAACTGGTGGACGTCATCCCTCAACTGGGCCTGCAAGTTCTGAACACCGGCTCTTTCACCTTCGTCCGCAGAACAGGCCGGCCCTCGTGCAGCGCCATTGAAATCAGCCTGGCCAGCGAAGGAGCCCGGTACGACTGGGCAACACAGCCTGACTCCTGGGGTTCAGACCACCTGCCGATCATCATCACACCGGTGGGAGGGAAGATCCGAAGGACCAGGCAGTGCACCACAATCGACTGGCGAGCTTTCCGGCAGCGGCTCCGAGAGGCTCCGGTGGACCAGGACTTCCTGGGTCTGGTAGCAGCAGCAGCACAGGCAGCGACCATCCAGTGTAAGGTGCCAGAGAACCATCCTGTGCCAGACCTCCGCCACCTGAACTTACGGGCTGCCAGACGCAAGGCTGAGAGAAGGTACCTAAAGGCCCAGAGCTCAGAGCATCGCACTCTCTTCAACCGTGTCGATGCGGTCTACCGGCGACATGCCAACCGTCGCAGATGGCAGAGTTGGCAAGGCATCTGCCACTCTCTCAGCTGGGCAAGAGGCGGCTCCAGAGCATGGCGGCTTCTACAGTCCCTCGTCATCGGACCAATGGCGTGGCAACCCTTTCGGTGGCCATCCGCTTGGGCATCAGTGAGCAAGAACTGGCAGAACGGCTGGCCGATCGCTTCACGGTACTGCCAGTAGCCCAACCTGTGGCCATCAGGACTGCAACCACTCCCAACCCGCCGCAAAGCTACCACCCTACCTAGACTGCCAGCCAAATTTCAGCTCTGTGCCAGGAGCCCATTTTCGAGCACGAGCTGAATGCTGCGCTAGTCAGAACCAAACGCCGCAGTTCCCCCGGTGCCGACGGCATCACATACCAGATGCTGCGTAACCTGGATGTGGATGCACGACGACGCCTGTTGAGGGGCTTTCAATGACGTCTGGCAGAGCGGCACCCTACCTGAGACCTGGCTGACTGCTGTGGTGGTGCCCGTCCGGAAACGTGGCCGCCCCGGTGCAGCCATTACATCCTACAGGCCCGTATCTCTCACCTCTGCTGCCTGCAAGCTCATGGAAGCCATAGATCTGGCACGCTTGAGCTGGATCGCTGGGGCAAAGGAGTTCCTACCTGAACAGCAGACGGGCTTCCGGCGCCACCGCGGCACAGAAGATTCGATTGCGGACGTCGTGTCCACCCTGGAGGAGGCCAGGAGCAAGGGAGAGGTGGCCCTCATCGTCCTGCTGGATGTACAGAGCGCTTTCGATGGCCTACCACATATGGTCATAGAAAGTGCCCTGGACGCACTCGGCATCATTGGCTCTCTCCGTGCTTTCATCAGTGCCTTCCTAACCGGCCGGACTCTCCGGGTTAGAGTTCGACGCGCCATCAGCGATCCAAGGCCAGTGACAAGCGGTGTCCCAAAAGGTTCTGTCCTGAGCCCCTTCTTGTTTAACTTGGTGCTGGCGGGGCTACCAGCAACGCTTCCGGTTTACAAGCGCTACCCCACGCAGTGCTCGTTGCACGCAGACGACGTGGCACTGTGGGTTAGGGGGACCCAGGTGAAACCTCACGGCCATCAGGCGCTCCCTGCAACGCTCCCTGGATGATGTGTCCTTCTTCAAGGCGACCGGGCTGATCGTGTCACCCACGAAGACGGAGGCGCTGCTGGTTCACCCCAGAACCGCTGCGCGGAGGTCCGTACGAAGGCTTGTGCTGGGAGACAGGCGAATCCCGTGTAGCAAGGCAGTGACGTACTTGGGGCTGAGGATCGATCACCGCCTCACCTGGATTCCAGCCACGAAACACGCCACCTCCCAGGCCACCAGGGTCCAGACTGCTGTGGGCAAGCTGCTGAGCAGGGGTCAAGGGTGCACTCCGCGGCTGGCCCTTCGGCTCTACGAGGCGGCTGCAACGGCAGCGCAAACCTATGCACTGCCCTTGGTGCAGCTGGCGCCACACCGTAAAGAACAGTTCGAGCGGCAACGCCGCCTGGCAATTCGGCGCTTCATGGGTCTCCCGCGCCAGTCGCCCATGGCTGCTACGTTGGCGGAGGCCCAGGCATGGCCTCTGTCGCTCCTAATTCTCCGACAGGCGCTGCGTCATGTCGACCGCCTGCACAGAGCCCACGGGGGCGCTGCCCTCCTTCGAAGACTGCGGAGCCGACCAGCTTCCCGTATGGGACAGATCTGCGCTCTCTATGCAGAACTGCTGCCCCAAGCCCCCTGTCCCTTCCAGCCGCCTCCACCGCACCAGCAGCCCCTGGACGTGCAATTGGAGCTGGACAACCTCAGCAAAAGGCGGACACCGGCGTGTGAGCTACACCAGTCAGCCGTGGCGAAACTCCATTACAGGCTACGGGGGGCATCTTCTGCTGTTCACGGACGGGTCTGTCCGGGACAGCTCCCGCTCTGCCGCGGCTGCTTGTGTCATACTAATGACTGGAACTACCATCCGGTGTCGCCTTCCCTTTCACACCAGCTCCACTGCAGCCGAATTGGCTGGTCTTCACCTGGCAGCCGACTACCTCGCTGTTACAATACCCCAGCTGCCCGTGGCGATTCTCTGACTCCCGGCCAGCCCTAGAAGCGCTGCTGCAGCCAGACCAAGCTGGGATCACCGTGGCGCTGCTGCACGCCAAGCTCACAGCCATCAGAGCTAGCGGTGTGCGTCTGTCCCTCCACTGGCTTCCCTCGCATGTTGGGATAGCTGGGAACGAGGATGCCGACGCCGCCGCTAAGGCAGCACACCACAGCGACACTCCGGTCACCAAGGTGGTAGCCCTGTCAGACTACTCTCGGCAGTGACTGCGGCAGCTGCTACCAACGGCCCACCCTGACGTGCGAGTGGCAAGCGGCAAACCGCCACCGCCCCTTCCGGAGACCGGCCTAGAGAGGCGGGAGTGGTGGCTGCTGCTGCGCCTGCGGACCGGCAGCGTCTGGCCTGCGGCACGCATGTACTCCAAGGGTCGCTGCCCATCACCTGCGCGCCGCAGATGCGGCGACGACGAAACACTGGA
Source organism: Rhipicephalus appendiculatus (assembly GCA_030522465.1). Taxonomy (NCBI): domain Eukaryota; kingdom Metazoa; phylum Arthropoda; class Arachnida; order Ixodida; family Ixodidae; genus Rhipicephalus; species Rhipicephalus appendiculatus. The sequence continues at coordinate 372,628 of JALIZH010020217.1, forward strand.
GCATAGCATATGCTCCTGCCCTGCTTTGGCCGCTGAACGATGTGTGGTGGCGCGCCGCTATCGCCTGCTGGGTCTCCCTGCGACAACTGCGGAGGACTTCCTTTTTCCCGCGCGGTCGAAGATACCGGCCCTTCGAGCATTCCTCGAGTTTGCCGTTCCTGCAGACCTCGCCGCCCTATAAGCCGAACGCTTGCCTTCGTGCTCCTGCCTGCGCTGACAAGATACCCTCTTGCCATGCTACTCTCTCCTCCTTTCTATCTTCTCTTCTTCCTATCCTCTTTACTTCCCCTTCCCCTTCCCTAAGGGCGCTGAGCCGTGCCCCCACGTCGGGAGGTAGAAAATAGCGCCCTTTTTTTATCTTCTTCTTTTCCCCAACCACTCTCTCTCTCTCTTTAGGAAAATATTGGAGGACTTTTTGTACATTTCAAAGTGTATTCGGCGAAAGCTTGTGGGTATTCGACTGACTATGCGACTTCTTTTTTCTTTTACAGTCTGAGTAGGATGGCACACAGCGGAATGCGTGCGTGTATTCTTTACTTAATCAAAAAAATAGAAAGAGTGCAAAATTTAGCCATGAGGTTCATACACACCACATATTCGCGTTTTTCAAGCGTGTCCCTTCTTCGTGACAGGGCAAAATTGAAGAAACTGTCACATCGCAGAACTGTATCTCGCATCAAATGTTTGTATTAGATGTACCACGGTCACTACAAAATACCGCGAGAAAGCTACTTAACTGAACCTACTATTCGGTCTGGTCGTACAAACCACAACAAAACAGTTAAACAACCGTTCAGTAATATTAACACACATCAATATTCTCTTTTCCCCCATGCAATTTCACTCTGGAATAAATTACCAGAGGAAGTAGTTAACGCTAACACAACAGAATCGTTTGTTCAGCTATTGAATAACATTTCTTTTGAGGTGTAAAATTATTTCATACAGTGTCGCAATGAAAGTATACATATAGTTGCTTCTTGCGTATGCTTTTTCATCTACTGCATAGTCTTATGTGTTGCTTAGCCTTGTTCATACATTTCCCCGATGTGTTGAATTGTTGTAAGTGCATGTTTTCTTACTGTTCTGTTACTGTTAAGTGCCGAATTGCGAAGCACATTTTTGGTTTATTGATTATAAACATGTATTGTGCAATGTACGTAGGCGATAGTTGTAATTTTTTTGTATTGTTTTGTATATTCATGTACCCACTCCTGCTTGGGCCCGAGAAGGGCCTGCAGTATTTGTAAATAAATAAATAAAAAACATTACATTTATCCAATCACAGGCCTGTGCCTACCATCGTCATTTCCGCCCGCAATAGTTCTGGCGAGCGCCACTACGTGTTGATGCAGTTAGCACCGATGTTTTGAAGCGTTAGAGGGCCCCTTTAAATTGACGGACCCTTTGTAAATTCCAAAGTGTGTTCCGCGAACGCCTGTGTCCATTGAGACGGCGTCGGTAAGAATGGAACGCGATGCGCGCGTCTCCCTCCTTGCATGATTAAAAACGCTGGGCACAGCGACGCTACGCAAGCAAAAGCGCTAGCGCTGTAGAGTCCGACGCGACCGGCGTCCGTTTGCGCACCCCGGCGGCCACCTGGCACCGTGCCACGGTTGGGACGGACGGACGGACGGACGGGCGGACATGGACGAACATGGATGGACGGGTGGATGGACGGACACACGGATGGATGGACGGACAAGGACGGACGCACGGACGGACACACGGACGGACGGACAGACGGAGAGACATTCAGGATGTTTCGCATCGTCAACGCATCACCGGCGCTAAAGTTTCGGTGCCATCTGTTCAGTTGACATCAAACTACTTTTGCGGCTCGGCACCCATAGAGTTAATATTAACTCTACGTCGGCACCGCCTCGGTAGTCCTAGCAGCATCAAAACAAACAAGTGATCGAAATAACAACGAAAAAAGATACCTGATTCCTTGCCCTCAGCGTTAGATAAGACTAAGCGATGACAGATTATACCACTTATTTCTTGCTCTCCGGGGAGAGAGCCAGTAAGAAGCGCGAATTCGGATGGAAGCGGATGGACAGGGCTCTATGGGTGCTGCCATGTACAGGGGGGGGGGGGGGGGGGTCAAAAGTTTCCCAGGCCACGCTGCCATAGGAATACATGGGTTAGTGGCCTGGGAACTTTTGACCAGCACTGTACGTCATCGCGGTTAGGGTGGCTATTACGATAAACTAGCAATTCTTGATAGTTTATCGCTTTAGTTAACTTACTGTTTTCATGTTTCACCTTTGTCGTGACACGCATGCATTGTTCAGTTAATTGTTGTACTTATATGGCTTCCTTGTTCAAAAAATTCTTTCTGTTGCGAGTAAGCGCTTGTCTTGTCTCTCCTTTCGTCTTTGCCGGTGTGCGCTTTGAACGGAGAAGCCACGCATTTGAACCAACTAGCACAGTTATGGACTCTCGTGGACTATTAGCATATCTATCTATCTATCTATCTATCTATCTATCTATCTATCTATCTATCTATCTATCTATCTATCTATCTATCTATCTATGTATCCATCTATCTATCTATCTATCTATATCTATCTATATATCTATCTATCTATATCTATCTATCTGCATACGACTTTGTGCTCCCCTGACCGTATCGTTAATGGGATATTTACCAAAATTGGTATGGCATAACATGACTCTATGATGAACACAAATGACATGTCATATCATGAAAATCATGGTATACTTGTCATGAACAGTGTTGCCACCGATGGGCCTGAAAAATCCGCTAGAAAGCAATAAGAAATCCGCCAGATTCCGCTAGATTCTAAAATATATCCGCTAAATTTTCCGCTACGACTTATTTTATTAAAAAGAAACAGTGAAATTTCGTATCGGTAAAAACCTTTATCATTCTTAAAGGCTCCCCAAAACTATGAGAGCTGAACTAACATATAAAAGAGTCTTCCAAAGAGTGTAACTAGAATGCTAGAGGCTTCAGCGCTACGGCTGTCGTCAACCTCGTCATAGATGAGGGTAAAAGTTACAAATGTTCACTAAGGTTGAGCGTTGGGCTAGTTGGTGCAGCATAATTCCAATGTTTCACAGCGCAGCAGGGCGATTTTGCTCCACTGGTTTTCAACGTTGCGATTGATTCCGGGAGCACTGGCATTGCTTCCAGCAGATGAATCAATGGCTCTCTCATGCCGCAAAAAGTGTTTTCGACCGTTAAAAGTGATGTCTTCTGGAGAACTGTGATGAAGGGAAGTCGCTGCCGGATTTGATCAACTAGCGTGGTAATAAACTTTATGCATCTTTCTCGCATCACAGCTTCATCTGCGAGAGAGAACCCGTCGGTCTTCTCAGCCTTCATGCTGTCAACGTACGTCTCAAAGAGGTAGCCCAGATATGGCTTGGGGTTAAAGTGGTCCTCACGTCTGGACATCAGAATGTCCATCTACTTTATTGAAATGACGAATTTATGAAGCAGGCTTGAAAGCAATGTCATGAGGTCTTTCGGCAGCTTTGTTTGATCCACATCTATCGCCTCGAATTCCTTTGTTAACCTCTGAACATCTGTCAGAATCGGTCTCAAAAAAAGAAAAGCACCCCAGATTGATCTGATTATCGTACATACCGTACAGCACTTCTGCCGCGTAGCCCTTTTCAGTGCGCCTCGCCATCTCCAAAGGCATCTTCAATTTCGGCCCACTGTTCTACGATCCTTGAAATAGCTATTTCGACGAGGTATAGCCACCGCATCCTGCACTCTTGCAAAATGTTCAGTGGTTCATCGCTGCAATTTCTCAGACCGTGGAACTTCTCTTATGCAATTTACCGGGCATTGGATCTTGCCAACCAGTAGTACTGAAATACAAATAGACGCGAACCTTCGAGGAAGAAAATTAAAGACAGAACAGAAAGGGCGTCACTCGCAACTAACTTTATTCTCAGAACATCACCGATGTATATAGCCGTAGCAACCATGCGCGCGCAAAGTCGCCTCACATGTTCGTCAGAAAACACTCGATAAGATTGACAAAAAAAAAGCGATTAAACGCAAAAAGATTCGAAGAAATCAATTTTTTTCCTTTTTTGTGTCAATCTTATCGAGTGTTTTCTGACGAACATGTGAGGCGATGTGCGCGCGCATGGTTGCTACGGCTATATATATCGCTGATGTTCTGAGAATAAAGTTATTTGCGAGTGACGCCCTTTCTGTTCTGTCTTTAATTTTCTTCCTCGAAGGTTCGCGTCTATTTGTATTTCAGTAAGCATGTACCAACTAGCCCAACAAAAAGTTGTATTAACCAGTAGTACGCTTCGCTGATTAGGTATTCTAAGTTTCTCGGCAATACTTCCGACGATTTTGAAGCAGTGGACTGCGTGAGGCATCCGCCAGAAGTCCGCTATGTATGAAAATGGCCCGTCAAAAAATCCGCTAGCCGCTAGACAAATTTTTCCCCAGTCAGAATCAAATTAAATCCGCCAGATTTAGCGGAAAATCCGCTAAATTGGCATCACTGGTCATGAACGACATTGGTTTACGTGCCGTAGGCCTTGGTGCTCTTGCGGCCATTTCGTTAACTTGATACACACCAAAATTGGTATGACGACACATTTCTGTACGACTAACATATATGACAGGTGGTAATATAAATATCATGAGATTCATGTCATGTACAGCATGACTTGCATGCCACGCTCATGGTGCGCTTGCGGCCAGTTCGCTAGCTTGATATACACCAAATTTAGTATCACGTGGCGTGACTGTACCCTGAACTTATATGGCAGGTGGTAATACAAATAGTTTTATTTATTTATTTTTAGATACTGCGATCTTACAAAAGATCTTGGCAGCGTGGTACATAATAGGTGCACCCAACAGAAAAATAACAATGGAAAACGATCAATAAGTTTCTTCACACATGCGCTTTGAAGAACATATAAAAAGGCAAGTAACATTATTCTAACAATTTTCAAGTCGAACAGACAATCCGTTAGGACAAGTAAAAAAAAACATGAAAGCACATGAAACATCTCAGCCAGACAAGAAAATGCTTGCTATTGAGGGTGCGATTCAAATTGCGATAGTGAATCCGCTGTAACAGTTTTATCGGGCAGTTTGTTCCAGTCGACTATCGTTCGAGGAAAGAAAGAATACTTGAAACAGTTGACACGTGTAGTGAATGGAGTAACAGCTAATGAGTGTGTGCCTGGTAGCGTAACCTGTCGTATATGCAAGATGTGACGTGTCGATTTCGTACTGACCTTTTAATAACTGAAAAAAGAATTTTAGACGACATACACGATTTCGATGACCTATAGCAGGTAGGCCACTTTGCGATACGAGATTAGTGACTGAAGTGCGGCCATTCGTATTGTAGATCAATCTTACAGCCTTTTTGTAAGCTTTCTAGTTTCTCTATGTCGGTTTTTGTGAACGGGTCCCATATAATTACTGCATATTCTAAAACGGGGCGGACGAGTGTTTTATATGCCTACAAACGTACTGTTGGTATGGACAATTTTAATTACACCTCTTAAAAAGAATAACTTACGCCGGCAGTTTGCTAGCACTTTGTCAAGGTGTTTTGACCACGAGAGATCACCTGCTATGTGAAGGCCTAAGTATTTATATTGCGTAACTTCCGACAAGAGAAGGTCTTCCGTGCCATAGCAATATATTAGACGCGCCTCTGAAGTTCAGCAATATATTAGTGGCTTCTTTTTTTAATGTTACCCGCATATACACTGTCTTTTCGAAATTAATGCACATTTGCCATTGCTTACACCAATGAACTACCGTATTAAAATCTCCCCGTTTAAGCTAAGCCGATCTTCCTCCGTTGTTATTTCTTTACACAGCACGCAGTCGTCAGCGTAAAGCCTGACTTTAACGGATAAGTTAGCGACGATATTATTGATATATAACAAAAAGAAAAGGGGTCCAAGAACCGGATCCCTGTGGGACGCCAGACTTGACAGGAACTATATCTGACATTTTTTCATCCGCATCAACAAACTGACGGCGGCCGGTAAGGTAGGCTTTAATCCGTCCTATAATTTCACCGCTAGCCCTTGGCCACTATGGCTGCTATGGCTTCTTTGGACCTACTCTAATCAAGCCGTTTTTTAAACAAACTTCCTTACTGTTCTTGGCGTTGGCTCGGTAACGACGTAGCCTCACCGTCCCGTCGTTGACGTCCTGGAAGCGGTCGTACGGTCGCCATCTGTAAGCATCCGCATGACGGTCCGCTTGTTCCAATTACTTGTAATGGAAACAAGCGTCGGACTTGCCAGGTACGGCCTAACTGCGTCTCCGGCCTCTCCTAAGTACCGCCCGGCCAAACCGATGACGTGGCGCTCCGGGGCTGTCGTGTGGGTCACAGCCATGCTGTTAAGAAGGTGAAGAGCTGCAGGTGCACCAGGAATAGCTGTTATGAGTTGCCGCAGATCTGGGGAGCCTCGCTCGGCGTCTACCAAGGTCAACGGCTCCTTCACGAGTCCCTCTTGCCGCTGCTTCCAGATCCGGGCGCCTGCTGCTTTCGTCGCGGGCGCGACGCTTACTCCTTCGACCTTCGTCGTTCGGCGCTCCACAGAACAATACCGTTCTTCTCCTGAGGTTTTTCTCCTGATTACGGCTCAGGTCGCGTGCCACGCGGCGCCCTTCAGCGACCAATCGTGTGCGCGGACGTGGCAGGGATGCACACCATCGGTTAACTTTCCCTGCTCGCACACCATTGCCACTTGCAGACACTCGGCACGAGCCGCGTGCCCCCTTACTCAGGCAGGATTGCAAAAGTGCTAAGACACATGATTCCTTTTTTTCTAACCCCTGGCTTGCAAATTTCACCAATCCTTTTGTTTCAGTACAGCGTGCTAAAGCATAATAACATGTCAATGTAGGGAGTGAGCCTTTTGCCTCCAGATCCTTTCCTCTTAGGTTTTGCTAAGTGAACAAGTATCCGAAGAAAAGCGTGTGCGTTCATTTCCAGGTCCCTGTCTGTGTCACTTACCCTAAAAGCCCTCGATAATGGCCACGAATGGGTCCACAGGAAAACTACGTCCTCACATGTGTCGCTGTAAAGAAGATATCCTTTCTGGGAGCTTACTGAAAAGCTTCTCTGTGTCCTTCCCCGTGAGGCTAGTAAAAGCCCTGCCTTTGGAAGGGCCAGCAATGTGCGCGTCTAATGGCACACCGCACTCTCGTACCAGGCTGACCAACTGAGGCACATTGCTGTGTGTTTCAAGTGGGCTTGTGGCAGCTGCTTGTGCGTTTCGTGTCCTCAAATTCTACCATGATGGCGACTGACTACGCACATTTCCTAATGCACTGTGTCGTGGAAAACGTCCCTTGTTTCTATCGCAAGGAAGTGCGTGTCTTGATCTCTCTATACAGCCTTATCCGAGTGATCGCGTAGTCTTTGCTGTTCTCCTAGCCAGTGATTCACTACTGAAGAACGCGGCGTTTAATGTTTTATCGGCCCAGTGTGCCTTAGCGGACCGACAAAAAGTCCCAGAATGAAACATGAAGCGCTTTCAGAACGAATACCAGAAGAAAAAATTTTCCGTCAACTCCGAGACAAACGTTTAATGAGACAATTCGCCAACATCGAGGAGGTGAAGTTGATTTGTCTTAAGACTGGGCATGATTCAGCAACGACCAGGCAGGTTACATCGCTGAGACGGTGTAGAACTTTTTAAGGATCGAAATATCGGCGTAGAAATTTCTCCCATAGGCCCCATGGTAGTGCAGAGGACCAAACCCACTTTTCCCCCCCGATGTATAGCTACGAATCGATGGTGGAGATGTACTTGTCACAATTAAGAGGTGAAATGTAATTATGAGAGAAGAAGATGAAGATGTCAAGCAGGGAATCAAGGCTCGAAGAAGAGAAAAACGAGTCGAAGCTATAAAAGGGAAGATGACGTGGACAAAGGGGCCCTGGGTGTTCCATCGTGAGCGCGGGAGCTGGGCACGAGCGTCGCCGGCTTGTGTTCCGGGCGCTCCAGCTCTCGTTCTACGGCATCGCACCGTAGACTCCGGCTGTTCAAGGACAAGTCCAAGGAACCGGATGGCAGTCACAAGAACCCGCAGCGGCCTGGGAGCGCCATTGGCTTGTGCACCGAGCGCCCCGTCCTACGGCACCGCACCGTAGGCCTCGTCTGAGCCAGATCCTGTCCCTGGGAGACGCTGGCCACCTCAAGGATCTGCGACGCACGGGTCATCGAACTCTCAGCCTCCCAGCATCTACGACCACGCCAGTTCGCGTTCCTCACAAGTGAAGGACGTCGCCACCAATTCGGACGCCGACGTCAACGCTATTGCCCCCCCGCAACGCCTCGCCTCATCATGTACCGGCCCACAACGCTAGGCTGTGAGTTGTGAAAGCGACGAACGCTTTGCACTTTTCTAACTGCTTACTTCCTGTACTTAATGTTTGTGTAATAACTTTGTTTAGAACTAGTTTTATTTAGTGTGCCAGTTTTTATGTTTTTTTTGTTTTTCTAGGGCTAATGTGTGCTTCCCTTTAGTGTGCATTTAAAAATGTGGTTGTTTAATAATCTCGCCTCGTCTATTCTTTCTCGTCGACCGATGTCCGGAGATCCGTGACAACTATCGTGAGCAATATGAGCTCGAAAACGCGAGCGCGTGGCAAAAAGCCTCAAAACACAGATAACGTGATACGTGGATGGCGCTGCCGAAATCGGAGGGGAAAGGAGGAGCGCTCTTGCGCTGACTGTTGGCACTCCCGCTTCACTATAGCGTTGCTGCGAAACGGCAACTGAATGCGTGCCATCGGCCGCTAGCAATGATAACACGAAATGAAAAAAAAATGCACGAAAAACAAAATAAGTGAAAGATTCGTACCAAAATGCTCAGCCGCTACCTATTAGGTATAATACAAGCATTGCCTGTGCATCACGCCGGGCAACGTCATGGCTGATATCTCAGCAGCTACATTGCCCGATGGTTCATTTGGTGTGGTTGGGCGCCTTCATGTGAGTTCATATCACCGCTGGCACCCATTGACACGCTATAAGCTGCCGTTTTGCAGAAAAGATATCGAGGCGGGAGTGTCGACAACAAGCGGAAGCGCGCCGCCCTTTCCACTTTGTTTCCGACAGCGGCCGCTGCGAATCAGCCAATGTAGGGTTCGAGGCTATTCGCCACGCGCTCGCGTGTTCGGGCTCATATTGCCACGCGCGTTTCTTATTTTCATTTTATTGCGATAGCAATTATACGGACACTCTCGGCTGATTTTCGCCGTCGCCGTCTGTCGACGCCGTCATGTCCCGGATATGTATATGTATGTGTATATATAAAAAAGGCATAAAGAAAAATAAATAAATAGAAAAAAATTCCAAACCACCTGACCGGGGATCCAAACACGCAGCTGTGTTGGCTGCGCTAGCCAACACAGCCACACGCCATGCTCGTGCCAGCGATATAATGGCGAACTATTCATATGCGCCATTTTGCCACTCGCGGTGCGCAGATCTCGGAACAACTTGAGCGTGTTTTCTATCACGCAACGCTTTTACAGTTTCTTTCAAATTGATAACTGCTCTTGAGATGCGCACGAAAAAGTGGCTCCCTTCTGTATACCGCTCATGATGTAGAAGGAAAAAAAAAGAACACCGGGCACACTTGGCGTCAGACGCCACCGCGTGGCAGGAGACGCAGAGGGGTCATTGCACGTGCCGCAGTTTAATAGAAAAAGAAGTATCAAACAGCGTCGAAAAGTCATATAATCAATCCTTGGCCAATCCCCCCTGAGTGGGTATGAGCCATGTCAGAGGCAACAACGACAGAGTCGGCTTCTGCATTGTGGACACCCGCGGCACGTTGCTCAAAAACAAACACGCAACTGCGACAGTTGTTAGTTCATGCTTGTCCTGTGTATACCTATGCGTCCTTTTCGAGCGTCCATCTTTGTGCTGCGGCGGCGCGTTGCAAGTATCGAGCTGCTTGTCGTTCTTCGTGTGACAAAGTAATTTCTTGCTATCGCGTTCATTGCTTCGCCCTACTGACGAAACTGTGACTTTTTGTTGTACTCGGTTTGTCGCCCACAAAAACTGTGCGCATGCTCAGCGCAAACCGCGGCTGATCGTTCTAGAAGCTTCACGATTATTGTAGATCGTTGTGTTAAGATTGCGCGCAAGACGCGAACACTCTAGCTTATTCCAGAGCTTGCGCGACGACCAGTGATAAGGCTAGAATATTCGACGCCTGATGTATAAAAGCCGGTGCGTTCCAGCGATGATCAGATTTTTGACGGCCGACGCTCAGTTCGCCGCTCTCAGTGCCAGCGTGTATTGCTGTAGTCTGACCTTCAGTTTCCCGGCCACAAGTTCGGCCAAAATAAAGAGTTTCTTTTTTGACTCGCCGACTGTTGCCTTCGTCGACGTCACGACCACATGACATCTGGTAGAGGTGCTGCTTCGTCCATGCTCCGGACGCCCCCCGCGAGGTACTGACCCAAGCCCGACCCGCGAAGAAGACGACACAAAGGATAACCCGGAAAGTCGAAGCAGCCGCAGGCAGAGGGGCCTCGAGCCAGAGTACGGTCTTCTTACTGAACACACCAGGTACTCCAGGCCAGCGACCTCAACCGCAGGCACGATGACAACCCCTGCGCCGCCTACACCGATCGTGATCCGGAAGCCTAAAGAACCACCAAAATTCCGCGGATCATCAGTCGACGATCCAGAAAACTGGCTGGAAGCATACGACCGCGTGGCCGCTTTCAACCACTGGGACAACGACGACAAGCTAAGACATGCCTATTTCGCTTTGGAGGACGCCGCTCGGACCTGGTTCGAGAACCAAGAGCGAAGCCTGACCACGTGGGACATTTTTCGCACCAGGTTTCTCGCCACGTTCACAAGCGTCGTCCGCAAGGAGAGGGCAGAAGCTCTGCTGGAAACACGTGTTCAGCTGCCAAATGAAAACGTGGCGCTCTTCACGGAAGAGATGCTGAGACTGTTCCGCCACGCATACCCCGAAATGCCCGAAGAGAAGAAGGTTCGCCTCCTGATGCAAGGAGTTAAACAGGAGCTCTTCGCGGGACTGATGCGGAACCCACCGACGAGTGTCGAGGATTTCGTCTTGGAAGCGACGACTATCGAGAAGACCCTGGACATGCGCAACCGGCAGTACAATCGCCGTTCGACTCCACATTTCGCCGACACCCAAGGGCTCTGCTCCGCCGACGTGCGCGAAACGATCCGAGTGATCGTGAGAGAGGAACTGCGGAAGCTGTTACCCTCGCCACAACCTCAAGTGGACTCGATCACCGACATCGTTCGCGAAAAAGTCCAGCAAGCGTTGGGAGTTCCCGAACCACCGCAGCCACATCCGGAGGCTATGGACCTACGCTGCTGCAGTCCGCCGTCCTGTTCCTGCTCCGCGACAACATCAAGTCACCGCGTCACCGCAGTTCCATCGCCAGGCGCCGCCGCTGCCGCCACCACCACCACCGACGCCCTACCGTCCTCCTGTCGGCCAGCGCTACGCGCCAACGAAAACCGACGTCTGGCGCGCTCCTGACAACCGCCCGCTCTGCTACCATTGCGGGGAGGCCGGCCACAACTACCGCCGCTGCCAGTACCGACACATGGGGCTGCGCGGTTTCGCCGTCTACGCGCCGTGTCCGCAGCGGGGTGAACAACCTCGCGACATCGCCGACTACATTACCGGAACACAGTGGCAACAACGGCGACCATCCCGTTCACCATCGCCCGGCCGCTACAAGTCGCCGCACCGCCGCCACTACACTGGCCCAACCCGGGGCCGGTCGCCTAGCCCGTATCCGGAAAACTAGGGGCAGCAACCGTTGGAGGTGCGGTTGCTTTGTACGACGAACTAACGAAGACACTCCGCCGACGACGACGACGCGACGAAACCCGCTGAACACGACGCGAAGCAGACAGAGCCCTGCCGACGGAAGCTCGCGGACTGAGGAAAACCTGACGACGCAGCATGGAAGCAGCGCAACAATTCGACGTAGCCGTGATCCGATGCCGCGACCTAACCGCAACGCAAGGTGACGGACTAGCGACCTCGACGTTCTCATCGACGGCCACAGCGTCACCGCTCTCGTCGACACTGGGGCCGACCATTCCGTCGTCAGTGGGACCATTCGCCGCCTAAGCTGAAGAAAGTAAAGACCGCTTGGAGTGGATCCGAAATCCGGACAGCTGGAGGCCACTTGATAACGCCCTATTGGAGTCTGCACGGCGAGAGTCACCATCAATAACCAGACTTATCCAGCGAGCTTTGTAATCCTACAACACTGCTCCAGGGATGTGATACTTGGAATGAACTTCCTGAGCGACCACGGCGCCGTCATCGACCTGAGGTCTGAGTCGATAACACTAACCTCAGAAAAAGCGATCCTGCCCCACGCGACGCCGGGGAACCGTGCATTGAATCCGATAGAAGAGCAAGTGACCGTACCGCCGCTCTCCAGCGTCATTATTTCCGTCGGCACCGAAAAACCCGTGAACGTTGAAGGCGTCATCGAGGGTGATCAGCTCCTACTCCTAAACCGTCAAATTTGCGTCGGAAGAGGTATAGCCGAGCTGCGTGAAGGTAAAGCAAAGGTAGTGCTGACAAACTTCAGCCACGAATACAGGCACCTCAACATTGGTACGACGGTCGCCTACATCGACGAATGCGTGGCCGCCAGCAATGCTTTCGCCCTCTTCGATGCTGCCGAACCTGCTTCGACGAATCGAGGTCCCCAACCCAATTTCGACGTCAACCCGAGCCTTCCCAAGGCCAAGCAAGACCAGCTCAAAGTTCTACTTATGCAATTCAAGGACTGCTTCTCGGCGTCGTCAAGAATTCGACATACCCCAATTGCGAAACATCGCATCATAACAGAAGAAAGTGCCCGACCAGTTCGACAGAGCCCGTACCGAGTTTCAACGCGCGAACGTGAGGCCGTGAAAAAACAAGTCGACGAAATGCTACGCGACGACATCATTCAGCCGTCCAAGAGTCCGTGGGCGTCACCCGTGGTTCTAGTGAAGAAGAAGGACGGAACCCTACGCTTCTGCGTCGACTATCGCCGCCTGAACAAAATCACGAAGAAGGACGTGTATCCTCTCCCACGGATAGACGACGCCCTGGACCGACTCCACAACGCGAAGTGTTTTTCGTCGATGGACCTCAAAACCGGCTATTGGCAAATCGAAATCGACGAGAGAGACCGAGAGAAAACTGCCTTTATAACTCCAGACGGCCTCTTCGAGTTCAAGGTCATGCCCTTTGGCCTCTGCTCAGCACCTGCAACTTTCCAACGTGTCATGGATACAAGTGTTGGCTGGCTTGAAGTGGCAAACTTGCCTTGTTTACTTGGACGACGTCGTTGTGTTTTCCTCGAACTTCGACGAACACCTCCAGCGCCTCCAATCGGTACTTCAAGCAATCAAGAACTCCGGGCTCACCCTGAAGCCAGAAAAGTGCCGCTTCGCGTACGAGGAGCTTCTGTTTTTGGGTCACGTGATCGAAAAAACGGAGTGCGCCCAGACCCACAGAAAACAGCTGCCATCGCCACTTTCCCGCCACCCACCGACAAGAAAGCCGTGCGCCGATTTCTCGGCTTGTGCGCCTACTACAGACGCTTCGTCAAGGACTTTTCACGTATAGCCGAGCGGCTAACCCATCTCACTAAAACCGACGTGGACTTGAAGCGGGAAACGGCACAAGTAGAAGCATTTCAGGAACTCAAACGACGCCTGCAGACGCCGCCGATACTTGCGCACTTCGACGAATACGCCGACACGGAAAGCCACACCGACGCAAGCAGTATGGGGCTCGGAGCCGTCCTAGTGCGAGTTATGCGAGTCGGTCTCTATCCAAGGCAGAAGCCAACTATTCCACAACAGAAAAGGAGTGTCTTGCCATCATCTGGGCTACGTCAAAATTTCGCCCCTTACCTCTATGGCAGACCTTTTAAAGTTATGAGCGACCACCACGCCCTGTGTTGGCTAGGTAACTTGTTACCGCCGTATTCAGAAACGCTCCTTGACTAGAACTTGACTTGCCGCCGCCTTCAATGCAGCACGAACGCGCTTCGAACGCGCTGTCTTTAGGCGGTGCCAATGCAGCACAAACGCGTTTCAAACGCTGCCTTGAGGCGGCGGCAAGTCAAGTTCAAGTCAAGGAGCGTTTCTGAATACGGTGGTAAGACTTCAAGAATTCGACATCACCGTCGTGTTCAAGTCTGGAAGGAAACACTCCGACGCCGACTGCCTGTCTCGTGCCCCCCGTCGACCCACCGCCGCAGGACGATCAGGATGATGACTACTTTTTGGGAACCGTAAGTGCCGACGACTTCGCCGATCGACAGCGAGAAGACCCGGAACTGAGGGGCCTAATGGAATACCTACAGGGCAGGACCACCGTCGTCCCAAAAGTATTCAGGCGAGGATTGACGTCATTTTCTTTGAAAAACAACGTCCTCGTTAAGAAGAACTTCTCCCCAGCCCGAGCCAGCTACCTCATCGTTGTACCTTCGGATCTGCGACCACAAATTCTGCAGGCCCTGCACGACGACCCAACGGCTGGCCACATCGGTTTTTTGCGCACGCTTCCAAGAACACAAGAAAAGTACTACTGGCCGCGCCTTACCGTCCGACGTCGCTTGTTACGTGAGGACATGTCGGGACTGCCAGCGACGTAAGACACCGCCGACAAGGCCAGCGGGACTTCTGCGGCCCATCGAGCCACCTCGCTGGCCGTTCCAGCAAATCGGCATGGATTTACCGGGGCCGTTCCCGACGTCGGCTGACGGAAACAAGTGGATCGTCGGGGCTAACCGACTACCTCACCCGCTGCGCCGAAACAAGGGCCCTGCCCAAAGGCAGCGCCGCCGAGGTAGCAAAGTTTTTCGTCGAGAGCTTCGTCCTGCGTCATGGCGCCCCGGAGGTCCTCATTACCGACAGAGGCACGGCATATACAGCGGAGTTAATTCAGGCGATCGTGAGGTACAGCCACACAAGCCACCGCCGGACCACTTCCTACCACTCACAGACCAATGCTCTCACCGAGCGTCTAAACAAGACCATCGCGGACATGCTCGCCATGTACGTCGACGTCGAGCACAAGACGTGGGATGCAATCCTCCCGTAAGTGACCTTCGCCTACAACACGGCCGTGCAGGAGACGACACAGATGACGCCATACAAGTTGGTCTACGGAAGGAACCCGGCAACGACGCTCGACGCCATGCTGCCCAATGTCGCTGACGAACAAAACCTCGACGTCACCGGCTACCTTCAGCGCGCTGAAGAATCCAGACAGCTCGCCTAGGCTGCGCATCAAGAATCAGCAGACGACTGACAGCCTGCCGCTACAATCTTCGACGACGCTTCGTGGAATACCAGCCCGGCGACCGCGTCTGGGTGTGGACGCCAATACGCCGATGTGGATTCAGTGAAAAACTTCTTCGGCGTTACTTCGGGCCATACAAGGTGCTTCGACGTCTCGGTACTCTGGACTACGAGGTTGTCCCGGACGGCATTACGAACTCTCAACATCGCCGTGCGCGACCTGAGGTCGTCCATGTCGTGCGCCTCAAGCCGTATTACGCGCGTTAGCGAACCTGACGACTGGACTTATTGCTTTATTATTGTACTTTCTTTATTTATTGTTGTGATTTCTTTTTGCATTATTTTCCCCCCTTTTCTTTTTAAGCATCGGGACGATGCTCTTTTTCAGAGGAGGGCATTGCCACGCGCGTTTCTTATTTTCATTTTTGTTGTACTCGGTTTTCGCCCACAAAGACTGTCCGCATGCTCAGCGCAAACCGCGGCTGATCGTTCTAGAAGCTTCACGATTATTGTAGATCGTTGTGTTAAGATTGCGCGCAAGACGCAAACACTCTAGCTTATTTCCAGAGCTTGCGCGACGACCAGTGATAAGGCTAGAATATTCGACGCGTGATGTATAAAAGCCGGTGCGTTCCAGCGATGATCATATTATCGACGGCCGACGCTCAGTTCGCCGCTCTCAGTGCCAGCCTGTGTTGCTGGTCTGATCTTCAGTTTTCCCGGCCACAAGTTCGGCCAAAATAAAGAGTTTCTTCTTTGATTCGCCGACTGTTGCCTTCGCCGACGTCACGACCACGTGACAATATTGCTCACGATAGTACCTTTGGCCATCACGTTCTAGCTGGCTAGTTATTCTGACGCGGGTAAGCTGTCTCGTTTCCTCGGCGGGCTCCGTGTACTCTGTGGCATCTGTTTGCGAATCATTCATGAGGCAGCATAGCATCAACCATTGCGGTTACTTCTGGACCATGGATCAGCGCGAACGCAGTCATTGTTGTTTCCTGGCAGGCAGTATTGCACGCGAACGTGACGTACGCTCGGCGCGACAAGGACTATCCAGTGCACATTGGAGCCTTGCAGCGTCGTCTATTCCCTAGGGTATGATAACAAATAAAAAAGTTAGGCCAAGCAGCTTTGGGCCGTCCGGCAAGCTGAGGATGCCGCCCGAGTCCAAGGACTTCGAGCCGTCCCCTGAGGCACCGTCATCATCATCGACGGATGGTGGGAAGGGACAGGGGTTAATCCCCTCTTTTCCCCAGCCTCGGCTGAGGGAGACTGCCGGACTAACCTTAAATAAAGTTTATTCACTCATCCATCCATGACATTTTTCTGCTGACACCACAGCCATCACTTCAATTTTCAACCTAGCTATCGAAGGCTTTGAAGTTTCCGATTTGGCGAAATCCAAGTCAGTCGATTGGTCGGTGAACTTTTTTGATAAATTGTCCTGAGGAGCCGATTTCCCCTCAAGGGATGTCTAAGTTACTCTTTTCGAAAGACAGTTTGTATTTATCTTACAGTTTTACTGCTAAATGTAGATTGCATCTCACTAGCATTGAACAATAATGGACCTGTGATGTGCATTTCGGTGTCCATACTAAGTGCGCAACTGCGTCCAGCAAACGCTGAAGCTCCAGCTGCTAGCGCTCGGCTTATCGGTCGTGGACACTATACTAAATGCGTTTGATAAGCAGTGTGTACCCAACAGCCCGTAAGCTGGATGGCGGTGCATCACGTAATGAAAAGAAAGGGGGAAAAAAGAAGTCTTGGGCGAACGCGCGTGTTGTAGACAGCCCCAACAACCATCACAAAAATAGACTCCTAGGTGTTCCTTTGAAACTAGAAAGTCGCATTGTCTTAGCCCTTGCGTGGAAGAGAAGCTCACCGCGTAAATTCCACAGATGACCAGTTACGTAAAGCCATGCTATAATCAGTTACAGCGCTCCCCTTCCCAAGAAACGTACACCCGATCCGCAATCGCGGAAGAAGACTCGCCCACGACAGAGCTCTCATGGCGGACGCCGCAAGGTTTCCCGACCAGACAGCTTTCGTGGATGCAGTGTACACACAGGGAAAGCACGCCTACTCGGTAGCAGTAATCGACGGACACGGAAGAACGCGCAACTCACTCGCTCTTTACACCAAGAGGCCGGAGGTAGCCGAACAAGCAGCGATAGCACTAGCTCTCACAGACTCGAGCTTCACAATAGTATATAGCGACTCTAGATAAGCCATTTGAGCTTTCGCAAAGGGCGGAATAGACAAGACGATGCTGCGAATATTAGGCGGACATAATATCCCCGATCACTCCATCGTACGGTTCCCGGCACACAGGGCAGCTTAGGGGGCAGCCTGCGGAATTTCAGCGATACCGCACCCGACGCGGCGCGAGGACTCATCGACCGTGTCACTCCGGTTTCCCCCCGCTACACTGCATACTGAGTACAGGGATCAACTGCTCACAATGATATCACTAAGCACATTTATCGAGGCCGGCGAGAGTTCCCCCCCCCCCCCCCCCCCCGGATAAGAAATTAACGCGCTGCCAGTCGGTCACGGAACGCTTGCTCCAGACTAACTCATACCCAACCCCTGGCGCATGAATATATCGACCCAGACTACGACGGACAAAATGTGTGTGACCAGCGTCGTGAACCTGTAGATTTGAACCATATGCTATGTGGTTGTGCATCAAGTGACACTTAAGCCAAGAACAAGGAACAGTGGGCCAAAGGGTTAAGAAGAGCTTCACTAGCAGACCAACGTCGGGCTGTCCAGGAGGCCCGTGAGGTGTCGGAGAGCTTCGAGCTCTCTGTCCCGACGTGGGAGATGCCCTCTACCCCTGGCGCCTAGCCGAGTGTCCTTCAGGACCCCTTTTTGTGCAATAAAGTTTCACCACCACCACCAGACCACTACTTCCCTTCAAAGCGCTAACATTCAGAGTAGTGTAAGCACCGCGTTTGCTGCGTCGGCGGCAGCCCAAACGAAAACGTGAAAGAGAAAAAAGTGGAGTGAAAACAACTGCGTAAAAAAAAAAAATTTGGGGGCCCTTCCCCAATCAGGGAAATTGGTGCAAGCGAAGCGTGGCGTGGACGGGTCTGGCCAATGCCACCCAGATTTCAGGCCTGCTCACTGCCGCCATGACGTCACGTGTCTTGATCGAGCGAGCGTGCTGGCAATGGCTGTGAAGCCATTGCCACCATCGTCTTCTGTGAAAAAATAAAACGTTCTCAGCGAGTTTCGCATATGCAATAGCTTAATTTTGCCTTTTGCGTCGCGATTGGCGCTGGTTATAAGGAATGTACTAAGCTTTAAATTTTTTTTTCGTGATTTATCTGTAAGCCATTTATTATTCCACTTAAAAATAAAAGATCGTACGCTATCGAACGTGTGACCGATTTATAAGAGCAACGGTTTGATGGCCCAACAAAGTGATGGAATGAATAAGGTAAATTTTATTGAATATTTTTTCTTCATTTACACACACACACACCCACCCACACCCACACACACACACACACACACACACACACACACACACACACACACACACAGAAGCATGACACACTGTCCAGAAGATTCAGAGAAATTGCTCTTATTCGTTTGTTAAACTTCTGCAGTTTTCTCTGCTGAGTGAGCGCTTTTGTACTGTCATGCCGGTTCTTGGATCGCTGTACTTGGTAGTCGTTCTTAAGTATTCCGGCTTGAAATGGAGCTCACACACCTGAAAACCATTTAAGAAATCGATTTATCACAGACTTTCTGCTGCACATGCCCCTTATTGGCTAAAGTACAAAAAAGGGAAATATATGAGGTGTTGTAACGTTCGCAGTGCTTGCCGCATTCTACATTGGGGCCACCAGATAAGATTGCCCCGCTTGCTGTGTCATCTTGTTTTCTTTTTCTTTCCTGCCACCCTCCGATCGGCTGCGTACCGCTCAAAAACGCGTCGCACAATGAATAAACTGGGATTTGTCTGCCTGGCTCTGCGTGCGTCGTCTGTTCCTTGGGCCGGCGGTCGTCTAGCCACCGAATACGTAACAGCTGGTGGCAGCGGTGGCGGCGGTATGGAGCGCACGTCAACAGCGGCCTTGGCATCCGTTTTGGTGAGAGCCCGGCTTTCTTGACTTCATTGGGAGCATTAGCGGCATTTTCTTGGCAGTGGAGGTTCTTTGTTGTTGACTTTGCTAATTATAAGTAGTAGATATCTGAGTGGCACTTGTTAACAGCAGTCATGATCCTCACGTCATTAACGAAACCCAACCTAGTGTTGCTAGCCGAAGAGCTCGGTATCCCAGTACAGAAGTCAATGCGGAAGCCTCACATTATATAGAGTTCAGGTGGGCCGTGGGCGCCTTCACAGCCCACCTGAACTCTATCGAGCCGGCCATTCAGTTCACAGTGGAACGGGAAAGAAACAACTGTTTGCCGTTCCTTGATGTCCTAGTTACAAAGATGGGAAATTTGCTGCAATTCTCGGTGTACCGGAAGCCAACTCACACCGGTCGCTACCTCGACGCTAGTTCCAATCACCCTTTCCACCATAAGGCAGCGGTGGTATCATCTCTACTCACCCGTGCACAGAGGGTCTGTTCTTCGGAGGATAAACGGGCAGATGAGGAACAGAAGATCAGATCCGACCTCCTAAACAACGGCTACTCTAAAGCTTTCATTGCGAGGGTTGCAGGCCGCCAGGCCCGTTCCCCCCCGACCCCTTCAAGAGGGCACTGACCCGTCGCCTCCAAAGCATGGGCGCGTCTGCATTCCCTACGTCAAGGGCACCAGCGAAGCGCTCACACGTGTTCTCTCGAAGCAGGGAATAAAAGTGGCGCATAAGCCAACGTCTACTCTCGGCCGCTTCTTCCCGCGCCCATAAGACAGGCCACCTAAGAGAAAGCGCAAGGAGTGGTCTACTCTATCCCTTGTGCGGATTGTGGCGCGTCGTACGTGGGCGAGACAAAAAACATTTCAGAGAGGCTGCGACAGCACCGGAACGACGTCCGCAAGTTTGACCGACAAAGGAGCGCGCTGGCAGAGCACAGCGAGGTCAACGACCACCGCATCGCCTTTAACAACTCCCGCGTCGTCGACTGTGAAATCAGCTTCCACCAGCGGCTTTTCGTGGAGTCGTGGCATATTCAGGCAACTCCTGGAAACCTGAACCGGTCGGCTGGCGCGCTCCCGAGTGTCTACTACAATGGACTACGGCACGTCGGTGAAAACAAGCGCCACCCCCCGCCTTGAGAAGAAGGCGCCAAAAACTCTGTTGATCCCTGGTGCCACTCAGTCACCCCTGAAGAAGGGTCCGAGCTGGACCCGAAACGGTGGGACTCTTCATTTTAAAGTAAAACTTTGTTGTTACTTTAATTGAACAAGTTGGTTGGTGTCCATTTCCCCAAGTTATTATCGAAGCAATATCCAAATGCGGAGCAAAAGACGACGAAGTCGAAGAGTGTTGGAAGGCAGTCTCCCAACGACTTAAAGAACGAGAAGTAGAACTGAAGCTAAAAGAGATGCAGCTGCGTAACCTTGAACGCTATGGCAGTTTTGCCATGCGCGGTTACATGCAACCTTTCAAGGCAGGCAGTGACATCAATTTGTATCTCGTGAACTTTGAGAGGACGTGTACAAGAGCAGCCCTTGAAAAGGAAACTTGTCCGCAACTCCTGTTGACATTACTTCCGAGTGAGGCTGCCGACGTAATCGCGAGAATACCAGATGAAGGTGCGCGTGATTTGCGATAAAGTCAAACTGCAGTTGAGGCGAAGGTACAGCTTGTCAACAGAAGCCCTGAGAATGAAGTTTCGTAACACGAGGCGTGGCCAAGGAGAGTCATTCTCAGAATTTGCCTACAAATCCATGAGCTTGTTAGAGGAATGGCTTAAGAGCGCCAACGCGTGCGAGGACAAGCAACGTATGCTTGAACTGTTTGCGTTAGAGCAGTTTTATGCGTCTATTCCGGAGCACATTCGCCTGTGGATTCAGGAGAAGCCAAACGTCAAGACACTGCAAACTGCTGCTAGCCTTGCTGACGAGTACTGTTCCCGTAGGATGAAAAGTTCGGAAGAACCGAGAAAGAAACCGCCGGGAGCATTCAAAAAGTTTCAGAAAGGAACGAAAGAAACTAACCAAGGGAAACAAGACTATGTTCCCGCCCAGGGGCATGCAGTCAACGCGAGTGAACTGAAAAGTTCTAAATTTGAAGAAAAACGGCCGTTGGTCTGTTATAAATGCCAGCAACCAGGCCATATCGCAGCAGGGTGCCGACGGGCAACTGCGCCAGTCAATTTGCTCACAGGAGAGAGCGACTTACTCTTGCCTTACACATATGACATGAAGGTGAACGGCATCAGTTACAAGGTTCTACGTGACACAGGAGCAACATTTGATATCGTTCACCCGTCGTTTGTTAAGCCCGAACACTTCACAGGATCGTGTGTATGGGTACGTCAGGCGCTAGAACCCGACACAAAGTGCTTGCCAGTAGCCCGAGTCGAAATGGCGGGTGACTTCGGCAAATTTGAAACTGATGCTGCTGTTTCCGACAAGCTCCCTCGGAAAATTCCTTACATTTTTTTCTAACAGATCAATGAGGGACTTGCAAAATGCCGGAATGGAACTTAATGCAAACCCTGCAATGGTCGTCACGAGGTCCCACACAAGAGCGCAAGCTACTCGTGCCGCCGAAATTCCAGAGCAAAATGAACCGTCAAGAGCTGCCGCAGCAAGCGACACTGTTCCTGTCACGCCAGCCGTTGATAACAGTACTCCCGTTTCTCACGCGCTCCGAGGCGAGGCAATAAGCCCAGTCAGTGAAAATTTTCAACTTCTGGCAAAGGTAGACAAAAGCGCTCTCAAAATGGAGCAGGCGAACGACGAGTCACTGCAAACGTGCTGGGAAAAATCGAGACGGAAACAGAAAGGATCAGTGTCGTTCGTAGTCAAAGACGGCCTTTTGTACAGAACGTTCCAAAACAACAAAGGCCGATGTTTTTGAGCAGCTTGTTCCCAAAAATTATCGTGTTGCACTTTTGGGTTTGGTTCACAGTGATAGCTGGGCTGGCCGCTTAGGAATAACCAAGAGCAGGTTATTGAACTACTACTACTGAAGTACAGCACCGAGTCGGGCTAGTTGGTTCAAATTCATAGTGAGGACTAAAACTGCGCTAAAAAGACAAAGACGAGGAAAACAGGACACGCGCAGACTCACCGTTTGTCCCACGTACACCTCCCCGTTTGTCCCACGTACACCTCCCCACAAGAAAAAGGAAATTCATAAACAACTGCGCAGGGGCATGGGCCAAACCTTGTTTGCAGCGTTGAACATAGGTCTAGCTTTGTGAAAAGCCACGATTGCGCTGATTATAATATACAAAGCGATCGAATGACGGTCGTATAAAGAGGCGAACAAGCGCACTTCTTGCAATGCATGGTCTAAGCGGGAGTAAGGTGCATTGGCGTTGGCATAATGTTGGGTTCAACCCCCCCACCCCGAAATAAATACTAGCTACGCCCTTGACAAGGTGACCCAGCTGGTCACATGTGTGTGCTTTTAATCTCACATTAATACACCTCGCTCTGAACACGACATATACCAGACTGCGTGAACACAATAAGGCTGCTCGTGAACGAGAACAGCCAACCGTATACATGTGCACGGTTTAAGGAATGCCCATAACAGTCCACCTACTCACGCCCGTAGCCCTATATTATCATTGTTTTATCAATTTTAATGCGGAGTCACCAGATCAGCGCCTTTGCCCTAACCAGATTAAATATTTTTTATACGTTAACCCCTAAAGCATCTTTGCCAAGTCACATCGCTTGCACACCTGCTTCTTTTTCGTTGCAACGTTATTAAGGCGAAAGCCTTTAATGTCTCATGCTCACGTCCGTCCGGTGTCCGTCCGGTGTCCGTCCGTCCGGCGTCCGTCCGTCCGTCCGTTCACACCCCCCACTGCGCATGCGCCAACCCATTAAAAAAATAAAAATAAAAAACCTCCTCTCCACCTCTAGGCATCCCTCCCCGCGGAAGGCCCCACCCTCACTGCGCATGCGCGTTCCCCTCCCTCTCTCCCCTCCTACGCTCCCCCCTCTCTCCTCTAGGCGTCCCTGCCCGCGGCGTCCACACCCCCCACTACGCATGCGCGTCTTCCCCTCTCCTACGCTCCCCCCTCTCTCGCCTCGCGACGCCGACGCAGGCAGCGTCTGCTAGCGAGTTTCTTGGTTGAAAAAACCGACTGCTCGCGCTGCACAACCGTTCACTGGCCACCCCGTATATATGGCAAATGGATCTTGACCTGCAAGGTGGTGCCGGTGGGAGATTTCTCCTGTGCGTTGTCGAACAATAAAAAATTCGCAGCGTGCGCGTTAACTAAAAGCGGAGTGCGGGTCTCTGTGTTCCAATCCGAGTCTTCTGTCTCTCATTGCCCATTAGCAGCGATTGGGATGTTCCAGTAGGAAACACCGGTCCATCACTGCGTGCTTTGCGCCCCCCCAGGTTTGTCTCCTGTGCAACGCTGCGATGAGCGCCAGCGTCAACACCGCCGCCAGTGTAAGCGTTAGCGCCCGCTGCTTCGCATCTACACACCGTTCCCTTTAGCGGGAAGATGGTGTAATCTTTAAGGCGAAAGCCTTTAATGTCTCATGCTCACGTCCGTCCGGTGTCCGTCCGTCCGTCTGTCTGTCCATCCGTCTGTCTGTCTGTTCGTCCGTCCGTCCGTCTGTCCGTCCGTCCGTCCGTCCGTCCGTCCATCCGAGCTCTGGCACGGAGCCAGGTGGCCGCCGGGATGCGCAGACGGACGCCGTTCGCGTCGGACTCTATAGCGCTCGAGCTTTGCTTGCGTAGCGTCGCTGTGCCCAGAGTTTGCAATCATTCTGACCGACGCCGTCTCAATGGACCCAGGCGTTCACGGAATACACTTTCCAATTTACAAAGGGTCCGTCAATTTAAGGGCTGGAACGCGGATGGCGTTTGCACGATGCGCAAAGCGCGAGAAAATACTAACGCATGCGAACGGAGGGAATATGAGTCTCGCGCCTCGCTGCGATTCGCGGTAAAAAATTGAAGAAGAAAACACGCACCCATTCGGTTTGTGTCTTATCCCACTGAGAGTGTAAAAGAAAAAAGACATGACATAATCAGTGGAATGGCCACACGCTTTCGCCGAACACACTTTGGAATGTACAAAGTGTCCTTCAACTTTTATTGCACACTACATCATCACTGTTTCATCTATCTTACCACGGAGTCACCAGATCAGTATGCGATGACTTACTGAGAAAGATGGTTACCCGAGAAAGAGTCTGAGGGCTCAGATGACAGAGACATAAAAATTTGGATGGTTTGACTTGACCATATAATCGATGTACTACGTAAGTTATATTGGAAGGAGTGTCTTGGGCTGCAAGTCAAAAGAATTTTCGACGCAGTCATCAAATTATATTTTGCACTGATCGACTTCACTCTGCCCAATGTGTGCTGTGTGTTGCTGTTACCGTGTTCTGCAAATGGTGCCCAAGTCTAAACCAGGAGGCTGACGGCACTGCAGCAACAGTCAATATTGCTATTTGAACCAAGCAACCATGCCCGATGTCCAGCATCTCACATTCTTATGAAGTCATAGATATGATCGATGTAACGTACAATTTTCTCCAAAATTGGCCTCGTGCGGTCCTACCATCACATCCTACCAGAAGACATACATTTCAAACAGTGGCGTAGCCAAGGGGGGGTTGGGGGGTTCAAGCCCCCTCTCCCCCCGAAAATTTTCAATTTTGCTTGCGGATATATATACACGCACGCATACAAACGCACGCACAAACATACATAGTTATGGTTGAATTGGACTCCCCCCCCCCCCGCAAAAAATTTCTTGCTACGCCCCTGATTTCAAAAAACATGGTGATGGTTACACGTACCCTTGAGAATGTCTGAGGTCCTGGGCATGCCGTTCGGCACGAGAAATTCCAGATGGAGATTTCAGTGTTTTACGCAGCCTCAAATTCTGTCATGCTTGCCTTAACAGCCTACTCACCACAAGCAGTTCATCAGATGATCGAGCACAGTTTACATCTTCATTCTGTGATCCAGCACCTGAACAAGGAACATCTGTCAGAATAGACATGTTGATGTCCACAAGCTCACCTTCATAGGCCCTGTCATATCAGCAGCCAGAATTCAACCCCACCCAGGCAGATTCATAACTGTTAAGAACTTCCCCTCTCCGAATACTAGATGCTGATCAGCCCTGCGAGTTTCTTTGTCTTGTTAACTACTACCATCATTTTGTACCATGGTGCTGGGCCTATCCTACATCTCCTCCACTTCCTGCCGTTGACACACAGAAATGCTACTATATTAAGCTCCTCTGGATCCAAGAATGCCCACGCAGACTTTTGGGCATCAAGAGATGCCTTGGCGATACTATGCTACTCTCTGAATATTAAATGAGAGTACATCAAATGAGTACGCATCATCGCACGACATCTTGAATGCAGCTTTTCGTGCGAGATGACCTTCAATGGATATGGGCCGGGCACGTAGCACGTCGGCAGGATAACCGCTGCTCATTAAGGGTAACTGACTGGATTCCAAGAGATGGCAAACGCCTGAGGGGGAGAAAGAAAATTAGGTGGATAGATGAGATTAAGAAGTGTGCTTTCTGCTGCCACGTTATACCTGCACAGGACCGGGTTGATTGGCGAAACATGGGAGAGGCCTTTGCCCTGCAGTGGGCAAAGGCCTCTGCCATGTTTCGCCGGTCCTGTGCAGGTATTGAAGGTCATCATCATCATCAGACAGGCTGATGATGATGATGACCTTCAATAACTCGTCAAAAGGCATGGCCGCCAATCGCTGCCCTTTCCTGAAAATTGACACCCGCTAAGCAGCATTACAGCATTTTTGGGTGAAGACTGAAGTAGCAGTACAATATTTTAATAATTACCTGGAAGGAATTAAGTGAGTTCTTTGTCATAAAATACATAAGTCCATCCCTTGTACGCCTGACACTTCCTCAGTTCCGATGGTGGCATCCATATTGCCCGTGAGCTGCAGCAGATGTCAAACACCAGAATTCAGTACAGACATTAGCCACATCATGGGAGCTGACAACAATGTCATTGATACTCAGTCACATAGCCCAATCAACACCTTCACTTGTCTCAGAGGAATAGACCTCGAAAAAGTGGCAACTGCTTGACATGATGCCAACGAATTCTTCCATCTGCAAGAATTATAAGCTTCGACATTGCTACACTTTCAGTTCAGTAGCACTGACAACTGGGTGAGTTGGTACGGATGCATGGATTTTGAACGGCGCGACAACTCAGACGAAAATGCGAAAGAACACAGGAACACGTCGTATTTTCGTCTGAGTTGTCGCGCCGTTCAAAATCCATGTAGACGTTCAGTGGGGCACAGCCCTTTGCCAAGAACAGGAGACATTTGCTGTGACACATGTTCTGACACAAGCATTGGCCATTTATGCCCACTTGCAAACCCAATTCAGTATTGACATAACTAGGCAGTCTTTCACACCCAAGTACCCGGGCGATCTAAAAGCTTCCCCAAGTAGATCACATAACGTGTAGCATCACGTGGGTGTTTCACCAGTGTCGATCGCTTTGCAGCACTTCGAGATTCAGCCACATTGTGACATTGCTGGATATGTTTGCAGGCCCAAACACATGATTGAAACACATTTTTGTGGATCTTATTGTGCCAGTGCCACCTTGCCAAGCCAAACTTTTTGGATTGTGCTGACTGTTTCAAGCGTTGGGTGGAATATATCCCGATACCAGTCATTACAGCTCCAACTGTTGCTCATGCTTTTGTAGCAGCTGGCTGCATCGCTCGCGCATGCCGTCCTCGATCACAACAGATAGAAAAAGCAAACTTGGGCAGAGATTGTTCCACCACAGCCTACCTCCCAATGAGCAATGGAATGGAACATATACGCGTGACACTCTAGACAGACATTGGTTGCAACACCGTAAAACACTTTGTACATTCCAAAGTGTGTACGGCGAAAGCGTGTGGCCATCCGACTGACTACGCCATGTCTTTTTAGATGCGAAGCATCTTATGCTCGGGGCTTTGTCCGTCCCTCCCGCGTCCGGCCACTTTCATGAAGTAGGGAAGCACACATTATGCGAACCAGAACACTGTAGTAATATGAAGGCCGTCAACCACTACTACAGTCATCAGAGCCATGACCGAGAGCACAGAGAGGCTGCTTAGCAATGGCTAGGCAGGTGGTGTCTGTCGCCCAGGTTGACCCCATTCCTTGACCTTGCTTCCATGTGTTTGGAGGGGGCTTAGTCCGTCCCTCCTTCCCGCGTCCTACATCACCACAGCACATGCGCGTCCCCTCCCCCCTCTCTCTCCTACGCTCATCCCCTTTCTCTCCTCTAGGAATCCTCTACTCTACGGAGCGGCCCACGCGTCCCACACCACCCACAGCGCATGCGCGTCCCCTCTCCTACGCTCATTCCCTTTCTCTACTCCAGGAATCATCTACTCTACGGAGCGGCTCCGGCGTCCCACAGCGCATGCGCGTCCTCTCTCCTCTAGGAATCCTCTACTCTACGGAGCGGCTCCCGCGTCCCACAGCGCATGCACGTCCCCTCCCCCCTCTCTCTCCTCTCCTACGGTCCCCCCGGTCTTCTCCTCTAGGAATACCCTGAAGAGCAGCGCGCACGACAGGTGTTGCGACAGCTGCATACTCCGCTGGGGGGCGCCACGGTAGTTCCGCGGAATGAAAATGACAGGAGCGCGCGCGCCTCATTCTCTCTCCTGTGCAGCGCCGCGATGAGCGCCCGGGCCGCTGCCACGAAACGGGAGCGGCGACGTTTCTCCCGCTAAAGCCAGTCCATCTCCCCGCTGCTTCGCATCCACACATGGTTCCCTTCAGCGGAAGATGGGGAAGCTTTTTTTAGGGACGAAGCTCCTCTTAGTCTAACCTTGTCCCGCGTCAGGCGTAACCGGCAGTATCTCCCGAACAGTACCATTCGACCATTGCATATCATTCGACTACATGCAACCCACAACCATCCGAAGAACCTGTATCGAGCTCCTCTCGATATGGTCCCAGGTGCATATCGTTCGACCACATGCAAGCGTCATAACGATGACGCTGATGACGATGACGATCGCGATGCCATACAACACATGGCATCGCGATATGGTCTCACATGCATATCGTTTGACCACATGCAACCAACCACCATCCGAGGAACCTGCATCGATCTCGTCTTTGCAAACTTTCGACTACGACCCATCCAGGAACCGCCCCTCTCCCTCCATTTCACCGACCATAAAGCCGTTATAATGAAGGAGGAACGGAAGCCACGGCTTATGGAAACGGTAACCACGACCAACGAAGAAACGAAAACAAAACGGACAATCACTGCTCACGAATAAAATATAAATTTCTTGTATATATACACACAGTGTTTATCACGTCTTTGATGATGTACTGGGCGAATTTCGCGGAAGATTCACGGTTTACCGATGAACGTCCGGAGCTTCGCCCACTCATCATCATTCACTCCGTGGATATGCTGTCATTTTCTCTTTTACACTATCACTGGGATAACACACAAAATGAATGTATGCGTGTTTTCTTTTTTAATTTTTTACCGCGAGTCGCAGCGAGACGCGAGACTAATCTTACTCCGCTCGCATGCATTCGTATTTTCTCGCGCTTTGCGCATCGCGATACGTCATACCGCGTTCCAGCGCTTAAATTGACGGACCCTTTGTAAATTCCAAAGTGTGTTCCGCGAACGCCTGTCGGTCAGAATGATTCCAAACGCTGGGCACAGCGACGCTACGCAAGCAAAGCGCGAGCGCTGTAGAGTCCGAGATGACCGGCGTCCGTTTGCGCACCCCGGCAGCCACCTGGCTCCGTGCCAGGGCTCGGACGCACGGACGGCACGGACAGACACGGACGGACGGACGGACGGACGGACAAATGGATGGACGGACGGATGGATGGACACGGACGGACGGACACGGTTGGACGGACACGGACTGATGGACGGACTGACACGGACGGACGGATGGACACGGACGGACGCCAGACGGACGTGAGCATAAGACATTAAAACCTTTCGCCTTAAAACTTGTTTTTGGTGTGACTGTAGGTTTTCGCAGTGAACGCATTTTCCATTGTGATCAACACGAAGCCCACATTCCTGCCGGTCACTACACATCTCGTCTACATGACATCATGAAGAAGCTTTGACCTACACCTATGTTACAGCGCACAGGAACAAACATATGTGAGTAGTGAACTTGACTCCCGTATATATTTAATGGAATGATACAGGCTGAAATGCATCCCTCATCTCTGTGTCATGTTGCCCACTTTAGAAAATTTTTTTCTTTTCAGTAACCGTTTAGTAGAAAGTGTTATGAAAACAAAACAGATGATTCACTACCTATGCAGATGTCGTCATCAGTACACAAAAGGCCTGAAACAGCAAAAACATCCTATTTATTTACATAACATGAATAAACATTCTCCACGAGGCCGTGGTTAAAATTGCACGTTGACCGGTTTCAAGTAAAGCTAGTAAAAAAGCCTTTACCAGCTTCAGTTCTTCAGGTTTCTGGGAAATTTTTTTTCTGTATTATATTTATGCCCTGAATTTGATATCTCGAAATAATAGTGGAAAAAACACATAATTGTGTTTATGGCACTCGTGTTACGATAGCTATCAAAAATATTCAAATAGCTCTAGTCTTATATATTTCATACGATTGAGTAAAAATATGTTTTGGAGAGGTTTGCAAATGTGCTAGCTCTTGAGTGCCACAAATAAGGAGGGAAGAAGTTATTTCAATTTTCTTTGGCCTGGTACCTATGGTTTCAGGTGCTATGAAAAAATAAGTCTAACTTCATGTTTGATGTGAGATTGACCCCTGCAACCAGATCTCACTTAAAGGAGGTTGAGGCAGTATTCTAAATACCTGAATTTGTTTTTTTCACTTGGCATAAAAGACTCCATGCTCACGCGTCTTGAGCTCCTGCTTTAATTGTGCATCAACAAGCTCATGGTCGTAAGTCATGCTTGTCTTTCCCAACTCATTTCAGATCATAATCGCTGAAGGTAAAGCCACATTTACTTGCAAAAAATTGGGGGACCCTTAATCGTCGCCTTTAAGAGTAGAACGCTTGCGAAATCCTGTCCCGAGTGCCTACTTCAACCACTTAGTGCATACTTGCTATGCACCCAATACGTGGTGTTAAGGGAATACGCGCAGTAAGGTGTGTGCCGTTTGTAATGGGTGGCCGGCTTTAAACTAAGAAATCTTTATGACAGTCACATACTCTGACGCCCGATGGCAATGTACGCTTGTACCACGCAATATTGCTGGGATATTACTTCTTATATTGCGACGCCTTATAAAGGACGCTTGCGTTTGCGAAGCATGAAAGTTATTTTCACTGCATTTCCAAGCAGAGGAAGTTATTTTCACTGTATTTCCAAGCAGAGGCATGGCTGTGTGGTAGAACACCTGCTTGCCACGCAGACGGCCCGGGTTCGGTCCGTCACTCGGACCCGGAAATTTTATTATTTTTTTTGTTTGCATCTTTCTCGATTTTTCGGTCACGGGCAAGATGATTTTTGCTCACAACCAACGACGCCGACGCCGACACCGACGCCGGAATTTCTGCGAAACGAGCCTCTTTAACGCTATCGCGTTAAAATGAAAGATTAAGATGGTGCGTGTGCCCCTGAACAGCAAAAAGCAATGTTCAAATATCCAATGTGACGAATGCTGTGAACCCTGCCATACGTCAAACGGTCCTATAAACATTTTAAAGTATGTTTCCTTCATAACTCTGACACTGCTTTAGCAATACATGCAACTATAGGAGCCAGACAGCTTAAGCAGGGCTGACAGTTGGGCGAGTTGGTACGGATGCATCCTTTTAGAATGGCACAACAAAGAAGACGAAAAGACTAATGAGCCACACAAACACAAGCGCAGACTCACAACTGAAGTTTATTTGAAATTACAGAACAGATGTATACACCCACATGGCTAAATACTAAAATTGACCAGAAAAACAAAAAAAAAACTAAAAAAAAGTTATCTATTAAGGTAAAAGATTTGTTTATCCCTCCATGCGATTGAAGGAAAGCTCATTCATGAATGTTTTTCATTTTGAATGTGCAATCTCGATTAGTTCTGATTACTTTTGAAACATACCATGAGAAGAGAACTCAGGAAGCTTGTGTTCGTGTGACTCGTTTGTTTTCTTGTCTTCTTTATCGTGCAGTAATAAAACCGGAAAGCTTACTGTGTGCACCAGACATTCACATAGTAGCTCTTCCCCCCACTTGTTTATGGGAAAATCCACTAGTACAAACACTTTTCGACATCTCTGTTAACCTAATTGTTATGTACATTGCTGCCCAATTTTTTTCTCACGTTCACTCCAGCACGCTGCAATAATGCTATTCAGACTCCCAGCAGCTTTAGTGCAATGAACTGAATTTGTTGCTGACAGTTATAGCCATTGTTGCAAATATTACTGCAATCGACTAAATGGAACACTCATTCAAAGCAAATTAAGTAAGAGGACAATGACAGCACTTTTCACATGGAAAAAAAATTATTTGCTGCAGCATTAGATTTTAACAAAGGCTATTAAAGTGAGTAACGGGTGAGCTGAGTCTGACAGGGACTGTACAATGCACGTTGATCTTCATTCGCTCATCAGCTTCCAAGCCTCACTCTAGTTGAAGCAAGCCTGCCTACTTCCACTCATGTGGAAAGATATCAAAAAACACAGTATAAATATTTCTGTATAAACACAATATCACTAGGGCAGCATTTTGGTGTTTTATATCTTACACACTCTAAGTGCGGCAATAATTAAAAGACGTCTGAAAGTTTACACACCCATTTTACTGTTCTCTAGATTAGATTTTCATGCCTTTCACGTAGCACAACTACATTAAAATATTAACGTGACCATAACAGATGAGACAGAAGCGAAAGCTGGTAAAAGATGACCATGCAGGCCGTGTTTATCTGAAGAATACCATGTGCACGCGCCCCCCGCCAATCTCCTCTGTCTCCTTTAATTTTCAACACACTCCTAGCAA
This sequence comes from Rhipicephalus appendiculatus, assembly GCA_030522465.1. NCBI lineage: Eukaryota > Metazoa > Arthropoda > Arachnida > Ixodida > Ixodidae > Rhipicephalus > Rhipicephalus appendiculatus. The sequence goes on from JALIZH010020217.1 coordinate 405,088, forward strand.
TGGTGAAGGTGGTGAGCTTAGAGTGAGCGATTGGACGAATCAGTGTCTATAAGCCTGGAAGCAAGAAGACTTGAACCACCTAATGAAGAGTTGGGTGTGTGTATACCCTTGTTTCACGGCATGGCGAGGGACGGCAGGCTGTCGAAACAATCTTATGTTTCCTGGGAGGTCGAGATTTCAGTTCGGAATGTCGAGCTGAAGCCAGTGGAGTTAGGTGTTCACGACGGCATCCACTTTAGCTCGTGGTTGGTGGTTGACGTGTTCAATGTGTCGCAATGAAGTCTGCCGTCATGTCTCATCTACTTGGCGTCAGCATTCTTAAGGGTACATCCAAGAGTTGTACCGATGCCATTGTTGAGGACCCAGGTGCAAGTATCTTCTGTCGGTACATGGAGGAAGAGCTGGATATGAGTAATGGCTTTCTTTGCCATCGGTGCTTCCGGCATTTGTGTACCTACATTACTTTTAACGTTCTCATGCAACAAAGGCATTGAACGTATGTTTTCGTGACTTTTCAGTGTTGTGCCTGAACTGCTGACGTGGATGAAAGGCTCTCCTTTTGGTTATGGTGTTGTCTCGGTCAGGGGCCACACAGCCTGCAGTCGCTTCATATTTTCCTTCATAGGATAGCTCCTTGCATGCTCCTTCGATGCTTTGTATTATTCTAAAAGCGGTGGCTTGCAGGTGTTGACTATGCCGATTTTGTCTAGTGTTCCCCCCTTTTGCTAGCTTCATCTGCATGCAAAGCAAAAACTCAAAAGCATGGTAACTTTTGCGTTGGGTTTTCTGTTGTTCTTTTACTGTATTTAGTCTGTGTGATCTGACTGCTGACAACGTCATGTGACAGCTCTCCCTTGTGCACTTGTTCGTACCAGTGATTTACTCGCCTTATCAGCTAAAGACCGTTCATATGATGAAGAGAAAGCTCTGTCTGTTCTGGTTTTGTCATCTGCTGATGGCGTATCTTCAAGATCTTTTCTCAGTGTACGGAGAGAATCACACTTGTCTAGAGCAGCGGAGCGCGTGGCTGTCGACACTGTTGTTGGCCGCAGCTTCTACCTCACGTTAGCTACAAGCGTCCGGTCATGCTTGGGTTATAGCACAAGGGCCTAGCATGCAATATGACAATGTGTGGTATCATTACGGCGTCGCTCCTTGCATGTTTCTGCTGCTGCTGAAAACGGCAGCTGCAGCGTCCGGCTGGGTGCTCTAGACAAGTGTGTTTCCGTCTGTACCCTTATCATACTTGACTGGAAGATCAGCACGACTACTTTGAGCTGTTAGCATTTTTTTATCCACTGTAAGAGTATTTGCTGCTCCTTTCTCGGGCAGTCTGTTTTGCATGGTTGCATGTCATTGCTTCTTTTCTGCTAGTGACTGCTTTTGTAAGTGGGACCTTGTCGTGGCTGCCTCCTGGCACTGGATGCAGTGCTCACTCAGCCAGGCTTTTTGACACAGCGGAAAGCTTCGAAACCACCCTCTTTCTCTGCTTGTAGAAGTACGAGGTCGTTCTCTTCGAAGAAATCCACGACGATACTATGTCACGCGTTACCTCCCAGGAAAAGGCGGAACCAGCAATTTCTAAGAACTTTGTTCCCAGCGATTTGAACTTGGCCAAGGTGAAGCGACAAGGAGTACGGATGTGTAGTGACCTGAACATGCTGAAGCTGGCTAAGGCAGTGAAGAAGTGTAAGGGCATTTGTTTAGAGGTGTTTTTTTTGGCGTTAAAACCCAAAGGTTGGTAATGCCCTTCCGTTCCATTGTGAGCGAACGCGGTGCGTGGCAACCACAGCTCAGCGAATTCCTCCTTTTACACCTCAATGGGCTGCAGATAGATTACCCGTATTCTGTTAAGAACTCTTTAGATGTGATCGCCTTTTTGAGAGAAAATTTCCCTGTACGGCATGGTTTTTCTATTAACCCAGTAGGGCGCACTGTACTTTAAAAAGTACACTTCCTTTTTCGGGCATAGAAAATACAAAACAGAATATTCTGATCTTGCTCACTACAATTTGTGATGCCAAAGGTTGCAGCAAGAAAATCCTAATTTGGAATATTCACTCGGTTATGTTTTTTCTGTTTTATGAGTCGTCAAACTTTAGGAAAATGAGAGCATGTTAAACGCACGTGGTCAGTACTACTTTTTCTAAATTAATTTGAAGTTTTACATTTTATATGTTGAAAAAACGGACTGCTTCTGCTTCAGGAAGAGCAATTCAATCCCTGCAAAGCGCGAGAAGCCTATAGAGTGCATAGTTTTGCTGTGAGGAGTAATCAAACGTTGCTGTACTTTATTTAGTACACTGGGACTTCGTGGGAGCATACATGTAACTCTTGTTGTGGGTTGCATCATAGATTCAACATGCTTTTTTTTGTTATGAATGCCGTTTTTTCGGTTATCTCAGACTCATGAGGCTGCGAAAGATGTCGCTGTGAATATACGAGAGCCTCTTCATGTTTTAATTGGCGATTCTGACCCTATCATGGGAACTTAGGAGGAGGAGGGCAATGACGACGGTACGAATGGATGCTCTCTGCTAACGATAAAAAACATGGAACGAAAGGAACGTGGGTAAGATAATTTCTGTTTTGACTCAGGAAAGCAGCTTTGTTTCGAAAATGGCAAAGACGACAGCTTAATTGTTATGCTGACGAAAGACTACACAGTTGAGTCACTATGCTCTGTATCGTGGTGGCCATTCACTGAAAAGAAAAAAAAACGTAGTGCTACTCTCCTCCTTTTTCATCCGCAGTAACAATGCCATGAGGGGGGTTTGAGCTCTACGATCGAGCTGCGAATGACTAGACAATTTTCATCCCTGGAAAAAGTGGTACCAGCCCCTATTTACCTAGGTGATCGAAATAGCCGCAGACAACGCATAAAGGGTCTGCTACTAAATTGTAGGTTTTAGCAGGCCCTCTACGCGTTGACTATTGTCCTTTAGTCGCATAACAGCAAAACGCTGACTGCGCCTTGTTGTACGAAGGAGAAGTATCAAAGCTCTCCAGATGTGCTTCCTATTACCCTCTATCCATACGGACATTTTCACGAGAAGCCGGCAAAACAGTTGAATTCTGCCAAAATACATCGAAATGGTGTGGCGAAAAGCGTGACGTTACGCTTTCGCTAAAGCACTGGTACTTGATTAAGTCGCATGGGCCAAGATAACTTAGTTATTCGTTTCACAAGGGCCCAGCGTACTCGCCATTCTTGCACCAAGTCACCTTGCCCGTTGCTATCTCGAAGGCCCAGCGTACTTTTTATAGTACAGTATCATAACTCCTGAAGAAACACACGTAACTTTATGAAAACTTGCACGTGTGGTTGTCTGTTGTGGTTAATTAAATAAGCAAAATGTCAATAAAATCGGACCAGTAGTTCTTTCGTGGTCCTTAATGGGTTAATGTAATCGACCTGTCTTATTCGGTACCACACTCTGAACTGCTTCCTTGCGTCAGAAGTTGCCTTGAGAAGAATGGAACAGTGTCGTTTCAGAATGATTGTGGCATTTCTGTTGAAGATTTTATGTCACATTAGGGATTTTATCGTAATAGTACCGTGGTTTCTTATGACAAGCTTTTTGTACAGAGGAAAGGCATTTGCATTGGATCGTGTGTGGCACCGCTGCTATGTGAACATTTTTTTTGTCGTCCATTGACTTAGATTTGAATGAAGCTATTGACTTTAAAGATTTTAAGATATTTCGTTATGTTGACAACTTCCTGGTGATTTTGAATGTGACTAACCAGATGAGTTAGAGTGGTGTCTTCGAAAAAGTTTTAAGCGTTTTTCGATCATATGGAAGGAGCTTGACTTTTACCTACGAAGAATCCAATAATAAGGAACTGCATTTCCTAGACATCAGAATAACCTTTAATGACCACTTCCCGTGCTGGCCGTACCGACCCCGTGCAAAAAAGCACTTGCTTAATGTTGAGTCGGAGCATTTTAAAAATGTCGAGAGTGGCATGGCGACAATGTGCTTGCATTCGGCGCTAAGCTGATCTTGCGAACACATGATGGTTGAAAGTTTTTATTATCATGTGTCGCGTCTCCAGTTGGCTGGGTTTCCTTGCTCAGTCATAACTAGCGTTTCGGAGAGTTTGCTGAAGAAATTGAAAGGAATGCGCAAAAGGACGTGACCCACAGAGCATCAGAGAAGGCCGGAAATTATACCCTATATGCATAAAGTCGCCCGCAACCTGAAGAAGGTTGGGGATAGACACAAAGTTCCCGTGATCCGCCCTAACGAGTTTTCCGGGCTATGCGCCTCTGTATCTGATAAAAAGAACAAGGCCGCCTGTGACAAACAGCATGCAAAACCGTTTTGCCCATGTGTAGTTGGGGTGGTTTATGAAATACCCCTCAGCTGAGGTAGGACATACATCGGTCAGACTGGTCGGGGTTTAAACATTCAATTAATGGAACATGAAGCCTCCGTTAGCAATGTGTCGGGATTACACTTGCCCTCCGCACTGCAGGTCCTGCGCATGCGCAACACGTTTTTTCGATACCAGGGTGCCTGGGCAATTTCGAAACCAGGTGGCCAGAGAATTGTTGGAGGCATTTTGCGTAAACAAAAAGGGTGCCCAGTGCGTCAGTGTGCCATCTTTGATTCTTTATCGCAGTGAATTGCACTTTTTAGACAAGACTCAATAACTGACCTTCGTGTGTCATTCTGTAACGGTGATTACCAATGGGAATCGCGCATGCACTTGAACTTTCCTAGGAAGCAAACTTATTTCCAATAAATCAGTTGTTAGTTGGCACCAGTCCTGTGTTATCTTGTCCTCGTGTCTTTGTGCCTCTATATTTATTAGACCATGCACCAAATAGCCCAAGAACGCGTTTTAGTCACTCTGTCATTTCGTTCGAGTGCCTCTCTGCAAAGCTTGGACGATGTGTCCGACGGCGGGGGCCAGCTACCAATATCGAGACCCGCCGGACCCGGGTAGCCAACGACCGGTATGAGCGCGGAGATGCTGCAATCACCGGGCCCAAGAAATGGAGGCAGCGGTGCAAAGCGGCCAACCAGGGTGACGGAGCCACTGACACCAGCAGTGGGAAGCTCCAAAACCCCGAGTCCCAACAACCTATACTTCACCGGTAACTACAAAACGGAATTGTTGTTCGATGAATTTTCGCAACGTAGAAGAATTGGACGTTTCGAAAAGCATGCATGTGCATTCTTTTCTATATTAAATTTCTATCGTGCTGACCGAACCTGCAACATCCAAGTGGAGTGCATCGCGCATGGCTAGAGTCTTAGCATGGCTGGGACACAAGCGCTAGTGAAAGGGAAGCTTGTGTTCCGTTGAACTGTGCGTTCAACGCGCAATTCATTCTAGTTCATGCAGTTTTCTGTAGCACGCTCAGGATTTGTCGCAAAGCATCGTTGATGCACGGTTAACGGAGCTGAAAGTATAACCTTTCACACTGCGGCAAACAACGAAGTTGCGAGCACTTAGGACTTTCTATGGTTTCGGAATGTCTGTCGGTCTCATGCCCATTTCAGTGCAGCTCATGGCTTCATCCGGTGAAAGTGGCATGAGCCGTACGTCCGCACGTGCGATCTGTTCCTATTGTAAAACATGGGCTGACCCTCCTCCGGGCGCCATGTTGAATTGCAGAGCGCGCCACCTATATTTCGCGGGAATTGCGAATATTTCGTCGGACTGTATTGTCCTCGGCCCCCCGCGAGTTTCTTGAAGAAAGAAAGGACGTCTTTTTGTGGCTGCCATTTTCGCAATTTAACAAGAATAATTTCAAGAAAATAATACCAACTTATGAGGTTGCGATGACGGTGTGAAATTATACAGAAACGGACTTGACGTCCCTGATATTTGTTGGCGTCAGTTAACAAAGGTACCATTTTACGCTATTACGTGAACACGCCTGGCCGTGTCATACTGGACGGCCAAATACAATCATTTTAAGCTCAAAAAGTTAGCAGAAATAAAGGCATAAATTGATTAGAGGAACAAGATTGCTCAATGGACTTATGTATTTAATCATTTTAAGTAAGACTTTCATTTAAACAACGCTCGTTACGTTTCTCAAGCACTTAATGAAAGTCGTCCGAAGTCATGTATTTCATTACGCGCATGACACGCTGTATAACATGGGATATCTTCGCATCTCTGCTAAGTGTTCGTAAAAGCGTAATGAAATCATTTAGATAGTTGTTCACCGCTGTGAAACCCGCCTCTTCGTTTCACTGTCTATGCAGTCTGCACAACGGCACCGGGTCCTGGTTTGAGACCCGTCTATTTCGGCCAGTATTATTTAGAACAAGGAACACGTACAAGCGTCTTGGAAGTTAGGGCTCATCTGGTTACCTTACTCCTGCTTGTGTCGTTGTGTTATATCACTACTTGCTCAAGAAAGCGTACTTAGATATCTACATGGTCATGTTTTTTTTAAAAAGTGCCTAGCCGGGACACATTTTAATATTTAATTTGTATGACATGCTGAAAGTTTTCCTTTCTTTATGTGAGCAAGGGCAACCTCTAAGGTTCGCGAAAATGCGTTTTTTAACATGAAATTGTTTTATGCCGGGGTCCACCAAGACTTCAGTGACGTATTTCCGTCACGGCAATGACGTCGAAAAAATACACCTGATCAGTAGACAAAGAAAAAAGTTTCGTCAACGGTAGTCGAACCTCCGACCTCTTGGTCCGGGACAAGCGATGCCCGGCACGCTATCCACTGCGCCATGATCACATACTGTGCTGGCTTTACAAATACGCCTTTTATATCTAACACTGTGCCCTCACAGTGCTCTCGCTAAAGTGATGTGTTGCATCATGACGAGTGGAATCCACGATTAATTTTACAAAACCTCGTTTCTACGCGTCCGTCACATTCGCAACGTTTCCAATAGGAGAAGTGCAATTTTGTCAACGCATTAAGACACTGCTAGGTAGCGACCTTACTCCAGCGTCGGCCTCGCTCATAACATCCACCCACACCAAAAATGCCCCCCACCTCCCCGAAGGGAATCGTGAGGAAATGCGAATGCATTTCGCGCGCGCTTCACTCTATTTATATATGGTGGTTGTGGTTCGAAGAAGGAAAAGGCGCCTAATTTCTGCAGCCCGGTCGGGAGCACGGCGCAGTGCCTGTTTTTTTTTCTTTTTTTTTCTTATATATATATATATATATATATATATATATATATATATATATATATATATATATATATATATATATATATATGCGAGCGAGCGGACGGGAGAGTGGGGCGCAGGGAGGAGAGAGAGCGAACGGCGTGAGAAGGAGCGGCGAAGCACTGCACCTACCCTCTCCTACACTCTCTCCACACACGCGGGAGCTCCGCCGAGCTCCCGCGATGCGAGTGCCCTCACACACCAGAGCGCGCTCCTCCTCTCCACTCACTCCGCTACTCCGCCCGCACCACCTGCTCCGGTTGCTAGGGGCGAAGATAAGCGCGCGCGCCTGCAGCTGTTGCTATCGGAGAGGGAGTGAGAGCGGAGAGATGCGGACACCGACGCCTGACATAGCCCGACTAAGAAATGCATTCGCATTTAAAACAGCGATGCGAGAGTGTATTAGTGCGTCTAGAGTGTATTAGAGCGTTGCCGTAACTCCGCGTTCCCAGCTTACGCTCGCCCCGCGAAAAATTCGCAGCCGGCCAAGGCCAACCGGGAAGACAGGACGCGCATTGCGTTTCCCTCTGGTCGGGCAGTGGTGTCCAATATCTCTAACATGCCGCGAGTAACTTCTGTCTTGCACAAAGCGCGCCCCATCGACTAGGAACTATCTAGAGCATCTTAGAACCTTCCGATGAGATTACGCGCACAACGCGAACATTACTTAGTTCTGGAACTTACGCGGCCGCTAGCGATAACGCTGGAATCTTCGATGATACATGTATAAAAGCCGACGCGCTTCACTGCGTGTCAGTTTCATCCACGCCCGCCGCACTGTTCGCCGCTATCAGTGTACGTACAGCATGCATTGCTCACGTGCAGTTTAACTTTTTATCCCGGCCGCATGTGCGGCCAAATAAAGAGTTAAATTTTCCGAGTTCTCCTGGAGTCTTCTGCATCGTCACGACCACGTGACATCTGGTGGAGGAGCTTCCTGGTCCATGTACCGAACGCCCCCCCTCCAGCCGTGAGCCAAGCCCACACCGTCAAGGGGACATTGACGCCAACACTGAGCAGCGAGCTAGCTGCCAGCAGCAAGGTCTCCCACCAGAATACGGACCCCTGCCCGACAAGATCCGGACCACAACGACTAAGACGACAGCCACAATAACGGCCGCTGTATCACCTGGCACAGTCGTCATGCGTCAACTCAAGGAGCCGCCGACTTTCCGCGCATCACCATGCGCAGATTCAAAAAGCTGGCTGGAGGCATATGACCGCGTCGCCACGTTTAACAACTAGGACTGTGACGAGAAGCTTCGCCATGTCTCTTTCGCCCTTACAGACAGCGCAAGCACCTGATTCGAGAATCGAGAATCCACGCTAACTTCACGGGACCTCTTCGTCACCGGATCCGTGAAGACCTTTACGAAGATCATCCGGAAAGAAAGGGCTGAGACTCTTCTGGAGACCCGCGTACAGCTCCCCAATGAGAATATCGTGATGTACACCGAAGAAATGACTCACCTATTTTCCCATGCCAACCCCGCCATGTCCGAAGAAAAAAAGGTTCGCTTCCTGATACGGGGAGAGAAGGAACAACTTTTCGCCGAACTAGTGCGCAAACCGCCGAAGACGGTCTCGGAATACGTTTCGGAGGCCACAACAATCGAGAAGGCGCTAGAAATCCGCACAAGGCAATACAATCACCGCATGCCCACGACGAGCAACGGGGATATTCATGAGCTGGGAAACAACGACCTGCGCGAGACGATCAGAGTGGTCGTGCGTGAGGAGCTGCCGGAAATATTCCCCAGATCGCAACCTCAGGTGCATTCGACAGGCGAAATAGTTGTTGAAGAACTTCAGCAGTCACTTCGAGTCCCTGAACCACCACAGCCTCAGCCGCAAGCCTTGAGCTACGCAGCTGCAGCCCCACACAACGCACTCCCTCCACGCCTCCGTCAAGGCGTCGCATAGACGCACTGCCGTCGCCCTCTAGCCCGCCTGCCGGCCAGCGCTACACGCCGACGAAGACCGGCATCTGGCGCGGCCCCGACAACCGCCCTCTCTGCAACCACTGCGGAGAAGCAGGACACATGTACCGCCGCTGCTAATACCGTGATATGGGACTGTGTGGCTTCACCGTGAACGCGCCGCGTTCGCAGCCAGGTGAACGGCCACGTGGCATCGCGACTATCTCGCAGGAGTACAATGGATCCCCCGAACACCTTCTCGATCGCCGTCACCAGGCATGTGTGTGTGTGTGTGTGTGTGTGTGTGTGTGTGTGTGTTTGTGTTTGTGAGTGTGTGTACACACATGCATACATATACGAAGCACCCTCTGCTGTATCGACTCGCGGAGCCTCCAGTGGATATAGACGAGACGCTTACGCTATTTAGGACTCCAAATATTTATATTGCCACGAGCGTTTCTTATTTTCACTTTGCTCTATTCGGTTCTTCGCCCTCAAAGACTGTCAGCAATGCTCAGCGCAAACCGCGCCTCATTGTTCTAGAAGCTTCGCGATTACTGTAGATTGTTTTGTTGAGATTGCGCGCAAGACGCGAACACTCGAGCTTATTCCAGAGCGTACGTGACAACCAGTGATAAGACTGCAATATTCTATGACGCACGTATAAATGCCGACACGCTTCCCCGCTTGTCAGTTGATCGACGGCCGACGCTCTGTTCGCCGCTAGCAGTGTCAGTGTGTATTGCTGTAATCTGACTTTCCGTTTACCGGCCACAAGTTCGGCCCAATAAACAGTTTCATCTTCGACATACCGACTGCTGCCTTCGTCAACGTCACGACCACGTGACATCTGGGGGAGGTGCGCCTTCTTTCATGTACCGGACGCCCCCGTCAAGCCGTGAACCCAGCCCAAATCGTTACGAAGACACCTACCCTACCACGGACAGTCGAGCCAGCCGCAGACTGAAAGGACTGCCCCCGCAGCACGGACTCCTACCGGACAAGCCTAAGCCACGGCGACGAAGACGACAGGCACGATGACGGCCGCTGCGTCCCCTGCAACGATCGTGATCCAGCCACCGAGAGAGCCACCGACATTCCATGGATCGCCAAGTGAGGACCCCGAGACCTGGCTAGAGACGTATGAACGACTCGCGGCTTTCAACAACTGGGACTCCGATGAAAAGCTGCGCCGCGCCTACTTCTGCGTAGAAGACGCCACGAGGAAGTGGTTCGAGAACCGAGAATCCACGTTACAAACATGGGATCTCTTTCGGACGATGTTCCTAAGCACGTCCACCAGCGTGGTCCGCAAGGAACGGGCCGCAGCTATGCTGGAGAACCGTGTGCAGCTGCCCAAAGAAAGCATCGCCATCTACACGGAGGAGATGAATCGACTGTTCCGGCACGCCGACCCCGCCATGGCTGAGGAGAAGAAGCTCCGGTTCCTGATGCGAGGTGTCAAGCAAGAGCTGTTTGCGGGACTTGTCCGCAACCCACCCAAGACTGTCGACGAATTCCTTACCGAGGCCACGAAAATCGAAAAGGCACTTCAGATGCGGACAGGGCAGTACAACCGCCACTCTTCAGCAACAAACTACGCCGAAGCTCATGCCCTCAGCACCAACGACATGCGCGAGACCATCCGAGCAATCGTGCGGGAGGAGCTGCGCAAGCTGTTACCTTCGCCGCAGCCTCAAGTGGACTCGATCGCCGACATTGTCCGCGAGGAAGTTCATCAATCGCTCGGAATTCCCGAACCACCGCGGCCTCATCCGGAGGCCATGAGCTACGCTGCTACAGTCCGCCGTCCCATGCCCGGTCCGCGACAGCGCATCGCCGCAGTTCGGCCGCCCGACGCCGCCGCCGCCACCAGCACCGACGCCCTACCGTGCTCCTGTCGGCCAGCGCTATGCGCCGCGCTACGCGCCAAGGAAGACGGACGTTTGGCGCCCCTGACAACCGCCCGCTCTGCTACCGCTCTGCTACCACTGCGGGGAGGCCGGCCACACGTACCGCCGCTGCCAGTACCGACAGATGGGGCTACGCGGATTCGCCGTCAACGCGCCGCGTCCGCAGCCAGGCAAACGGCCTCGCCACATCGACGACTACCTCACCGGAACACAGTGGCAAGAACGACGACCTTCCCGCTCACCGTCGCCCGGCCGCTACATGTCACCGCACCGCCGGCAGTACATTGGCCCAAACCGGGGCCGGTCGCCTAGCCCGTATCCGGGAAACTAAGGGCAGCAACCGATGGAGGTGTGGTTGCTGTACGACGAAATGCCGAAGATCCTCCGCGGCGGCCGTTGACGACAACGCGACGAGACCTGCGCAACAAGACGCGAAGCACACGAAGACCTGCCGACGAAACCTCGCGGACCGACGAAAACCTGACAACGCAGCATGGAAGCACCGCAACATTTCGACGCAGCCGTGATCCGACGCCGCGACCCAACCGCAACGCACGACGACGAACCAGCGACCTCGACGTTATTCGACTGCCACAACGTCACCACTCTCGTCGACTGGAGCCGACCATTCCGTCGTCAGTGGGCCTTTCACGACGAAGTTGAAGTAAGTGAAAACTGCTTGGCAAGGCCCTGAAATCCGGACCGCTGGGGGTCATCTAATAACGCCGGCCGGTGTTTGCACAGCAACAGTCACCATCAATAACCGGACTTATCCCGCCAGCTTTCTAATTCTGCAGCACTGCTCCAGGGATGTGATACTGGGGATGGACTTCCTAAGGCAACACGGCGCCGTCATCGACCTGAGGTCTGAGTCGATAACACTGACTTCAGAAAAAGCGTTGCCGCCCCACACGACGCCGGAGAAACATGCCTTGAATGTAATGGAAGAGCAGGTCACCGTTTCGCCTCTCTCCAGCGTCGTCATTTCCGTCGGCACCGAAATACCCGCTAACCTTGAAGGCGTCGTCGAGGGCGATCAGCACCTGCTTACGAACCATCAGATTTGCTTCGCAAGAGGCATCGCCGAGTTGCGCGACGGCAAAGCAAAGGTACTGCTGAAAACTTCAGCCACGAATATAGGCACCTCAACATTGGAACGACATTCGCCTACATCGAGAAATTCGTGGACACCAGAAATGCTTTCGCCCTATCCGACACTGCCGAACATTCTGCTATGAATCGAGGTCCCGAAACAGATTTCAACGTCAACCCCAGCCTCCCAAAGCAGAAACAACACCAGCTCAAAAATCTGCTCCAGCACTTCAAGGACTGCTACTCATCGTCGTCAAAAATTCGACAAACCCCAGTCGCCAAACATCGTATCATAACCGAAGAAATTGCCCGACCAGTCCGTCAGAGCCCGTATCGAATTTCGACGGGAGAACGCGAAGCCGTAAAGAAGCAAGTCGACGAAATGCTACGCGACGACATAATCGAGCCGTCCAAGAGTCCCTGGGCGTCTCCCGTGGTGTTGGTGAAGAACAAGGACGGGATGCTACGTTTCTGTGTCGACTATCGTCGCCTGAACAAGATCACGAAGAATGACGTGTACCCCCTCCCACGAATAGACGACGCCCTGGATCGACTCCACAACGCGAATTACTTTTCGTCGATGGACCTCAAGACAGGGTACTGGCAAATCGAAGTCGATTAGAGAGACCGAGAGAAAACTGCTTTCATAACTCCAGACGGCCTGTTCACGATCAAGGTAATGACTTTTGGTCTTTGCTCGGCCCCCGCGACCTTCCAACGCGTTATGGATAACGTACTGGCCGGCTTGAAGGGGCAGACTTGCCTTGTGTACTTGGACGACGTCGTTGTGTTTTCCTCGAACTTCGACGAACACCTGCGGCGCCTTGAAGCTGTAGTTCGAGCAATCAAGACCACAGGACTTACCCTGAAGCCTGAAGAGTGCCGCGTCGCCTACGAGGAACTCTTGTTCTTGGGCCACGTGATAAGGAAGTCCGGAGTACGCCCCGACCCCCCAGAAGACAGCCGCCATTGCTACGTTCCCGCCACCTGCCGACAAGAAGGCCGTGCCTCGATTTCTCGGCTTGTGCGCCTACTACAGGCGGTTCGTGAGAAACTTTGCCCGCATCGCCGAGCCACTTACTAACCTTACCAGAACTGACGTCGAGTTCAAGTGGGAAACGCCGCAGGAGGAAGCATTTCAAGAACTAAAACGACGCCTACAAACGCCTCCGTTACTTGCGCGCATTTCGACGAACACGCCGAAACAGAAGCGCACACCGACGCAAGCAGCGTGGGACTCGGCGCCGTCCTTGTGCAGAGGACGGACGGACTGGAAAGAGTTATCAGTTACGCTAGCCGGTCGCTATCCAAGACAGAGGCCAACTATTCCACAACAAAAAAGGAGTGCCTCGCCATCATCTGGGCTACGTCAAAGTTTCGCCCCTACCTCTTGGCAGGCCCTTCAAAGTTGTGAGCGACCACCACGCCTTGTGTTGGCTAGCTAACTTGAAGGACCCTTCAGGTCGTCTCGCAAGATGGAGTCTAAGGCTTCAAGAAGGCAGTGCCGCCGAGGTAGCCAAGTTTTTGGTTGAGAACATCGTCCTTCGACACGGCGCCCCAGAGGTTCTCATCACCGACGGAGGTACGGCGTTTACGGCTGACCTAACTCAGGCGATTTTGGGATACAGCCACACACGCCACCACCGGACCACGGCGTACCACCCACAGACCAATGGCCTGACCGAGAGCCTAAATAAGACCGTCGCCGACATGCTGGCCATGTACGTCGACGTCGAGTACAAGACGTGGGACGCCAACTTTGAGGTAGTAAATTTCTGTCACAACATTCACTATCTAAGTAGTAACTGCAGGTAGTAAACGGCAAGATAGTAAAGCTACTACCATGTCATTTACTACCTACAGTTACAACATTTCAGAAGGTAGTAACAGGAAGTTAGTAACTATACTAACACGACGGTTACTAGTTCTTGTTACTACTTAGTGGAATGTAGTAAGCTAAGCTAGTAACTTTACTACCATGACGGTTAGTAGTTCCCGTTGCTGCACGCAGGAAGGTAGTATTTGGAAGTTAAAAATCTTCCATGGAAGTTTCTCACTAAACAGAAAGCATTCACCGGGCACGGTGAATGCTTACTATTTACAGCGAGTACCGATGCAAACTTGCTGCACAATCCGGCAACTTTATTTGACTTCATGTACTATAAAAACTGCATCTTACTAAATACAACTAATTACAAGGAGCATGCATCAGCTAAACTCACATAAGTATAGCTTGCACAAAAAATATGAGAAATGACTTATTACATACGAAGTGAGCATTAACGAATGCTTAGCACTGCAATCGAAAAACAAAAATGCAGATGTTGGGTGAAACATTTATTGAAAAAAAACTGGAATGGCGCATGCCACGATTCTTTTGGCAGCTCAGGCTTCCAAGTACCTTTCCTAATTGCGGATATAATGTGCTTCAGTTGTGGTGACATAGAGGAGCACGGTAGGCTACAGAAGTGCTCCCGGAGACCAAATGTGTTCTTCTGTGGTGCGTACTGCGCGTCGAATGCATAGTATACGTGGATAAGAGTCGCTATGCCAGCAATGGTGCCAAGAACGTCTGCCGCAAAGTCTTCAGAATGCGCGGAAATTTCTCCCGCACCATGCGGCTTTTGTCCCTTGAAGTCCAATGAAGGGTACGCGTTCTGCAATGAAAAGAAGCAAATTATGAACATCATCATCTGGTAGCACACTGAATATGCTGATTTTGTTAAACTCCCTGCCTTTCCTGCGTTATAAAGTAAATAAATTCTGGAGTTTCATGCGCCAAAAAAATGATATGATTATAAATCACACCATTGCGGGCACTCGAGTTCAATTTTGAACACCTGTAGTTCTTTCTTCGCACCTAAAGGTGAGTACACGGGTGGATTTGCATTTCATCCACATCAAACGTAGCATCCACATCAAAACGATTCCTGGGCAGAGATAGTAAATCATGCAATATAGTGAATGCACTCGATATAAAAAAATGTTGATATATAATGTGCATTAGTGTGCAGAAATCCCTCCAGTAACGCGCAATAAATTTCCTTAGAAATTATATGAAAACAATATTGTTAGATTAATGTTTGTTTCTACAATGATAATTGATGCATAGTTAAGCACGTACAACATAAGCAGTAAAATAACAGGGAGCATTCTACTCACTGCAATTTGTATGTACCGATGAAGTTCAACATACCCATATTTGAAGGACTTCTAATGCTCATTTTCCAAACTTGAGACGCTTATGTTCAATTATCATGTACATACAGGTGGCTGCCACTTAGCATCAGTGCCAAACACAGCCTACAACATATTTTAACATCGTGTTAAAAGCCCAAGTGCTCATCCGAGTTGACAGCATATCCCGAGACTGTCCACACTATGATTGTGTATAGTGGCTGCAAGGCTCTCTGTGATGTTCTGTCCATTCCTTAAACAGTCCAAGTATTTGGACAGAATAGTTTGCGAGGTACATGCAACATCTCCCTCACTGGATCACGACGGGCACTTTCATGTCTCGCTGTACAGTCAAGCTACTTCCAAGGTGGTTCTTGACACAGCACTAGCCTACTAAGTGGCAAAGCAAGGGACGTTTCCTTTTCGTGACTTTTTGGGGGGCTAGGAAGGTCACGTCAATTTAAGCGAGATGTCTCATGGTAAACAAACACTATGGGGGGAAGCTTAGGCATGCGTGTTCTACTGGTTATATATTTGAAAAACTGCATCCATGCCACTGAACCATAAGTAAGGCGATCCTGTTGTGCTTCACAATGGGGGAGGTCCACAGCACTGCATATCAATCCAATTTTGCTATTTAAGGCAATAACCATTTCATCAAAGCATCAAAGTCACAAACTTTTGGCTGTCAGTGGTTTTTTTTTTTCAAGAGGGCTGATATACTCGCAAGACATTGAATGTCCACATGTGTTTTCAGAACACCAGCTCCAGGGCACTAGTTTTCCTGGTGCTCAATTTTTTTTATGTTCTGATCGAAACAATATGAGTGCAACTTACTTTTCCTTTACAAAAGAAAGCCTTCTCCTTCAGCAGAAGTGGCAAGAGCTCCAGAACTCCTACTACAGGGTGATCTGTGTACGAGATAGAAGCCGACAATAAAGTATAAGTGCTGGAATGCATTATCTAAAAAGTAGGAAGTTATTTCAGTGAATGAATGAATTTACAACACGTACACTTCTTGGCATCTCCTCTCAGAGTCTCTGGTAACGTCTCGCAATTAGAGATACTTGACGGGGAACCCTGTTCGAGGCTTGTGCCTGCCACGTGGTCTTCTGTGCAGTGGCTGGAGGGTAACTTTGCTGTCGCTAAGCTGCACTGCCCAGTAGGAGCCTCGAGGTGGTGCCCCTCCAGAGCTCCATCCTCGGTAGCGGCGAGTTTGCAATGGGCGGTGGCACTGAAATGGTAGTTTATCCGTCCAAAGGCAGCTATCAGCCTGGTACTCCAGTCTGCCCAGGACTGCTGCCTCACGCCTTCATACCGATGCCACGCCGCGGCCGCATTACTAAGGCGGTCGACGGCCACACACCATTTCTGTTGGTCTGTCCATGCCTCGCGAGCTCCAAAAGCGTTGATCCTGTCGACTGCGCCATTGTAATGGAAGAGACAAGATACAACGCCCTTGCTGCGGGCCGGCGGCTGTTCTTATTCGCCTCGTCTTTCTCGCGCTCGAACCCCAGCGGCCCGCGCGCCCGAACATCGATGTACTTCTTTGTCATTACAATATATATAGATATATATATATATATATATATATATATATATATATATATATATATATATATATATATATATATATAACGGATCACCATTTATTCGAACACAACAAAGTCGAAACTGATAGCAAGTGAGGAGTACATGACGTTTCAAGCGTAGTGAGGCTGATGCTGCTTCATTTCTGATCGCCTGCAGAAAAGATTGAATGTTACGTTCTACAGCATCAGCAGATAAGGCGTTCCACTCGGCCATTGTCCGAGGAGAGAAAGGGTTACATAAAAGTGTGTGTTCTGCACTTCAGCTCAGGCAGCTTTCTTGTATGAAGAGACTGATTAAAGCGGCTAATGGCAGGTGCTGTGAGTGCGGATTGATCAACTTTTAACGTTTTGTGATAGAGCAAATGAAATGTCTTTAGTCTGTCGTAATAGAGCATTGTTTAAAGTTTCTCTAGTCCTGCTTTCTGTAGGAGGTGCGCCGGAGTTTTGCCCACTATAACTGTTATAAATGAAGCTAACCAATTTTCTTTGGATACTTTCCAGTTTTAATTTATTAGAGGCTGTCCAGGTATCCCAGGCCGCCACTGCATACCCCAATATGGGTCTAATAAACGTCCTGTAGACTAGCAGTTTTTGTTCAGTTGTTGAGTGACCCAGCGTACCCCGAAGGTACCTCAGTTGTCTGTACGGATTTTTAGCAATAAACGTTACATGTTCATTGTAGTCGTTTTTTTAGTTGCGAAGCAGCTTAAGGCGAAGTTCAATCCGGTGGTGGTGGTGGTGGTGTGCGTCCTGACCACCCTTACTGCATACGCGCCAACCCTTTAAAAAAAATAATAAAAAACCTCCTCTCCTCTTCTCTCTCTCCTCTAGGCATCCCTCTCCGCGGCGTCGACACCCCCCACTGCGCGTGCGCGTCCCCCTCTCTCTCCTCTCCTACGCTACCCCCCCCTCTCTCGCCTCGCGACGCCGACGCAGGCAGCGTCTGCTACCGAGTTTCTTGGTTGAAAAAACCGACTGCTCGCGCTGCACAACCGTTCACTGGCCACCCCGTATGTATAGGCACTGGATGTCGACCTGCAAGGTAGTGCCGGTGGGAGATTTTTCCGGTGCGTTATTGAACAATAAAAATTCGCAGCGTGCGCGTTAACTAGAAGCGGACTGCGGGTCTCTGTGTCCAATCGGAGTCTTCTGTCTCTCATTGCCCATCAGCAGCGATTGGCATGTTCCAGTAGGAAACACCGGTCCATCAATGTGTGCTTTGCGCCTCCCCAGGTTTCGCTCCTGCGCAACGCCGCCATGAGCGCCAGCGTCAACGCCGCCGCCAGTGTAAGCGTTAGCGCCCGCTGCTTCGCATCTACACATGGTTCAGTTTAGCGGGAGATGGTGTAAATTTTTTTATTCATAACGTGAATTTAATTCTCAAATTCTTCATCAGTACCCTATAAAATAATTTAGTGCAAAAGAGAGGAAAACAAAGAAAGGCAACAATATGGTACTATATTATATGATATTACCATATTGTTGGCTTTCTTTGTTTTTTTTCTCTTTTGTGCTGTGCGCTGTGCCATACTATGTTCAATAACGCTTCGTCCAAAAAGGGTTGATTTTACGATTCTTTCCTGTACAGAGGTTGGACAGTACATGGTGCTAAAGGCGAAGAACATGGCAGGTGAAATCCGCAATGCCTATGTGAGGGCGCTGCATGATTCACGCTGGCTCTCTGCCGACTTTCGACGAGCTCCTGTAAATAAAACCATTGACATGGTGTTCCACGTGGGAAGTCCTCGGCAGCACATAGATCCCGACTTCGTCGAAGAGTTTTACAGTCAGTATTCATTAGTATGCACATCTCTTATGCACTGAAGAGATAAGCGCGTGTACAGGGGGAGGGGGGATTGGGGGGTGGAGAGGGAGCAGGCGCTGCCCCTGTGCATCTAACGGGGCGGCAAGTCTGCCCCGTATCTTTGCTCAGCTTGGCCTCTCTCGTTCTTGTTTAATGAACGTGGTTCCAATCATAAAGGTTTTTGCTAATAAGGGCGGCTTCACAGCCGTGATGTTTCATTGCAAGAAACGTTCACCTGCCACCTTCAGAACTTATGTTTGGTAATTTTACGTTTAAATAGAGTTTAGTTTTCGATTGGTTGCTGATGTGAACACCGCATCAGCAACCATGTGGAGCACGAATAAATTGGTTCCTTGATAGAGTGGCAAAGATGGTAGATCTTTTTGCATAAATACCAACGAAATATAGTGTATTGAAAGGCGGGTCATATACAGCTGAACAGAGCCAAGTTATGAACTCTTCTTTGCATGGCAGGTGTTCGCGGAACTTCAATGCGGTTCTCAATGACCTCTCTATTGTAGCAACAAAACAGAAGAGACACATTTTCATGCCCTGCCGAATAGCAGTGCAACAGAAGTACGGCCGTTGACAACAAATAAAATTAAATGCAGCGAGACGTGTAGTAAAGTATCTTCAGAAACAAAGATGGGTGCATGTCATGCTGCCTGTATATCCCATGCAACACCACCGGATTACATCTGGTGCAAGATCATATTAAAATTATTATGAAAAAAGGTAATGGCGCATGAGTGCGCCTAATGTGGAGTGCGGAGCCACTTGAGTTGGAGGTTTCCGCACGCTGGTCATTTTGAAGGAATACGAAAAAATGTAGCAAATTGGGCTGGTTGGAACATACGCGTGACGGTCAGCGCAAATAGGACACGAAATACAAAAAGTACATGACACAAGCGTGCAAATTGGGCTGGTTGGAACATACGCGTAACGGTCAGCGCAAATAGGACACGAAATACAAAAAGTACACGACACAAGCGCTAACAGCTGAAGATTTAATGGGAAAAACGTGGCATATATAAACAGAAAGGAAGGCCCTAACAAAACCTTATCTACCCCGACCAAGCATCTAATCACGTATGCTGTAGATATAAATCCTCAGCATCAGTAAGAGCAATATGCCTTCTTCACAAAGCGTCGACGTATGCGCTCTACCCTGCAGGAAGTCGCGAAACGCCTCTTCATCTCGGAGGTTTTGCTTCTGGAAATACCGGTTCTCCCGCCCCTACCAAAGCCCTATCAGAACGGCAGAGGGGCAGCACAGGAAAATGAAAGAGGCGGATTGAAGGCTGGCTCACGCACCTGTCTCTCGCTTTTATTATTTCGAACGCTTCGGCGATTTCACGCGTGCGCTGGTCCTTGTGCCTCATCACTACAACGGTTTGTTTAGCTCAGCTGCGCAACCGCACGGCCGGCAATGGAGGGACAGATGCGTGGACGGTGTACTTGTCAGGGAGCTAGCGTGCTCTCTTGGACGGACGTTCAGACATCGTCCCGTCTGCGCGATGTACGTACCAACGCATGACACAAGGGTGGACTGCACGACTCCGCTGGTACAGTCGGCTTAGGGTGCTTTATAGAGCACATTTCACTGCTTGCGGTGGCCCACCCCTTCTGCACCCTTTTGTCAAGACTCGCGCACGCGCTTACTAGCTTTTTGCCAGCACGAAAGACATTTACTTCATAATGGCCGGCTACCTTCTTCAAGCGGTGCGAGGCGGAGTGCAGAGAAGGGATAACGGGGGCCTATGAAAATTGGGGTGTTCATGATTAGCTTAATCCGGTTTAGCTTAATTAGGGCTCATCTGGATTCGCTTAATGTGGCTTTACACAGGCACGCAACTGGCTAAGCATTCTCAATTTACTCCAAAAATAACTTCTGCAAAATTCGCTTAATCCGGAATAGGTTAATCCAGATTAACTTCATGCAGTTGTGTTTTATCTACCTGATGGCTAGGCCATCTCAACTTGGTCAGGATTAGCGTAAACCGACATATTTCACACTAATCCGACTATTCCAGTTTAATTGGTATCGATCATTATTGATTTGTATTGGCTACTGTTGATTGACTTGTACAAGCTTAATTAGGCCGGGATAGCCTTGCTTAACAAGGCTTTTGTAAGCTTAAGATAGCTTAATTCGGCGGCTTATTTGGTATTGACCAGCATCGATCAATTTTAATTGGCATCCACTAGTACTGCTACCTTTGATTGAGCTTAATAAGCCGGAGCTATGCCTAACTTGTCTTAGCTAAGCTAATCTAAGCTTTAAATGACATATGTAGGCATAGGCAAGCTGAAAGGAGTTTCTTTTCACTCCCCACGCGCTCACGAAAAGCTTAGCAGCTCCTCTGTTGTAGCAGATTCACACAATGATTCTGTTATGCAGCTAAGCGATGCAAGTATTTAATTGGTGCATGAATTTGTTGAACAAGAGCATGAATTCAAAGCGAATAAAAATACAGGCTTATATGTTACGCTCAAGTCAATAACTAAGCTCGCACGTGCCAGCGGTCGAGCTTCACTTGCGTCCCCGTTTTCTTTCGTTCGCTTGCTGTTACGAAGGAAGTGAAACATCCTTTGGCCTTTCGCATGCGAACCAATATACAGTTCCACAGAGCGGCCTGTAATAGCGGTCACACAACTGATCTAATAATTCAAGGACTAATGCGTTTGTACAACCGACCCCGCGCTAGCCACAGCACCCCGCCTGTCATTTTATAGCCAATATGTGTACCCGAAGAAAGGGTGGCTCGGAGTGTGTCAAAATGTGTCTCCAACCTAGCAGCGGCGACGCGGGCATCGCGGGCGCCCTAATGCAATCATGATGTGCTATCCACTTTCTCAAATTTCACGTTACCGAAGCGGCATTTAGTCGGTGGTTAAGAGCTACATCAATACCTACACGAAATTTTTTTTCTGTGAATACGAATGAGGTACTATCGGTTAAAGTTGCCATACCAGAAGTGTTGAATAGGCCATAAAAATGAATATCATTTTTTTAAATTCCGTATTAAACACCCCCTGTGAAGTCGCTAATTTTAACTCTTCTCGAAAGTAGTCACAGCCTCAACAGTTCGACGAAAGCTTGTTTGGCCACATAGGCGGAGAGTTTTCATTTTCCCGGAGGGGGCGGGGCCCGACATGCCCTTCTATATTTCTCTCTCTCTCTCTCTATATATATATATATATATATATATATATATATATATAGAGAGAGAGAGAGAGAGGGGAAGAGAGTCCGACTTTAATTACACAACTTAATATAACTTTAGTTGCCGGCACTGCGATATCATTATCAAGATCTGTAGTTGGGAGACTCCAGATTTATTTTTCCATTGCCCGATAACATCGATCCACATCGTAACGCTTGTCTCAAAGCAACAGAGGCCGCATAGGCTGCTACTCGCTGACTATACATCGCATAAATTCGATTCCCACAATGCGTGGGACCTGCCGAATTTTTTTTTATTGACATGCTTTACTTTGTTAAAACATGCACTCCGTCGTAGAGAGTAGGCTAATGTTGGCACACGAAGCTTTAATTATGCCAGTAAATCTGAGCGAGAGCATTCACTGACTGACTCCGTCGAGATTGCTTTGTATTCTCAGTAGCATTTTTGTGTTCTGCAAAGCAGTCGCTACCCGGTTCAAGACTTTTTACTTGTCATAGCTTAAGTGATCGCTTCAGTCGTTCATCAACACGACATATTCTGCACATACAAATCCGTTTGAGGGGAATGTTCTACTGAATGTTTGACTATATGTCACTGGCCCATGATCCGAATTTTAAAAGTCTGAAATGAAGAAAGAGAAAACTTCGAGGACGCTTGAGCTTAGCCTTCAAAAGTAGAACGCGATAGCGTAATGGGGCCCCGCGCGCATTGCCTTCTCAATTGCTAGCCTGGCTTCGGTTCTCGGTGCAGGCCTCAACCACGCCGTAAGGAAACGAACGACTGTGCGCGTAACATCGGCCGTTTCAAATTATCCTTGAAAGGCTCCCGCAAGTACAGTCGTAAAGTGGTCACTACGGCATAATTTTTCCTTTTGCCAATCAGCGAAGGGCCCACTACGCATCCGTAAAGCAACACGCGAACCTACGCAGCTGCTCACTTTGTTAAGGCGGTTTTTTTCTTTCGAAACACTTTCAAGCACTAGCGTGGATCTGTGGGAGAACTCCTGCTTGCCATGCAGACGGCCTGGATTCGATTCTCACTCAAACCGAATATTTTTATTGTTTACTTTATATGCATCTTGATTTTTCTTGTTTATGCCCGCTTTTTTTAACCCTATCGCGTTAAAAGAAGCGAGCATAAACAGCCCCTGTAAGATATGCAAGACAGGACGGTGAACTGTCCGTTGTCAATGGACCGAGACCTAAGCCAGGCTCTTAAAGAATATTCCGGGCCGGCGCCAGGGGGGGCTCGGCCCCCCCATGAAGCAGTCCGGCGGGGGCCCGAGCCCCCCCCAGCCCCCCCCCGTACTCTCCGCCTATGTTTGGCCAGGTATCCCGTCGCTACGAATGAAAAATTACGGTTACTCTTAGTCAAAAGAATGTGCTCACGTTTGAGAACACGCGTAGTATTCTTGTTCGCTCTCTGTAAATTATTTTTTGATCCTCTGACTCAGAACCCTACCCGGACGTACCACTGGACCTAGAAGCACTGTTCCCGACGTGGATAAAGGCTTTGGGTCTCTCTACTCAGTACTTGTGAAGGGACCCGATGACCCCCTTGTACGACGAGACTGGCTCAAGGCCGTTTTATGAGCGCGACGTCAATCGCATCACAGTACAGACAGCCTCAATGCTTCGTCCGTTCATGTATACACATGGTGTTGCCGCACTGAATTATGGTGGCCTTGGAACTGTACGCACGCAGTCTCTTTCTTCCCAATCGTTCCTTGATAATCATTTCTGTAAGATTACAGTACTTGTACACAGATGTAGCATAGGTTGCCGAGTGCTGAACTTTATCTCGGAAACACCGCTCAGGATGCGTGTTAAGAGGAAAAAACGGCACATTTTATTCACGCTGCACATCAGTAAATTAGCAAGCAGCGTCATAGGTTTCTGCGCACGTGCATTTAAAGCAGTGGCGTAAATCCATAAAGACCACAAGGGGGGGACACACATATTACAATGGCGGTCATTTTGTTTTTATATATGTGCTTTATTTTTAATCATAAAAAAATTAATATTATGCATGAACATATATACATAATAATAGTAATAATATTAATAATAATAATAATTAAACCAGCATCGGCTCCTGGTCAGAAAAATAGCACTGAGTATTCAATAGTAAGCGACGTCGCATGGCGAAGTTAGTTTCTAATATCAACTCGTAGGCAGGCACTAGCATTTTTGCAGCTGCGTCATTCGGGTTAAATTATTCAATAAAAATTGTACCACTTTTTGTCCTAACGCATAAAGGCATTCCCCATCGTGTGCACCGGCTAGAAGTACCGAGTTTCTGTTGAATTAGAGTGCTTCAGATGTCAGAGTTGGTTTTACGGAGAGTGTGTTGTCCTTGACTCTCAAAAACGTGAAATATGACATTTGGAAGATAAATCTCGAGGGGGGACACTTGCATGGGGTGTCCCCCCCCAGCCGGAACCCGTTCAGTCAGGGACCCCTGACCCCCCATGATTTACGCCACTGATTTAAAGTACCAAACATGCTGCTTTAACACTACGGCGGCATTAAAGTATAGGTTGAAAGATGTTTGCTTCATGCTAAAGGGACAAGGAGTACAGATTTTGCTGCAGAACAATGATAGCGAAATAGGGTGTCAATTATCGCAGTGTGTCGCAATTCCTATTCAGTTTGGAAATCAATCGACCCAAATACTTCTAGCTGGATTGTGTGCCAGAGGACAATGCTTTCGATTCCCTCCTTGGCGAAGATCCGTCCACTTCTGGCACGTTATAAAGGCATCTGTTGACCCGCATGCTGAGTCTTTTATGAAATCAAACGAATTATTTCACAAGGAAATGGCGATTAATGCGGCCAGCAAATCAATAAAGATGCTTTTCTTCGCCTCATCACCAACTGCTTTCCCCCACAGCACTAAAATGTGAAGCATCCATGGCCAACGAAAAACACTATCTATCTATCTATCTATCTATCTATCTATCTATCTATCTATCTATCTATCTATCTATCTATCTATCTATCTATCTATCTATCTATCTATCTATCTATCTATCTATCTATCTATCTATCTATCTATCTATCGTTCCTAGGATGTATACCAAAAATGGTATGGCGTAACATGACCGTATGACGAACATCACTGACAGGTCATATCATGAAAATCATGGCGTAATTCTCACGAACTCCGTGATTTTGCCAAAACCTTGGTGCACTTACGGCCGTTACGTTAACCTGATATATACCAAAACTGGTATGGCGTGACAAGAATGTATGACGAACATAAGCGACAGCTCCTAACGCGCAAGTCATGCCACGCGTGTCATGAACAGTGTCGTTTACATGACATGGTCTCAGGAACTCACAACCGTTTGATTAAATAGATATATACCAAAATTTGTGTGACGAGATATTTCTGTATAACTAATATAAATCACAGGTGGTATCGTGAAAAATCACGTGCAAGTCATGTATGGCAGGGTACACCTGCCATGCTCATGGTGCGCTCACGCCGTTTTAGCTAGCTTGAGATGTACCGAAGTTGATATTGCGTGACGTCACTCTATGACGAACACAAATGACAAGTGGAAACTATGAAAATCATGGCATGCATGCCTTGCGTGGCATGACTTGCATGCCATGCTCATGATGCGCTCGCGGCCGTTTGGCTAGCTTCACATATTTGTGGTGGGTAACCTGACTGTACTACGGATATAAGTGACAAGGCTAACATAGCAATATGCATTTCATGTACGACATGATTTACTTGCCATGCTCACGGCGCGCTGGCGGCTGTTTCGCTAGCGTGATATACACCATAACTGATATTGTGTGACGTGACTGTACGACTAATTTAAATGAAAAATAGTGATATGAACATCATGAAATTCATGTTATGTACAGCATGACTTGCACGCCACAATCGTAGTGCGCACGTCGCAGGCTCGCTATCTTGATGCACACACAATTTGGTATTGCGTGACCTGGCTGTACGACGACCGTAAATTACAGGTCTTAACATGTAAATCATGACATACCGGCTATGTACAGCATGATTTGCCCTTTGCGGGCCGCTTCACATTACATCGATTCCCACAGGGCGTGGGATCTGCTGAATTATTCGTATATCGACGACTGTACTCATTTTGCAGTGGTGCTCTGCTGGGCACAGCAGTAAACAGTGGGAAGGTCATCGCATGGGAGTCGCCGTCCTACAGCGTCACTACCGCCTGATACCGTGTTCATATATACAGGGTGTCCCAGCTATCTTTAGCCAAGGGTTTAAAAATAGAATTATTTGAGGCAGGCGAGTGAAGTCAGTTGAATATTGCTTATAGCCATCTTGCGCACTACAGGCAATTTTTTGTTTCGTAATTAACTAATTTGTTAATTATGATTAATTTTCTAACTTGATAAATAATGACTTTACGCAAGAAATAAGAGTTCCAAAGTACGAGAGCGTCTTCAGAAATCCCCATTGCATTATTTGCGATAAAGAAAGTTTTACGCGTACCATTTTTTCCGTGCTGCAAAGAAAGCCCGCGAAATACAAAAAATACCACGTGACTAGCGCATTCGCGCGCCGCGACCGTTCTGCTCTCAGCCGTGGTTTGAGCGAACAAAATCAGTTGCGGCCACGATCCGCCGGCTCCATTTCAGCAGTAGGCCGATAAGTTGACGGTGGTTTCTTCGCCCGCGCTCGCTAGAACTTTCGGAGTCACGCGCGCCAAATGGCTGGCAATGGGCCAAGAAACCGCCGTAAACTTATCGGCCTGCCACTGCAACGGAGCCGGCGAATCGCGGCCGCGGCTGATTTTGTTCGCTCAAACCACGGCTGAAAGCAGCACGGTCGCGGCGCGCGAATGCGCTAGTCACGTGTTATTTTTTGTATTTCGCGGGCTTTCTTTGCAGCACGGAAAAAATGGTACGCGTAAAACTTTCTTTATCGCAAATAATGCAATGGGGATTTCTGAAGACGCTCTCGTACTTTGCAACTCTCATTTCTTGCGTAAAGTCAATATTTATCGAGTTAGTAAATTAATCATAATTAACAAATTAGTTAATTACGAAACAAAAAAATTGCCTGTAGTGCGCAAGATGGCTGTAAGCAATATTCAACTGACTTCACTCGCCTGCCTCAAATAATTCTATTTTTAAACCCTTGGCTAAAGATAGCTGGGACACCCGGTGTATATATATATATATATATATATATATATATATATATATACATATATATATATATATATATATATATATATATATATATATATATATATATATATATATATATGTATAAACATTGTGGCTAGTGCACCAGCCTTCGTCAGAAAGCGTATGCTTTGCGCCATTGTTTTATTTTCGTTGGGTCTTATCACACTTTTTTCTCCCGAGGTGACCCACATGCGCAGGCATGCACGCAGAGAGTGCCAACAGTATGCGCCTAAGAAGATCACATTAACGGTCGCCGAGAGTCACGACGCCACGGTGCATCTTATTGTTGAAAAGTACCACAGTCGCGTTTGGTTGAAGTGCATCTGCAAAGAAAACATAATCAGACAAAATTAGTGCCGGCACCACACTGGGATCATTCACAGTGGCGGAAAGGCAGAACCACCACCTCAGCCGATGGATCATTACCTAGACCAGTCGCTTCCTACAACGAGTTTGTCACTCCACATTTGTAATAATAGTCATTCCGCATTGCATTTATGATGCAGATGGCACACTGGTATCGCCTTTACCGCATTCTTGAAGTATACTTTGCACTGTTCAGCCACGAATAACTTTTATACGAATATGCGCAGAATACATATGCTATCGCAAACTCCGTATCGTGATGTTCATGAGGCCTTAGTATAATGAGGCACATGAGCCGGATCGGCTATTTAAACTCCAAAGGTCCCCTCATCGGCCCTATTGGTGGGATGAACATAAATTTAAGGAAGCTTTGTAAATTCGAAAATGCATTGGGCGAAGGCCTGTGGTCATTGCACTGACTATGCCATGTCTTTTCTTTTTTTTACACTGCCAGTCGAATGGCCCACAAACGGAATGTGTGCGTACGTGTTTTCTTTTTTGGAGGCGAAGCTCCTAGAAGCTAGCCTTGTCTTCCGTTGTGGTCACGGTATAGAACCCTTGGTATAGTTGAAACATATGCGAGACACAAAAAAAAGGTTTTTACAATAGACTTGAACGTCGACATAGGCTAATTATAAGGTAAGAGATCGCTGTTCCTGGCTAAAGTAACCTATCGAAAAGAGTATTGATGAGTTGATCTCTACTAAAATGTGCGTAGGTATTGAAGCTTCTCAAGGAAACCTCTAACATAGAGGCACACATCGAGCACTACATGTCCCAGCAAGTTGCCCATATTAAAATTGTATCTTGCCACCGCTATCAATGAATGAATGAACAACTTTATTTGTCCCTGGTTAAAGGGAAGGGGGGCAATAGGATAGAGGGTGGTGGGGAGGAAACTGCTTGAAGTAGTCCTCCTCTACCCTCTCAGCCCACTCCAGGATGGCCTCCTGAATGTCGGGCCTCGAGCAGAGCAAGACCGCCTGCCACTGCTCCTCACTAGAAATTAGGCGTTTCAGGAAAGGGGGAAGAGGGATGCATAGGGCAGCGCCACATGATGTGGTTTAAGTCTGCTGTGGAGGAGGTACAGAATTTACAAGAGGGAGAAGCGTAACAGGATGGATGAATGCGGTGTAGGAGGTTCCTGGATTCACTTTCGAAGCATATCCTCCATTCCAGCAATTTTCTAAATCCTCCTTGAATTGCCTAAACCGACTGGAAGGTGATATAAATTTACACTTCTATATACACTTTAATCCCTCAATTTACATTATATGGCGCTACGCTCGGCTAACGTACGGCAACTCAGCGATACGATACGCAGAGCTTCGCCCATTCGTCATGATTCGCTTCGTGGAGATGCGGGGACGTTTTTAATTTTTACCGCGAATCGCAGCGAGACGCCACACATAAGCTTTCTTATGTCAGTGTACAATAAACATTCAACTACGTATGTAGGGACAGGCTTCCTTTCGCATTATACCTATTCCTATGACGGAGGGATCAATCATGTCTTTTGCTTCTTTTTCCAGATGATTGGCCAGGCGATTATGGGCGCATTGGACGCACGAGGCATGCATTCCCTAAATGGCTATGTACCAGATTCAAAGGACGATGTCATGAGAGAGTACACAAAAAGGGCGTTGTGCTTGCGCAAATTTCGCAAGTCTGTTGTGAGTAACGCACCCTTCGACTCTCCTCTGTATCCTGTCGGACTATATATATATATATATATATATATATATATATATATATATATATATATATATATATATATATATATATATATATATATAGTTCATCGCATAGATTTTGGTTTGGCTGGCCTCTATAGCACTATGAAATGGTGGAATCTGTCGCTACGTGGTCACGGGGCAAATATCGTTGCATAATTTTAAGACTATTTCTGCTTTGGACGTGTATAAAGTAGCATTACTGAAATAAGTGGCAAGCAGTTGTAGGACTTGCATTAGTCGCTACGAAAATGACCGCGCTTGAATCCTGCGCTGACGTACTATGCAATGCAGTCGAGGCAGAGGCACACTTCTCCCAGCCTTGTGGTTGTTCAGTTGGAAAATATGTCTGGCTTAAAGCAAGAATTATTCCTTCATATGTAGTACGGAGAAAGCATTCTACGCACCGATGTTTAAGCCATTAAAACGCTATATTCCAGAAGGTTTTCAGAAAATTCTGGCAATGTTTCTGTTTCTTTGGCTCCGGCAGTACCTATATAACTTACTACAGGAACCTATAAAGACCACGATGTGAATATATTACTGGCGAAAAAAATCCGCGTTTTTTCAAAAGTACGCGAACCACGTATCATTTTCTGAGGTTTCTTCAAGGCAGCGCCTGGAGATTAAAGCAGCAATTTTCTGTATATAATGTAGCTCGGCGCAGTTGTACTTCCATGCCCAATGCTCGAAGCGCGCTCTAGGCAACACTTTCCCCCCATATATAACGCCTCAATAACGATTTCTCACATTCACATATAAGCCTACTAGCGCGACTTTTTTCAGCTCGATAAAAGGAGGTCGCAAGTTTACCTGTTTCAGTTGAAATGAAATGACCTATGTATATATATATATATATATATATATATATATATATATATATATATATATATATATATATATATATATATATATATATATATATATATATATATATATACAGGGTGCCCCACCTATCTTTAGCCAGAGTTTAAAAATATGCCGACACATGGAATGGCGACGCGACCAAGTGCATGTTGCTGATTGTTGCCTGGAGTGAGTCAGACTATTTTTTGTGTTGTGATTAATTGCTTAATTAGGCTGCTTTAATTAACTAACTTTTGAAGCAACAAATATGGGCCAGAAATTCCAATGAGAAAGTTGTAGATCGGTTTACAAAACGTCCGATTAGACAGTTTCGAACTCTGTATCTGTTAATTATCAGTGTTTTTATGCTAACTAGAAAATGCCCGCGAAATGCAAAAAAATACCACGTGACAAGCCCGCTCGCGCGCCAGTGCGCACGATGATTCCAGTGCTCCCTAACGTTCCGCGTACAAACGATAAGCTTCCCTCGCACCGATTTATGACAGCGATAAGCAGACA
The DNA here is from genome assembly GCA_030522465.1 of Rhipicephalus appendiculatus. Classification (NCBI taxonomy): domain Eukaryota; kingdom Metazoa; phylum Arthropoda; class Arachnida; order Ixodida; family Ixodidae; genus Rhipicephalus; species Rhipicephalus appendiculatus. The sequence goes on from JALIZH010020217.1 coordinate 435,599, forward strand.
CCGCGGTTATCGCTTTTGCGGCCGATAGCAAAAGTGTTCATCGCACAGCATAGCCACCACCATGGTCGCGGCCTTGTCGAGACAGCACAATCGGGCAAATGCTATGGTGGTTTGCATGCAAAATGTTAGGGAGCCCTGGAATCATCGTGCGCATTGGCGCGCGAGCGGGCTTGTCACGTGGTATTTTTTGTATTTCGCGGGCATTTGCTAGTTAGCATAAAAACACTGATAATTAACAGATACAGAGTTCGAAACTGTCTAATCGGACGTTTTGTAAACCGATCTACAACTTTCTCATTGGAATTTCTGGCTCATCTTTGTGGCTTCAAAAGTTAGTTAATTAAAGCAGCCTGAACTACCGAAGGGAAGTTGGGCCCTCGTCAGGTGTATTGACACACCTTTAGCCCAATTTCCTCGGTATACAGTGTTCGCTGTACACCGGAATAAAATATTTTTGATTTTGATTTTTGATTTGATTTAATTAAGCAATTGATCTCTGGCTAAAGATAGGTGGGGCACCCTGTATATATATATTATCACGTTTCTGACGACAACCTTGCTTTATTGGGCTCGTTGGGTCGACTAGCCAAGCGGTTCAAGCAGATCTTTTTCTTCTTTCACATGCGGATCTCATACACATAAACCATGCGGCATTAGTCCCCCCCTTTGAAAGGATCGACTCCGTGCTTTTAAAACAAAAGAAAAAAAAGATTAAACACATGCAAACGCAGAGAACCGGAGAGTGTGAGTACAAGTACCCGTACGGGCAAATAAGGAAAGTGCGCCTACACTTGCGACTGGAGTACACAGGAAAATACACCAAAACCCAGGAGAACAAAACAACAGAGTCACTGCCGTTGGTGACACAAGAGTAAACGCCAAAGCACAAGGGTTACTGTGTAAAGTACGGCTTGAGCCGTACGATGTGCACGGTTTCTGGCCTTAGCTGCCGACGAGAAGACACTGCGCCGTCTGGAAATACCTCGTAGGTAAGGTCACTGATACGTCTCAGAACCTTGTACGGTCCGAAATAACGGTTCAGAAGTTTTTCCGATAATCCTGGTCGTCGGACAGGTGTCCACACCCACACTCGGTCGCCAGGGTGGTAAACGACGTTTCGACGGCGGAGGTTGTGAACCCGTGCATCTGCATCTTGTTGGTGACTTATGTTAATGCGAGCCAGTTGCCGAGATTCTTCGGCGTACTGAGTGTATTGCTCGGCGTCTGGAGCAAGTTCATCGCTAATATCGCACGGAAGCATAGCATCGAGCATGGTTTGCACGTTGCGTCCGTAAACAAGGCGGAAAGGCGGAAATCGCGTTGTTTCTTGCGTTGCCGTATTGTACGCAAACGTCACGTATGGAAGAATCTCGTCCCAGGTTTTGTGGTGTACGTCCACATACATTGACAGCATGTCTGCTATGGTCTTATTGAGTCTCTCTGTCAGTCCATTCGTTTGTGGATGGTAAGCTGTCGTTTTTCGATGACTTGTGCAGCTAAGTTTGAAGATGTCCTCCATCATTTGTGCGGTAAATGACGTCCCTCTGTCCGTGATCACACATGACGGAGCACCATGCCGTAGGACGATGTGGTGCACGAAGAACTTCGCGACTTCAGAAGCCGTGCCGCGGGGTAACGCTTTTTTCTCGACATAACGAGTCAGGTAGTCTGTGGCAACTATGATCCATTCGTTTCCGGAGGATGACAAAGGGAAAGGTCCGAGAAGGTCCATTTTCACGAGATCGAACGGTGTCCTCGGTGGTACAATCGGTTGGAGTAGACCCGCTGGTTTCACAGGCGGCGTCTTGCGGCGCTGGCACTCGCGGCAGCCTTTCACATAGCGATGCATGTTAGACGATAGCCGTGGCCAGTAATACTACTGGCGTACTCTGGCGAGAGTGCGCGAGTAGCCCAAGTGTCCTGACGTTGGTTCGTCGTGGTACGCAAGAAGAATGTCATCGCGCATATCGGTAGGGACGACGAGTAGAAAGGCTTTGTCGCTACCACGAGCGCTTTTCTTGTGAAGGATGCCTTTTCTCAGACAAAAGAAGGACAGCTCGCGAGCAATGTGCCGAGGAACCTGCGAGTTTCGGTCTTCTAGGAAATCAATAACTGGGCGCAATTTTTGGTCTGTCCGCTGTCTTGACATGAAATCGGAATCACTAACTATACTCCGAGAAAGCCATCTTCATCATCTAAGTCCCTGACAGGATGTCCCACAGGTGCTCGAGAATGCGCGACGGCATCTTCGTGTTTGCGCCCCGACCTGTACGCAATCGTGATGTCGAACTCCTGCAAGCGCAAACTCCACCGAGCGAGACGGCCAGACGGATCTCTGAGATTGGCCAGCCAGCACAGTCACCACTTTGAAGGGACGACCCTAGAGGTAAGGCCGGAAATTTGTCGTCGCCCATACGACTGCGAGGCATTCTTTCTCAGAAGTAGAGTAATTTACCTTGGTTCGAGAGAGTGTACGGCTGGCGTTAGCTATCACATGCTCAACGCCACCATGTCTTTGTACAAGGACAGCGCCAAGTCCGACGTTGCTGGCATCTGTGTGGACTTCTGTAGCAGCGTCCTCATCAAAATGGGCAAGAACAGGGGCTGTTTGCATTCTCTGCCGAAGCTCTGTGAACGCCGTATCTTGCTCTATGGTCCAGGTAAAGGGCACGTCATCTCGGGTGAGTCGCGGGAGCGGTTCAGCTATATTCGAGAAGTTGGCAATGAATCGGCGATAATAAGCGCACAAGCCAAGGAAACGGCGTACTGCTCTTTTGTCTGATGGTACAGGGAAGGCGGCGACAGCAGCAGTTTTTTCTGGATCGGGTCTAACTCCATCCGCACTCACGACATGTCCCAGAAGTTTTAGCTCTTTATAGCTGAAATGGTATTTTTGGGGTTTCAGCGTGAGTTCAGCTGAGCGAATGGCTTCCAAAACCGTTCTTAGGCGCTTCAGATGTTCTTCGAAGCTCTCGGAGAAGATGACCATGTCATCGAGGTAAACAAGGCAGCTTTGCCACTTCAAGCCAGCGAGAACGGTATCCATCATCCTCTGGAAAGTGGCTGGGGCAGAACAGAGACCGAAAGGAAGAACTCGGAATTCATAAAGTCCGTCTGGAGTTACAAACGTTGTTTTTTCTCTGTCTCGTTCATCCACCTCGATTCTGCCAATAGCCACTCTTTAGATCGATGGACGAAAAATACTTCGCGTGTCGTAACCTATCGAGGGAGTCATCGACCCGTGGAAGCGGGTAAACGTCTTTTTTTGTGACGCTATTTAGCTTCCTGTAGTCAATACAGAATCGTAGCGTTCCGTCTTTCTTTTTCAGTAGGACAACTGGCGAAGACCACGGGCTGCTGGATGGCTGAATAACCCCATCGTCGAGCATCTCTTTTACCTGCGTCTGAATAGCCCCACGTTCTTTGACGGAAACGCGGTAAGGCTGCTGCTGGATAGGGCGAACGTCATCGTCTGTAATAATTCGGTGCTTCATGAGGGGTGTTTGACGGACTTTAGAAGAGGAGGCGAAGCAAGATTGAAATTCCCTTAAAAGGTCATCAAGTGCAGATTTCCTCTCATCTGACAGCGTCGAATTAACGTCGATGTGGTCAAGAAATTTCTCACAATCACTCATTTCCTCGGACGCAAAGCACTCCGCGACGTCGGCAGCAGGGTCTCCATAGGCTACGGTGGTCCCGCGAAAAAGATGCCGGTGTTCGTAGTTGAAATTCGTTACCAGGATCTGTGACCGTCCGTCACGGACACGCAGAATACTCCGGGCTGCGCATACACCTTGGAGCAGCAGAAGTGATAAGTTGCTTTCGGCGACCACTTCAGCGTCTCGGAGATCTTCGCAAGTGACTTCCATGGAAGCGGTCGCTCGAGGCGGCAGCGTCACACTGTCGTCAGCAACACCCAACGCAGGTCTACGACAGTTATCAGCGTCCCGATCTGTTGCGTGTTGAGTCAGAAGGTCACGATGCGCTCGCGGAGATTTATGATCGCACCGTATTCTCGAAGGAAGTCCATGCCGATGATGAGTTGACGAGAACAGTCGCGAAGAACGAGGCAGGTGACCACAAACGTTGACGCACGAATTTTCACTCTTGCCGTACAGCGACCCAGCGGTGTTACGTGTCCTCCAGCTGTTCGAATTAGAGCACTGCACGGGCTCGGGCCTACCCGAAAACCCGGGCCCGGCCCGGCCCGTGGGCCGGGCCGGGCCGGGTAAAGTGGGTTTCACGGCGGGCCCGGGCCGGGCCCGGGCCTGAAGCTCCGGGCCTAGGGCCGGGCCCGGGTTTGAGGTGGCGGGCTCGGGTCGGGCCGGGCTTGGAATTTGCTCAGTTCTTAAGATTGTGCCACATACGTTGTGCATACATGTATGTTCCACATATTGTATCTCGAAAAAACATTTCTTTTGTGTGGGGCAAGCTATTTGGAGAAGCTATATGAGGGACAATTCCTGAACTTCTTTTACTTCTTGTATATGGGGCTACACGATAGACTAGGCACTTATATAGCTAACACTTCACTATTCTGTGATTTATTAATTGCATTCGCTATTATTTTGTACCCGGAATGATATTTTGTAATCGCACTAATGAATACAATGTAATAAATTTACATATTTAATTTATATCTATAATTTATCATCGGAAGAGCGATCACAGAGCTCCAAAGCAGGGCAACGTTCTTGAAAGTTCCCGCAGTCCACTAAAGCGGAAGGTCTGCGCGGAGTTTGTTACATGGACTCGCTATAAAGACACTATCTTTTTCCGTGGCTCCATCACGGCTCACCGTGGTCATGTGACGTGACTTGTACATGCACAGCCCGCTTTATGTACCCACATTATTAACGTCTGAGCTATATCGTGCGAGAGCTAGACGTTACTGCCGCAACAGCGTTGGAATCAACAAGATAGCTACGAATTTATTTAAATATTTATTTGAACATACTGTTAACCCACATTTGTGGGTCATTAGAGGGAGGGCGTACATAAAATAACAACTGATGTATAAAACACTCAAGTAACATCAAATGTCAACAAAAATAACCAAAGCAATCCGAAAATCGTCAACAGTTGGCATGACAAGAGACGCAAAACATCACGATACCATCCAACGAATTTTAGGGACATAGCTGTCGAGCAAATCTTCAAAAGCCTTTAAATCTGTGCATTCAGGAATTTGTGCACGTAGCACATTCCATTTTTGTATAACGTTGTGGAAAAACGGACACCGAAAGACGTTTGTGCGGGCGGCGTAAGGTCTAATGACTGCACCATGATTTATTCTTTTGCTAATTCTACCAGGCTCTCGTATGTGTATACTTTTATCAACATTTCTGTGACCGTTGAGAACCTGAAAAAATAATTTTATTCCGTTCCCCCTTTGGCCTAATTTCAAGCAATTCCAATTCACAGCATCCTCGGTAACTGAGTCTGATTTTTGTACCTAGAACATGTGAATCTGGCTGCGAGTCTTTGGATTTCCAGCTCAGTGATTAGGCTTCTTTGATTCCGCACTGATTCCGTACCGGGTGATGTCCCCTTACCTTGAATCATATGCATACATTGCGTAAGCATCGAGAAGCTTTTCGCGCCTTTATTACCAAACTGGAATGAACCCCGAAAAGAGATCAAATTATATACACTGCTCAAACCTGCAAGAGGCTCTCAAAGAGGAGTTTTATTGATTATATTGAAGAGTGGTAGGACGCTTGGGAACAAGAGAATTGAAGTAATGGGCTGGAAAGCTATGTACATTCTGCATAAATCCGTAGAGACGTCCGAAATTTGCTGCAGGGGGGGGGGGGGGGCGGAGGCTGACAACTACGACTGCCGACGCCTTCACAATTCGAAAGATCAGATTTCGTGTGCCCCTTCGGCTAGCCCAAGCAGTTGATGAAACTGTAGCGCGGAAGGATATCTGATGCAACAGAGCATGGCGTACGTACAGCCAGAATCTCTTGATAATTCGCACTTTTCGCACAATGAACACGTGAAGAAATGAACTGTAAGCTATGCCACAAAAACTTATTTCATTTCATTTTCATTTATTGATGCCCTAAAGGCCAAAGGCATTAGGAGTGAGTGAGGAGAAGAGAAGGGAGCGGGGAGTGAGTAAAAAAGTAGAGGTAAAAGCAAACGAGAAAGTCAGCAAACAATAAACAGAGACACAAGTTCTTCGGCCCTACGGACTGTATATTCTAGCAGTGGTGTGATATATAGAAATAATGCTATACCCATGTTTTTTTCGTCCTTTCGGCTGTTTATACGTATTTAGAAAAGCACACGTGGTGCGCGGAGTACGTTATAATTTTTATCTAGGTTAGCGTATTTACAACAAAGGTAATAAATTTGGCTTTTTACCCTCTCTTTCTCTTGCCGTGCCAAGGCGCTACTATGCTGAAAATGGTGCTATATATCGAGAAGGGAGCACGATTGGGTTCGATTAGAACATGCTTTAAAGGAATACGGAACAATAAGTCTGCGGGTGATATTTCATAGCAGAACAATAGTTTAACTGCTAAAAATGGCAAATAGAACAAGTTTAGGTGATTTGAAAAAAAACATGGTCTAGAAACATCTTTTTTCAGCGATTTTCGGTTGTGCCTAGCGCCCTACGGCCGTCGTTAGCAGCTGCAATATGTCACGACACCCTGCACGCGCGGCCGCAGCAGCCGCGGAGGCCGCGGTGCCTCTTCATCGCTGTCGGCGCTACTCACTTGCAAGTATGGTCCGTCTGAAACGTCGGGGAATCTTATCGAAGTTGTATAACACATGCCTTCCCGCGGTCGGTCTTCGGTTTTGAAGCGTTCGTCCAGGCGAAAAGAAATGTCTTACTGCTGCGCTAAAGCTGCCATAACAGCATCGTTTGTCGCAACACACCGTCCCAAACGTTTCCTATAAGATGAGACGCGGTGTAGACTTTGGATGCGTACTGCTCAGCCATCACGCCAAGCGTGGACACATTGAAAATGGACTTTATTTGCTAGCTCGGAACACTTTGTCGCTTCACTTAGCTACGTCTGACAAAAAAAAAAAAGGAACAACAAAACCATGGGACTGTGGCGCCAATCTACCTGTGATAAGCGCAAACGATCGAGGCATGCTTTCGAATCGCCCGTGCTCTTCATCGTGACGAAGCCAACTAATTTCCATTAATTCAACCTGTAAATGGCTTCAGGCAGCGTGGATGTGACAGCGGCTGTCGTGTGCACAGCGTTATGAAACGGCTGAGAAATTCCACACATTCGGTGCCTCGTCGCGCAAAAATGAAATGCGCAACGGTCGAACGCCGACCGCATGGGTAAACGCAAAGCGACGAACTGCGATGCCTCGATTAAGCCGCAATAACTGCTTTTCTGCCGCAACGAAGCTGCTAAAACCACGTATTATGCACACTCTGTAACATTAATTTATCTACTGGTGCCGCTGCACGTGGGACCATGTTGCTGGCCTGGACTGCCTGACTGACAAGGAAGACGTACGGTGGCTGAACGGACGGCTGTCAAATGAGGGTGTCATGACGTCACGGCTTCCAACTCGCGTAGGCCGGGTGGCTTGGCGCACGTTCATAAAAACGTAGAAATTAAGACCACCCGCTGAAAACTTTGATAAGTGACGACTTCTTTTCGATGTAATCGCACGAATTCATTTTCAATATTTCCGCAAAATTTTGAGGTTTTGCTTCAGTATTACTTTAAATTTCAACAAGGAGCGCAATATAAACAAAGCAAAGATATCATTCTGTTGTCTGTCTCCGCTGTTCTTATTGCGCGCAATGTTGAAACTAAACTGATGCTGCAAACCACTTTTCTTGCTACAATATCTGCTACCTAACCCTTTTGATGATTACCATTGTATTTGTAGAAACAATATGTACAGTATAACTATATCGAATAACCGCTCATCGTACCTAGTATCTCCGGTAATCTGTTACCAATGTAAAGCCCTTTTGTGCAAGTAATTACCGTAGATTAAAGCATGCTTTTGGCGTAGCATGCGCCAACAAAACGTAGACATTTGCTACTTAAAACGACTTGCTCTCGATTCCATGTTCGGGCCACACCGCCTAGATTATAAGTTCGGGCCCCAGTCGGGCCCGATCTGTGGTCGGGTTGGGCCGGGCCGGGTAGGTGAAATTTTTTCTCGGGTACGGGCCGGGCCCGGGTCTCGCTTTTGAGTCACCGGGCCGGGCTCGGGCGGGTAAACTTAGACGAGTGCCGGGCTCGGGCCGGGCCCGGGCCGAGAATCCCGGCCCGTGCAGTGCTCTAACTCTGAGATCTCTAATGTCTTTAATTGTACCATGATAAGTTTTTTAATACAGGATAAAATAAAGGTCAAAGTTCTCCTTTAAGGTTTCGGGTCGAAATCTCCACGTGTGATGACACTGATATGTCGTACTTCCGAGACATTGGCTCAATGGAATTTCCTGAAAATAGGTATGGGAACATCCATAGGTGTAACATACCTATTTTCAGGAAATTCCTTGGCCCCCTGAAAGGTCAATGCACTTCATTTTTACGGATTTGTAATAATGTGGGCACTAATAGATGCCGTCAAAATGTATGACGTCACGGCGTTTGGTGCGCGAATTTCAAAGTGGCGTCGCCCTCAGTGTTTTCTTTTTGCAAAATTTCTCGATCGCCAATGGACCTGTTGCGGCGAGCGTGGTGATTTTGGTACTGAGACAGAGTAATTTTCTTATGATAGACAAATTGTGTGTCACTGTAGTGTCGCTTTAAGATAGTTCCACTTACGTTTTGCATACATATACGTATGTTCCATATATTATATCCGTAAAAAGGTTTTTTGATGTGGGGCAAGCTATTTGGAGAGATTTTTGGAGAGACACGTACTGAATTTTCTTTGCTTCTTGCATAACGGGCCTTGCATAGACTAGGCGCTTATGTAGTTAACATCTCACTGTTCTTTGCTTTATTAATTGCATTCGCTATGATTCTATATCCTGAATTTTATTTTGTACGGGCAGTAATAAATTTAATACGATAAATTTATCTAATAAATTGATATCTATAACTGATCATCAGAAGAGCAATCACAGAGCTCCAAGGCAGGGCAATTAACTTCCTTGAAGTTCCCGCAGTCCACTAACACGAAAGGTCTGCGCGTAGTCTCGTTACATAGAATCACTATACAAAGGCACGTTCTTTTTCGGAGCTCCGTCACGGCTCCCGCAGTGGTCATGTGAAGTGACTTGGACCGGCGCAGCCTACTTCGTGTGCCCACATGGTTAACGTCTCAGTTTTCATCGTGGTCCGCCATATGGTGCGAGAGCTACATGATACTGCCGCAACAGCGCGAGAATTGTGCAGGCACGGCCGCTGCATCTAAAAGCGTTTCATCCAGCGGCCGTGGTGCAGGAATAGCATATGTTCCATTAAACAAGATGTGGGGCATAATATGTTCCCTTGACAATATATCTGGCTTGAAAAAAGAAAGACTATTATGAATTCCACACTGGGTGATGTCCCCTTGCCTAGAACCATATGCATAAAATGAGTGAGCGTCGAGAAGCTTATTCACGCCTTAATTACCAAACTGGAACCAAACCCGAAAACCGATCAAAATTTCTTCGTCCAACTCCTGCCACTCCCACACGCGTAGCCAAATCGCCACTTTCAACCGGTACAACAGCGTTAGCATTAGCAAAGCATACATATTATAATATAAAGAAAAAGAGTAGTACAAAAAATGCGTAACCTACACTGGTGAAAACTACAAGGAGAAGCGCACAAAGACGAGTTTTCATAGATTATACTGAAGAGTGGCATGACGTTCGGGAACAATAGAAATGAAGCGATGAGCCGGAAAGCTATGTTCATTCTGCAGAAGTCCGCAGAGACGTCCGAAATTTGCTCCAGTGGGGGGAGGTCTGAGAACTACGACTGCCGACGCCTTCACTATTCGCAAAGAAGACGTCATGCGCCCTTGCGGCTAGTGCAAACAGTTCAAGAAACTGCAGCGCGGCAGGATATATCTCATTCAACAGAGCATGGCGTGCTTACAACCGAAATCTCTTGATAAATTTGACTTTCTGCACAATGACTTGTAAAAGATGAACTGTGAACTACGCCACAAAAACTTATTTGATTTGATTTTCCTTTATTGATACCCTAAAGGCCAAAGACATCAGAGAGGGAAGTCAGTAGAAAATTAGAAGAGAAAGCAAACAAGAAGCGCAGCAAACAATAAATAAATACACAAGTTCTTCGGCTCTATAGACTGTATATACTAGCAGTGGTGCAATATAGGGAAATAATGCTCCAGTAAATATTTTTTTCCGTCCTTTCGGATGTTTGTAAGTCTTTGGCAAATTACACGTGGTGCGCGGTGTGTTATAACATTGATCTAGGTTAGCATATTTAGAACAACGATAATAAATTTGTCTTTTTTCTCTATTTCTCTCGCCGGTGCAAGGTGCTACTTTGCTGAAGATAGGTGCTACATATCCAGAAGGGTGCATGATTGGGTTTGATGTAAAGCATGCTTTAAATTTCTATAGAGAGCATAATAAAACGAAGTGAAGAGCGCGTTCTGTTCTCTGTCTCATCTGTTCTGATTGCGCTTCTCGCTGAAACTGAAGTCATGCTGCAAATCACATTTTTTTTGCTACAATATCCGCTACCAGGGGCGTTGGCAGGGGCCTGCAAAAGTCAAGCTCACTAACACTTGTTCCCTACCCAAGCGACACAAGCACTCCCCACCTCCGCCACCGTGATGCAACACGGGTTTGCACCGTCCAAGGCAAAATTCTGTCGATGGTCATGTCCGCTACCAAACACTGTTGATGATTCTCATTGTATTTGTTGAAAAAATATGCACATATAAAGCTGACGAAGAGGCGTTCATTGTACCCAGTATGTCCGGTCAACTGTTAACACAGTGTGGCCCTTTTGTACAAGGAATTACCATAGAATAAAGCATACGTGTTAGCGTAGCCTGCACAAAACAAAACGTAGTCATTTGCTACATAAAACGCCTTGCTGTCGATTTCATGTTCGGGCAACACCACCTAGATTCATGGTTCGGGCCTTTATCGGGCCCGATCTGCGGTCGGGCCGGGCCGGGTCGGGTAGCTGAAACTTTTTCTAGGGTTCGGGCCGGGCCCGGGTTTCGCTTTTGAATGACCGGGCCGGGTTCGGGCGGGTAAACTTCAACGTGTGCCGGGCTCGGGCCGGGCCCGGGCCGAGAATCACGGCCCGTGCAGTGCTCTACTCCGAGTACCGCGTCGGGCCGACGATCCCCACTATAACAGCGCCATCTATCCTCTTTAATCGTCAACTATTGGAAAACCACTAACGCCATCTAGTGATATTATTTCCAAGGACATATACACACAACGCCATCTAGTGAGCAATTCTTAAAACTAGAGCTAGCTACATACCTACTACTACTACTACTACAGAGGAGGGAACGACCCACACCCTTAGGAGCTTCGCCCCTAAAAAAGTAAATCACAAGGCACCTGACCGGGGATTCGAACTAGCGACCCGTCGCTCCGCACCGCGCTGCGTTAGACCACTCAGCCACGCACCATGCATGCGCTGGTATAATAACGGCACGCTATATATAGACACCATTTACCACTGGCGGTATGAATATCTCGGAGGAGCTTGAACGTGTTTTCTATCACGCAACGCTTCTCATTTTCTTTCAGTTTGAAAACTGCCCTTGAGACGGCACGAAAAAATGGCCCCTTTCTGTAACCACAAGTGATGTGGAACGAAAAAAATGCCCCCCACCTCCCCGAAGGGAATCGTGAGGAAATGGGAATGCATTTCTTGCGCCGAGAGTACACGGCGTAGTAATTTTAATGGCGTAAATTAATGACGAGACGAGGTTTTGTACCGTAACCATTTATTTACACATTCATCATGCCCTTGAGAGGCGCCCAGTCAGCGAACGGTCGAGAGTGAGGCGCGAGCGGACGGGAGAGTGGGGCGCAGGGAGGAGAGGGAGCGAACGGCGAGAGAAGGAGCGGCGAAGCACTGCACCTACCCTCTCCCACACTCTCTCGCACCACATGTTGCGGTTGCTAGGGGCGAGGATAAGCGCGCGCGCGCCCGGAGCTGTTGCTATGGGAGAGGGAGTGAGAGCGGAGAGATAACACCTGCCGGCGCGCGGACACCACCGCGGACAACGCCGGACGCCTGACATAGCCCGACTAAGAAATGCATTCGCATTAAACAAAAACACAGCATATCCACGGAGTGAATGATGATGAGTGGGCGAAGCTGCGGAGGTTCATCGGTAAACCGTGAATCTTCCGTGAATTCTGCCCGGTACATCATCACCGACGTGAGATCGGGCGCGTTTATACTAAAGGGTCGATGAAAGTTATGGTGACTGAAGCAATCATGGTTACACCGTGAAATCTTCAGTGGTTTCGCCCAGAAGTAATCAAAGCGATAGTGTGTGTGAAATTTTATTCAAACTTCAACGACCGGTCGTCGTCCATAGTCCGCCAAGCAGCACGATCCGGCAAGCGCACTCGTACGGCGGTCCGCGCAATCGAAGAGCAGCTGCACCGCCACCGCCATCTAGCGTACCTTCACCCAACCGCCATATTGTACGCATGTCTATAGGACAGCGCCCTCTGGGAAACGAGACGAGAACTGGAGATGACGGCACCATATCCACGGAGTGAATGATGATGAGTGGGCGAAACCTCGGAGGTGCGTCGGTAAACCGGTAATCTTCCGCAAATTCTGCGCAGTACATCATCAACGACGTAAGATCGGGCGCATTTATACTAAAGGGTCGATGAGAGTCATGGCGACCCGCAGCTCATTTAATTTTACATGTAAGTTGTGAATTTTTTTATTGTTTAATCACGCACAGGAGACATCTCACACAGGCACTACCTTGGAGGTCGAAATCCAGTGCCTACTGGCTACTCAGGATGCATGGATCACCGAGGACCGCCGAGGTGATGCCATAAGGAGCTTCGCCCCTATATATATATTCATCATATACAAGTACCGCCATCTAGCGGACATTCCAAGAACTAAAACGAGAGGTGGCTACCTACTACATACATCGAGGACGCACGGCCCACGGCTTAAGGAGCTTCGCCCCTAAAAAAGACAGCGCGCACACCTTGCGTACGACGCCAACGCGTGTTAGGGGGACGCAGTTTGAAAGATAAGAGCGTTTGGTTCTGCGTTGTCGACACTAGCAGCGTGTTGCTCAAACACGAAGGCGTCAGAAATGTGACAGTTCACGCTTGTCCTGTGTATACCTGCGCGTCGTTTTCGAGCGTCGTCCTTTGCGCTTCAGCGGGAACCTACAAATATCGAGCTGCTCGTGGATCTTTATGTGACATTCCGCTTTCTTGCTAATGCATTCATTGCTTCGCCCTTGCGGTGAAACTGTGACTTTTCTGAACGCCCACCGCCTTTTCTTTTTCATGGTTCTAACGTAGCTTTTCGTCTGTGTTACTTAAATATTTGAACACGTATATCGTATTTCTTATGTCGTGGATTTGGAGCGTTTCAGGTGCAATTTCGCGTGCCTCTTCTAGCACTCTCCTGCAGGAAGACCATCCTTGGCATTTATGCGGGGAAATAGCGTGACATGGTTGCTGCGTGGCGACCCTGCTTGTCAATGTCATGCCGCCTTGCGATCTTATCGTGGGTTAGCTTTCGTGCCTGAGGGGCAGAAGTGGCACCATTAAGGCAGACGATATTGGCCCTAATTTGCATAAAGTGACGCGAACTCTAATAAAGACTGCAAACCGGCAAGGTTCTGACATGGCGATCTCGGTGGCCAACAAACTTGCGAGGTAGTTTCCTCGCATCAATGGCAGTGTTAATGAGGCTGCACAAAGCTGCCAACAAGAACACACGAAGCAAAACATGAAGTACACAGCGGATTCCGTTTGCGAAGTGTCATTTACATGTGGCAAGAACTAACTTAGGCCAGAGAATTCTTTCTGCCGACGAACGCGCAAGGAAGCACGCGCTCGAGAGTAAGGACAATGGGTTTTCAAGCACCTATGACAGTGTGTTTGATAGGGTTGGCTGGTGATGCATGGTAGACAAAGAATAAAACAGCGCTAAAGACGGGACGATTGCCGTGAATGTGTTCCCCTTCTCGTGCCGTCTTCAGCGCTGTTTTATTCTTCGTCTATCCAGTACCCATGCTTCTGCATGTGCGTGGAAACCACTTATCAGCAAATATCAAATTAAAAAAAACGAGCTATACTGACGTTCCACGCGAAGTACTCGCAGAGTTTTCGTAAGATAAAAGGGGAGATATGCGTAAGTTAAACGCTGATATATTTCGATCGACCTGAGTGACTATACCTTAGAAATATCTTTGGCAGGAAGTGGTCAATATCGTCATAGTGACATAGCCCCTTCGAGATCGGTGTCTACGTTTGTGCACGCAACTTCTTTATTTATGCTAGTTGTCTCAACGTGGGATCAAAAGAGAGCAAGATGCCTTGTTCATTGGGTGAGCTCAAGCTTGTCCACAGTCAAAATGTGTTGACGTTGACTTAATCTCAGTAAGCTGCATGTGACAGTAACCCATCGCTTTGGTGAAAGCGCTACGATTGTCGGACGGGTCGTTCGACGTGCCGCGTACCAGAACCATTGTCAACACGATTAATTTTCTTCTCTAGAAAGGAACACAACCGAAAAGTAATTGCGTGCACATATTGGAGCTGTATTTCCATTCTATTTTTATCAAAATGGAGCATAACGTTTGAGAGAATATTTAAATATTTAATTACATGCTAATAACAAAATATCACTAAAACTCGCACCAAACAACAAATTTCTTAATTGTCTTTATTGGAATGTAATATTAAGGGCTTGCAACTACGCTATGTGAACTTGGCGCATTCGTAGACAGTGCATCATAATTGGCGCCTGAAGGGGATAGCTGTGTCGTAATGTCGCCAACACTGGCAGTGCAATCGCGATATGTTTTCTGTAACGCGGCTTGTAGGTATCTCTTCCTGGATACCTATAGTTCCATTTACCGTGAAATATATTCCGCTTCCTGGTAATATAATACAAATATTTCAACGGTTAGCATAGCACTACAGGAAGACTAAAAAAAATGTTGAACAAATGTTCGAGTACCTGCCTAGATTTTCCTCTCCTGTGCCGGTAAGTTGTAAAAGACGAGGCCGCTTTTAACGCTCTGTCGTCTCGTAACTGAAAAACAGTGCCGTAGCACATTCATTTGGTGTCTCAGAAGGTGAAAATCTGCTGCATTGCTTTCACTAGCTCAGAATACGTTTTCAGAATCGATTTTTTTGGTTAGTTTTGATGTCATAAACATGCGCAAGTGTCGCGTCTGTTTGGAACTTCGTTGACCTTCCTTCGTACAGATGTAACCTGTTGAGGAATTCACCGAAAACAACAGAGAACAATTACATGGGTGAAATTATTGGAACATTTAAGACATGAGGAGTGAGCGCTGGCGCACCAGCCCTCCTTAATTTCTAACAGTTCCATCTTCATTTTAATGAAAGTCCTACTACAACACTCATTTGTTCATTTGTTATATATTAACGTGCGTAAGCTTGCCATATCTATAGTGCTGTAGCTACCACACTCGTATTTATTTTATTTTACATGTTTTTGGACACCAAATATTTTTGTACAAATGAAAGCAAGCGAATTTCAAAGTCATAGTGTGCGTTGTTTTCAGTTACGACATGATCTTGTGAAACAAATGGGCGTATTCATTTTAAAAGCTACCAGTTAACATTTCCGTGCTGATAGATGTAGCGGTCCTGTTACGAGTTTGTGCCAGTGTTATCCACTAAAGATGCGTAGCGTAAGGTGATGGAAAGAGTTGGTATCAATGACTTGTTAACCACCAGTCTCATGGTCTAACCATCATCAGTCTCATGGTCTAACCATCAACGGCATATCGACAAGAAATAACGTGTGTCCTCTCCTTGTGCACATAAAGTGCCTATGGACATGATGCACGGGAAATGAATAGGAGTGCAAAGAAGCACTCAAAATTTACCTATCCCACTATTTTACCACGTGTACTAAACACGCATATCTTACTCTCACAAGTGTTTTAAGATTGTAATTGTTGCCAACTATGTATTCCATAGAATGACCCCTATTTTCAGCTGTCCTTAAGTGGCCTGCTACAAGCGTTGAGTGATGAGCTGGACAGCGGGAACCTGGCCGACTTTGTGGGAACCAAGATGGCGTACGACGCTTTCGAGTACTTAGTGAGTGAATACAGGGACCAAAATCTCGCCGGGCTGAACATGTCAGTGCAGCAGCTGTTCTTCGTCAGCCACTGCGCGAAATGGTGCTCCGAGGACAATTCAACAAAGCCACCATATGAACAACCGCGCGCGCGTTGCATAGCGCCACTGATGAACATGTGGCAATTCTCCAGTGCTTTTGGATGCGCTGCCAAAACACCCATGAATCCACAAGAAAAGTTCACCTTTTGGTAGTAAACGAAGGAGGTACCGCGGTACCTCCTTTTCACCAACATTGGTCTTGATTCTTCGTTAGTGTTTCCAAGTCAAAAAAGAATCCGGCAAATCCCATGCATCGGGGGGAATCGATGTAATGCGAAGCAGTCAGCAAGGAGCGGCACATATGTAAGTAAGGGCGCACATGGTATCGGTGTCAATATTTTGATATTACCATCTATCATATACGCTCCTAATACAGTCCGGTCACGCAATATCAACGTTTTCCGCACATTAATTTAGAAAAACGGCCGCGAACTCATCATGACCGTGGCATGCAAGTCATGTCATGTGACATGTAATTCATTATTTTCATGTTACCACTTCTCGTATATGTTCGTCATACAGTCACTTCGGGCAGTACTAATTTTAGCGTACATTAAGGAAGCGAAATGGCTGCTAGCTCACCATGAGCGTGGCACGTGAGGCATGGCGCGCATGCGATGCATGTCATTCTATTCACGTTACCACCTGTCATATATGTTCGTCCACGCAATACTAATATTGGTGCATATCAATCGAGTGAAATGACCACGAGCTCACCATGAACGTGTCATGACATTCATGACATACATGTCATCATTTTTATATTACCACCAGTCATTTATGTTTGCCAAAGAGTCACGTCCTGCAGCAACAGTATTAGTGTGTATCAAGTGAGTGAAACGACTGAATACAAGTGACATTCATGACATACATGTCATCATTTTCATATTACCACCTGTCATTTATGTTCGCCAAACAGTCGCGTCACGCAACAACAGTATTAGTGTTTATCAAGTGAGCGAAACGACCGCGAGTTCACCGTGAGCATGACATGTTCATCATGCTATGCATGACATGCAAGTCACATTCATGACATACATGTCATCCTTTTCATATTACCACCTGTCATTTATGTTCGCCAAACAGTCGCGTCCCGCAACAACAGTATTAGTGTATCAAGTGAGCGAAACGACCGCGAGTTCACCGTGAGCATGACATGTTCATCATGCTATGCATGACATGCAAGTCACATTCATGACATACATGTCATCCTTTTCATATTACCACCTGTCATGTATGTTCGCCAAACAGTCGCGTCCCGCAACAACAGTATTAGTGTGTATCAAGTGAGCGAAACGACCGCGAGTTCACCATGAGCATGGCGTGTAAAGTCATTTTCTTATTGCCACCTGTCATATACATTCATCATACAGTCATATCGCGAAACGCCAATTTCGGTGTCTATCAAGCGAGCGGAATGGCCACGAGCTCACTATGAGCGTGGCATGTAAGTCGTGACGCACATCACATGCACTCCATGATAGTCATGTTACTACCTGTCATATATCTTCCTCGCACAGTAATGTCGCGCAATACCGATTTTGGTGTATATCAAGCGGTCGCAACAACCGCGAGATCCCGATGAGTTTGGCATGTAAGTCATAGGATAAATGACATGCATGTCATAAATTTCACGACAACACCTGTAATTCCCGTTCGTGATAAGGACACGTCACGGAATACCAGTTTTGTTGCATATCCAATAAATTGAACTGCTGCGAGGGCCACGAGACCATGATATGCAAATCATGCCTTAAATGACATGCGTGTCACGATTTGCACCTTTAGACTTGTCAATTATGTTCGTCATACACTCTTGTCATGGCATACAAATTTTGGTATATATCAAGTTAAAGTGCTTTGGACGAGCAGAGCTCGTCCTGCCCAAACTGTCCCCAAACTGCTTTGGACGAGCAGAGCTCGTCCAAGCGGAATAGGTACTCCCCTGTAGTGTTCAGGACGAGAAGCGCTCGTTTGCGGCTTAGATTTCAAGTCATCCACTAAATGGCAGCACCACTAGATGGCACTTAGAACACGGAAATTTTTTTTAAAATAAGCACTTATGGGGTTAAGGAAACGTCTGCAAGAGCGACAAGACCGTGGCCAGTAAATCATACCGTTTATGACATGCATGTCATAATTTTCAAGATGTGAGCTGTCATTTATGTTTGTCATACAGTCATGTTATGACATGGCAATTTCGGTATACGTCCCATTAACCAAACAACCAGGAGAGCACAAAGTCGTTGACGGATAGACAGAGAGATAGATGATATGAGCTGTCATTTATATTCGCCATACAGTCATGTTATGACATGCCAATTTTGGTATACGTCCCATTAACCGAACAACCATGAGAGCAGGAAGTCGTAGACGTATAGATAGATAGACGTAGCGAGTAAATCATGCCGTTTATGATATGGATGTCAGGATTTTCATGTATGAGCTGTCATTTATGTTTGTCATACAGTCATGTCATGACATGCCAATTTTGGTACACGTCCCATTAACGAAACAACCGTGAGAGCACAAAGTCGTTGACGGATAGATAGATAGATAGATAGATAGATAGATAGATAGATAGATAGATAGATAGACAGACAGACAGACAGACAGACAGACAGACAGACAGATAGAGATAGATAGATAGATAGATAGATAGATAGATAGATAGATAGATAGATAGATAGATAGATAGATAGATAGATAGATAGATAGAGTCGCCGAAGTTCACTAAGAAATGCTTTGACTGGGGAGATTTTATTGCCTCTAACATGTTCTAACAGAAAAGCTGTTTAAGCTAGCCGTAACATCTTTGTGTGGCCGGTCAGAAAACTATCATTGTCATCAACGGGTATGTGCCACAAAAATAGGGCAAGTCCCACTACTGACCACTGGAGAACTAGAATGTAGAAGGCAACTGTTAGCCCAGCAAATCATAAACGGGTATTTGTCACAGAAATTGGATAAATCTCACTACTCTCCACTGGTGCGCTAAAAATGAAAGTAAAAGTTAGCTCTAGATTGGTTGCGAAGTGATGGCGGCGAGCAGAAGGCCCCGAGTAAGTAAAACAACAGAATCCTAGGGAACTGGAAAGGGAACGGTGGCTGTGAGAATACCCTGAAGCCTTTGAAGGCCTACGCCAATAACGACGAGCCCGTAGATTTATGAGAGGTGGAAACCTCGTTTAATTTTAGAGATAATATAAGTACTTGATAATGCGTATTCCCTGTTGCACACAAACAGACCGCCATAAATGTACCTTCTTCTGTACCACAGTCACGCGATCGACGAGGTTTATTATACCCGAGTGGAGAGGCGGGCACGGTGAGTGCTCTGCCTGCCGTAGGAAACCCGTTTATCCGAACCGCCAGAACATACTGCGAACCATGCTGATTCGCTAACACAGGCCAATTGCATCCTCGAGATGAAAGGGTTGCCTGTATTTTCTAATGCCACGAATAAACCACCGCAGTCCAGACGTGCATTTTCTAATGTCACGAATAAACCAGCACAGTGCAGAAGTGTTAATATCTGAGCCAGTTGTTTCGTTTTTCTCTATTTATTTTTTATCTCTAAATTACTGCTAGTTTAAGAAAGCTGTAAGCAGCAGTGGGAATGCAAAAATGGAGAAATAAGATCGTCGTACGCAAGAAAGCGACAAAGACATGCAACACTATGACTACTCCTCCACTGGAATAGTACCAACACGTTATACAACATTCGTCTATAAGTTTCCCAGACTGAGTCCATTAAAAAAGATGCGTTTAACATTGACATCATTCGAGCAGCACTCCTTCGAAATTGTCTCCCTTGCAGTCTAAACACAGCTTCCAACGCTTCTTGAGGTCTTGGAAACATTTGGAAAACACTTCTTTTGGCAGGGCTGCCAGCTCCTTTGGCGCGGCTTCTTGAATGGCCTTCAAGTTTTCCATCCAGCGACCTTTTAGGGCTCTCTTCACCAGGGGAAAAAATCGTATAGGGAGAGGTCAGGCGAGTATGGCGGATGAAGAAGTAGAGTAATGCTGTGCTTGGAGAGAAAGTTTGTCATGCTGAGAGCATTGTGCAGCCTTGCGTTATCGTGGAGAAGGCTCCATTGTGCAGATGTGCATAATTCAGGGCGACGGCGTCGCAGCGCATCACGCAGTGTTGGAGCACGCGGATATAAAACGTCTGATTCACCGTCTGCCCTTGTGGGACGAATTTGGCGCGTATGACACCTCTGGAATCGACAAGAAGCGTTGCTGTGCGTCGGTAATCAAAGTTTACACTGGAGCAGACTCTGCTGGAGTCCTGTCCTGTGTCGTAGTGTTTGGCGTCTTATAGCGCCGAGGTGTGCGCAACTAGTGGAATTACTTTGTCAGCCGCAGGGCTCAATTCTGCTTTAGGGAGTTCCATAATTATCGCTAATATTGTATAGGTTGGGTCTCCCAATCCCCACATCCAATGCGCGTTTGACCGCCCTTGGCGTGATCAACTCGCTCCAGGAGGTCGCAGAAGCTCATCTAATAAACCAGTACACTCGGCTTGAGCAGACGCCTTCATGTCGGCGCCTTTTCGCTGGCCTCTACATGCAGCACGACCTTGAAATAGAGGACATGCTCAGGGTACCGGAGCTTTGGAGGCACATACTTTTCCTACAGCCTCTACCGAAAAACATGGACTCGGAGCTGTACAGGGGAAGATGGGAAGCGCGCGTTCGGGCTCTAGAAACACGGTACGGTAGTAAAACAGGAGTCTATTACGTGGACGTCGCCGTACCTGGACAGAGGGGATACTATACGGCAGCAGTATTCCACATGGAAGCACAGTGGGACGGCCTTTAATTTAAAGGAGTGGTGACACAAAAATTCGGACACAATTTGAGTGTTACATCAGACTGATGGGAACATAGAGGTGTCATCTGTACAATATCAGCCACAAAAAAATATACTCCATCTCCCTCTAAAGGGAACCATGTATAGATGCGAAGCAGCGGGCGCAAACGCTTACACTGGTGGCGGCGTTGACGCAGGCGCTCATCGCGGCGTTGCACAGGAAAGAGAGAGGTGACACGTACAGACATGTTTCAACGTGTATGTTAGGCGCGCGTCAGGCGGCAGCTGCGGGCGCTTCGGCGAGCGCGCGGCAGGCGAGGGAGAGAGTGACGTCAGCGCGCACTGCGAGGGGAGCGTGACGTCAACGCGCAGCTGCGGCGTGACCTACTTGGCACCGCTCCAACACCTGCGGCGAGGGGAGCACGTCGCGGCGCGTTCATACGGACGCACGGAGAGAGGGACAGCGTTACACAGGCTAGTCAAACAGCTGCATCGCATCTTGGGTGGAGTAGCCATGTAGCTCACATTAAAAAAAAAAAGCCACGAAGAAGCTTGGATACCTGAGGAGAACCTTGGCTAAATCTACGAGTAACATAAAATAGTTGGCGTACAAGACATTCATAAGACCTTTGTTAGAATATGCTACTCCTGTCTGGGGTCCTTACACCCAATCAAACATAAGTGAAATCGAAAACATACAGCGAAAATCAGTAAGATTCATTTTTAATTCTTACCGCCGTCACACATCTGTTAGTGCTCTACTACAGGACGCGAACCTTGAAACTCTAGAAGTACGACGCTATCGAGAGAGACTTAAAATGCTGTACTTAATTCACCGCGAACATTTCAAAGTAGACAGGGATTTGTACATTAAACCGTGCAGCCGGCGCCCTACGCGTTCATCTCATTCTTTCAAGCTAATCGAATATTCTTGCCGAACCAACTTCTTCAAACAGTCGTTCTTTTCCTCGTGCCATCCATGAATGGAACGCATTGCCTGAATATGTACTGCAGAGCTCAACCTTATCATCGTTTGTGCACGCTCTCGCTAATCTATGAACCAAGGTGTTCCCCATTCCATTTGTCATTTTCCAGATAGCGTACCATATTAAAAGACAAGTGATGATAAATATACCCTCCTTTTTCGTTTCTGAAAAGACCGTCGTGCGAGCATGCGCTCTACTGCACATTTCTGTCATTTTTTTTTGTCGTTACTATTACTTGTCCCAAAGTGTCATTATTTCTCTTTGTGATCTAGTATGTATTTTCTTGCCAATATTTTCAACTGTAGTATCTTGTGTGTTTACTATATTTTATTGTTTCTTATGTTTCACATGTTGTTTTCACAGTTTCTTCAACGTTTTCTTTTGTGCAATCCACTCCTGCCTATGGCTTGTAAAGCAAGCTGGCAGTATGAAATAAATAAATAAAAATACAACCTAAAAAGTATTTTGAGTTTTGAACTTCGTGAAAGGGTCGACTCCGAAGTAGACGCAAAAACGATGAGGTCATCGCGCGGGCACCACGTACGTCACGAGTTCTCGCCGGGTTTCCGTAGACGTGTACGAGATGAACAACGCTGGTAGCGACACCTAATGATGCAGAGCCTAACCAGAGACCCACAAAAATAACATTGCACCGGCTTACCCGCTTACTGACTCTATGTAAAATATTGGCAGTGAAATAATTATAAGCTCACAATATTTTCATTGCTCTTTTTCGATCGGACGCGAATGAACAAAGCAGAAATAAAATATTGTAGTTGAACAAAACGCCACAATATGTCGCTATCGGTTTCGCGGCTGCTGCTCCTGCAGCAACTCTATGGCAGCAGCCATCAACGGCTCCGGTTGCCGGGTATCCGCAAACGTAAGGAGGTGCGCATTGGACAGATAACTGCTTCGGCGCTCCAACATGCGTACGTGGGATTGGTAAGCCTTAAACGCAACGCAGCGCAGCGTTGGTCGATAGACATACGAGTCGGTAAAGCGTACATCACGCCACTTACATGGTACACATAGAGACTCTTACACAGTGTCAACGTGGTAATTTCACTGCTTCCTTCGTAACATCTGAACCTTCTACTTTACAAATGATCGGAGCAAAAATATTTCAGCACGCCTCGTGCTTCAGCTGCTCCAAGCCTCACCTAAAACGTCGCCTAAGTTGGACGACGACAAGAACAAAATCAAAGCCACCGGCAGGATTCGTGAAGGGAATCGAGCTTTCCTGACTTATTTTAACACTCCTCCGAGCTTCTTTGTACGTCGCTGCACGAGATAAGTAACGTAGTTTGACGATCGATGGAACGAGCACTCGCGGCTCTCACCACAGCAGACGAAACAGCAGTGCTGACAACATAGCAGAAGCTGGCCACTGACGTCACTGGCTCTCGTGGTCACATGATAGTAATTGTTGACGAGTAGGCTGATTACGTCACGGGGTCGCCGAGCTCTCTTCGAAATTGAAACTGCCTCCGGTCGCAATATAGGACCATATAATTAAACAGTCGTCTAGCGCAGGGGCGAATGAGTTTCGTTAGCGCTATTAACAATCGAGTCAGCAGCCACTTATTAAGAGCAAAAAAGAGAGGTGCATAAAGTTTCTGTCACCACTCCTTTAAGGCTCGCAACTCAACACAGGTGGATGAGGTCGCTATAACGTTAGCTCGCTCGCACCGTGTTTCGAAAGTTATCATTACCGATTCTCGTGAGACTTGTGCCCGCTAGTTGGCAGGGGAAATTTCACCCCTTGCCTACAAAATTCTGCATGCGAGCACGAGGATCGCCGAACCCACCCCAAAACGAGTGGTATATGTACCCGAGGTCATCAGGAACTTCGAGAGAACGAGGCCGCAGACGCCGCTGCCCGAGCGCTCATTCTTTGGGTACCTCATTTGAGCCCCATGGACTGGACCCCGCAACTTCCACTGCTCAGGTACAAGTAAATTGTACAGTATTATCGCTCCCAGCATTGCCGGTATGCACCCCGCGCGAAAGGTCTGGATAAGGCGAGAGAACGAATTATACGCAGGCTACATACTACAATTCTTTGACCCCACAGTCACTGGTAGGTGCAAGCCGTGTGGGCAAAGAGCCGATGTATTCCAGATGGTATGGGCCTGCCTGCTGAGCACAGCCATTTCTCCCCTCCCAAGCCCTAGGCGAGAGGAATGGGAGGCGACGCTGCTTAGCTGCTCCGACCTTGGGGCCCAACAGGCCCTCATAGCGCGAGCAAAAGCAGCGGTATCGTCCAATGACGTCCCGGACTGAGGATGTCACCTAGTCTGTAGGACCCTTTCGGGGGCTCATACGCTATATTTATAATAAAGTTTTTCACCACTAACACCTCGGCCCTAAGGTGCTTCGCCTCTAAGACGAGTTTGTTGATTGCCCTGAATGTGTGTTGTACTGGCTGCCGCTATCTTGTGGTCGCAGCTATGTTGGACAATCCGGTCTGGGCCTTCATGAGCGGCAACGTGGACACCATTACAATGTTAAAAAAGTGTCAGGTGGTTTCCTCGCAATGCATTGTAAGAAGTGCGGTTGCCATGCTTTGTTCAACACGTGTGGATTTGTGGGAAAATATAGGAATCAACTTAAATGCCAGGTTATAGAAGCGGGCGAGATTGTAATCATGGGTGACAATGAGTACATTATCACGCCGTATAGCGCAGTGATAAAGAGAATTTCAGTTTCTGGGTGTCCGGGACGTTCCCTAGAAATGTTGTGTAACTTCTGCGCAGCACATGTGCTCATAGTTTGCTTTATAAGTGGTGTTGGAAAAGATTCTTCTTCGACATGACATTTCTTCAATCTACTTTAAGCTTTATTATAGAGCCCTTTCAGACAGTTATGCCAGTGATGCATTAGCAAAATCATGCGGCCAACATCAGCGTTCTCCATTGACAGAACATATTTGTTAAAGCTTCTTAGAAACATTCATTTTATATTGCAATCTCAGTAGACATGTAGCCGTCTATCGATCCCATGCTGTCTAGGATAAGCCGCAAAAGGTTGGATTTTAGTATGTGGCATTTAGTTCGTTGACGCGTTTTGGGGAATCTTCCTCGTTGAAACAACGGTCACGACTTGAATACCAGAAAATTTGCCAGCGTCCTAACTACAGTCACAGTGCATTACTCCAAATATAGCGAATGCGGAAATGTAGGACTCAGAAAAAAAAGCGTCGAAGCTCTGCACAAACACATGTCGCGAAAAAGTAGCGTTCTAAAAGTCTCGCGACCGCGGAAAAGTCGGTTGTTTTTTGGTATTCAAGAAAATATTTTTTTCCTGCAACAGAAACTTATTGATCTAAAAGTGTAGGGCATCACATGATAGAAGAAGAACTGGTCTTTCGAACAATGTTAATTTCAGACTAAATGTTTGTTTCTAATATTATCGAAAAACCAACGCAACTGTGTTTATCTGCAGAATATAAACACTTCAAAAACTGGAAATATACGTTTTGAACATAGAGCCCTTATCGAATATTACTGCAAATTTAAGCTCTGTTACTGCAAAACGTATTTCGATAGATACAAAAATATAAGCATTCATTTCACGCCATCGCGTTAAGCACACTGTAAACCAGATTACACCCATATGGGCGTAATATGGTGTCTATAACTCACACCGCTACACCCCACAAAGTGGGTGTAACAAGCAGGATTACACCTATACAATGGGCGTATTTCCAAATTTTCACCCAGTGGTGTGAACAAGAATGTTCACACCCATAGGTGTAATAGCAAGATTACACCCATACGGCAAAAGGGCGTAGGGGTGTTTATGCACAATTACGCCCCAACGCCCATGCGAAAAATTCCATAATTTGAGCGGTACCCCTCTCCCAGTTGGCTACCATAGAAGCGCTAGTAAGCTTTCTCTTGTTTGAAAAATACCAAGACTCCATACATATCTACACTGACGGATCCGCCCTGCCAAACAGCTCAACCGGAGCAGTCGTGATTCCGAGGTTGGATACGACGATCAAATTCAAGACATCCCACGCAACATCATCGACGGCAGCAGAAGTGGCAGCCCTTCGTACCGCGTTACAATTCGTCACTGACCAACCGACACACAAGTGGACCATTTTCTGCGACTCAAAGGTGGCACTGCAGTCTCTACTGTCAATCTTACGCCGCGGACCGCATGAGCAGCTGATATTAGAGACAGCGGAGCTTATACACCACCTGACTGAGAAAGGACATCAGGTCACTTTTCAGTGGTTACCCAGCCACTGCGGAATTATCGGCAATGAACGGGCCGATCAAGCTGCCCGCTCAGCCCACGGAGAAGACCTTGAGGTACTACTACCGCTTTCTAGGAACGACGCTGCACGGAACCTCCGCTTGTTTGCTCGTCTACGTACCACGTCACAGTGGAACGAGCCGCCCTTCAAACATGCCCGACTGCACTCATTTGACCCTACATTATGTCTTCAAGTCCCATCAGGGGCTTCGCCGAGTAGACGCGACCCTTCTGTGTAGGCTGTGGTTGGGCGTTGCGTTTACCAACGCGTATGCTTTCCGCATTGGGATGGCCGACACTGCAGCCTGTGACTGCTGTGGCAATGAGGAGACAATTGGACATATCTTTTGCGATTGCCTACAGTATAGGGCACAGCGACTATGCCTTTGCAACGTGCTCAACAAGTTAGATGACCGACCTTTGTCGGAAGAAAGTATTTTAAGCCATCGACAGGATGCGACGTCACAGAAGAAGGCCCTGAAAGCGCTGCTACGATTTTTGCGATCGACCGGCCTTTCTGAACGACTTTAGCCAGAACGCCCTTCCTGTGCGCGTCGTTTTAGATGTGAAGCATCTTATGGCGAAGCTTAATCCGGTGGTGGTGGTGGTGGTGGTGGTGGTGTGCCGCGTGCCCACCCTTACTGCGCATGCGCAAACAGTTAAAAAAAAATAAAAATAAAAAACCTCCTCTCCCCCTCTCTCTCCTCTAGGCATCCCTCCCCGCGGCAACCACACCCACACTGCGCATGCGCCTGCCTTCCTCTCTCCCCTCTTACACTCCCCCCCCTCTCTCCATCCCTGCCCGCGGCGTCTAACTCCCCCTGCGCATGCGCGTCCCCCCCCTCTCTCTCCTCTCCTACGCTCCCCCCTCTCTCCTCTACGCATCCCTGCCCACGGCGTTCACACTCCCACTGCGCATGCGTGTCACCTCCTCTCTCTCCTCTCGTACGCTCCTCTCTCTCTTGCCTCGCGACGCCGACGCAGGCAGCGTCTGCTAGCGAGTTTCTTGGTTGAAAAAACCGACTGCTCGCGCTGCACAACCGTTCACTGGCCATCCCGTATATATAGCAATGGATCTTGACCTCCAAGGTGGTGCCGGTGGGAGATTTCTCCTGTGCGTTGTTGAACAATAAAAATTCGCAGCGTGCGCGTTAACTAAAAGCGGAGTGCGGGTCTCTGTGTCCAGTCGGAGTCTTCTGTCTCTCATTGCCCATTAGCAGCGATTGGCATGTTCCAGTAGGAAAAACTGCTCCATCACTGCCTGCTTTGCGCCTCCCCAGTTTTCTCTCCTGCGCAACGCTGCGATGAGCGCCAGCGTCAACGCCGCCGCCAGTGTAAGCGTTAGCGCCCGCTGCTTCACATCTACACATGGTTCCCTTTAGCGGGAGATGGTGTAATTTTTTATCCTGCGTGTGCGTGCATTTTTTTCCTTTCATTTTTTTTCATCTCTCTCTCTCTCTCTACACCCTCTTTCTTGCCCCTATTTCCCCTCCCCTGTGCTGGGTAGCAAACCGGATGCTAGTATCTGGTTAACCTCCCGGCCTTCCTCTTCATCTCTCTTTCTCTCTCTAACCCTTCAGCTAGTTCTTTTATGGCCACTAGACTAATCATAGTGGCTCCTGCCACAGTGGGAAAATACTGGCCCCAGCGCTATTTTTATGGTGCATATGACGCACAGGATATATGGCTCTCACATACACAATGTAATCATAGCTGAATACAAAGGCATGGCTCAAAATGTGTTGTCACATATAGCACGACATTCACACAGTTATTCCATAGTGCAAAATGAAATCAAGCTTTATCAAACACAGAGCTCGTACATGATTCAGAAACAAATTTTAGGCTGTTCAAAGACCTTTTCCGAGTGTGCAGAGCGGCGTCGCATTTGCGGCCAAAGACATCAAATAGGATGCGAATTGCATGGCATGGAGCACTAACGTAAAGCATGTGTATCAAAATATAACGAAAGAGCCTTTATTTCCACTTTAAAATGAAAAACTTGTTTTAACATGCTTCAATGCAACACACAATTACAGTGTAGTTCTTGCTGTTTGCATACAAACAGCAAGAACAGTAGTGCAGTGCAGCATGCCTTATTTATCTAATATACTTAAATAATAAATCAAAGCACATTGCAATCTCCATATTGATACGACACAGTTTGCACATCTCCTGGCATGCCTGATGTGTAACATACATGACTAGGAGTTTTCATTTCGCAATATCCCTTGTGTGTTCAAACATTCGGAATGCTGGAGAAACAATAATACCGGAGGGAAAACAATAAGCACCATTACAATGGCTTAACAGTGTCACTGCATCCGAACCATGCAGAATACTTGATGTAAAGATGTAAAATAATAAGCGCATCACATAATCGATAACATGTTGCGGTAAAACAATGCAATTTCAAACAATATGAAATGGACACACAAAATCAGGGTAAAACAGTAATCAGTTACAACTAGCAGGGGTGCGACAGCCAAGTTAGTATCTGGACCAATTTTTGGAGCGGCAAAATGTTGCTTTCGTAATGTAGAAGGTATTTGTAGCACCCTTCGAGGAGCTTCCACCACTGCTGCAACCCTTTGAGTGAGGTCGTAAACCCGAAACAGCTGTTTTAGGGATATGATTAAGAGTGCACTGCATCGTCAGCACCCAGTCCATCGAAGACGATGTAGTGCGCAGTCCTTTCAACAGTCTGCATGCAAGACATGCATAACATTAAACTAAACGTTTAAAAATATTGGAACACTCAGAATCTCATGATGAGGCACCCTATAATAGAAAGCTCTAGTACTACTTCACCACTTGAGGTTTATTGCTGTGTACATCTACGTACGCAAGCATTTTTACATTTTAGTCTACACCAGGGGTCTCAAACACGCGGCCCGCGGGCCGCATTCGGCCCGCGAACCTCTTTTTTGCGGCCCGCGGCCCTCACATGACTGCCTTCGCCCCACATTTTTTTGCAATTTTCTTAATAGGCTTGTCTGTTAGCTGCGCAAGCGTGACTGGTCTATTGCATTGTTTTCGTGAGGCACGCCATGTAGTCAACGTGTCGTGAAACATAACCGTGAAACAAAAAAATCACAGCATATCCGCGGAGTGAATGATGATGAGTGGGCGAAGCTCCTGAGGTACATCATCAAAGGCGTGATGGTGGTTGGTTGCATGTGGTCAAACGATGTGCATGTGAGACCATATCGCGATGCCATGTGTTGTATGGCATCGCGATCGTCATCGTCATCACGCAGGTGGCTACTACGTACTACAAACTACAAGGGACGCACGACCCACGGCATAAGGAGCTTCGCCCCTAAAACAATATTTGAAAATCGGCGTCCACATTTGAGCTATTTTGGAGATCGGTATCAAAATGTTGGAATCGTGGTACCAAGTCTCCTTCAGAAATGGCCAGTATAAGAGATATCCGAAAGGTTTTCTTTGAAATGGCAACGTTTTCTGACAATTTTAAGTTTTTGCGAACTCCCCCCCCCCCTCCGCTTCTAATCTCTTCACTGCCCCGGCCCTTGAGGGACTAAATTGCGTGACTGCGTCCCGCTGGCTGAGCTGAGTTTGAGACCCCTGGTCTACACCATGGCTCACTGAAAATGTTAGCAAAGATACATGGTGGGGAAAGAAAATGCTTCTCCAATCATATCATGCACCTCACAAAAGGGTCGAAATGTACCAGGATACTCACTTTTCAGCCTTTATACCAAGA
Source organism: Rhipicephalus appendiculatus (assembly GCA_030522465.1). Classification (NCBI taxonomy): domain Eukaryota; kingdom Metazoa; phylum Arthropoda; class Arachnida; order Ixodida; family Ixodidae; genus Rhipicephalus; species Rhipicephalus appendiculatus. The sequence goes on from JALIZH010020217.1 coordinate 465,723, forward strand.
TTTCTTGCTTAGATTAGAACACCATAACCAGTAAGCCACTATAATTGCTGATAAACAAAATAGAAACCATGTTACTGATTCAGGCAGAAGAGTAGCATTACTCATCATTACCTTGAAAGATCCTTTCGTAGACATGTACACAGCACAGATGTTCAATCTACTAAATGAAACTTACACTAGCGTAAAACCCCGAGCAAGCACTCCCCTCCCTCTTTAGGGAGATTTCACATATGCACCAATGACCGAGCAAGCCCCCCATGTGAGCAGATACATAGCGCTTATACAATTACCACTGCTACTGGAAACACAGCACAGTGTATTAGTTAAGCTGAGCTGTAGACTTCTACTCCAGTTAAATAAATAAGGTATACTGGATTATTTTATAATCAGTCTTTGACAGGTTGCTTATTGGTCAAAAAAAGATTCTTTCACTTGGGAGGCCACAAGTGAGGCTCACTGTTGTCAATAATCTACAAGACATGCAAATTTTATTCTGCTTCGAGTGCATTCATGAGCAGCTGTTTCGATGCAGTGGCTTCGGCAGATAAAATACTATATATTTCTTAATTCCTGAAAATGTCCATGTAACAGACAGTGTTTCACACGGAAGCTAGACAGATGTTCTCGAATAAGCTCTAAATCTCTAGACATTTGCAAGAAAAATACAGAACTTATTGTGGAAGACGCTATCAACAGGAATATATGCATGGAAGGCTTATTAGTTTGGTCAGCTTGTTTACATTCACTAAGATGAAACATGCACAGACGAGACGCGTGAAAAAGGGGAGTGCTGTTAGGTCTCCTTCCTTTCATCCACAGCCGCCCGTGGTGTCGTCCTCATCTTCTCTTTCGTGTGCGAGTTCTTTAGCGGCAAACTATGCATACAGCATTATCAACTGTGCTGTATCACCGTAAATGAAGGTTTTTTGTGCGCGTTTATTGGTGCACTTTGGCTAAGACTCAATGTAAACACAGCGCCGAAACCATACGTCAAACTATTTAGAAATATTCAATTCTACTGTGTTCTATGTGGCACACCACAAAGGTGCAGAAATGCAGAAAGACGATATGTGCAACTAAGTCTGGCTGTTCAAGCCCTTCCCCAAGGAGATCAATATTTATATAGCCTGATTATCTACGATATAGTTATAAACATACCTAACGAGGCATAAAATGCACAAATTGCTGACCAAAGGTACATCGTATGATTTCTTGGGATAGCTACATGATTTCCAAACGAACACATCACGCCAGGACGCTGCGAAGCAAAGGCATCAAAGGAGTATTGATACGAATTTTACATATTTTCGGATGCTTTCTTTAAATAAGAACAATGGTGTCGAGAACCCTAAAAAGAGTAATGTGATAGCTGGGAATGAATTCAATATATTTTTATTAGTGCTTCCTTAAAAAAACATTTTTTTTTGTTTTAACTTCAAGGGGGCATCTTCTCAGCGATGTGTAATCACAGGCAGACTTTTCACCTGCTCGTCATGCACGTAAACAATGATGACTGAATTGTCGTCCAGTAACCCCGACTGATTTCTGCGATTTAGGCTGCATCCAGGACCATAGGTCGGCAAAAGATGTGGAGCTCACTCAGACTCACTCATGAAATGTTTTGCCCTTGGGACTCACTCGGACTCAGATTCACTAAAACTTTTACCAGCCGGACTCACTCGGACTCACGAAAATTTTTCCCAGCACGATTCACTTAGACTCAGACTCACAGCTCCATCTGAGTCTGAGTGAACCGACTTATGAGTTCATTAGCGTACAATTAGCTTCTTCGAACTTGGTGTAAATGCTCTTTAACACCAATATCTCACGTAATCGGTGGTGTACTCAGTGGCTGCAATCCAGTGACGACTTTTGTTTTGAAAGAGACATCTGACATGAGATATTTTTATCACAAATTCTCGAGAAAGAGTTTTTGGGGGGCGGAGGGGGGGGGGGGGGAGGCAGGTCGCAGGCACCCCCCTGCTCCTCCGAAACTCACGTTTCTGATCAATAAATATTGAGCTGGCGTATGAATGCTGGTGCTTTGAAGTATGCGTGAGCCGTGCGAGTACAAGCGTGAACCTACCTAAGGCTGATAGTAAAGCTAAATTGCGTAAGTAGAACCGCAGATCGGCAAAAAAGTGTAGAGCACACTCAGGCTCACTCAAGAAATACATTTTGAGCTTGGGGCTCACTCGGACTCAGACTCACCAACATTTTCCTCAACCGGACTCACTTTGACTCAAACTCACTTAAATTTTTCTCAGCCGGACTCACTCGGACTCAAACTCAACAAAATAATACGCACCCGGACTCTCTCAAACTCAGATTCTCGGCTCGATCTCAGTCTGAGTGAGTCTACTCATGAGTGAGTTTGCCGACCTATGTGCAGGACACAGAGTTCTGGAACTGTGTCGACTCGGGATAATGTCCCTTGCGTTGGGGCTGGCTTCCAGATTCTCAGTAACGAAAATTTTAAAATCAAAGTAAAATATTTCATCAAGGTGTCTGACCCCAGTGTGGAGGAGTGTTACACTGCATGCCAAGTAAACGATAAATGTCCGTTTTGCGATGGCTCCAAATCGTGTCGCTACTACTTAAACAATTCAAATACAAAGATGGCAACTGAAAACAGGAGACAGCCCATGCTCTAAGCAAATGTGGCTGCATGCTACTGGCAAATAGACACGTGCACTGCAAAAACAAGGACGTGCACGGAGACAGTCAAATGCGGAAGGCGATATACTAAGTGGTGGCCTGGGCGAGTTGGTAACTCAATATCGACATGTATGAAGCAAATAAAAGTGTCATAATTAACACAGCAGCAGATGAGAGGCCTGAAAGACACACTTGCGTACTGAAACCGGTAAGCGCATCAAGAAAAGGACAATGAAAACAAACACAAAGAGTGGTATTTCCAACTGGTACTGTGAAATTAACACGCCATCTGTGTAGTTTTCTTTGCTATATGATGTGGTATCATCCCATGCCTCAGAACAGAGGCCACTGAAAAATTCTTGCAATTTTTTTTAGTCTAGCTTATTTCGCTAAATATTGTAAATCTTAACATTTGCACGGAACCAGGATGACAAAGCTAAGATTTCTTGCTATCATGCAGAAAAAGTTTTTTGACCGAGCGCTCTAATGTCGCTCTCGAAGAAAGTGTTTGCGTTTTTGCAAAACCAATGGTTTTTGTTGTTATCTTCTGACGACCTCCCTTTTTTTTTCAGTTAGGTTTTACCTCTTGACGCACACCGTTTTCAGGTCCCATTCCTTGTTGCTTCATTCCTATTCATTTGTGCTGGCTGCTACATTGAAACCCACATTAATTTCATGTCACCATCTCCACTTAGTCAATTTTGCCTTCGATAGCATATTCGTGTGCTTGGTCAAAAACTATTCCTGTATGATATCAAGGGACTTTTGCTTCGTCGCCCTGCATTTGTGCGAATGTTAACATTTTTTATCTTTACAGAAATAAGCAAGGCTGCACGCATAAGAAAAATTTTTCAATATGTGTTCTGAAGCGTGCGTTTTACCATGTGATGAGCGAAGAAAACCACATATGTGGCGTCTTCGTTTTGCAATAACTATCAGTAGGGAGTAGCTCTCTGTGAGTTCATTCTCGTTTACCTTGTCTTGGTGCATTTATCAGTTTCAGCATGTCGCTTTACCAACTAGCTCGGACCCGGATTCTCGTGCAACGCACTTGCATACCTGCCAATCTGGGGACCTCAAAGGTGAAAAGGAGTGGGGTGGGGAGGGGGCGAAGCCGGCCCCATAAATTGACATAATAGATAGGGGGGGGGGGGGGCGCTGCGACGAACCTTCGCCCCCCACTGAAGGGGAACCCTGCGCACGCGGATGCTGCTGCTTGGCTGCTTTTCGTTATTGCTTTTGAGGAATGCAGTAACCTTACATACAGCTAGTAATGATGTCCAGTAAAGTTCTGAGACGTCAGCGATCGTACTGGTACACGAAATTATACGGTGCGTGCAATGAAGGGTCATAGTTTGCCGTGTTCACCTGACAGCGAGCAGCCCCTTCCTAATCTTAGTACGTACGTTCACGTACGTTCTTTCGCACGACAGCAAGGTACCATGGCGAACACCATAGAACAAGGTTCAGAAATTTTAGAATCTCTCACATTTGTCATCATTATTTTCTTTACATATACGTAGAGAAGGCTATATTTCGGGATATTGATCGCCGCGCCTGTACTACCATAGTTCGCCGAAATTCAGGAGTCCTGCGGGCAAATCGGGAGAGTTGGCAGGCATGTACTTCTAGCGCTTCGTTGCTCGCAAGCACGAAAGCTTACCTTTTCAGCAATAGGACCAAATCCAAAAGCGCTCTCCGTGTGGCTCCCAGCGTACACTTCGTTGAATGCTTGATCGGAATCACTCAGCTTGCGGCGAGCGCTAGCTTCAACGGAAGCCGTTGACAGAGGAGATGCACTGTGCCGCACCATAGTCGTTGTTCCGTACTTGCCGATCCACCACGGATTCAGAGATTGCAGCGTGAACTACGTCACCATGGAAGCCGTCGAAGTACACATCCAAAACAAAGCAAGTGAATCGTAGAACAATCCGCCACCGTTAGCATGCAGCAAGCGCGCACACATGTGAACAACAGATTCAAACATGGATTCAAAGGTCGCCTGTTGATGATGATGGTGATGCGCAGTTGCCCCGAGTCCGAAACAGAAATTCATCGCCTCCGAGATTAATATCACTATACCAGTGAATTGACTTTAGCAGCGCCGTTTTATAATAATTTTTCAAAACAAAAAAACAACACATATTGTAATATTTTATGTTTAACAACATGTTTGTGCTAGTAGAGCTTTAAAGCGTGTTTTTTTTCTTTTTTTCAGCTACTGCTGACGTGTGCAGGTGGCAAATTCGTAGCCTTCGAGATTCACATTTTTCTTCTTCCGAGTAGAGCGTCGGCGGGGCATTGTTTCGACGAGTTGGAGTTAAAATTTCGTTACCTGTGCATCATAGATTTAACCAGGAGGCTAGGGAAGAGCGGGGGGGGGGGGGGGGGAGTGGTGTTTGGTATTCGACTCACCCCCCGCCCCTTTCCATGTTTATTTGGACCCGCATGTGTGCAAGCACTGGCAAAAATGTACTTACATACAGAAAGGTCGGACCCCCCTTTTTTCTCTCACCCTCCCCCCCCCCCCCCCCGTTCCTGCATAAAGTCTGGCCGCGCCCCTGCTGTGCTAACAGCCTGTTTTTAAATAACATTCCAACCATTCAGCAATCGCTGATAAGATGTTGGAGAATACGCTCTTTTTACCGACCCAGTAGCAATGAAGCTTGCTTTTATTTCATGTGGTGAATTTCGTGCAAGCATACGAATGTGTTATCACTGTGTGCAGGCCCGTAGCCGGGGGGGGGGGGGGGGGGCAGCACGGGTACATTGTTCTAGTGTCGTCTGTGATTGTTCAAACGTACAATGTACGACCCACGAGGGTTCCTCGACAAAAAATAAAAGAAAAAAAATAAAATAAAAAATAAAGCGCCCGCAGAGTGATGCGTCCCATTGGAGAAGTTCACTTGTGGTGCTTAGCGGGTGTGCGCCTAAACTGTGCTGCGGCGTGCCATGCGTGTACAGCAGCTGCAGCAGAGTGAGCTCAGACAGTTCAATGTAAACATGCCTAGTTTCATGGTAATACGTACGCTGCATACTGTCACTTTGAGCTGATCCGTGATCATAAGTTTAAATATAACTCACTGATAAAATCAGCGACTTGTGAATTGATGTGAAATACTTCAATATACAGGAATATGTGCACCACACTGTAAATAAAACAGGTGTTCTAAAAGAAAAGCCCAGTGTGATTTCAAATTAGAAAACGCGCATGATGATCTGTGGAAAACAGTGTGTAATCGTTTCATGATATGTTTAAGCGCAACACCATCTCTTTTACCGTCCTTTCAGTGAGAATGATGAATGGTTACGAGGGGCTGCAAAATACTTTTTTAGTATGAATCACACAAGGTCAACCCATGAAGCCGTTGAACGCGTGAGGAATCTTGTGAATAATGCAAACAAGAGAGTGGTACAATAAATGTGGTATATAGTGCGGTATATGTCGGCGAATAAAAAGTGCAATGAAATCAAAAGCCAAAACATCGATCTTTTCACCGAAAAGTTGTTATACGGTTTGACTGCATCCGTTGGCATGTGATACGTATTGATGCTTCCAAAAAAAAAAAGAACAATAGGTGTAACATTCAAAGAAACACCCTAGGGTGGAACTTGTGAACATTCACCCTAGGGTGTAACTTGTGATCATACACCTATAGTACACTTAAAAATGAAAAAAGGGTGTACAAGGGGTGGTTGACGTGAAATTCCACCCTTTTGGATAATCTTGGCAAAAAAAAAAGGGGGTGTCCGATGGGTGCTTTATCGAAAATCCACCCTTAAGGGTGTGAAACGGTTTACAGTGCACCCACAACACTGCAAACAAATTATATTTTTCGGACAGGCAAGGCCTATAAGAAGGATCTGTATACTGACGACGGCGAGTACGTTCACAACTTAGACAACTTAAAGGAAACATTAGTTCAAAGAAATTACCCGTACGACGCCCTAAACATAATCTACAGCGAATATGTAATTTTACAGGATATGAACGCTAGCTAAAAGAACCCCCGTAGCACAGCCAAACCAGCCGCTACGATTTCTAACCAAATACTGAAATGCGCTTCGAAATATAAACACTATCCTCCGCAAGTATTATCCAATACTAACTAGCAACAAGCTCCTTAGAAAGGCGTTTCCCGAAGTGTCAGAGTAGTGTATCACCGCAATAGCAATTTTAAGAACATGTTAGTGCATGCTAAAGTAAACCTACATTGTCCTACGCTCATAACACCTTGTTGTCGTCCAAGATGTAAGACCTGCAAACACGTTCAAGATGACGTTGCAGTTAATAAAAGCACCGAAAGTGATTTTGTACATCATATAAAATTCAGCTTTACCTGCACTGGTTCAAACGTTACATCATCGAGTGTTCATATTGTCACAAACAGTACGCTCGAGAAACAGGACAGCCTGTTATTGTTAGATTAAACGGGCATCGCGCAGACACGGCGAACATATTGCCGAGAGAAGTGGCACAGAATTAAAATGTGGCAGGTCACAACTTCGACGACTTGAAACGTAACGTCCTACAGTCAAACTTCCGGTCGCCAAGAGACATAAAATGTACAGTCGCACCTTATTCACAAGTTTAACACACTTCACCCAACAGGTATAAACGTTTCCAAAGGGGCTCTCGAGTCCATGCGATATGGTACATACACAACGGCAACCGATAAGTGTTAAGTCTTTCTTCCAGGAATTTGTAACTTACCATTGTTAAGTGATGCTCTCTGCCGGCAACCATAACTCAGCGACATGTGCACACGCCCCCCTTCGCCCCCCCCCCCCCCCGACCCCACTAGTTTATTTTTCACGTAATATATATTTCTTTCTCACTCACCAATTCGCCACGGCAGCCTCTCATCGTCATCAGCCACACACAGCATCAACAAAGTGCACCTAATAGATTAAACCTTACTGCCCCAACGTGGGAGCCGCCTGCGTCAACCTGAGGGTTGATCTTCAGGACCTTAATATAGTTTAACTTACCATACCATATAACATACCGTAGCAAATACCTTGCACGTGTGTAGCGGTACCTCGTTTATCCGTATAAAAACGAATAATGGCGTAGTGGGTGCTTGCCAACTTCACAAAAAAAAAAATTATGTTTATAGAGTAGTGGATAGCTTGCATGTGTACTTGAATTGGTTGCCCCTAGAGAGTTTAGGGTGGGCTTTAGAAAGGCCGCTCTTCCAGCTTTCGCTGGTTCGCGACGCCTGAAAGGCACAGAGTCCTGTTCGTTTGTGAAATTAGAATGGATAATGGGGTGACGGCTCAGCCTACTTCCGTTATGCGGAAAACTGTACGCCTTCGATATTACCAGAAAAAAATAAGAAGTGAAAATATTATAAATATAGAGATCAGCGTGCAGAAGAAAAGTTTATAAATTATCATATACTCGGTTAAGCATCGCCTCCCGATAGAAGGTCCTGCAAAAATCTTAGCTTAAACAACTTAAATACAACCTGTGGTTGTATGTATGCATGTCCCAACAAAAACGACGTGAAATAGGGCTACATCATTACCCAGTAAAAGCGTCAGAGTCGTCCTCATAGAAATGCAGACGTGCCTAACTTTTGGTTTTATTTTGCATAAATTCAATGACACTTGTGTGGACGTACCTGACTACGTCGCTAAATTAATAGTAATAGAGAAGTTTACTGGCCTTCCCCGCATATAGCCAAGTATTCCAGAGCAAAGGCAACGCGGGGCGTCACTGCGTTGTGTGGGCTTTGTTCTACATGTCTCGCATCTTCCTTGCGGCGCAGTTCTAAAATTAAGGAAAAGCGAGTGATATCGTGGCGCTGTGATAAGGGCTAAACGAGAACACGCGTTTCCGAACACATTAGGAGTGCATGACATAGTACTTTTATTCTTCTTATTTTTGACACGCAATAGCCAAAGTATGCAATCACAAAAAAAAAAAGCCGAAAGAAGCGTAATTCTAACGGCGGGCATTCACGACCAAAAGGAGCACTTCTTCGGTGGGTTCATGGGTGTGCCTGGTGCACATCCGAAAGCGTCCGAGAACTCGGCCATGTTCATGAGTGGCACGATGCAGCGGGAGCGGCCTGGGGCATAGATGGTTCTCACACGCTGACTCTGGCACCACTTTGCACAGTAGCTAATGAACAATAGATGCTCGGCCGTGAAGTTGAGGCCCGGAAGCGTCACATTTCGCTCAGCAAGGGGTAAGGAAGAGAAGGCCGTGTGAGCAAGCGTGGTGCCCACCAGGTCGGCTAAGTTCCGAGTCCGTCTGGTTCAGTGCAACCTGCTGGGCTCTCATCCTTTCCTGCAAATCATTTATGCAAGTACGATGTGTAATAGGGACACTTCATCTGCATATTGCAGCGTGTTAGAGACATGTCAAGAGTGCCAGTAAGCACAAAAAAAATTTACGAAGGAAATTATCCCCAGGAAAGCTTTTCTGCCCATACCGATGCAGCCAATATAAGTTGCGTAGTCGGGCTGAGCATGATAGTGAGTATTTCTGAAGTGTCTCGCTGTAATTCCGCCTCACAGCCAGTTTTCTACAGGTTCCTATAAAACAGGAATGAAAGCTCGTTCTTCGATCCTTCCCGGTTTCGAAACAAGCTCCTGTTACAAGTTCCTTGAACGCAAAATGAACTCGTTACAGAAGAGTGGTAAGTTGGGCCAGTTGGTAATGATTCATAATGTAACTGCGCAAAAATGGACGGTAACACAAAAGAAGGTACAAACAGGCGCAGACTATCAACTGAAGTTTATTGCGGGAACAGGCCTATCTATAAAGGACAGTAAAAACCAAAGAGGGCAAAAGGGGAGGGAGAAAAGGCAAGAGGGTATCCATATCAACAGAAAATCAAGGCCACATCAACCATAGCACGTGCGTTATACAAAACCTAGATAACTGAGCTCTTTGTCAGGCAAAGCAACAGAGGGAACACTGACGCACGACTCAGATTCCCTGTGAATGTGCGCAGCCTCAATCAGTTCGCGCGCTCTTTGATTCTTATTTTTGAATAACACAGAAGTGTCATTAAAGTTGTAACACAGAAGTGTCAGGGCGTTGTCTAAATGTCAGACTTCGAGAACATTACAGTTCTCTGAAAGGCCATTCTGGACTTCATCTGGTAGCGCATTGCAATAAATGTGGCTGCGCACCGCTCTTTAATGACACTTCTGTGTTATTCAAACATAAGAATCAAAGAGCGCGCGAACTGATTGAGGCTGCGCACATTCACAGGGAATCTGAGTCGTGCGTCAGTGTTCCCTCTGTTGCTTTGCATGACAAAGAGCTCAGTTATCCAGGTTTTGTATAACGCACGTGCTATGGTTGATGTGGCCTTGATTTTTTCTTGATATGGATACCCTCTTGCCTTTTCTCCCTCCCCTTTTGCCCTCTTTGGTTTTTACTGTCCTTTATATATTGGCCTGTTCCCGCAATAAACTTCAGTTGATAGTCTGCGCCTGTTTGTACCTTCTCTTCTTTTGTGTTACCGTCCATTTTTGCGCAGTTACATTATGAACTCGTTATAGTTGAACAAGCTCCCGTTACAAGTTCCTTGAACGCAAAATGAACTCGTTACAGTTACCTTTCAAAGATTTGAACGTGTCGTTACATTAACATTACATTTGACATTTTTATGATAATATAATGTCGAATAGTCCTGAGGTGAAATAAAGTGAGCGATTTGAAGCTCACATCAAGCTACATATATCATATACGAACTTTTTGGAGACCGCCGGCCCTACTATAAAGACAGGTTCGACTGCGACGTTCGTGCATGTCTATTTCAAGCCTAACACATCTGGCACTTTCCACGTCAATCTTGAAAGGCGCGGTCAGGATACTGCGGCTCAGATATTAGAATAGAAATATCCACTAATGCACAAATGTAATTAAAATTCTTCAACGGGGAACTGGACAATACTCAGGCGTTTAATGAATGCTGACTCAGTAGTTGAGTGTAAGTAGAAAAAATAATGCACAGGATACAAATTTGCGAATGAGTCAGCGAACATATTTCTGTATATTTCGTTTTCTGTCTTCCTATATTTCTGTTTCTTCCCTTTTGTTCTCTCTTCTTTCCTCTTTCTCATTATATATCTTGCTTTCCCTAGCTCACTCTCTCTCTGTAGTCGTTCTTTCGCCTTCTATTTCGTTTTCTTTTTCCCTTACTTTCTATTTCTCTTCCTTTTCGTCTCTCTGTGTCTCTATACTCATTCTCCCCTCCTCCTCTTCCTCCTCCTTACCCTCATTTCCCTTTCCCACCTCTTCGATATAATGTACTGTGCACGGCTATGCTATTCTCTTCTAGTGTGCGCGCATGTTGCAGAAAAACGCGTAGCCGATGATTTTCTCAACATCCTACTTCATTAGAACGCTCACTCAACTAAGAGATGCACACGAGCACTTGGAAAGAGCGAGTATGGTGTTTGCATTGTGTGCAGTGCTTATCCTTACAGCATGTATAAATGGAAATGGCCGTTACTTGATGGCTTGGCTCTATCTATTGTTACGAGTGGACAATATATTCACACTACACACCGAAAAAATTCAGCAGCTGGCAAGATGGCGCCCAGCTCCCGGAGTCTGTCGACGTCGTCATCTTTCCTGTCCTCTTCGTCGTCCTCGTCATATCACTAAACTATTTTCCGGCGGCTGAAGCACAGACCCCGTGCTAATTAGGAGATAGTCAAATGATATGGCTTGAGGCGCGGAACGTGTACTACGTCAGTAGGACGATGAACGACGGTAGGGTCGTTAGGGGTGATGTCGTAGGTCGTCGGTCACTCAGCTTAACATACGGTAAGGGCCGGAACAGAATGGGTGTAACTTCTCCGAAAGTCTTACGCTACGCGAGCGAGACCAAAACAGGACCAGATTACCGGTTGCGTAGAGGAGGTCATGATGACGGGCGTCATATACGCGCCTCTGATCGTCCTTCCAGTCCGCTAGTCGTGGTCGAACAACTTGGCGCGCCTCTTGGGCCTGCGTTATTGCTTCCCTAGCGTACTCTGACGTGTAACTTAGTCCGGTCGGCAGAAGTGTGTCGAAAGGTAGCGCAGGATCGCGGCCGAAAAACGCAAAAGAATGCAGATAACGTAGCGGTGTCGTGTCGAAAGGAGTTGTTGGCGAATGTGACAATATGAGGGCGAATAATTTAGTGCTATGTGTTCGTAGGTGGGGTCGTTATACGAGCAGAAGAAACATAGTTCTCAGTCTGTATTCAATACCTTCATAGTGTAATGCCTATGTTGAAAAAGTCACAGTTTCGCCACAAGGCGAAGCAATGAATGCGATAGCAAGAAATTGGAATGTAAAGCGACGAATGGCAAGCAGGTCGAAACGTGCAGCGCGCTGCTCACGCACACATGACGCACGAAAACAACACGCAAAGGACGAGAGCGAACTAAAAACATTCACAGCTCGACACTTAACGTGCTGCTCAAACAAAAACGACGCAAGAAACGTATTCACAGGTACAGACGAGCGCGAACTAACAAGTGTCATAGTTTTTGAAAAGCGTGCTCTATTCGAAAACCGGGGGGGGGGGGGGAGGGGGGGAATGCAGCGAGCGATGTGACCTTCGCGCGCCCGGTAACTACAACGCTATCGTGCCGCCTAAGCCCCATTCTCCGCCACCGCGAGATAAGCGCACGCGCGCACGGGCATCTAACCCCCCCCCCCCCTTCGGGTAAAGTGCGCGCCGGAGAGCGCGCGTCGCGACGAACGGGGCAGCTAAGCCCCACCGAGCGCGGCCTTTGCGCCATCTCACTGCTAATGCTGACAACACGCTGAAAACTCGCTGTATATAAATAGCTCGCCGTTTGAACGATGAAGGACGTTCGCCTTCGTGGCTGAATGGTTGGCGCCGCGCGCTGGAGAGCGAGAGGTCCCTGGTTCGATGCCGCGCGTCAAAAACATTTTATTGCGATAGCAATTATATGGACACTCGCGGCTGGTTTTCGCCGTCGGCGTCATTTGCCGTATATGTATATGTATATATATAATCGTCCCCGCCCGTGGTTCGTGAGCGTGAAAAGACGCGAGGGGGGGGGGGGGGTCCCTCGAGCGACCTTCGATTTTACGAGTGGGGGGCGCGCGCGTTATCTCCCCTTCTCGGCGGCCGACAGCGGGCGGGGGGGGGGGGGGGGGGGGCGACGTTCGATTTTACGAGCGTGGGCGCGCGCGTTATCTCCCCTTCTCGGCGGCCGGAAGCGGGGGGGCCGGTGTACCCTTCTACGTGCTGCGCTCTCAACGCGAAGAGAATTCTCTTCAACAAGCGTTTTCTAGAGTTGCGTGAGATGGGATCCAAAAAGAGTTAGCTGCCAGCCTCACTTCGTATAACATTACAATTTTTTGCTATCGCATTCATTGCTTCACCCTTGCGGTGAAACTGTGACTTTTTTTCAGAATTATTTTTCTTTGAGCTTTTTATAAATATATAGATACATCTACATATACGGCAAATGACGCCGACGCCGACGGCGAAAACCAGCCGAGAGTGTCCATAATTGCTATCGCAATAAAAATACAATTAAAAGAAAACTGTATAGCCGAGTGGTTACGACGCTCGCTTCGAATCGTGGATAGGCGATCTCGAATCTAGCATCGCCGAATTCTTCTGTCAAGTATTCCTCTCTTTCCTTTCCCTATATATTTCTTCTATCTGTGCTCGTTCCCTGGCCCATTAGTTATTGCATCACAGCCTTGGCGAATCAACACATGTGTTCTGGGAGCGAAACGGATGAGGAAGATGAGGACAAGGATAGCGTGCCGTTTCCTGATGTTGATATTTCTCTTTCTACGACACACTGCAAACCACAAGCATAACAGCTACGCCGTAAAAAAAAGCAGCTTCTCCAACCACACATGGTCGGTCACCGTGTCGCGCGCTTCCGATCGGGACATTTTTGCTCCTCACGCGGTCACCCATCTGCCCATTTCTGCATGATGTGCTGCGTGCGTGCACCTGTTCGACGCTGTGAAACGTTTATAGAAGTAGCGTTGTTCCTTCGTAAACGCAGCGAGTTACCGTTAGAGCTCTACAGGTTCAGAATGGAGCGGCAGCGTTCCTCCCAAAAGGAACTTAAGTTCCTGAAACGTCGTTCCTTGGAAACTCGTTACGTACAACACTGCTCGCGGCACATATTCACAAAGAACTCTTAAGCTGCAATTCACTTCTGCAAAAAATTCATGTAAATGCAATGCTCGAGGCATCATTTGCAGAAGCGACCAGCCCTAGCATGGATTAGATAAGGACAAATGGTTTGGTCAATTCCACCAAATTTTTAAGGGATTTGCAAAACACATTCTTGTGAAAAGCAAGCTATGTTTTCCTTCAGTTTTCACTGCGCACTCGACAACCATACACAGAGCCAAGTGCTTCTCTCCGACACCGAGATGATATCGCCTTGAGTTACGATCATTACTCAGACGCCTAAGTTTGAAAATGACGTCGATTGTAAGATTCTCGGTGACATGCCGTTTCCATCGCACGCTCACTGCTAATCGTGCTATAGAGGCGTAAATGAATTATGTTCTAACGATGCCGTGGGAGCCTGAAAACATTCAATGAAAAAAGTCATAGTTTCGCCGTAAGGGCGAAGAAATGAATGCGATAGCAACAACTTAGGATTTCTGCGCGAAGAACGCGAATCAGATCGAAATTTGGAGTGCGTGCAAGCGCAAATTGCGCACGAAAAGAACACACACACATGACGAGCGCGAACTAACAACGTTCACAGCTCGACACTTAAGCTTTGCTCAAACCCAAACGCTTACGAAACATAAGCACAGGTATAGGCACCGTCCATACGTTAGGAACCGCCACAGTCGCGCTAACGTCTCCAGCGCCAAAGCGGCCACGGCAGCAGATTTGGCGGGATAAGGGAGTAGACGACGCAAGCGGCGGCAAGTCACTGCGCCGTGCTTAAAAGCGCTTGAGGCGTTTTCGTTCCCGTTTGTTTTCAAAAGACGTAAATTGTTAGCAGCCGTGATAGAACCGTAACGTTGGCGCGTGTTTTTTTTTTTTTTTCTCCAGACTTCGTGCACCCTCAGGCGAATGTACGGCACATTAAATTCTCGGCAAACTCGGCGGCAGCTTGAAACAGGCGACAGCAGATGGTACACTCTAAGAAAAAGTCGAGCATTTTGGGAGTATTTTTGTTACACAACAATAATCGCCATCTGGCTTGCTCACGTTTCCTCTCTTGAAAAGCCGGCTCTCGGCACATTCCTATCAAGAATGCTATGTCACGCCGATAACGCACGCGGCGTTCGTGACCGGGAAGTGCCGGGACGGCGGTGATAACGCCAGGAAGGTACGCGGGGTAGATGACGATTATAGTTGTGTAGCAAAAAGACACCCTTTTTACTCGATTATTTCTTAGAGTGTACTGTCACGGCCGCTGCAGGGGTGCTATCGCGGAGCGATGCCTTATGCTATGCTGTTCTTATTGTCCAACACTCGCGGCTGATCGATGGCGTTGATAACTCGGACGGACCGTCCTTCTCACCACTGGCCAAGCGCCAAAAGCACGAAAAGCATTGACATCGGAAAAGGCGTCGTTCCGCGATTGCTCCCCTGTGCGAGAGGCTGAGAACGTCCTTCCAAATGTGCGCTTGTTGCCGCTAGAGGTGCCTTCATGAGTTACGTCTGCATGGAGCCTATACACAGGACGAGCGCGAAAATAGAAGTATCACAGTTGTTAGTTCACTGCGTTTGAACAGCGTGCATCTTTCATGAACGGCGCCTCTGCAGTGAACGCAGTGACCTTTGTGCGTTCTGTTACCTATACGCAATCTTTCCGGCGACAGCACACGACGTAAAACCACCCCCCATCCGCTATCCCAAGATAAGCGCGCTCGCTCACGGGCACGGGCGACTACGCCGCGAGGGCCAAGGGCTGATTGAGGAGCCAATGTATCGCAACGAGTGCACTGTGAGCAAAAATAAGCCGAGGTGGGAGTAAATGACTTGTCCTCTAGCGCATGCCCCGATGAGGGGTTTTATATACTCCCTACAGGCGGAGTAAAAAATTTACTCCCCCAAAGGACGGTGTTTTTGGATGGATTGAGGAGAGTATTTATTTACATCGATCGGGGAATTTCTTCAGGTAAGTATGGGAGTAAATTTTTATATCCATCGGGGAATTTTTTCAGGTAAGTATGGAAGTAAATTTTTATATCCATGAAAAAAAAAAACAAGTGACCGCCTTTCGAAGCCATACAATCTGCGAGCGAATGTTTAATTATAGTACAGAACTGTAGAATTATAGTAGCTTCGAAGCACTTAACATGATCACACGTATACAAACACGCACACAAAGCTCGCAAATTATTACAACACTCACATCGACCGCCACTCGCGCTGCACAACCACACGTCGGTCGCCGGCTATATATAGGCACCGTATTTTGACCTCCCATGTGGCTCTGGTGGGCACTTCTTATACGCGTAATTAAGCAATAAACATTCATGGCGTAGGTATAAAAATACGATGGTCTGATAGGTACCCCTGAAAAACACATACCTTTTATTTTTAATCCGCCAAACATTGACTGCTTTTTAATTGGCGAAACTTAATTATCAGCTGGCGCTCTGTCGCAGGGGCTGAATTTGCATTAGCATGTCCATAATATGCACTGAATCGTACAGAAACCCACAAACCACGAGCGGCCGTGCAGAGCACTTCAGCGGCACACTGTACACATTCAGCAACACCGGCGAAGAACCGAGGCGCCCCGCCGCAACCGCGTCCTTGCCGCCGCCGTAGCTAGGCCTCTCCCAGGAGTACGGCCCGGCTATACGATGAACGACTGCTGGCGATCACAAAATGGTTGCTGTTGCGCAGTTTTCGTGGTCGTTATTTTTCACACAAAGAAGAAATAGGTGTCCGCTATCCGCGCAGTTTAAGCTACGGAGCGATAGACTTCAACGAACGAGACGGTTCGCAGTCGCGATTCCTGTTGCCCGCAGTGCATGGGCAGCCGTATGTTATTTCAGTGGGTTCAGTGTGCCTCTGCCTCGTATCGTCGCTCGCCCTCGCGTTAGATGTTTGACAGCTGTGGGCGCATGACACAGAAAAGACAATTTTAACTGTTATTCATTCCAGCAGTCTTTATTTACTGTGAAACACATCCTTTGATTCGCCGGTGGCCGGTACGAGCTCGTAGAGCTAGCCGCCGCGGCCGGTGCGGCAGTGTGAGTTCGCTACGCCGCCTGCTTGATACCGACGGCTTAGCGCAGCCTTCTTACCACTTAGAAGTTGCAGCCGATGAAATACCGGTGACACTCCGAGAAGCAACCGTCGCCGGCGGTCGGGGCGAGCGCGTCGCCGACGCAGCACACACGCACGCAGCCGCAGTCACGGCTGCGTGCGTGTGTGCCGTGTGCGTGTGTGCCGTGACTGCGGCTGCGTGCGTGTGTGCAGCGCTGTGTGTTGTTTCCTTCTTCCGTCTTTGTCCTTATGCGCTGTTCGTATATTTAATTATGTCCTACCAACTTGCCCAAGTTTCCACGCTTCATAGCTTCTACGAGAAGTACGTAAAGAAGTCCCCTTACGAGGTGAAGGAAATTGCTCTGGCGACAAAACAACAAGCATCTGAGAAAAGGTTGTTCACATCTTAAGAATGTCTGCATTAGCATGTGAGCTCACTGAAACAATTTTTAACGCAGGTGGCATCTGGAACGTCGCCTTTGTGACCAGCTCCCAGGCCCACCGCATCAAAACGAGGATGTGTGATTTTGATGCCCTCGCAGACAAGCTCGCCAAACCACAGCCATTCACATCAGCTGCCACCACATATGGTAAAGAGCTTCGTGCAACTTCCTATGCCAGAATCACGCATCAGTGCCTTTCTTTACAATGAAGAGCAAATACTCTAGATGCTTACGTACCAGCTGCACCCGTATTGCAAGGTATGTTTAGCGATATGAAGACAAGTTTTCCGACTCTCGTCCTCTGGCAATACAAGTGTAACGGTTTAATGTTGCATGTTATCCATGTTTCATTTGTTATTATTGGAGCTGCACTGAAGAAAAGCAGGGTGCGTGTGTGCTTGCAAATTTTCCTCCAAGTAAATCATTTGGCAAAATCAACATCACACTGGTCACTGACATGCCAGTGTAATTCTTTCAGCTCACACTGGGAGCTCATGCAATTTAGAGTGGTTGCATTCCACCGCTGGGAGTTGTGAGCACATACACTTATATGGGGCTTTTTATATGTGCGAGAAACTGAAGTTGCCATAACACTAACACGGGAGTGGCAAAGAGCCTGTACATAGTGTACCACGTTGCTGTAGCCTTCTAAACGCAAGAACTGGAATCAACGACAATAAGTAGCCAAGTCAATGTGGTTATCCCTGGAAATCTTGATTTTCTTGGAATTTTAAAACCCACAAATACATGCACTACAGCGAAGAATTGCTGGAATGTCTTAAATAAGTAAAAAGCCCGAAAAATGGCATAACACAAGGTTGCACATATACCTACTCACTGAAATTTATGCTTAGCAAGTAATTTGTGCTGCCCACTGAAATGTGCAGCATCATTTTTGAAATTGAAATTTCAATATCTGGACTGTGCTACTGCAAATATTCTGCGCTTCAACTGCATTTTCTGCCTTTCATGAGCTATCACACCGTACTCCCCTGACTGAGCAAGACATTTGCAATATTGCGTGAATGTTTCCTGGACATGAGATTTCCTAAGCTGAATTACCGCTAATCCTGCAACCAAAACCTTGCTTTGCTTCAGCCTATATGAGCTTTTGCGACGTACACACTGGACGTCAGCTAACCAAAAAAGGAAATGTACTGTCTTGCCAATGTATTGTAAGCTTTGACCTCCACGTGTGCATAATGCACAGAAGGCGAGATGTGATGCAGCATAAACCTATACGTTTGCCTCGATATGCATGCGACTTTTTTTTTAGGCAAACTCCACGAACCGCAGGCACGGCAACAGCTGTCAGCGCCTTTGCGTCTTCCCATTTCTCAGGTAATCATGCATTGCCTTTTAGTGCAGTTTGGAGCGTTCATTCTCTTTATTCGATGTGCGCACATTACAAAAGATGGAATTGAATGCATGAATTAAGCATCACTTCCAATATGGTTCTGTTTGGCCAGGCATGACCATGTGCCAAGCATTACATATGCTGACCTAAATTTTTTTGATTATTAATCGTCAGGTTGGACTAGTCATCCACTTGGAACAGCCATGGTTGTGCTGTAGCCCAGACGGACTTATCCCTACCGACAATTCATTCGAACTCGTTGAAATTAAGTGCCCATTTTCTTTCAAAAATAACATGCTCATCGACCACGAGAAGCAAGTGAGCTATGTACCATACATTCATTATGTTGATGGCAGGCTGGCGCTCAAGAAGAGTCACCAGTATTACACTCAAGTGATGGTGATGCTGTATGTGTTAGGTCTCACAGAAGCCATTTTTTTTGTCCATTCTGAAAAGCACAACATCAGTGTTCAAGTTGAAAGGGACGATGGCTTCTTGGCAGAAGTCGTACCGAAACTTCAGAAATTTTACTTCGCACATTTGCTGCCTCGACTCGCAAAAAATTCGTAAAATTCATTCTAAGCCCTGGTGCAGCCATTGTTAATTCTATCATTTTTATCCTAATTTATGCCCAACTGTATGTGGAAGGCCTCGTCAAGTGATGTGAAGTGTTTCACGTCTTGTGCAAGCCAGTTTCATTTTGTGTCTCATCTTATTCATTTTGGCTATGTTTCCCACCATTTCGTATCATTACCGCTGCTTTAGCTGACCTTCAGTTATCTGCCCCTTGCATCACGTGACCTGTGCAGGTCCACTTTTTTTTGTGAATGTCAGCTGCAGCATGTGCTATCCCTGCTTCTTCTCTAATCTGCTCATTACCCATATCATTTTTCGGTGCATTGCACATTGCGGCTCGTAACTTGTTCAGTTTCTTTGTTATCCAACATGTTTTTTCCCCATACGTTACCAACGCTTGGATACAATGATTGTACATTTCCTGTGTGATGGCCAGTGATAAGTTGCCTGCCACTTTTTTTTTGGAAAGTCTACCATAAGTGCCCCAGGGCGTTATTCTTTTCATAGCCTTATACGGTAATTGCCTTCAAACTGTGTATTGTTGTGCACACGACTGAGGTTTATTGCAAATCATGCACATTTATTTTCCGCCATCTTTGTATTTCGCATATTAACATTTAGTTTGGTATTTTCTATGTTTATGTCGTACATTTTGTAATTTAATGGGCTCGCTGATACAGCATTGTGTCATCTCCAGATGGTAGGATGTGATGGTATTAATCATTGAAGTGTTTTTCTGTTTTACCCAAGTCTAGTCATTTGTACACTTACAAGCTTACAGTGATTACATTGAGAGACCATAACCTCATTGTGTGATACTGTAACGATGGAATGGGTTTTATTTACAAGGTGAGAGATGTTAGTGCAGCGCAAGGGACAGGATGAACGGTCAGCCCCACGACTGCTCGCTTCGCGCGCGTTCTTCTCCTTCCTCTTCTTCTTGGCTCCAGCGAACTGCAGCTGCGTGACAATTTCCCCGGTTGCAGACGAAGCTCTCCGAGCGAGTTACGTAGGCCGATGGTGGTAATGCTTCAGCCGGGCAACGTGCACTGGTTGGGTTCGACGTGACCGCCGGTTGTCAGAGGTCACTTTAGCGACGATGAACGTGACGTCACTTAATCGTCGCAATATGACGTATGGTCCTGTATACCTGGACAAAAACTTCGTGTATAGTCCTTTTTTCCGCATAGGCGTCCAAAGCAAAACATAGTCTCCAGGGGCAAATGTGGCAGACATGTGTCGAGAGTCATAACGATTTTTGGCACGGTCTTGTGAGGAAATAGTCCTGAGGCGAGCCAATCTACGAGCTTCCTCAGCACGGCATAATGTCCGGGCTATTGCGAAGTCTTCGTGTGTAGACCAGGGAAGTATTGTGTCGATGAAGCTTTGGGGATGGCGAGCGTAGAGCAAGAAAAAAGGCGCATACCCCGTGACTTCGTGCTTCGCCGTATTGTATGCGTACGTAACAAACGGCAAAATAGAGTCCCAATTTTTGTGGTCATAGGACACATACATGGCAAGCATGTTCGTCAAGGTGCGATTCGTGCGCTCAGTGAGGCCGTTTGTTTGAGGGTGGTAAGGTGACGAGTGCCGATAATCAGACCCACAAAGGCGTAATAATTCCTCAACAACATCCGCTGTGAACTGCCGTCCCCGGTCACTAATCACAACACGCGGAGCACCGTGACGAAGAATGACGGAGTGTAGCAGGAAGAATGAGACGTCAGCTGCTGTAACCGAGACGAGTGCTGCCGTCTCAGTATACCGCGTCAGGTAGTCCACGCACACTATAATCCAGCGACACCCAGTAGATGACTTAGGTAAGGGGCCAAGCAAGTCAACGCCGATCTTTTCAAAGGGGAGGGTGGGTGGTTTAACTGGCTGCAAGGCACCCGCCTTAGGCGTTGTTGGTTGTTTGTAACGTTGGCAAATAGCACAGCTGGCGACGTACTGTTTTGTTGTCTTCCAGAGCTTGGGCCAGTAGAAACGCTGACGTACTCGGTGCAGCGTCCGAGCAAAGCCTAGGTGGCCTGATGTGATGTCATCGTGCATGGCGCGAAGGATGTCGGGTCTAAGGTTCTGGGGCACGACGAGGAGGAGTGGAGCACCTTCAGCTGAATAGTTCTTCTTATACAGTAAACCTGCGGACATGGTGAAAGGGGAACTCCGTGGTGTTGACCGAGCGGCATCAAGAAGAGTCCTAATGGAAGGGTCTTGTTCCTGTTCACGCTTGAAGGCCGCGGCATCAGGAAACTCCGTGGATATGGCAAAAAGATATTCGTCCAAGTCATCGTCCCCATCCCGAGTGCTTGCTGACGGAAGTCTAGATAAACAGTCAGCATCGGTGTGACAGCGACCACTTTTGTATGTGACCGAAAAGTCGTATTCTTGCAACCTTAACGACCAGCGAGCTAAGCGGCTGGTGGGGTCGCGCAGTCCAACCAACCAGCAAAGTGAATGGTGGTCGGTGACTATCCTGAAGCGACGGCCGTGCAGGTATGGTCGAAACTTTTGAATGGCGAACACGACCGCGAGGCATTCCATTTCGGTGACAGTATAGTTCCGTTCTGCCTTTGTGAGTGTACGGCTTGCATACGCGATCACTTGTTGGCGTCCACTGTGTATTTGTACAAGTACCGCTCCAATGCCCACACCACTAGCATCGGTGTGAAGCTCAGTTGGCGCCTCAGGATCAAAATGGCGTAAAATCGGAGCAGAGGTAAGTAAAAATTTTAGCTCGCTGAACGCAGATTCACACTCAGTAGTCCATGCAAAAGGTGTGTCCTTGTGAAGCAGCGACGTGAGTGGATGAGCTAGACGTGCAAAGTCCTTGATAAAACGGCGGAAATACGAGCACAGTCCAAGGAAGCTACGAAGGTCTTTCACCGTCTTCGGTTGCTCGAAGTCACGAACTGCAGCAAGCTTCCCAGGGTCGGGACGGACACCTTCCTTGTCGATAAGGAAACCCAGAACAAGCGTTTGACGTTCACCAAAGTGACACTTTTTCGAATTAAGAACCAATCCCGCACGGCGGATGCAGTCGAGAATGACTTCAAGCGGTTGGTTGTGCTCGTGGAATGTCCTGCCGTAAATGACCACGTCGTCGAGGTAGCACATGCATATTTCCCATCGGAGTCCGCGAAGGATCGTGTCCATGAATCGCTCGAAGGTCGCCGGAGCGTTACACAGACCAAAGGGCATTACGTTAAACTCAAAGAGGCCATCCGGTGTAATGAAGGCGGTCTTCTCTTTGTCTTGAGGGTTCATAGGTATTTGCCAGTAGCCTGAGCGCAAGTCGACAGATGAGAAGTACGAGGCGGAGTGTAAGCAGTCGATGGCATCGTCTATTCGTGGTAGTGGATACACGTCCTTTTTTGTTACTGCGTTTAGGCGTCTATAGTCGACGCAGAATCGCCACGAATCATCTTTCTTCTTGACCAGTATAACTGGGGCTGCCCAAGGACTACAGGACTCTTGAATGACACCCTTCTGCAGCATTTCCTTTACTTGATCGTCAATCACTTTCCTTTCGGCGGGAGAGACGCGATAAGGCTTTTGTCTAATGGGGGCTGCTGCCCCAGTATTGATGCAGTGGTGCACGCGGGATTGTGGTGGAGAAGGCAGAGGCTCAGGTTGTGCAAAGTCGAAGACGGTAGCATAGCGCGCAAGAAGCTCTTGGAGCACGCGTTGGTCGGACGAGGGGAGCGATTTGTTAATCATGCTCTTGAACTTTGACGGGTGGTCAGAGAGTGGCGAAGTTTTGTCGGCCGTGACAGCAACTGCACGAATACTCACAGCGGTATCTTCTTCGAAGTAAGCTAGCTTCAACCCAGCAGGTAGAAGAACCGACTCGGAAGACACGTTCACTGTCCACACGTGAGAAGAGCCGTCGACGAGCTTGACAAGTGAACGAGGCACGATAAGCTGCTTCTTCAGTGTGTTAGAATAGTCCGGCTCAATTAATCCACAGGACAAACCCTCACGGGGGGCGAGATGAAGTCACTTTAACAAACTTTGCTGTTTCCGCAGGCAAAAGCACATCATCGGACACGGAAAATACCTCAACTTGATCGGACGGCATATCTTCAAAAGCATGCGGTAATGTATCGGTTCTCATAGAAATTTCCCCAGCTCTGCAGTCTAATGTCGCTCCACAGTCCCGCAAAAAGTCAATGCCAAGAATTACATCATGAGTAGCACGTGCTAATACAGTGAATTCAGTTTGAAACGCCTGTTCGCCCACGGTGACCAAAACTGAACATACTCCAACAGGTCGCAACAGCTCTCCGCCAACACCACGAAACGAGGAATGTCCGTTCCAGGCAAACATAACTTTCTGTCCTAGGCGATTCTTGAACGAAAGGGACATCACAGACACGGAAGCACCAGTATCCACCAAGGCTACAGTACTCACGCCTTCGACACAAACACACACTTTGTTCTTTGACATAATGACAGGCGGAGGAATTTGCGAAGATGACCGTCCTGCGACCTCACCTCCATCGGTCGCACCAGCTAGTTTCCCAGCTGGGGCGGTGTAGGCGGGCGGCGACTTGGTGATGGCGATCGACGGTTCCGGGTTGGCGGCGGAGTCAGGCTGCGGTCAGACACCGGGGACGCGTTCCTGGGCATGTATTCTCGAGGTGGCAGATGAAAAGGGGCAGATGCAGCAGACGGTTGCCAGGGTGTGGTGTCTTGCATGCGAGGCGGGTACGCACGATCTCTTGCAGGGCGTTGCGGACGACGTCTGCAGTACCTCGAGATGTGTCCTGGAATTCCGCAGTTGAAGCAGACAGGTGGGGTGCGAGGGTTTTCGTTGTTGTAGGACACAGGTCTTCTGGGCATTGCGTAATCGAGAGGCATTCGCCGAGGCGGTACGTCCTGTCGGCGTGGAAAACTCGTCACTCGAGGCTGTGTGGCGCCCTCCATAAAGACGTCATCGCAGGCTGGGCGGTTGGTGTATGCAGGTCGCGACCAGGCGACCGGTACTTCCGAATAGCGCTCATCCAATGCACATTGGTGACAGACGCGGTTGACATCGCCGCCTTGAAAGTGAGCCAGTTCATCTCTGACAACACGACGTACCATAGCGGCGAAGTCTTCAGAGGAAGAGGCGTCCAGACTAGCAACGGTCGGGACATTGTCCAGTCGACCGAACTTCGGAAGTATCCGCCGTGTTTTGAGAGCTTCAAACGCGCGACAGTGACGCCTCAAGTCCGACGGGGTCGTAACGTCTTCCTTAGAGATCAGAAAATTATAAACATCCTCAGCAATTCCCTTGAGCAAGTGCCCCACTTTGTCCTCGTCTGACATGTTTGGATTCACTATTCCGCAGAGCTTCAGGATCTCTTCTATGTAGGTCGTACACGTCTCTCCAGGTAACTGTGCTCGCCGGGAAAGTGTCTGTTCAGCCTTTTTCTTTTTGGAAAGCGAATCACCGAAGCACTTCTTTATCTCTTGAACGAAGACCTCCCAAGTTGTTAGTGCACTCTCATGGTTATCGAACCACAGAAGTGCAGTTCCCGCAAGGAAGAGGACAACGTGCGAGAGTTGTGCTGAGGTGTTCCATTCATTAAGACGCCTCACCCTCTGGTAGTGCTTCAACCAGTCATCGACGTCTTCATCTTCTCTTCCTGAGAATGTGCGGGGCTCCCGATAAAGTGTGCAGCCCGCCTGTCTTGGGCGAGCATTCTCTTGCGCGGTTCGTTCCCGACCGTCGTCGCCTGCATCCGTGTCATTCATGGCCACGTCTTGCGGTGGTAGCCCGGCCAACCGTTTACTGCGTCGAGGGGGCGGTAGAGCTCGGTCGTCCAGGGTGATGTACCCCGCACCTCCACCAAAACTGTAACGATGGAATGGGTTTTATTTACAAGCTGATAGATGTTAGTGCAGCGCAAGGGACAGGACGAACGGTCAGCCCCACGACTGCTCGCTTCGCGCGCGTTCTTCTCCTTCCTCTTCTTCTTGGCTCCAGCGAACTGCAGCTGCGTGACAATACGTATCTCTATTGTGATCCTGTTTCTTTTCTTATGACGAAGCAGATTAGCTGTCGAATTTATGTGGTACATTTTGTAATTTAACGGGCTCATTGATACAGCATTGTGTCATCTCCAGATGGTAGGATGTGATGGTATTAATCGTTGAAGTGTTTTTCTGTTTTACCCAAGTCTAGTCATTTGTACACTTACAAGCTTACAGTGAATGACATTGAGAGACCATAACCTCATTGTGTGATACGTATCTCTATTGTGATCCTGTTTCTTTTCTTATGACGAAGCAGTTTAGCTGTCGACTTTATGTGATACATTTTTGTAATTTAACGGGCTCATTGATACAGCATTGTGTCATCTCCTGATGGTAGGATGTGATGGTATTAATCGTTGAAGTGTTTTTCTGTTTTACCCAAGTCTAGTCATTTGTACACTTACAAGCTTACAGTGAATGACATTGAGACCATAACCTCATTGTGTGATACGTATCTCTATTGTGATCCTGTTTCTTTTCTTATGACGAAGCAGTTTAGCTGTCGACTTTATGTGGTACATTTTTGTAATTTAACGGGCTCATTGATACAGCATTGTGTCATCTCCAGATGGTAGGATGTGATGGTATTAATCGTTGAAGTGTTTTTCTGTTTTACCCAAGTCTAGTCATTTGTACACTTACAAGCTTACAGTGAATGACAATGAGAGACCATAACCTCATTGTGTGATACGTATCTCTATTGTGATCCTGTTTCTTTTCTTATGACGAAGCAGATTAGCTGTCGAGTTTTTTTAAGTATTGACTTGGGTATTTATACATATTGCAAGTACTCCTTGGTGATGTTTAGTAAGAAGCGTACAGGTATATGTGCAGTGTCAAAAGCCTTTTTGTTGTCTATGCAAGCTACAGTGGATGTAAAAAACAGCGCAAAATATAGACAAGGACTGACGAAGAGATTAGCTGTCGGTACCTGGGTTCAGCGCTGCCATGTTAAAGTGATTATTAGTTTGTTATGGACTGTTGCGCATGTTTTTGGCAAGTATGAAGATGTGTGTTGTTTTTTTTCGGTTATTATACACGTGTTGCTGTTCACAATGATTAGGCCTTTTTCGTACCCTGTTTGCTCTGCTGCGCAGACGCCTTTGGTGTGTCACGTGACTAGGGCGACTGATTGATATATGTGCGTGTGCCTTCCAATAAAGTTTAGTTGCGAGTTCAGCGCCGTGTCGTCTCTTCGTCAGTCCTTGTCTATATTTTGCGCTGTTTTTTACATCCCAAGCATGAACCACCAACTAGCCCAACTTTCGCTACAGTGGAACCTCGGTGATACGATTGCGGATCGTACAAATTTTTGGGTGATACGAATTTCTCTGTAGTCCCGGCCAAGGCCCATTAGCCTGCAATGTAATGGAGTACGGTTGTTGCGAACCGTTTTTCGCCCCGCGACTTTCGATACGAACGAACGGTACCACGCAGGTTCGAACAGGTACTGCCCGCGCTGCTGCGGATAACACGGCAAATTGTGCACGCGAACTTTGGAGGCCCTAATGTGCCTTCGTGTTAAGATTACCGATGGTGTTGACGACGCTATCTTTTTCTTTTTTTTTTCACCTCATTGCGTGTTCTCGAGGCAGGAATGTTGTACTGTGTTTACACGTGCCTGCCCCGTCAATGCAGGTCGTGTCCTCGCGATCAGACATCCCATGAAAGGTAGACGAGGACCGAAAGAGGAAGGTCATGGCGAAGGAGCTAGGCCTCTCGACGTTAACATGCATGATTGTTGGGGGGACGTGCGCGTTGGCCAAGACTCCAATTTGCGCGGGAGAGACTCCAATGTTGAGCAAACCTGCCACGATAAGAAAATAACAACGAAGGACAGTGGTTCTAAAATTTTCGGCCTTCATCCATAGTGTGCAAAGCGCATCATAGGTCACTTCCGCTGCAGTGCTCAAAACATGCGGAAGAGTGTACTAAGATCAGAAATGGGCTCTTAGCAGTCACGGGTAATGATGCATCTGGTTCCGCGCACGCGCGATATATATGACTACAAGTATGATTGTTGACATCTAGAAATTTTGATGGCAGTCATTGAGTTATTTATGATGTTGCTTCGGCATTCAGAAACAGTAAATGAAAACGTACGCCAGCTTTCATTTGTCGCACACTGATTTATCACGTTTTCTGGCGATACGAATTTTAGATGACACGAATGTTTCATTACCCCGCGAGATTCGTATCACTGAGGTTTCACTGTCTATACAGGTTTCGCTTGTAGGCAGCACATTTATCACATCACTTGGTTGATTACATGATAGCGATACATTGTATATCATGCATTCCTGAAGCCAGCTAGCAGGATAAGTAATGAATTGAGACTAAGCAATATTAACTGCTCAGACTTCGTCATCGCACCAGAAATAATTGCTAGAGTTACAATTTATGCGTCAATCCCAGCGACTGTGACTGGGCGTGGTACTAATTTTTATTATTGTCACCATACTTCGAGTCGTTTTAAGTATGGTCATGGAAGAGGTGAGATGAGTAAGTGAACAGCCCCCCCCCCCCCCCACAAGACAAAATCGTGCCGACACGGATGGTCACAGCAGTCCTGAATTGGAAGTGGTCATGCTGTACTTATTAACAAGTTTAACCAGGAAACCTTTGCATTTAGTCATTTAAATGGAAACGTATCATTTGCAACCATGCATAGCTAATTTTGGCTATTTTTACTGTGCTAGGCTCAAGTCGGCTACGTTTTGGGTATTCTCCAAATTCTGTGCCTATCTTTTGACTTTTCGACCTGGTAACGCTGCTCTACCTTTTTCCATGGGGCATGTTATGCATGGGCCTTCTCGACTCATTTTGTGGTTACATATGGAACATCAGTGTTTCATTTCAGAATGTAATCGTAACATGGATTACTTATGTGTGTTCTGCACAATTCAGAACAGAACTGTTCTGTCACCTTCACTTTGTTGTTGAAATGGTGCTTATATTGCCCTACTTATTTTTATTGTGTGGAAATGGTTTTGGAAAAATTGAGATGTAAAAATTCAAGTATATTTATTAATAAATGTTTAGTGAAACTTCACAGCATGATTGACTATAATGATTCAATACAACACAGTATACCAGACAGTGACACTTGTAGGACACACAGTATGTTAAACGCAAAAACACAACAAACTAGTTTGAACAGAAATTACTGCAGCATGATTGACTATAATGATTCAATACAACACAGTATACCAGACAGTGACACTTGTAGGACACACAGTATGTTAAACGCAAAAACACAACAAACTAGTTTGAACAGAAATTACTGCAGCATGATTGACTATAATGATTCAATACAACACAGTATACCAGACAGTGACACTTGTAGGACACACAGTATGTTAAACGCAAAAACACAACAAACTAGTTTGAGCAGAAATTACTGCAGCATGATTGACTATAATGATTCAATACAACACAGTATACCAGACAGTGACACTTGTAGGACACACAGTATGTTAAACGCAAAAACACAACAAACTAGTTTGAACAGAAATTACTGCAGCATGATTGACTATAATGATTCAATACAACACAGTATACCAGACAGTGACACTTGTAGGACACACAGTATGTTAGACGCAAAGACACAACAAACTGGTTTGAACAGAAATTACTAATCTCCAGTGCATTACTTGCAGAAAATGCAATGCAGCTCAACATTCAATATAAACAGCTGACAGCTGCAATAACGCTAGTCAAATGAAATACAGAAGAGGCTGCAGAACACAAGGGCAATAAGGGGAGCACTTTCACATGAAAATACATCATGCAATACGTATTAGCGTGTGATGCAATGTGGCAAACATTTTGTTCCCATTTCTCAGTATGAATACATGAATGTTTCCGTATCCACACAAGGTACTCAAAGTTGTGTTTGTATGGTGGGTGTGTTTCAAAATACTGTAATAAAATTCAAGCAGCACAAAAAAGTAAACGCACCGGGAAACCACCTGCAGCATATCATGTATCAATCATACAAGTGCAACATTTATGTACACAATGCTCATGTACATACGAAACCATCAGAAATAACTCATGACCCACATATTTCAGTTCTGTACAAAGGGAGGTCCCAAACTCAAATACGAGACAAGCCATATTGCACTTACAATGACCTGTAATACCAAAACCCACCAGCGCTCCTGGTGTTCAACACAGTCATACATGA
This sequence comes from Rhipicephalus appendiculatus, assembly GCA_030522465.1. Classification (NCBI taxonomy): domain Eukaryota; kingdom Metazoa; phylum Arthropoda; class Arachnida; order Ixodida; family Ixodidae; genus Rhipicephalus; species Rhipicephalus appendiculatus. The sequence goes on from JALIZH010020217.1 coordinate 495,183, forward strand.
GCACCACAGTTTTGCCCACACATCATTTTGTATTCGTAATATAAATTACAATAAACTAGCAATGTACATTTCAAATTAACTTCCTGGGTTTACAATAAATATGTAAAGGTAAAGTTCTTTGTCTGCACGAGTCAATTCAGCAGTAGTGAATAGCTATGTCACATTTCCGAATACATCTCGGGACAGGTGAGAAGGTGATCCAGCAATAAGCACTTCATGCAGTGTGAACTGCACATAATAATGCCTTGTGGTACCATAAACTCAAACACTCAACAAATATTACACAGACGCATTCATGCATTTCAATGCACCATTGTTCACCAAACCTGCCACAATCCTTTTAATTGCAGTGCTTTTTTTGACAACGCATTGCAGTTTAAATAACATTGACTTGCAGCAAGCCTTCGGACGTTTAGGCAGTTTAGGTGAACAAAAAACCATACAGGAACCAGCACATGTTCAGGACTTTGCTCAAATGACATGTGCCAACTAAAACCAAACATAGCGAGCGGTACATCCACGGGAACTACTTTTCCTGTTATGCATGATCGTTAGAAACACTCGCACAAACAGCAAAATTTGCAACAATCAGTAGCTGATGGTCTCGGTCTTAGCCAAAACATAACTATGCCTCATTAAAGGTGCAGTGTATGAAATGACACCATCGAAACCTGTGCGAAACAGTATCTCGTACAAGCAGCAGAACTAGTAACAAGCATACAATAGCCTTTTCATACTCTCAGGAAACATATAACTCTGCTTATTAAAACGTGTAGTGTGCAAACTACCACAGTCAAGGACTCTGCTAAATAGCATCTCTTGTAGACACAGCCAACAGGTACATGCTAAAAAATGTTCAACCAAGCGCCGTACAAATGTGTTCCTTGTTTTGACATCCCTTTTTTTTAATGAGCAGGCTCCTACGCACAGCTACGCAGTGGTTATGGTGCTCAGCTGCTGACCCAAAGGATGCAGGTTCAAACTTGGCCATAGTAGTTGCATTTTAATGGAGGCGAAATGTGAGATGGCCCAAGTACTTAGGTGTACGTTAAAGAAACCCAGGTTGCCGAATGTCTAGAGCCCTACTGTACAGCATAACTCGTAAGCATATGGTTATGACATGTGAAATCTCAGTTGAAACCCTGGCAGACCCAGCAAAAAAAAAAGCAACCAATGAAAGACAACAGGTACCACTGCTCACATCTTTTGCAATGACTGCTAAATGCATCTGTATCGGAATACTTTCACTTTTGATTTGTTTTACTACTACAGCACCTCTAATGCTTCTTTGACCCACAACAGGAGAGTTCTCCGGACAACTCTATGTAGGCGTTTCACAACTGCATTCATTTCACTCACACTTGCGCATTTTTTTGACAGTGCAGAGAACTTAAATAGCACCCTAACCAGACTGAGAGACATTAATAATTGGGGGGCTGTAGGTTAACAAGAATGCAGCACATCCTCACAATGTCGCTCATATGGGGTATAAGTTCAACCGGTACTTTAGAATTTGCAATGTTGAACATCTTAATTCTCTGTATGGCCCTTTCAACATGCACCCGCACTTGGGCAATGTGATAGGTATTCTGAAGTTCTTCAAGGGTGAGCTGTGCACTACGTTTTGAAAAAGGAGGCAGGACAACAATACCCCTCTGACTTTCAGCAGGTGCTCTTATGCCGGGAAGCCTTTGTCAGCCAAAACTACGTCGCCTGTTCTATACAGTCTAGAAATCCAGACTCTATTGCCACGCGCTATTCTTATTTTCACTTTTGTTGTATTCGGTTTTCGCCCACAAAGACCGTCAGCAAAGCTCAGCTCAAACCGCGCCTTATTGTTCTAGAACCTTCGCGATTATTGTAGATCGTTTTGTTAAGATTGCGCGCAAGACGCGACCACTCGAGATTATTCCTGAGCTTGCGCGATGACCAGTGATAAGGCTAGAATGTTCGACGCGTGATGCATAAAAGCCGGCGCGCTCCAACGGTGTTCAGTTGATCACCAGCCGACGCTCTGTTCGCCGCTATCAGTGCCAGCGTGTATTGCTGTAATTCTACTTTCTGTTTACCGGCCACAAGTTCGGCCTAATAAACATTTTCATTTTGGACACGTCGCCTGCTGCCTTCGTCGACGTCACGACCACGTGACATCTGGTGGAGGTGCTGCTTCGTTCATGTACCGGACGCCCCCGTCAAGTCGTGAACCCTGCCCCAGTCGTGAAGGAGACGTCGACGCCAGCCTCGATCAGCGAGCTAGCCGCAGGCAACGAGGGCTACATCCAGAGTTCGGGCCCCTTCCGGATAAGACTCGAAACACCAAGGCCACGACTACTACTGCGGCAACTATGACAGCCACGGTACCAACACCCACCACGGTCGTGATGCAGCAGCCAAGGGAGCCACCGACATTCCATGGAGCATCGTTTGAAGACCCGGAGACCTGGCTGGAGACGTACGAACGAGTGGCCACCTTCAACCACTGGGATTCGGAAGAGAAGCTGCGTCGCGTCTACTTCTACCTGGAAGACGCGGCAAGGACCTGGTTCGAGAACCGGGAGTCTGGACTTCAAACCTGGGATCTCTTCCGTGGCGCATTCCTTGAAACATTCATGAGCGTGGCCCGCAAAGAAAGGGCCGCTTCTTTGCTGGAGACACGGGTACAGCTACCCAACGAAAACGTCACCATCTTCACGGAAGAGATGACCCGACTGTTTCGCCAGGCCGACGCTGCCATGACCGAAGACAAGAAAGTTCGCTTTCTTATGCAAGGAGTCAAGCAGGAGCTCTTCGCCGGGCTGATGCGGGATCCACCTAAGACCGTCCAGGAATTCCTGTCGGAGGCGACGACGATCGAGAAGACACTGGAAATGCGCACCGGACAGTACAACCGCCGCTGTATTCAAGACAGCGCGGCTGTTCATGCCCTCGACTCCAACGAGTTGCGCGAAATGATTCGAGCCATTGTGCGAGAAGAGCTGCGAAAACTCGAACCTTCTCCGCAACCTGCAGTGACGTCGATTGCAGACGTTGTACGAGAAGAAATTCATCATTCACTGAATGTTCCTCAGCCAGCCCCACCGCAGCCACAAGCCATGACCTACGCTGCTGCTGCCCGCCGTCACGTACCCCCCTCCGCGCCCACACCACGATGCCGCCCCGCAGCACTTCCGTCGCCAGACGCCGCCGCCAACGCCACCGACGCCCTACCGTCCTCCCGGCGGCCAGCGCTACACACCTAGGAAAACCGACGTTTGGCGCGCCCCAGACCCCCGCCGGCTATGCTACCACTGCGGTGAAGCCGGGCACACGTACCGCCGCTGCCAGTACCCACAGATGGGCCTACGCGGTTTCGCCGTCAACGCGCCTCGTCCCCAGCGGGGTGAACGACCGCAAGACATCGCCGACTACCTCGCAGCAGCTCAGTGGACGCCCCGACGACCTTCCCGCTCACCGTCGCCCGGCCGCTACATGTCACCGCACCGCCGGCAGTGCACTGGCCCAAACCGGGGCCGGTCACCTAGCCCGTACCCGGGAAACTAAGGGCAGCAACCGATGGAGGTGCGGTTGCTGTTCGACGAAATGCCGAAGATCCTCCGCGTCCGCCGACGACGACAACGAGACGAGACCTGCGCAACACGAAGCGAAGCATACGAAGCCCTGCCGAGGAAACCTCGCGGACGGAAGAAAACCTGACGACGCAGCATGGAAGCACCACAACATTTCGACGCAGCCGTGATCCGACGCCGCGACCCAACCGCAACGCACGACGACGAACCAGCGACATCGACGTAATATTCGACGGCCACAACGTCACCGCTCTCGTCGACACTGGAGCCGACTATTCCGTCGTCAGTGGGTCTTTCGCGACGAAGTTGAAGAAAGTAAAAACTGCTTGGCAAGGCCCTGAAATCAGGACCGCTGGGGGGTCATCTGATAACACCGGCCGGTGTCTGCACCGCAAGAGTCACCATCAATAACCGGACTTCTCCCGCCAGCTTTCTAATTCTGCAGCACTGCTCCAGGGATGTGATACTGGGGATGGACTTCCTAAGTCAACACGGCGCCGTCATCGACCTGAGGTCTGAGTCGATAACACTGACTTCGGAAAAAGCGTTGCCGCCCCACACGTCGCCGGAGACTCATGCCTTGAATGTAATAGAAGAGCAGGTCACCGTTCCGCCTCTTTCCAGCGTCGTCATTTCCGTCGGCACCGAAATACCCGCTAAACTTGAAGGCGTCGTCGAGGGCGATCAGCACCTGCTTGTGAACCGTCAGATTTGCGTCGCAGAGGCATCGCCGAGTTGCGCGACGGCAAAGCAAAGGTACTACTGACAAACTTCAGCCACGAATATAGGCACCTCAACATTGGTACGACGGTTGCCAACATCGAGAAATTCGTGGACACCAGCAATGCTTTCGCCCTCTCCGATACAGCCGAACATTCTTCCACGAATCGAGGTCCCGAAACAGATTTCGACGTCAACCCCAGCCTCCCAAAGCAGAAGCAAGACAAGCTCAAAAATCTGCTCCTGCAATTCAAGGACTGCTTCTCATCGTCGTCAAGGATTCGACAGACCCCAGTCGCCAAACATCGTATCATAACTGAAGAAAGTGCCCGACCAGTCCGTCAGAGCCCGTATCGAATTTCGACGCGAGAACGTGAAGCCGTAAAGAAGCAAGTCGACGAAATGCTACGCGACGACATAATCCAGCCGTCAAATAGTCCCTGGGCGTCTCCCGTGGTGTTGGTGAAGAAGAAGGACGGGACGCTACGTTTCTGCGTCGACTATCGTCGCCTGAACAAGATCACGAAGAAGGACGTGTACCCCCCTCCCACGGATAGACGACGCCCTGGATCGAATCCACAACGCGAAGTACTTTTCGTCGATGGACCTGAAGACGGGCTACTGGCAAATCGAAGTCGACGAGAGAGACCGAGAAAAGACTGCCTTTATAACACCAGACGGCCTGTTCGAGTTTAAGGTCATGCCTTTTGGCCTTTGCTCGGCCCCCGCGACCTTCCAACGCGTTATGGATACTGTACTGGCTGGCTTGAAGTGGCAGACTTGCCTTGTGTACTTGGACGACGTCGTTTTGTTTTCCTCGAACTCCGATGAACACCTGCGGCGCCTTGAAGCTGTACTTCAGGCAATCAAGACGTCCGGACTCACTCTCAAGCCAGAGGAGTGCCGCTTCGCGTACGAAGAACTTTTGTTCTTGGGCCACGTGATAAGCAAATCCGGAGTACGCCCCGACCCGCAAAAGACAACCGCCATCGCTGCTTTCCCGCCACCCACCGACAAGAAGGCCGTGCGTCGATTTCTCGGCTTGTGTGCCTATTACAGGCGGTTCGTTAAAAACTTCGCCCGCATCGCCGAGCCTCTCACTAACCTCACCAGGACCGACGTCGAGTTCAAGTGGGAAACGCCGCAGGAGGAAGCATTTCAAGAACTAAAACGACGCCTGCAAACGCCTCCGTTACTTGCGCATTTCGACGAACACGCCGAAACAGAAGTGCACACCGACGCGAGCAGCGTAGGACTCGGCGCCGTCCTTGTGCAGAGGACGGACGGACTGGAAAGGGTTATCAGTTATGCTAGCCGGTCGCTATCAAAGGCAGAGGCCAACTACTCCACAACAGAAAAGGAGTGCCTTGCCATCATCTGGGCTACATCAAAGTTTCGCCCCTACCTTTACGGCAGGCCCTTCAAAGTTGTGAGCGACCACCACGCCTTGTGTTGGCTAGCTAGCTTGAAGGACCCTTCTGGTCGCCTCGCACGGTGGAGCCTGAGACTTCAAGAATTCGACATTACCGTCGTTTACAAGTCCAGAAGAAAACACTCTGACGCCGACTGCCTGTCTCGTGCCCCCGTCGACCCACCGCCGCTGGACGACCAGAATGATGACGGCTTCCTGGGAACCATAAGTGCCGACGACTTCGCCGAGCGACAGCGCGCCGATACGGAACTTAAGGGCCTTATGGAATACCTCGAGGGCAAAGCCACCGTGGCTCCAAAGGTATTCAGACGAGGACTGGAGTCGTTTTTCATGCGCAACGGCGTTCTCCTAAAGAAAAACTTCTCACCATTTCGGGCCGACTCCCTCCTCGTAGTACCTTCGGCATTACGACCAGAAGTTCTGCATGCTTTGCATGACGACCCGACGGCTGGACACCTTGGGTTTTCTCGTACGCTGTCAAGGATACAAGAAAAGTACTACTGGCCTCGCCTCACTGCGGACGTCACCCACTACGTGAGGACTTGCCGAGATTTTCAGCGACGGGAGACACCACCGACTAGGCCGGCCGGACTTCTGCAACCCATCGAGCCACCTCGCCGGCCGTTCCAGCAAATCGGCATGGACTTACTGGGGCCGTTCCCGACGTCGAGTTCCGGAAACAAGTGGATCGTCGTAGCTACTGAGTACCTCACCCGCTACGCCGAGACAAGGGCCCCTGCCCAAGGGCAGTGCCGCCGAGGTAGCAAAGTTCTTCGTCGAAAACATCGTACTGCGTCATGGCGCCCCAGAGGTCCTCATTACCGACAGAGGTACGGCTTTTACCGCGGACCTAACTCAGGCGATCCTAAGGTACAGCCAAACAAGTCACCGCCGGACCACCGCCTACCACCCACAGACCAACGGCCTGACCGAGCGTCTAAATAAGACCATCGCCGACATGCTGGCCATGTACGTCGACGTCGAACACAAGACGTGGGACGCCATCCTTCCGTACGTGACCTTCGCATACAACACGGCCGTGCAAGAAACGACGCAGATGACGCCATACAAGTTGGTCTACGGACGGAGCCCGGCAACGACGTTCGACGCCATGTTACCGAACGTCACCGACGAGGAAAACATCGACGTGACCGCCTACCTACAGCGCGCCGAAGAAGCACGACAGCTCGCCCGCCTGCGGATCAAGAATCAGCAGACGACCGACAGCCGCCGTTACAATCTTCGACGACGTTTCGTGGAATACCAGGCCGGCGACCGCGTTTGGGTGTGGACACCGATACGCCGACGTGGACTTAGTGAAAAACTCCTTCGGCGATACTTCGGGCCGTACAAGGTGCTTCGACGTCTCGGTGCTCTGGACTACGAGGTCGTCCCGGACGGCATAACGAACTCTCAACGGCGCCGTGCGCGACCTGAAGTCGTCCATGTCGTGCGCCTCAAGCCGTATTACGCGCGTTAGCAAACCAGAGGACTGCACTTATTGCTTAATTATTGTACTTTCTTTCTTTATTGTTGTGATTTATTGTTGCATCGTGTTCTGTTTTAAGCATCGGGACGATGCCTTTTCAGAGGGGGGCATTGCCACGCGCTATTCTTATTTTCACTTTTGTTGTATTCGGTTTTCGCCCACAAAGACCGTCAGCAAAGCTCAGCTCAAACCGCGCCTTATTGTTCTAGAACCTTCGCGATTATTGTAGATCGTTTTGTTAAGATTGCGCGCAAGACGCGACCACTCGAGATTATTCCTGAGCTTGCGCGATGACCAGTGATAAGGCTAGAATGTTCGACGCGTGATGCATAAAAGCCGGCGCGCTCCAACGATGTTCAGTTGATCACCGGCCGACGCTCTGTTCGCCGCTATCAGTGCCAGCGTGTATTGCTGTAATTCTACTTTCTGTTTACCGGCCACAAGTTCGGCCTAATAAACAGTTTCATTTTGGACACGTCGCCTGCTGCCTTCGTCGACGTCACGACCACGTCACACTATGGTGATGTGGGTGTCTGATGTCCGCCCCCCATAAGCTTCCGAAACAAAGGTTACAGTTCCATTGGGAACTATGCCAATTAAAAACTTCAGTGTGTAGCAGCCTTTGTAGTGGGAAAACAGTGCACGCCTTTGTTCTATGGTGGGTGGCTCCTCTGTTCTAATCTCTGTGCAGTCAATTATGTACCTGCACTGTGGATAGTGGCGCATGAAACACTCTGGCATGGTTGACTGCAGTTGTGCGTGATGGACACTGTATCCACCTCGCCATTGCGCTAAGCAAGTTGCTTAAAACCAACAAAAAAATCCTGCTGACTGTGGTGCGGTGAAGCCCAAAAAGCACTGCGATGCTTGCATACGAAACACCGAGTTTCATTTTCATTAAAAAAAGGTCAATTTTTGTGACATTGGGACATCAATCGATCTCACTACAAGAGGTGACAGCACATGCATCAGAAGGGAAAAAACTGTGGTGTCAACTCCGCACAGTTCCCTGAACGCATCCTTTCTTTCTACGAGCGAGTTGTAGCCTAGAAAGCTACAGGAGCGCTCATCTTGTCCAGCAGCTGTCGATCTCGTCGACATCTGCGTCTGCACACCGCTGTCGACAGCGTTACTGTGGCACACCTGCAGTGGTGTTCCAGCAAATTCAGGACTTGGAGCAACTTTCATGGCAAGAAAATGCCACGTAGGAGCACATTAGGAGGAAAAATGAGAGCACTTAGGCGCACTTTTGGAGCAGCAATAATAAAGCGGTGGAACAAAAAAAAGAACTGTATGGAATCACATAGAGCAGTGTCACAGCAAGTGTGCAACTATTTCATGCAGATTATCATCACTGCGAGAACAGTTAATGCTCTAATGTACACAATGAGAGATCGCCAACCGTAAGAGAAATAATTTCACATGAAGTAATGCTAAGTGTTAATTTAACCATGACAGACAAGAAGTCTCTTACTGAGACATTATTGACAAAGGCAAACAGAGCACGTACAGTTCTGCATGTAACGGGCGTCAAAATGTCACTCCAAAGAAAACATAGCCAGAATGGGTGCTGCCCACAGCACCATAAACATTTCAAAATTCCTGAACATAATTCTTACATACACATTACGCTGTTGACTACCCAACCCTTTATGCCTTATGTACGTCATAACTACTATTACGTGGAGAAATATTCGTTCACATTGTACACATATGTGTTAGCCAGCATGTTCAATGATATAAGGCACGCCATAGATCGCAACATTGCAGACCATATCCGGAGAAAACACATCATCTGTATTCCTGTCAAGCATACCAGAGGTAGGTACCGTATTTACTTGCATAAACCTCGCACTTTTTTTTTCGCGGAAAACCGATGGGGGGTTGGGGGGATGCGAGAATTACGCGGGGAAAAATTTCCGCGAAAACGTACAGAGCGCTAAGAAAAAAAAAAGAAAAAACGAAGCGGCTGCAACTTGGGGTTCTCACGCCAGCAACTAACTAAAAGCTTTGAGAAGTACTAAACAAGACTTCTCTTAAGAATAAAGCCACAGGTTCAACACAAAGCAAGATTTATTTGCAGACTTTAAGGGCACTAGCAAATGGTGTCTCAAGGGTCTCCGCGCGGAGCCCCTTGACGTAATCAAGAAGTGCCGCCTTAACCTGCGGATATTTCCCACTCTTAGGCCCACGGAAGGCCTGACGTGTCTTGTTGGTGGCTTTCAGCTGCTCATGCTGCCATCGCCAGTAGCGGACACAAAACTCGTCCACTCCAAACTGCCTGCTAGCGGCCGTTGCCGTTTTTTAGTGCATGACCAATCACTTTCAACTTGAAAGCTTCCGTATCCACCCATAGCGTAACCACAGAACGGACGCAAGAATGTACGCTACACGGACTAGCACTAACACGCCGCAATGCGCCTCCATGCGTACTTGTGGCTTGGATTGAATTAGGTCTTCGTGCGTTGATAGTATGCATGATACTTAAGAGATGGCGCTAGGCTGTCTTGCGCTATGATGATCAGTGGTTGGAATTAGCAGACGACATTACTGCTGCAATTTTTTGGGGGTGCGATAATTACTCGCCGAAAAAAAAATCGTATTTTTGCTGGGCAATGCGGGGGGGTGTGAGAATTATGCGAGTGCGAGGATTACGCAAGTAAATACGGTAGTTTCACAAAGGACATTTTCAACCAGCTGCGTATGCTTGGGACGTCTGCATGGTCATGTGAGTTGAGTCTGCACTCGTCTCTTTCCATTCTTTTGCGTTCCACCTGTAGCGCAGTTTGCTAGAATATGAACCCATACCAAATGGCCCAGCTTTCAAAGCTTGTTACATAACCCAAAGCATTTACCGACATTACATTACGCAACGTTGTGACTTAGACATGCATTTCAGATTGCATGGATTCCATTGCATGCTACTTCAGCACTACGGTAGTTGGCGAGCAGTGGGAGATGAGGCACTGACGATCAAGACTCATCCTAGCAGTTTTTTTTTCCGGAGAATGTGGCCTCGCTGAGCACTATTAAGTAAGAATGGTACATAGGCACTTATTGCGAGGTGCTGCAAACTGTGAGCCAGTTGACCGTTGCGAAATGATCGTGACACCGGCAGTTTAAATCACTTTTACATTGGCATGTGAGTAACTGACGAGTTTGTGCAGCCTGCGGTAGTTGCATAGCTCATACTCTATGCACACTAGTTTGCAGCAATACAAAACCGGTGTCATAATCAAAAGGCATAATGTGCGCATTCACGCACGTGAGTGGCACCACATTGTGCCATCTGCAGCAAACACTAGCACTTAGGCATTGGAGTAAGAATGGTAAATGCAGCAGCGTTTCACAACACAATTTACATGCAATGTTCACATGTTCACATGAATACCGAGTGATACTCGTGTTTCTCTTCCAAGCATATCTGGTCAAACAGTTCCGCCTTTTTAAATGTTCATAAAAATAGAAATGCATGGTTCAGAACCAATTGTTAAAAATTGTTACACAAATGTCATATCGTAGCATTACTTCAATTAGGTGCCTATTTAGTGTCAGGATAATTAATGAAAATCGATACATTTCACTGAAACATTGTCTGCAGCCGGGATCATTTCAGTACCTGGTGGAGCAGATCTCATTCACGAGCTTCTTTCAACGTGAGATACACTTAGGCAAACTAATACAAAACTGCTGGTTTTGGTTCAAGTTACGAGTTAAACTTCTGGATGCCTCATCAATCGAGAAAAGTGACATCCATGTCAACATGACCAATTCAAAAAGTCATGCGATCAGACATTCTGGCTGCATAATGTCACAGATCAACAATATGCACATTATTTAGACATCACATAAAATGGCATGCCATGGTGGCGTTACCCCATGAAACCACCGAATATTGAAAAGTGTGCTAATGGCGGAACAAGTGCAACAACAAGCTTTCGAGGGGGTGGGGGGCACGGATCAATACGTTGGCACTGAAGAAAAAGATCACAGGTTTTCCAACACAGTCAGTGCAATTACAACTCTCAGACCCCCCCCCCCCCCCGCCCAGTCTTGCACTAGGGTCACGTTATATTTTTTTGTGGCTGAGAACCTGTCACAGACCCAAAAATGATTTCTGTGAAGACTGTTAACAACGCGCAGTGCATTGGCGGAAAGAAGTACAGGCTACCTGATCTGCCGCAATTAAAAAAAAGCCCACAAGGCTTTTCGGGCAAACAACTCCGTTCCAGTGTGAATGAACAGAAATAACTTTGGTTCAGTTAGCGCAACCTTTACTGCGCTTGGCGCTGGGAGACACAGATAAACAAGAGTGTACAAAATGGCGCAAATGGCACACCTGCACCAACACTGCACCTGTGTCGATGCCAACCCATCAGATGTCACTGACAAAAACAGTGTGCAGGTCCCTCCCTGCGCTGCGTCGTCAGTCTGAGTCATCTGGAAAGACAGCCGCAGAAAGTATGCTTTTAATGACATGTGACTCTCCTCCGATAACTTAGATACAACCCGCAACTGATTCACTAGGCATCGTTAAGCAGCAGAAATCTCCACTGAACATACATAAGGGTTTAGTAATACCGGAACTGTTACACACACTTAATTTTAATAGCAAATACAATTACTGTCACTGCAACATCTTTTTTTAAAAGATTAAACGTCCCTTTACAGCACCACAATATTCGCCAATTCCAATGCAGCTATGCATTGATGTTACTGCAACAATTGCCTGACACTGAAAAAATAAAAAAAACTGACCACAGATGCAAAGCGCTGCGACTGGGCCTCTTCTGCTGGAGTGTCACTCAGGCAGTCCACGCCCGAGGCTTGTGCCGTCGCCACATCTGCCAAAACTGGAGCATCACTCGGCCAGTCCACACCCGTTGCCACACCTGCCGAGGCTCGGCGCTGAGCTCTGCAATACATTTTCACATCATCAGCACCAATACACTTGCAGTTCTAGCGGGAAAATATACACAACAGACGGCACACAATCAACTTACTCGAGGATCAAAGCCTCCTTTTATAAGAGGGAGGGCACAGTCACAGAGCGGTGATTATATATATATATATTTCTAAATATATACCCAGACAGATCAACATACATACAAACACTACAGATTAAGTGTTATTCTGCGTGAAAGTCAGTTTTGTAGCAACTCTCACAGGCCACAGAGGTTGTTCGAGACAATCTCAATGTAGCGACGGCATCTCTACAATTGAACAAATGCTTATAAATGTTACAAAAATGAATACACCACTCCAAGTGTATTCAGGGCATTTATTTAATGTGTTTATGGCAGCACTGCCAAGGGAACGCAGTCAAAGCTTAAAATCCACATGGAAGCCATGACGTGATGCGGGCGCTGAATGTGGCCAGTGAACACAAGCTACAGTCACCAAATATGTTACCTACACCGATAGTCTATTTATGCGCCAAGCACGTGCATTAGAATCCAAGCAGCCATGTCCAACTCACATCACTCGCCTAGTCTCTGCTGCCTCGTTCACCTCGAGGCGCTTTTGTTTACTTGCGATTATGCACATTATCTCGCAAACAATGCCCGTTACATCTCCATGTTGATCCAATCAACACTCAGAGTAGTGGCATTTTCGAAACTATCTTTCAAAAAAAACTTGCCCTGTGAAGGGTTCAAGAGCTCGAAGCAAATAATTATACCTGCAACGCAGAACATCTACTCACTGCATTGAGAACGTCAGTCGCGAAAATACCATATTTTATATTCATGCCTACTTACATAGAAAAGCTAGCAAATTGCATGCGTCATTGGTATTATGAACAGCTAGACGAACGACAACCGATTGGTAACGTAAGGAGGAACCACGAAGTAACGGACACGTAGCTTCCCGCTCAGGTGCCTGGGATGGAGGAAATGCGTGCAGCCGTACGACGAATACCCGTTTACCTTCACCCATAGGTCGGCACTTTAAGGGAATACTCACTCAAACTCACTCACCACAATTTTTTCAGCCATCCCACTCACTCACGTTCATACCCACGCCTACTCACCCTCATGAGTGCTCACTAACGTTCACACTCACGTCAACTCACACTCATGAGTACTCACTCACATTCAGACTCACGACTACTCACACCCTTAGGCACTCACTCACGTTCATACTCACGCCTACTCACACTTGTAGGCACTCACTCACGTTCACACTCACGTCCACTCACACTCATGAGTACTCACTCACATTCACACGCACGACTACTCACACTCTTAGGCGCTCACTCACGTTCATACTCACACCTACTCACACTCGTAGGCACTCACTCACGTTCACACTCACGTCCACTCACACTGATGAGTACTCACTCACGTTCATACTCACGCCTACTCACACTTGTAGGGCACTCACTCACGTTCGCACTCACGTCCACTCACTCATGAGTACTCACTCACATTCACACGCACGACTACTCACTCTTAGGCGCTCACTCACGTTCATACTCACACCTACTCACACTCATAGGCACTCACTCACGTTCACACTCACGTCCACTCACACTCATAGGCACTCACTCACGTTCACACTCACGACTACTCACACTCGCAAGCACTCACTCACGTTCATACTCACGCCTACTCACACTCACAGGCACTCAGTCAGTTCATACTCACGCCTACTCAACACATAAGCACTCACTCACGTTCATACTCACGCCTATTCACACTCATGAGCACTCACTCACGTTCATACTCACGCCTACTCACTCTCATGAGTACTCACTCACGTTCACACACACTACCCACACTCGTAGGCACTCATTCACGTTCACACTCACGTCCAGTCACACTCATGAGTACTCACTCACGTTCACACTCACGACTACTCACACTCTAGGCACTCACTCACATTCATACTCACGCCTACTCACAGACATAAGCACTCAAGTTCATACTCACTTATACTCACTAGTAGCCACTTATGTTAATACTCACGCCTACTCACACTCATAGGCACTCACTCTCATACTCACACCTACTCACACTTACAGGCACTCACTTTCGTACTCACCCCTCACACTCAAAAACACTCACGTTCATACTCACGCCTGCTCACAGTCATAGGCTCTCACTCACGTTCATACTCACGTGTGCTGACACTCATAGGCACTCACGCTCGTACTCACGCCGACTCACACTCATAGGCACTCACTCAGGTTCATACTCACGCCTACTCATACTCATAGTACTCACTCACGTTCGTACTTACGTGTACGCACACACGTAGGCACTCACTCACGTTCAAGCGCGTCGTCCTGTCTCCTTCGTGCTTGCGTGAGGTGTTCTTTTCGCGCTTTTTTTCAAACATGACTCACGTTCACACTCATGTGCGCTCGAACTCGTACGCGCTCACTGACGTTCATACTCACTCCAAAGCCATTGGTATTCACTCATGATCGTTCTCACCATAAGCGTGCGCAGGGTTCCCCTTCAGGGGGGGTGGAAGGTTCGTCGCAGCGCCCCCTCTCCCTATCATGTCAATGCATGAGGCTGACTTTGCGCCCCCCCCCTCCGACCGCCTCCCTATTATGTCAATGTATAGGGCTGGCTTTGCGCCCTCCCTCTCGCCCCCCTCTGCCCCCCCCCCTCCCTCGTGCGCACGCCTATGGCTCCCACACCTACTCACACTCCACTCATAGGCACTCACTCGCGTTCATACTCACGCCTACTCACACTCATAAGCACTCACGTTCGTACTCACGTGTACTCACACTCGTAGGCACTCACTCACGTTCACGTTCAAGCGCTACCACTTCACATAATGATCATTGCTTTGTACTGCACTTTACCTCCGTGATACAAAGTGCATTGCGCTTGCGCGCAGCTCGACCATTCTAGAATTGAACGCTTGTGTTTGTTGGGTCAACGTTGGGGGAAACCAGCTACGTAGACGAGCAAAAAGCACCACCACAGCCCAGATCGGCATTGTGCCACATTGTGGTTTCTGTGCGCCTCACCAGCGGCCCCGTTAATCCTTGGATTATGCCGCTTTTGAAACATAGCGAGTTGGTGCCGCAACGTGGACGTCTGCATTACGCGAACGTGTGTGTATCTACCACAACGAATCGGTGTACTTCATATAAAATCATATTCACATTAAAGCGAAAGTCCTATATGTATCATTAAACGGGAAAAGCGACTTCTAATGCCATGACGTTCCCCTTTAGTTATTTTCCTTCGTCCATGCTCAGGCCTAATAACTAAAAGAAGAAACATAGATTAGATTATGCGAAATACACGTTATGCGCAAGGATGAAAACGCTGTCACAAGCTCATCATTTATTAAGGCGAAAGCTTTGTATGTCTCGCGCGAAGGTGGCCTTGGTCGAAAAGCTAGCTCAAAAAATCTAGTGGCCTCTCGAGTGCGAGGCTGTGCGCTAACTTCGCCTTTGCGGCCTTCACGTACAAAAAAAGTAATAAAAAAAGCAAAGCGGCGTTTGCGCGATATGAACTGCTCGTTTATATAGTCGCGCACGATGGCTTTGGTGTTCAAGCCGTGTTAGGCGAATGGATCAGGGGCAACGTGAATTTTTTTTCCTGGTTTCTAGGCGATTCACGGTCCCTCGGTTCTTTCAAAGCCAACGTGCTGAGGTAGCCACAATTTATAATATTCTCGCAACGTCAAGACAGAGGTCGTAACACAGTGATGAGAGAACAGCAGCAGGTCGGCCTTTCTAGCGCACCGCGCCAGCGAGTTCTTCGCTGCTCTTTCTACCTTCTGTACACAGCATACGTGCATTTGTGTTGTCGTCTTTCTTGCACCACGCACGTGGCGATATATTAAATGCGAAGCATTTCTTGTATTTGCAGTGCTGACTATCTGATTTTCAAAGCATTACACACGTACTCCTATGACGAAGGAGTCATGACGGGTTAACGTTAATCGTATACTTAAAGGGGTGGTGCCATCAAATTTGTGGCTCGCGCGTTCTTCGCTGCAAGCGTTTCTTACAGCTCTAGGTAGCACGATACGCACCAAGATTCATGTATTCTCGCTAAATAATTTAATATCACCTTATTTGTGTGGACAACTTTCGGTTTCGGTTTCTAGGCGCCGAGTTGGGCGGTGACGTAGAAGTGTAGGAGGCTTGGTCACGTGACCACACAAGGCTGTGATGCACGTCATGCTGAGTACCGTCTGTTCTCACACACACGTGCCCCACAAGCACCAGCAAAACAAACGCGCCGACAGGTGCGATGGCTAAGAACCGATGCTTTGCCGGCACGTACGTTGCGGAGTTGGCGGAGGTGGTGGAGGTCACTCACGCCACTACAGATCTGGTGTGAAGTCACAACAAATTTCGTTATCCTTCCTATAGAGCTACGTCAGTTTTGATGCGCTAGCGATGGGCATTGATCGGGAGAATGAGCATTTAGGTACACTTTGGGAGTGAATTAAAATATATTCTAAACGTTTGCTGTGTCCGACCCTTCGTGTGGAGTGTCCTTGCATACAGAGGAAACGCACAAAAGCCTTGTTATAGCCTCAAAATTTGATGGCACCACCCCTTTAAGCGCCATTCGCTGTAGTTGGTTTACTTAGCACTATCCATGGCTACCATCCTCGCAATAACAAGCGCTTCTATCAGCTTACCGCTTCTGGTGTTGGTAATACGCATATTTCTGTTGGCATCATTACGCAACTGTAAACAACCGGTTATATGAAACATATGCGACTGTTCAACGTATATCTGTGCGTACAACATTTGTACATACCTTTAGCGTCATTTCATAACGTTTCGCTTAATAAAAACATTACAACCTAGTCACCTTACCTCCGCATGCTTCGCATAACATCGACTCCCATATGGTTCTTGGGATCTGCCGAATTTTTCATTTGTCATCCTTTTTTTTTTAAATTTTTGCTCTTCAGTGCACATGAAAAGTCTGGGATGCGTGAGAGAGTGCTATGAAAGTCACAAACTTACGGGCCAGCCCGAACATCTACGGACTACGAACTGGCACACATACACGTTGTCCTGCGACATCTTTTCCGGCTTTAATTTTCGCACTTTGTTGAGTATTAACGTGAAATATATTTTTGCTATAGCCAAACTAAAATGTGGTGATGAATGACGTCGAGGATTGCCCTCAAGCTGGTGAGAACAAAAGGAAAGTAAAGTGGTAAACGACAGGCCAACATAGATGCAGTGAGGATAAAAGCAGAAATTTATGATTTTCCCTGACAAGTCGCACGACGCTTTCGAACAAGAAGAAAATATCGACGTGGAATGAAGACTAGTACCACAACCACACTGATCTACGAAACAGCAATTTGTAGATAAATCACCAAGGGAAGCATTAAGTAAGTCCCAAAAAAAAAGATAAATAAAAACGGCAACGCGTCAATATTAGGTACCAACTCAAGTGATCAAGTATATTAGGATGTAGAAAGTAGCACACCACTATTTTAGCTGACACAATCACTTACGGTTGCTCACTGCACAAACCCTTTTTTTTCAAGTACTAGCAGAAATGTTGCTCGTGGTTTATTTGCACATGTCACCGTTCCGAGGCAAATTAGTAGTCGAAACAGTGCTACACTCGAAGAAAACAAAACAAAACAAAAAAAAAAAAGATTCAGCCCGACTCTCTTCGGTAGTTCATTTGACCTCTTTTGGAAGTTATACACTCAGAAAATGTGTCCTAACTTTTCTGCATCTGTCCACTGTCCCTGGTTTCGATCGGCTAGCATGTCGAAGACGCCACCGTATGAGTCAAATACATCGCGTGGCTGGCGTTTGGCGCCGTTCGCGTACGCTACCTAGCGGTAGAGTGGTTACCACCTCTTCAATGAAGGAAGACAGGACGGGGGAGTGGGGGGGGGGGGGGAGGGGGGGGGGGGAAGTGGGGGGGGGGGGCATACACTAACGTAGGGAGTCGGTGAAATCAGTTTTCTTTATTGCGTTATGTTCCAGACAAATCCATTGTTTCTTTATTGTTGCGGTCTTTTGAAGTGGTACTTCAGCTGGCTACGCGCTGTTCGCAACACTTCATCTTCCTGGAGAATGTACTCGTAAATGTTGACGCACTTCACGCGGAAATTCAGCTAAAGAGGCTAAAGCCCCTCGCAGCCACCGATAGCCACCGCAACATAGCTTCGTGCGTGCAATTCGTGCTAACGTCGTGTTCCGTAGTGTAACGCGCGTTGTTGGGCTTGCGCTGGATCACTTAAAATTTTTAACTGGATGGTCCGGAACAAATCCGGGTCATATAGCTGTCCGGACAAGGACGGCGCGGGACTCGACATGGATGGATGGTGGAACTTTATTATAATCCTGAGAGACGTGACTAGCGCGCAGTGGCCTTCTCCCACGTTTGGACGGGCAGGCTAAGACTGACCGCCGCATCGTGGGCTCTCTGGACGGCCCAAAGCTGACCCCCCCTTGTTGGGGCTTCTGATGGCGGAGCACCACTTGGCTGGGTTGGCTTGTTCACTGCCCAGTAACGAGGGGCATCGCCAGAGCATATGCTCTAAGTTAGCTACTTCCCCACAACGGGGACACGAGCTTCTAGTGTAAGTATCCGGGTAAATTTTATGAAATAAGGCCTGATTTGGATATGAATCAGTCTGCAGAAGTCTAAGCGTCATGGCCTGGGCTCTGTGTAGTTTTCTGTGAGGAGGGGGGTAGACCCTCCTGCTTAGGTAGAAGTGCTGCGTAATTTCATTGTGTGTGGTGGGCTGATCTCTATTGTCCAACGTCGTGGGCTGGGGAGAACCTCCGTGGGCGCGGAACGTCATACCTCGCGCCTTGGAGTGGGCCAGCTCGTTGAGGTTGGTGAGGCCTCCTTCACAATGACCCATGTGAGCAGGGAACCACGTTAAGATGTGGTTAGAGATGTCTTTTTCACCGAGAATACGGCGTGCTTCCTTGGCGATTGCTGTATTAAAATTCGGGACACTACCGCGAAATCCGGGACGGGTGGTAACAGGGACGTAGCCAGAAATTTTGTTCGGTGGGGGGGGGGGGGGGGGGGGCACCTCCTTGATTTCGGGAGGGGCACCTCCTTGAAATGGTCATTTTTCGCTCTGCGTGCCATGGCGAAAAAAAATTCGGGGGGGTGGGGGGGGGGGGGGTGGGGGGGGGGGGGGGACACGTTCCCGGTGTGCCACCCCCTGGCTACGCCACTGGGTGGTAACCCTAAGTGTACTAGAACTGTTGAGTGGCGTGAACACGCCTCGCCGCCTGATGCCTTCCGCGTCGACATATATGCTTGCTTCATATATTCCTTTGAGGGATACCGCTAACTAATTTTTGTAACCGAAGCGACTGCTGGAAGGTACGAAAATACCAAAAAAAAATGAAAACGGGCTGATTGCAACAGTGAAGATTCACGATATCGGTGTAATTGAGCCGAACTAATTGCTGGGCTTGTTGGTACATTACTGTCAGTTAACTAAACGCCGGACGACCGTCACAAGAAAGAGGCACATGAAGCAGAAAGTGCCTGCCTTATTGATTTCTTCTGTCCTGATCCTTTCTTCTATTGGTGATTCGGCGTCTATAGTTTATTCAGAGTAACTGAGCCGCTTTACTGGAATTTAGCTATGCTCAGAAATCTGGGTGCATATATTTTATCCTGCAGGAAGCAGGCCGAATATTTACCCATGGAGACGCTGTGTGTACGGTGCGTCTCTTTACAAATGCGCTGGGTAAATGTGACTTTTTGAACATTACGGGGGCTCAATGCATGGTATCGGAAGTCAAACGTAACTGGACCGCGATGAAATATATATATATAACGGTCGTCCTCCTCAGGGGCGTTCCAGGGCTGTTGTTGATGGGGCAGGACGGGGAGGTGTAATTTTACTGGCCGTATATATATATATATATATATATATATATATATATATATATATATATATATATATATATATACGGCCAGTAAAATTGCACCTCCCCGTCTGGGGCAGGACGGGGAGGTGTAATTTTACTGGCCGTATATATATATATATATATATATATATATATATATATATATATATATATATATACGGCCAGTAAAATTGCACCTCCCCGTCCTGCCCCATCAACAACAGCCCTGGAACGCCCCTGAGGAGGACGACCGTTATATATATATATATATATATATCGCAAATCGTAGAGCACCGCCACCCATACTGGCTTCACTTCTGACACTTTACGGATAAAGCAATGAAATGATTATACAAAACATTGTGAAACAAAATCTTGCAATAACATCGATAACAGACCTGGAAAATAGTGCAATACTGCAATGTAATCTGTCGATATAAAAGGGGAGCTGGTTGAAAACCAGACGGGCTATATTTACACCTGCGCATTTTAGTATGCTTGAGATAATAAAACTTCGGTTGGGCCTAGTTGGTACATAGCATTTAAGGTGAAAACTAGCGCAAACAAGACGGACCACAAAGGAAGAAAGCGCCAGTGCTCGTCTCTTCTTCCTTTGTGGTCCGTCTTGTTTGCGCTAAAGTTTTCACCTTGAAATGCTTGAGATAAGCCCTGATGCATGAAGTTCGTTCCTCGGAGCTGAACGCGTGCCTTCGGCTCAGCTCCCTGGTATTTTAAGCCTACAAAGGTGGTGCACAGTAACCGTGCACGCTGTTGAAACAAGATGGCCTTTCGGCATTTAAACAGCGCGAAACTGGCACGATGGAACCCTCAACCGTCCCTATTAACGTTGAGAGAGTTATGTGTTCTCAGGTTACTCATGAAACAATCGAGCGCATTGTAGCTCATATAAGCGTCAATGCTCTAGATATCGCAGGGACTGCCGACATAAGGGGCTTTCGTCGCTGGTTTGTTACTTCATTCGTCGTTGTGCGTTCGTAATATATTGTGGTGTATCACGGCTCGATGTGTTGCTTGCAATCCGCACAGCAATAAGTGACCACCTAGGTGCATGTATGCGAAATCCGATCGTCGCCTTCTTTGAGGGTCGGGAGGCCCCTCAAACAGGGAATGAGTCGACGCAATTTTGGCGCAGCTGCATATTCACTTGTGCAGCATGGCGCGTCGCAGGCGTTGAGACACCGTTTAAAGCTCAGTAATGCGTTAAAAGCACTCGAAACGCGCAATTACGCGCTTTCATAGGCTACGACGTGCGCGCGCCAAATGCAGACGCTCTCGAGAGCTTCAGCAGCTTCAGTACAAAGTTGACAAAGTTACTACCAGTGATGCCAACCAAAGTCAACCTTTTATCCCTAGATTGACCCTCGAAAATACCCTAGATTGCAACAAAAATCCCTAGATTGAATTTAAAATGTCGTTTTTCAGGCTAATTCACATTTAACAAAGTATAAAGATAGTTCTCTGTCTGCCCCAATTTTTCCGAATCGTATTGAGGTAAAAAGAAACATTAACAGCCACTGAAAGTCTTTTTTCTGCATTTTCTGCGGAGTCATTGCACTAACGCACTTGCAGATGGCGCGATTTCCTTCAGAGATCGACCGGTTTGCCAAGTTCACTATGCCCACTCATTGGAGGCATAGATGTAATCGTTCGAGTCAAGTGCAGGTCTTGTAGCGCCTTTCTTGTGCTTGCAGCTTTGGAGGTGCGCGGCGGTCGATTTCTAATTTACACATTTGCTATCAGCGTTGCATGATTGGCAGTTGAGGTACGGGGGTCCTTTTTTACTGGCTGATAGCCATCATGTGTGCTTTCGATCAGCTTCGCATTTGGCCCAATATTTCTGTAACTGTTTTCGATCTTATGAAAATAGTGCGAAAGAATGACTGAAAAGACATGAGCGTGCAGTGTTTTCTGTCACGACGATTTCATATTAGTGGGTCCGTACCAATTAACTCACCCTATCAGTCCTACTTTAGTCTCCTTCTATCAAAATCTGCTAGACCAGAAGTTATTAGACGTGGAGACGTTGGTTGTTGAAGGCACGCGGCGAGCGTGGATTTGACGCGTTCTCATGTGCGTTACAAGACAAAATGTATCTTTGTTTCACAGAGAAGCAATCGCACAGGGTGCTTATGATGATACACGCGTGAGTGCTAAACACTCACGACGACACTGTTTCGTTCCATCCCAGTATTATGCATATTAATCTCGCTTTCACTCGTCCCAGCAGAACGCCAAATCTCTTTTGAGTGAAAACCAGTCAATCGCGAAAATTATCATTCTTTATGGCCTTTCGAGTGGAAAGAGCGTGATTACTTCAGTAACATCTGTCATGAGGCTGCGCAATATTGCATTTCCAGAGCCATTGAAAAATCCCTAAATTCAACAAAAAGACGCCAAATCCCTGAAAGAGGTAGAAAATCCCTAGATCTAGGGATAAATCTCTAGGGTTGGCATCACTGGTTACTACAGCGCCGCCGCTACGATCGCCCGTCGGAACATCTACCGTGCGGCGCGGCCGCTTCGTTCATTCCGCTGCCCCCTTCTAGTACACTGTACTAGCGGGGCCAGCGGGGCGCCGGGGCTCGCCGTCCCGTCGGCGCCTCCTCTCTACCTCCCTTGTTGCATGGAATACGCTGCAGTGTTGCCACGTTTGGCTATTTATAGCCAAATTGGGCTACAGAAAAAAAATTTTGGCGTCGACTTGAGCGAGTTGGCTATGTGGCTATATTTGGGCTAATGAAAATTAGCGACTTGGCTTTGTTTGGGCTATAAGTGGCACCGTCATGATCAAGGCTCCAGAGGTGACTCGCATCGAGCAGAAACAAATATCTAAAGGCTCATTCGCATTTGGTGTTGAAGGGCCGAAAGCCGCAATGTTCACAATAAAATTACACCATCTTCCCGAGGGGAACCGTGGGGTGATGCGGAGCATCGCGGATCGTTATTACGCGCTCGCGGTCACGTGCAGCATCGGGAGCAGCCTCTCGTTGTTGACGTTTACACGCGGCTTCCCGTTCTCGAAGGTCGGGTTCTGCCGCTCGCTTCGTACGTTTACGTTGAACTTCACGGTCCCGAACCTCAGGTTCTGCTGCTCGACGTTCACGAACCAACGCTGCTTCACGTGCTCGAAGCTCAGGATCCGCTGCTCGACGTTGAAGCTTCGAAGCTGCTTCGCGCTGACGAATTTCAGGGTCCCCCGCTCGCTTCAAGCGTTTGCGTTCAGCGTGGCGTGCCCTTCGCTTCGCAGCTTTGTCTTGAGTGGACGTAACGTTGCTAGTGTTTGGGCTGATGCTGACGCGTGCTTGCGTCAGCCCACTCACTGATGTGTTGCTTCCATCACACTTCATCGGAAGCATCAACGGAGTCAAGCGGAGTCAACCGAAGCAAGCGCTGCACTGAACGCGCGCAGTGCTCTACCCGCTTAGAGGAGAAGGGTTGCGCATGCGCCGCGAGAGCAGAAGCGAGAACGCAGTAGAAGCGCAAGCAGGTAGTAGGAGAGAAGCGGAGAGAGTAACGCGCAGCTTTTGGAGAGAGGAAAGGAGGTGAGTTGCGCATGCGTAGTGTGAGTACGGACGCCGACGCCGCGGGACATAGACCCGAGCAAGAGATACTCCGCATCTAAAAATTGAAGGACACTTTGTACATTCTAAAGTGTGTTCGGCGAAAGCGCGTGGCCGTTCCACTGACTATGCCGTTTCTTTTTTTCTTTTACACTCTCAGTGGGATAACACACAAAGCGAATGTGTGCGTGTTTTCTTTTAAGGCGAAAGCCTTTAATGTCTCATGCTCACGTCCGTCCGGTGTCCGTCCGTCCGTCCACACCCCCCACTGCGCATGCGCCAACCCATTAAAAAAAATAAAAATAAAAAACCTCCTCTCCACCTCTCTCTCCTCTAGGCATCCCTCCCCGCGGAGGCCACACCCTCACTACGCATGCGCGTCCACTCCCTCTCTCCCCTCCTACGCTCCCCTTTCTCCTCTCCTACGCTCCCCCCTCTCTCCTCTAGGCATCTCTGCCCGCGGCGTCCACACCCCCACTGCGCATGCGCGTCATCCCCTCTCCTACGCTCCCCCCCTCTCTCGCCTCGCGACGCCGACGCAGGCAGCGTCTGCTAGCGAGTTTCTTGGTTGAAAACACCGACTGCTCGCACTGCACAACCGTTCACTGGCCACCCCGTATATATGGCAATGGATCTTGACCTGCAAGGTGGTGCCGGTGGGAGATTTCTCCTGTGCGTTGTCGAACGATAAAATTACACCATCTCCCGCTAAAGGGAACCATGTGTAGATGTGAAGCAGCGGGCGCTAACGCTTACATTGGCGGTGGCGTTGACGCTGGTGCTCATCGCAGCGTTGCGCAGGAGAGAAAACTGGGGAGGCGCAAAGCAGGCAGTGATGGAGCAGTGTTTCTTACTGGAACATGCCAATCGCTGCTAATGGGCAATGAGAGACAGAAGACTCCGACTGGACACAGAGACCTGCAGTCCACTTTTAGTTAACGCGCACGCTGCGAATTTTTATTGTTCAACAACGCACAGGAGAAATCTCCCACCGGCACCACCTTGGAGGTCAAGATCCATTGCCATATATACGGGGTGGCCAGTGAACGGTTGTGCAGCGCGAGCACTCGGTTTTTTCAACCAAGAAACTCGCTAACAGACGCTGCCTGCGTCGGCGTCGCCAGGCGAGAGAGGTGGGGGGGGGAGTGTAGGAGAGGAGAGGGGGGGGGGGACGCGCATGCGCAGTGGGAGTATGGACACCGCGGGCATGGATGCCTAGAGGAGAGAGGGGGGAACGTAGGAGGGGAGAGAGGAAGGGAGGCGCATGCGCAGTGAGGGTGTGGTTGCCGCGGGGAGGGATGCCTGGAGGAGAAAGAGGGGGAGAGGATGTTTTTTATTTTTATTTATTTTTTTGGAAGGTTTGCGCATGCGCAGTAAGGGTGGTCACGCCGCACACCACCACCGGATTAAGCTTCGCCATAAGATGCTTCACATCTAAAAAATTCGCAGCGTGCGCGTTAACTAAAAGCGGACTGCGGGTCTCGGTGTCCAGTCCGAGTCTTCTGTCTCTCATTGCCCATTAGCAGCGATTGGGATGCTCCAGTAGGAAACACCGGTCCATCACTGCGTGCATTGCGCCCCCCAGGTTTCTCTCCTGTGCAACGCTGCGATGAGCGCCAGCGTCAACGCCGCCGCCAGTGTAAGCGTTAGCGCCCGCTGCTTCGCATCTACACATCGTTCCCTTTAGCGGGAGATGGTGTAATCTTTAAGACGAAAGCCGTTAATGTCTCATGCTCACGTCCGTCCGGTGTCCGTCCGACCTCCATCCGGCGTCCGTCCGTCCGTCTGTCCGTCCGTCTGTCTGTCTGTTCATCCGTCCGTCTATCCATGCGTCTGTCCGTCCGTCCATCCGAGCTCTGGCACGGAGCCAGGTGGCCGCCGAGATGCGCAGATGGACGCCGGTCGCGTCGGACTCTATAGCGCTCGCGCTTTGCTTTCGTAGCGTCGCTGTGCCCAGAGTTTGCAATCATTCTGACGGACGCCGTCTCAATGGACTCAGGCGTTCACGGAATACACATTCGAATTTACAAAGGGTCCGTCAATTTAAGAGCTGGAACGCGGATGGCGTTTGCACGATGCGCAAAGCGCGAGAAAATACTAACGCATGCGGCCGGAGGACGATGAGTCTCGCGTCTCGCTGCGATTCGCGGTAAAAAATTAAAGAAGAAAACACGCACCCATTCGGTTTGTGTCTTATCCCATTGAGAGTGTAAAAGAAAAAAAGACATGGCATAATCAGTGGAATGGCCACACGCTTTCGCCGAACACACTTTGAAATGTACAAAGTGTCCTTGAATTTTTTTACTTTTTTACCGCGAGACGCAGCGAGACGCGAGACTAATCTTCCTCCGTTCGCATGCCTTAGTATTTTCTCGCGCATTTGTGCATCGTGCAAACGCCATAGCGTTCGAGCACTTAAATTGACGGGCCCTTTGTAAATTCGAAGGTGTATTCCGTGAACGCCTGTGTCCACTGAGACGGCGTCGGTCAGAATGATTGCAAACGCTGGGCACAGCGAAGCTACGGAAGCAAAGAGCGAGCGCTGTAGAGTCCGACGCGACCGGCGTCCGTTTGCGCATCCCGGCGGCCGCCTGGCTCCGTGCCAGAGCTCGGATGGACGGGACGGACGGACATGGACGGACGGACGGATGGACGGACCGACAGATAGACAGACAGACATACAGACAGACGGAGGGACGGACGGACGGACAGACGGACGGACATACGGACGGACGGACGGACGGACACTGGACGGACGGACGGACGGTCGGACAAACGGACGGACGGACACCGGACGGACGGACGGGCGGACGGACACCGGACGGACGGACGGACACCGGACGGACGGACAGACGGACGGACGGACACTGGACGGACGGGCGGACGGACGGACGGACACCGGACGCCGGATGGACACCGGACGGACGTGAGCATGAGACATTAAAGGCTTTCGCCTTAAAATCCGCACATGTCGTCGCCTAAGCGAGCGGGAAACCGCGCGACGAGCGCCTTTGGACTATGACCATGTTCGCTCCAGCTGCAGTGGCGGAACGCCTTTTCACCTCTGCAGGAGCCGTACTTAGCATGTACGAGCATATGAACCACGCGATTTAAGGCCGCAATTTTAAACTGGAGGCCAAGGAGTTGGATGTGTATTTGCATAGGTACTACAAGCGAAACCTTCTGCAATTTCACCCATTTCCTAGCGGTATAATCTTGTTTTATTCAGATTGCACGCGCAACGCGGATATTATTGTATGCTGTAGAATCTACGAAAGCCCGAGCGATTTCACTGCAAAGAATGATGAGTCATGCACCTGGCCACACCCATGAATAATGAACTCACGCGTCTCACGCCGTCATATTTCGACGCTTGTGCTCACGACTCGTGCTTTGTGCAACATCTGCGTTAGCTGGAGCAAGTTTACCCAAAAGATTTTAATTCTTTATCTACCACATTACCCATCGCGATGGGCTACTGGATATATGGTACTTGACTGCTGACCGGAGGTCGCGAGATCGAATCCCGTCCACGGCGGCCGCATTTTCATGAGCGCAAAAAGCTACAGAAGTCTGTGTGCTTCGATAAGGTGAACGTTAAAGACCCGCAGGAGGTCGTGGTTTCCGGAACCCTCCACCACGGCGTTTCTCATAATTATGTCGTCATTTTGGGACGCAAAACCTAGACTACTATTACTGTCTACCCTATCCGCCGCGCTATCCTCCACTGCCGCAGAAA
Organism: Rhipicephalus appendiculatus; assembly: GCA_030522465.1. Lineage (NCBI taxonomy): Eukaryota > Metazoa > Arthropoda > Arachnida > Ixodida > Ixodidae > Rhipicephalus > Rhipicephalus appendiculatus. The sequence continues at coordinate 522,560 of JALIZH010020217.1, forward strand.
TATTACTTTATAAATGTTTAAGTGGTTTTTTTTTTTTTAATTGGCGGCGCTAAACTGAATTCGACGCATGAACTGAAATTCACAGGCGAGGTGGCGAAAGTTGGTAGATATGATTATGAAATTTGTCTAGCAAAGCACGAAAAATAATCACTGACCCTCTTTTGTTTCATGTGTAAAATACTGCCAAGCTGATAAGAACTGCTCCTAAAGAACACCACGCATCGGAACGTGCCCCTTTTAAAACCAACAGACTGGTGAGACGCAGCTAGCAGATTTGAGCTTTCTTTTCGTTTTTTTTTTTTTCCAGATTAAAAATGCTTTCACGTCCTCCAACACAAGCTGCTTGATCTACAATAACGACGGGTTGCACTGACAGGGATTGTAGTAGCGGAATGCCAAAAAGTAAGTCCAAATAAAACTGCAGATAAGAATGGCTATATTTGGCTACAAATATTTTTGCTTTTTTTTCGCCTTTGGCTACATTTGGGCTACAGCTTCTCTGGCTTTTGGCTACGCGGCCGCGTCCGACCTGGCAACACTGTGCATGTACGGTAGTTTTGTCATTTTGCGTTCGAGAAAATGTGCGCAGCTTCGGTAGCGCTCGCGCCGAGGCTTCGTTGGCTCCGTGCTGAAAGTGACTCTTTCATAAATCTGCGTACGCGGGCAACGTCCATTGGCAGCCTGCGTACGCACGGTTGTTGCGGTCGCCAAAATTAAAGTCTATGAACGAGTTCAGACCGTTATGCGCGTCTTTGTACAAGTCCTCGTTATATGAATGATGCAACAAATGATCAAGTGTGATTGTTCGCTGATTGCAGATTGTGTCTGCATGGCTGAAGGCATAATATGTCGCTTTGAGATGCGGTTTCGTGTAAGCCCAAGTAACATTTGCATCGATAATCAAGGTGCAGCGTGCGTCCACTCGATCGTGCAAACGTGGAAAAAAACAGTCCGTGTGGAGAACACTTCGGCGTACTAAATAGAATGACTTTTGTTTAATAAAGACGATGTATAGCTTGAGGCGCATATTTAGTAGGACAGTTCCAGTTCATATGCGGCGAATTGGTCAAATTAGACATGCCTATTCGGGAAGGTTAAGAGCTCTGATAATACAACATCGACGGCGATGCGGGGCCGCCGCCGTGCACGCTTTTACCCACGTGAAATTGGCACGAAAGCAGGTGCGTTGGTGAACTGTCTATAATGCAATGGTGTATAGAGATTTCACACCAGATGTCTCACGTGATTAGTTTCCGCCAATTCGAGCTTCGGTTCCCATTTTACAACGACCTTGCAGTAGTGATGCAGAACTACCGATGGCACTATCGATACTATCGATAGTTCTGTACTATCGAACTATCGATGGTAAAGGAAACCAGCAATAGCGCTATCGATAGTTTTATACTACGGCCGTTAGTATAAAATCAACCGCGCGAACTCATTGCAGCATGAACTTGATTTTCCGAATGTGTGGAGCAGGAGGAGGCTGAAGGGCATGAATGTTGACATGCTTGCGCTCCTTCTCCATGATTTTTGGCTCACACATGACAATTAAGTTGAATTATTCAGGTGTACAGGAAACGAGACAGTTACAATGGACGGTACTGTGCGGCTTCAAATTTGTATCACATTTTGTAATTTTGAAGTCATAACATCAAAAAAATAGGTTTGTTAATTAGTAAGGTGCGAGTGCTTACTTTTGAATAAGAATTTATTGATGGACATATTGCCGCATTCTCACTGCTGGAATACTTATTTCGCCAAAAATTTCGCCCCGGCCGCCAACAGCAGAGATATTCAAAGCACTATTGATATTATTGATAGTATTGTCGGTAGTAATACTACCGACATTACTACTACTGACAGTACTATCGATTGCACTATCGATAATAGTATCGATAGTAGTACTATCGATAGTTTCTTTACGCTATCGATAGTTCAAAAGAAACTATCGATGTTATCGATAGTCGATTTTCCGATATTTCTGCGTCACTACCTTGCAGTCCCCGAGGCTAGAATATGCTTCATAAATTATTTGTTTGTTCTCTAGTTCAGTCTCCACAGAAAGTCTTCCGTGGCTAAAAGGCGCGAAAAAAATATACACGTCCTAACACGGGCATTCACTTCAAGTTCGCCCTCTTGCCCGCGTAGTAGCCGCGTCTTGTAATGAGGATTCAGATACGCTTTCACTAGCAAATTCACGCCACCATCTCGTGAAAAAATTAATTTTATTCTCTTCTGCTGCACAGATAACAACCAAACTTGGTGAGCATCTTCTTTTAGTGAACGAGCAAACAAAACCATGTAAATTTGAAAATGCGTACTTTTTTTTCGAAAATTGCTATTTTATCTCCGCATCTCCGCTTAGATACTTTCTCTACGAACGTACATTTTAACGAACAAGAAAGCGGGAACTTGGTCTTGTAATAAACACATGATGTGCGCCAATAAAAGGACATTCGAGAAATCACTTCACGGTTTTTAAGCGCATTACGCGCCGTACTGTAAGCGCCGTGCTATATCTGCGCCTCAAATTACAGTTTATAATAAACAAAAGACATTCGATCTATTTACTATATCGGGGAGTTCTTCACGCTTACTGATTTTTTTTTTTCATGTTTGCCCGAGTGGACGCACGCTGCACTTTGAATATCGATGCAAATGTTATTAGGGCTTACACGAAACTCCATGTCAAAACAACATATTGTGCCTTCAGCAGTGCAAACATAATCTGCGATCAGCAAATAATCACCCTTGATAAATGATTGCATCACTTATATTAGGGGAGCGTGTACAAAGACGCGCATAACGGTATCAACTTGTTGATGCACAGCTTTAGTTGGGCGTCCGCAACAGCCCGGCGTGCGCAGGGTGCCATTGGATTAAAAGGCGCAAGTATAGATCTTCCCTGGGCGCAAGTTGTCCCTGTCCGCATCTCCATGAATTTGCCGCCCTAAGAGTGTCACTTCGAACACGAAGCCTCCGCGTGCAACACAGCGCGACCGGAACCGAATATGCGCACATTAGCGGGCTTTAGCGAGTTACGGAAATACAGTACGCAAATACGGTACGGGACTACGGTAGCGCTCCTCCTCTCCAGCTCGTGCTTAAAGTGCGTCCTGGAATAGACTTGACCGCAAAAGGACGAGACACAAGAAGAGAAGGCGACTATCGAGTGCTCGTGTAGTCGTCTTCTCGTGTTTCGTCCTTTCGCGCTCAAATCTATTCCACAATGAACCAACGCGCTCAACAAAGTATTTTATTAAAGTGCCTCCCCCGATCGACAGCTGCATCGTATACAATGCGTAGGCTGACAGGCAACAATAAGGCGTGACACTGCACAGTAATTTTTGAAAAGGCCTTTGTGGTGTTGGGGTGCCTTTACTGGAATTAGGAGCGGCGAAGGCACAACGAGCGAGAGAGGAGCGGTACCGTAGTCCAGTACCGTATTTTTGTTCCGTATTTCCGTAACTTGCTAAAACTCTTTCTCGAACGCTACACTACCAAACAAGCAGCGCCCACCAAGAGACGGGAGACAGAGAGGAGGTGCCATCGCACCAGTCACCGCCGCTCCGAGACAGGCGCCGACGCGACGGTGCGCCGCGCCGTGATGCCAGCTGCGTGATGTTTGACGTATCCGGCAGCGTCTTCGACACGCTAGCCGATCTAAATGCGCCGCACGAGTGACAGTTATCTCTTGAATGAAAGTCAAATCTCATTTTCCGATTGCTAGTTCTGCCTCCTGTTTTCTAACAAACTGAAACGCCTGTTACTGAGCGGACACTACACCACAATAAAACTTTTTTGTGCGGCCTCATATCGCTTGTCTAGTCAACTGCCGCTAGATAACAACGTCAACACCATTAGGGCTTCTCACTTCCTCAGCGGGACCACTCACTGTGTGTGTGTGTGTCGCCGTGTTTCTCTGCGCGGCATACCTACTCACGCTCATGAGTTCTCACATGTTCATACTCACGACTACTCACGTTCATACTACTCACACTCATGAGTACTCACGTTCATACTCACGCCTACTCACCCTCATGAGTGTTCACTCACATTCACACTCACGTCCACTCACACTCATGAGTTCTCACTCACGTTCACACTCACGACCACTCACACTCGTGAGTTCTCACTCACGTTCACACTCACTTCTACTCACACTAATGAGTGCTCACTCACGTTCACACTCACGACCACTCGCACTCATGAGTTCTCACTCACGTTCACACTCACGTCCACTCACACTCATGAGTGCTCACTCACGTTCACACTCACATCCACTCACACTCATGAGCGCTCACTCACGTCCACTCACACTCATGAGTTCTCACTCACGTTCACACTCACATCTACTCGCACTCATGAGTGCTCACTCACGTTCACACTCACGACCACTCACACTCATGAGTTCTCACTCACGTTCACACTCACGTCCACTCACACTCATGAGTACTCACTCATACTCAACTCACCACGTTCAAATGAGTGTGAGTGAGTGTGAGTTGAGTGCACTCATGAGTGAGTGTGCCGAGCTATGCCTTCACCACATCAACCGCCGAAAAATCGAGACAGCTCCGTAGCCAGGAATTTTTTTCGGGGTAGGAAAAAGGGGTGGGGGGGGGGGGGGGGGCACTTGTTGTTGAAGGTTTTGAAAAACACCTATTTTTATTATTTGTCTTCAGTAAACACCCCCCTCCGTCCGAATTTCGAAGAGGGGGGGGGGGGGGGCAGGATCCTAGGGCACGCACCGTGGCTACGGGTCTGAATCAAGATTACATCATTATGCGGCCAATTACAGTTAGAATTTATTCCTCACAAGGCAGTACTGGCAAAAAAGTAAACTCCAGCGGTTGTCGAATGGTTGCTGCAGTGCTACAGCTGACCTGCCGAGGGGGGGGCTCCTCAAAGTATAAAGGTGGAGGGGGAGCACCCCTCCCCCTAATTTTAAGCCCTCAATATATTAAGCATGAACCGTACAGCGGTGCCAATTATTTTGTTTCGTTTCCTTTTAATACTACTAGCACAAGGCAACGTGCGAGGCAGAGCCACACACACCACGATAACACATGAGCAAAAAAAATAAAACAATGCCCTGGCCCACACAAAAGCACTTGGAGATCGACACTTGCCTGTTGTACCTGTCGAGCTTTGACTGCGCCGAAACGCCGTCGCTTTTTCCCGCCGCACGACGGAAATATCGTTGGCAGATAAGACGGGTGCGTCACAATGGTGCTCTTCTCGTTTCCCACGAAGTGTGCGCTACATATACGAGTCGTGTCCCGCACAGGTTGCCACAGCCGCCTCTCCGGCCTAAACTAAAGGAATACATTCGATCACATTTCGACATTTATCTTGCAAAAACAATGCACCGCAGAGGAACAAAGAGAATGGTCCGTTACCTCGTTCGTTGCACAGCCCTGATCCACTGTTCCCTCTTCTCATTTTCATACTTCCTCCAAGGGAATCGGTAGAATTCCACCTTTGGCAGCTTTCCAACGGTGTTCTTGTAACTGTTGTGACATCCTCCCACACAACAATACACAGAAGAGGACTTTTTAGGTCGTTTTTCACCGCGGCCCGCCATGAGGATTAATCAGATAACCTCGTTCGCAGTAAGAGTTCGCAGTGGTGAACCGATACTCTGGTGAACCGCGCGCCGGACGGCCGGACAGACCGTGTCTTGCCAGTCTTGCCGTAGATGGCGCCACCTGTCCGTTTCAAAGCAGCAGCGCACGAGGCGGTATCCGCTTCGAAGTTTCAGCCGGTGAATCTCCAGAAGCAACCGCTGACGATCGCGACAGCTTACTTTTGTTACCGTTGAAATTATCCGTCGCAGTTCTTCGTAACTCGGCACAATTTTAACTGTTATTCATTCCAGCAGCCTTTATTTACTGTGAAACACATCCTTTGATCCGCCGGTTGGCCGGTGCGAGCTCGTAGAGCTCGCCACCGCGGCCGGTGCGGCAGTGCGAGTTCGCTACGCCGCCGGCTTGATACCGACGACTTGGCGCAGCCTTCTTACCGCTTAGAAGTTGCAGCCGATGAAATACCGGTGACACTCCGAGAAGCAACCGTCGCCGGCGGTCGGGGCGAGCTCGTCGCCGACGCAGCTCTCACACCGGCCGCCGGCCAGCTTGATGCCGATGTCGTGCGAAGCCTACTTCGTATAATGCTTCGAAGTTTTACCCGGTGAAACTCCAGAAGCAACCGCTGACGATCGCGTCAGCTTACTTTTGTTACCGCTGAAATTATCCTTCGCAGTTCTTCGTAACTCGGCACTTTGAAGCGAGGTATTCGCGGCGTGTCGGTGGCTTGTACTCGTGTGCTTGCTTGCATGGGCACGGCCGTTCGGACAGACAGCTCGCGGTCGGACGCTGGCGCGAGTGAAACTTCTCTCTGTCCAGAGTAGGCTCAGCGGTGCGAAAGACCGTGACACGTTCACACTAAGCACCAACCGGCCGTTGTAAATCCTCGCTGCACTGATAATTTCGTTGTCTGTCGACAAATACTCACACGGTGACCCACACACGCACACACACGCACGTCGCGACCAAAAATGGTTTTTAAAACTCCCATAGGGAGTTTCTACCCACGTGACCTGAAACTCCGTGGGGAGTTTAAGAAGGTCATGTCATTCCTAAACTCTCTCATTAAGCAAGGGGCGTTTTAAGACGACATGTGCCGACTTAACTCCCATACCACGGAGTAAATGATTGGGGCATGGGAGTTTTGGGGGGCTCATATGCTGGAAAAGCTCCCATCTCGGCTAATTTTTGCTTACAGTGTGGGGCTCAGTGCGCCATCTTGCTGCTTCGCTGGTAAGGCAGAGAACACGCTGATATTCCCCCCGAGATCCATGTACCACAAGCGGTGAATGGTGTTATAAATAGCTCGCCGTTAGCATGCTGAAGGACGTGCGCTTCTGTGGCCCAGTGGTCAGCGCCGCGCGCTGCGGAGCGAGAGGTCGCCCGTTCGATTCCGCACGTCGGAAAATATTCATCTGAATTATTTCTCTTCGCGGCTTTTATATTTATATATATATATATACATATATGGGGCATGACGCCGACACCAACTGCAAAAAGCAGCCGAGATTGTGCATATAATTGTTATCGCAATAAAAGTAGAAAACTTTCCGTTATGTAAGCAATATTACTGCGGATCGACCTCGGCGTTCATAATGTCAACGTTAAAGATAACATGCAGCGTATTACCTCCATGGCATTTTCATGGGTGCTTTTCAGCAGCTACTTATTATGGGCGTCAAGAGCAACAAGCTCGGCTACAGAACCGATGAGAGGAAAAGGCGTTCTTCGTTCTGCTTTCAGAAATGAAACCTTCAACAGCTGGGATCCGAGAACTCGCTTATTCGTCATTCGCGTTGTGTCGTCTTGAGGCGCTCTACCTTCGGATGCTGGCATTTTCGTAAAGTCTAGTCGAACTAGTCTGACCGAGCTCACTGTTGGGGCGCCTCGGGCACGCGTTAGCGAGTTCCTTCGACGACGTACAGTGCTCTGCCTTCGACGCTGACTACACCTACATCGAAAATTCAGATGAACTCTTCATATCAGAGTAACAGAATATACCTACACGTATCCTTAAGCAAGACTGATTCTTTTCGGCCCGTGCTGCACACAAGAGCCAACCTCTGTTCAGTTATAGCAATGGAATAGATACCAAGGGAGTTGGGTGGATAACTGAAGTAATTTAAAGGTGAAAAATTCGATCTGCGAAAAGCCTTCATCATGCAGTGGGCATTCAATCTCACCTCGACCGCTTTATGAAAGGAGAATGCGACCAGAATTTGGCTCTTTATATAGATCATTCTTCGTAACCGTAGATATAGAAATTGGCTGTAGGAAATCGGCAATCTCGCTCGTGAGGATGCCTCATATACACATATGAATTAGTTTAGCCTTCAAACCCATTAGAAACGGGGTAACAATCAATTAACTCCTTGTGCGATTTTGAGCTAAACCGACTAAAGCGTGAGCACGTGAAGTTACGACACAAGAGATTACGTTTGACAACAGAAGACTGCGTGAACAATTTATAACAAAAGTACACTTAAAAAGAAAAATGTCTTTTTATCAACTATTATATTGCTTCTTGATATACTTTTCAAACTTGAGCCTCGTGCAAACCGAAAATGTCACTTTGACAGCCCTTATCGCGGCGAAGGTCACGTTTCAGGTTTCGTTATCAACGTCATTATTGTTTAAAAGAAGCGTGGCCAAGCAAAGCTTGTACTTAGTTTGTTATAACTGATAATCCTCTGCCCCAAAGTGCCTTAAAGCGTTGTTTAATTGTATAGGAGCTTCATCATGCGGTGAAAATGGTGAGAGTGGAACAGAGAGAATTCCATCCTCAATAAATACTGCCTATCGCGTACAGTATCGTAATCATGTTCGCTCGATGAGAAAATTCGCCAGCAATGTTGTCCTAATCTAGACACAGGGCATCTTCAGAAATAAAGGATTAACTGTTGCATCAGGTTGCATCGTGGAACTGAGCTTTTCTTGGTGTTCATAAACTTGTAAATGTGCCCTCAATACTATCACCATCCCGTGTATTAGCACATGCCTTTCTTTTCAACAGATTCGATATTGCTTTAGCTCCCATTTGCCTAGCAGGTGAAGAAACGCACACTCACGACAGTTTTGTGTGACTCTCGCAAGCAAAGGACCCTCTCGGTGAACTTTTTCAGGAACTCGGGTGTTGCCCAATTTCGCAGATTGCTGTCCGCATCATACTTGACGCCATTCTCATCATAACCGTGCATCATCTCGTGACCAATTATCTGTAACAGAGATAACATTGAAGCGACGTTCTAAACTTTTGGCTATCTCTTCCAGCGAGGCATTCATTTCTTGCGGCGTCAAGATACATGACTCTATTGTTAAAGGTGTTGCCAGTACTTTTCTTGTCCGTAGATATGCAAACAAGGCACGCTTATTTTTTGATTTAGAAAGATAATCGTAATGTCGACTGTCATATTCTTCTTTCGCTTGCTTAACAGTGCGCTTAAATACGCTAGCAAAAAACTGATAGTCTTTCCAATTTGTTGGGCATTGATTATGGAGGAGTTTTTTCCAAGCGGCTTTTCGTCTTCTGTAATCGCGCGTGCATTCATCATTCCACCAACGAGAGGAGGACCGTTTACTCGATGGAACAACGAACTCTGAATTTTTCCGAGATTCCTCTAGTATGGATCCAATCTTAGATGCAACTTCCTGACCACTGGCATTCTGAAGTTTTGCAATGGCAGAACGCAGACAGGTTTGAAATTTTCTATGGTTGACATATACGCGTGTTGGCTGATCTAAAGTTGTTATTGGGCATGAAATATTAAAAACTACCGGGAGGTGGTCGCTGTTAGTTGCAGAGTCAATCACGGACCATGACAAAACATTGATCGCATTGGTGCAAAACGTTAAATCTAGCACTGAGCGAGTCTGACCCCGAACGAATGTTGTGTGCCCTTTATTCACACACGAGAAATTTTTGTCAATAGTCCACTCCCACAGACGCCTACCACACAAATCTGTCTTTATCCCCCAAGACAAATGATGCGAATTAAAGTCCCCTGTGAGCACTATTTCCTTCCTACAGGCTGCCAAAACGCTGTCAAGGTGGCTCGTACTTTGCACACCAGTGGGGAAATAACAATTTATGATTGAAAAAGGGTGGTAACCTGGAAGACACAAATCTACTGCTATAAGTTCACAATCATAGTCCGACATTCTGAAACAGATTTTCGCCCTATGACATAATTTACTTGAATACAAGTATCATTAAACCACCACCACGTGTTTGACGATCTAATCAAAAAGAACGAAAACCCTGTAAAATAAAAATTTTTATCAGGTGTAAGCCAAGTTTCTTGGAGAATTATAATATCAGGGTTAAGTTGGTTACAAAGGTAATTTAAGTCGGTTGAGGCTGAGAATATAGAACGGCAGTTCCACTGAAGTACCCTCAGCTGACCAATGGTGCTGAGCGCACCGCAGAGGCGCATGCCGCGACCTTTTTGCTCTCATTACTGGCAAGCGACGATTCATTCTTTTTAGTTTTTGACTTTAGGTCCGCAGAAATAGGGGATCTTGTACGTTTGTGAGCTCGCACATCAATTTCCATATCTGTGGTATTACTTGTGCTTGGTTGAGGCGTATAACTCTCTGTATGCACCTGTGAAACAGGCTGCTTAGCCTTCTCTACAGTTTTAGAAAGTTTGTCCAGCACTACGCTATGTAGTTGAGTTGCGTCAATGGTGATATCTTCTCGTTGAGATGCTGTAGTAGCCTGCACTCCGTGCATCATCTGATTTGAAATGATTTGGATCAAACAGTCGGAGAGGTTGGCTATTAATTTATCCATGGCCTTAGCCATTGCCTTTTCCACAGCAGATTCAATTGTCTGTGATAGGTTGGAGTCTAAACTGGGAGTGTGACGAGCTGCTGCACCAGAATATCCGAAAGCCCTGTCCTTAACTATATCAATAGCTTCCCTGCGCGAACAGCGGCGGCGGTCAATTATCTCTAGAATTTGTATTTCCTGAGCACGACCAGAGCATTCATTGTAGTCTGCGGAGTGACTCCCTCCACAAAGACAGCACTTTTCTGATGTTGCGGAGCATTCACTTGAGGAATGGCTTTCTCCGCAGATGCGGCAGCGAAGATTGGATTTGCATCCTCCCGCACTGTGGCCGAATCTCCAGCAGTTTTTACACTGGATTGGACGGGGAGCGAGGGGCTCTACGCGAAAGATCAGAGGCCATAGCTTTATCTCTGACGGACATGTTGTGCCTACAAATGTCGCAATGACAGATTCAGTTGGGATCCTCTCGTTGTTAACCAGGCGATTGCATCGGTAAACAGAAATGACGCCTGCTCCGGAAAGCCTGTCTAGAGTCTCAGCTGGACTTAATTTGGAGTCGACGCCCCGTACGAGGCCTTTAGTACATGCAAGGTGAGGCGGAATGAAAGCACTCACCGGAGTTGAAGCAAATGAAGTACATTTAAGCAGATCCTGTAGACAGGTCTGGTCCGGTGACCTACACACTATCCCACCTCGTCCAAATTGGCGCACGTCGGTGATGGTCTGGAAATGGTTTGATGTGCCTTTTAGTTCCTTCTGGACAGCCTGCGGGTTCGTGAGCCTGATGAAACCTCCATTTGTAGGCACCAGTGCCACGCCTCCATTTGTAGGCACCAGTGCCACGGGAATGCTGCTGACACCACTGCGGAAAAACAAATCTAAAGGCAGTTCATTAGCTGGCAATGACGCTGACCAGGCGGATCGCGCCTGACCAGGGGAATTGGTCGACATCAGCACAACAGATTAGGGTAAATTCAAAAGCAGATAATCAACCAGAGACTCAAAAACAAAAACTCAAAGCTAAAACCACTCAATACTCAGCCAACAACACCACAGCAGGCCAGCGTTCGAACGACTCGCTCTGTGCGGTACGGCGGTTCTAAGCACTTGTCCCGTCCGCTTCTTGTTCTCGTCTCGTCGTGTCACCCCACTGAAGCCTTCTTCCTTTTCTTTAACTAGTGGCAGAAGTGCGCGTGCATAATATAAAAGGTGTCATATTTACATTAAGAAAATTATTAAGCTTCTTGCTCCTGGAATGCCAGTGCCATGCAAACCGCAAGATGCAACCGGAGACGGCCGTGAGCCAAGCACCACAAGCGAACGAAGACCACCTAACCGAAACGTGGGAGGCCAAACTCGTCCTCGAGGACCTTGAAGACCAGCGACAACTCGTCTCCAGGGCCAAGAGGGCAGTCGAAGCCAGAGGGTTCCTGGACTAGGGAACCCTCCCACCTTAGGGTGATACCGGGCCTCGCTCGGAACACTGTTTCCAAATAAACGTTTATTTCTCTCTCTCTCTCTCCTGATTGCTTAGGATTTGAAGTGCATAAATTAGTTAAGTGATAAATAATAAAACGTCTCATATGGATTCATTCAGACACAAGAAAACAACTGCAGATATCAGCGATTTCCTCGGCAAGCGGGCGGGATGCAATAGATCCGTAAGTTTCTGTGTCGCATTGTTCTTCGGGCGATTTTTATTTTTAGACGTGATCTTATGAGCCAACTGAATCGCCCTTGGCGCATAATTGGGTATCGGTGCATGCAATGTTTACCGCCCACCACCATGCAGTGATTCAATTTTATGAGCCAGGTTCGAGAACTGAAGCATCTTGCGATTATTACATGGATAGTAAGTCGAGCAGCTCTTAAAGGTGTAAGGGTTGTGAGAATAAAATTTCAAAAGAGGGAATAATTTATCAGCGCGGTGCACCGTGAAGTCTGAAGATTTCGATAAGTAGGCACAGCCGGTGCAAAATTCTGAGTACCTTTTGGGGGTTAAATTCATGTAGTGAGAAATTGCAATGCTACAAGCTTTTGCTGCCTGTGTTTTTTTGTCGGAAGGACTGTGGCAGCAGACCAAAGGTCGGCATCGCACGCATGCATTTGATTGAAAACTTGGCGGACGCTTGAGCTTCGCCTTCAAGAGTACCCTTCGCATTGCTTCCTGGTTGGCTAGCCAGGCAGCCTGCTAGCCAGGCTAGCCAGGCACCCTCCATAACGTGGGTGCCTCAAGCGTCCCACGAGGAAAGGAACATCCGTAAGCGCGAAAGTTGCCGTTTTAAACTCTCCTAGAATACCTACTACGAGTGAAGTTGCAAACTGACCATTCGCCATTATTTGATATAGAAAAATAGCTGCTACACCGTGAAGAAAAATTTCAACAGTGCGAGAAAAACGAACCGACAATAGGGAACCGACACGCATGGCGCTAGTCCGTGTCGCCTCCCTTTTGTCGGTTCGTGTTTTTTCCGACCTGTTGAAATTTTTCTAGGCGATGAGTTACCAACTCGCCCAGAACGCTCACGTTAACACACAACGCGTCCACAAGATAATACGAAATTTGCTCCGCGCCCGTTCTTTTTGGTCTGAAACGATTGGCATAGCGCAGGAAACACGAACACAAAATAAGACAGGAAGGGACCGACGAGCGCTACACGAGGCAGCATAAGATCGTCTCGTGTCTCATTTCCTGTCTGTGTTACCTACGCAACAAATCATTTCAGATGTACAGCCAACAGGCCCAAATAGCAACAATTCTTGCTTTTATGTTGCCAGACCACGACTGTCGAATGTGAATGTAGCTACTGATATGACGTCGTTACCGGCTTCAAAAGCATTTGTGTTCCATTGTGGTACAACATCAGAGCGCGCTGAGAAATGTCGTTAATCGCAACTAGCCTGCCCGCGATACGAGTTCAAAAAATGATTATGGCTTCAACTTATTTTTCAAGGAGGAAACATGGCGCAGAAATTGCCTGCACGTCTCGTAAGGCTAGATCCGCCTGCAATGTACACCCTCCTCATCCCTTCGCGTCAGCGCCCACTACACATTCGCAGTCAATCAACTGATGACCGAAGACCCACTTAAGAAAGCAACGCTGAAGAAATGGATTTGCGCAAGTAATACTAAAATGACACTACAAATATTTAGCCTACGTCACTGTTCCTAGAGCTTTGATGACAGCTGTGGAATAATGAATCATGTTATTGTTTCCAAGCACTCAACATTTATGAGGGCAAACTTCGACAGATCCCACGTACCGTGGAAATCAATGATATGCGAAGCGTGCATCAAGAAGATTGCGATGTGGCACTTTGAAAATGAGCATAACGTTACGAGGCGGATGGATGTAGTACTCAGTAAACATATGTAGAAATTTTATAAGCATTCACGTGTCTAGAAAACATGCAATTGTGAGAACTGGTTGTTCATAGTTGCGTAACGACGCCACCGCTAACGTGCGTACTACCAGCACCAGCAGAGGTGGGCTGTAATATTGTTCTTATACTAGCCCGTGATGTTCGTTAAGCATAGCGTATGCTCACTTTTTCCTTTCGATTGGCTGTGAGGAAAGTGTTACGAGGTGTATCGATGTTAAGTGCAGTAGTTGAGTGGACAACGTCGCCTTACCAGGAACGTCCACTACTCTGGCGTGTGCTGGTGACTACACTGGGTAACTTATGGCCTGACAACGTCCGCACTCACGTTAGAGCACGGACGTCAGTATTATCGAAAGTAAGTGCACGTTATGGTGTGACGATTGTGAATCGCAAACGTCACCTTTCTTAACGCTCTCACATTTAAGATACTGTCAGTCATCTGTGATGAACCCGCCACGGTGGTCTAGTGGTTATGGTGCTCAACTGGTGACCCGCAGATCGCGGGATCGAATCCTGGCCGCGGCGGCCGCACTTTGGATGCAGGCGAAAATGCTTGAGGCCCGTGTGCACAGATTTAGGTGCACGTTAAAGAACACCAGGTGGTCACAACTTCCCGAGCCCTCCACTAAGGCGTCTCTCATAATCATAAGGTGTCTTGGGACGTTAAACCCCAACAATTATTAATCACCTGTGACGCATATCCGCGTACCGCGGCCCGCGGTATACAGGTATCCGCCAGATGTGTCTGGGGGAAAGGTTTTGGCGAGCTACGCGACAGGATTTTCACGTTATTCATTAAGAGACCATACAGTTATGTTCCTTAACCTCTCTTACCCTCCCATACCAATTTTGTGCGCCAAGGTAAAGAGGCGATCATGAGTGCCCCCAGACGTAGGCGGCTAGATAGATAGATAGATAGAAATGGTCAAAATACCTGCAGTTCGCTAAGAAGTGCTAAGTTCTTTAAGGCAAAATCACGTTGCAAATTCGGTACACACGCGTTGTCACTCATTTACATGCGCGAGTGGGCAATGTCACGGGTGATTCACGGCAAGAACGATCCCCAGTGCTTCGCCCCCCTCGTCATGATTCACTTCGTAGAGATGTGCACGTTTTTTCACCACCACCACCTTGCGTCCTTTTTTTTGGAGATGTCGAGCGCAGGGGACCAAGGTGAACTCGGACCGCAGCAACGCGACTTTCACAAAATACAAACAGTGTTTGGCAATAATTCCGTAGACAATATATATACTGGTTCATAAGAATAGTCTACGAATGGATTCAAGACATTTATCTTTGGTTATTTTATAGAAAAAAGTGAACTAAAGCATACTTATATAATTCGATACATTTTAGTCTATCGACGCTGCGCGACGTTGATAAAAATGAATTTTTAATAATCTACAGTTCTTCTATAGCTAATCTTTGACTTTTTGTAGGCTAGGTTACGAAAACGAGTGCAACTATATATCCATATACTTTAAATTGACCAGTTTCAAACACACAGCTATAGGACATCAATTGATGTTATATACAGATGGCTATGAACTTTACACACATTTTCCAAAAACATTTTTGTTAGAGCTGTCGCCTTCACGTTCATAACCTTTACATTTGTAAAGTGGGGTGTCGGGCTTTGTGGTTTTGCATCATTAAAATAGTGCGCTATAGTTGCTGGGGCAAAATACGTTATGAAGGACGCACGTAACGAAGCGAACACGACAACCGCAAATCGTGCGCTTGTGTCCACTTCGTGACATGTGTGCTTCCTGACATCTTTTGTTTCAGTAACTGTAGCGCTGTACTTTAAAAAACAACTGTTCAAGAATGTTGAACCAAGAGTGTTCATCATAGTAAGGCGTTTTTAGTGTGCACTGGTCATTATCAAGCCGACAGTTTTCGAAGATTTATGACGTCGCGTAACAAGCAGCCAATTTTATATGCCACACCAAAGATTTCTGACCAAATAGCGAAGAACAATAGCCAAAATTACGTAGTATTGCAAATAATCTGTTCTCTTGTGGTGAGAAGTGAAGGGATATTTGCGCTATTTTGCCTCCCCCTCTCGCTGTGAAACGTAGGAGGGCAAAGAAAGACAGCTAGTATGTATATTAGTATACATTCATAAACATATTCAATCCGCTCAATGTGGCGTCCATAAAACTAAATCGACTGAACATGGTGTTTTCCTCAGAACGACTGAATATTAGACAGCTATTATAGTAAAAAAAATGACATACCTACACTCTACTCACGGTAATGTTTCCGACAGCACAAAACGGCAAGTAACATATAATTTATAATTTACGTGGCTGTAACAACAATTTTTTTTTCATTTCTTTCTCACATGGAGGTTGCATTATCGTAGCATGCCTTTTTAAAAAGCTTAAGCACCGCGATATGTATTGTAACGTTTAGATTGTAACTTATAAACCGCAGTAATTCATCCGTCAGGGGACCTACACAATGGAGTGGAAGTTTATTGATCAATGTGTCACATCACGATCTTCCTTCTTCAAGGATTGCTTTAGCAATTCAACAGCGGATAGTTCATCAACAGAACGGGCCTTGACAGCAGAAAAGAAAGTCACAGTAGCAGCGATCTTACACTGCGGGACACTGTGGCAAGCGATGGCGGGGTATGAATTAAAACTGCAGTTGAACAAAGTGAGTTCGCTTCCAAAACACGTCATTTAAGAAGTGGCCTGAAATCCGAACTCACATGGCTAAAGCACGGAGACGAAATACCTGAGCGAGAAACAGCGTGCTTAGACGGGACAAAAAACCGGCAGATCCCACGCACTGTGGGAATCGATGTGATGCGAAGCAGCCAGCAAGGAGCAAATCATGCTGTACATAATATGCATGTCATTATTTACATGTTAGGACCTGTCATTTGTGTTCGTCATACAGTCACGTCACGCAATACAAATTTTGGTGTATATCAAGCTAGCAAACTGGACGCAAGCGCACCATGAGCGTGGCATGTAAATGGCATTGTAGATGACATGCATGCCATGATTTTCATGTTACAGCCTGCCACTTATGTTCGCTTAATTTTTTACCTCGAATCGCAACGAGACGCGAGACCAATCTGCCTCCGTTTCGCATGCGTTCGTATTCTCGCGCTCTGCGCATCGTGCAGACGCCATCCACGTTCCAGCGTTTACATTGACGGACACCCTGTCAATTCCAAAGTGTGTTCCTCGAACGCCTGCGCCCACTGAGACGGGGTCGGTCAGAATGGAACGTGATGCGCGCGTCTCCCTCCTTGCATGATTAGAGACGCTGGTCACAGCGACGCTACGCAAGCAAAGCGCGAGCGCTGTAAAGTCCAACGCGACCAGCGTCCGTTTGCGCGCCCCGGCGCCCAACTGGCACTTTGCCAGGGCACGGCTGGAGGGACGGACGGACGGGCGGACGTCGGACGTGAACATGAGACATTAAAGGCTTTCACCTTAAAATTTGTATGTCGAGCTGGCGAAACGGCCACAAGGGTGTCATGAGCGTGGCATGCAAGTCATGTTGCACATGACATATCATGGTTTCCATATTACCACTTGTCATTTATGCTCGTCATACAGTCACGTCCCTCAATACGAAGTTTGTTGTATATCATGCTAGCGAAACGGCCACGAGTGTGTCATGAACGTGGCATGCAAGTCATGTTGCACATGACATGTCATGACTTCCGTATTACCACTTGGCATTTATGTTCGTCATACAGTAACGTCCCTCAATACCAAACTTGGTGTATATCAAGCAAGCGAAACGGCCGTCAGCGCGCCATGAGCGTGGCATGTAAATCATGTTGTACATGACATGCACGTCATTATCTGCATATTACCACCTGTCATTTATGTTCGTCATACAGTCACGTCACTCAATCCCAAATTTGGTGTATATCAAGCTAACGAAACGGCCGCGAGCCGGCCATGAGCGTGGCATGTAAAGCATACTTTTCATGACAAGTTAGTCATGATTTTCATGATATGACCAGCCATTTATGTTCGTCATACAGTCATGTTATGGCATACCAAATTTGGTATAAATCCCATTAACGATACGGCCAGGAGAGCACAAAGTCGTAGGCGGCTAGATAGATAGATAGATAGATAGATACGCTCAAAGTCGCCGAAGTTCGCTAAGAAATGCTTCGCATTTAAAAGTTACACGAAGCATACAGACTGTGTGCCTCGTGTAACTTTTTGTCCCGTCTAAGCGCGCTGTTTCTCGCTAAATATGTACCAACTGGCCCGCCAACAATCTGTGACGAAATACCTTTTTTCTGTTTGTTATATTTGTGCTAAATAAATTCGGTTGCAATCATGTTTATTTTACTTTTAGGCCACGGGACTAACTGATGTGTCCCCAGGAAGCTTTGCTAATACTGGAGAAGACGATACATCAGATGGTAAGTGACGATGCGATGAAGTGTGAGCGCACGACAACCGACAAAATTAACCTGATATTGCCATCGAAGGAACCATTCCATGGTGCGGCAGAAATAAATTCCAAGACTGGCAATATAATTTATCTAAATTCCCTTCTCATCTTGCCTATCTTTTTTTTTTCGCGTTAAACTTAACTAGCCCGAAAGTCAAAACAGCGTGCGACGGCCGCTCCAGTTATGGATCATAGAGAGATATGTGAGCTCACCGTGAGATAAATGAGGCTTCTTCCAGGCGCCGTTTAAACTTCATCGAAGGAGGGACGGCGTTATCTCTCCGACGCTTTTTTTTTTAATTTGCACAGATCGAGGTGTATGCCGCGACGAGCATTCGAATGCGATGCGGTTGGTGCGCGGGTTGAATTAGCCCTTGTGCTTCTCTTTGTTTCACCCATTTAACCAGCTTTTACACTCCGCGCTTTGATGACGTCCGTGGTCTCATCGTGTTTTGTACGTGAGTGGCGTATATGTGGTGATACAGAAAGCAACGACACTCGTGAACCACCGGAATACAACGGGGACATGTTCAGTGCGCTGCGTGGCTGTTGCAAAGAGTTCCACTGCTGATTCTTCGCCTGTCTGAGACTGACCATTATCGGGTGTATCGCATCCGTTGTTAGATTGGCTGAAGACAGTAGTAAATGTGATCTACAGGAAAATAATATTCTCTCTTCAGTACGTTATTTACTTGTGTATATGTGTTCATGACACGTTTGTAACTGAATTCATGACCGTGGCCTCATACGCAAAGTGTCGGCTGATTCAACTTTTCGAATCTCAGCTGCGGTAGTTTAAAGTGCGCCGATGGGGTTTTAAGGCGGTAATGCAGGCTAGTTGTTTGTAATCACCGGCATTCATTTCTACAACGCAAAAAAACATATGCACATTTAAAAGAAAAAACCGGCAGATCTCACGCACTGTGGGAATCGATGTAATGCGAAGCAGCCAGGAAGGAGCAAATCATTCCTTACATAATTTGCATGTCATGTTTTACATGTTAGGACCGAAACGGCCGCGAGCACGCCATGAGCGTGGCATGCAAGTCATGTCGCACATGATATGTCACGATTTCCATATTACCCCTTGTCATTTATGTTCGTCATACAGTCACCTCACTCAATCCCAAATTTGGTGTATATCAAGCTAACGAAACGGCCGCGAGCACGCCATGAGCGTGGCATGCAAGTCATGTCGCACATGATATGTCATGATTTCCATATTACCCCTTGTCATTTATGTTCGTCATACAGTCACATCACTCAATCCCAAATTTGGTGTATATCAAGCTAACGAAACGGCCGCGAGCACGCCATGAGCGTGGCATGCAAGTCATGTCGCACATGATATGTCATGATTTCCATATTACCCCTTGTCATTTATGTTCGTCATACAGTCACGTCACTCAATCCCAAATTTGGTGTATATCAAGCTAACGAAACGGCCGCGAGCACGCCATGAGCGTGGCATGCAAGTCATGTCGCACATGACATGTCATGATTTCCATATTTATGTTCGTCACACAGTCACATCACTCAATCCCAAATTTGCTGTATATCAAGCTAACGAAACGGCCGCGAGCACGCCATGAGCGTGGCATGCAAGTCATGTCGCACATGATATGTCATGATTTCCATATTACCACTTGTCATTTATGTTCGTCATACAGTCACATCACTCAATCCCAAATTTGCTGTATATCAAGCTAACGAAACGGCCGCGAGCACGCCATGAGCGTGGCATGCAAGTCATGTCGCACATGATATGTCACGATTTCCATATTACCCCTTGTCATTTATGTTCGTCATACAGTCACCTCACTCAATCCCAAATTTGGTGTATATCAAGCTAACGAAACGGCCGCGAGCACGCCATGAGCGTGGCATGCAAGTCATGTCGCACATGATATGTCATGATTTCCATATTACCCCTTGTCATTTATGTTCGTCATACAGTCACATCACTCAATCCCAAATTTGGTGTATATCAAGCTAACGAAACGGCCGCGAGCACGCCATGAGCGTGGCATGCAAGTCATGTCGCACATGATATGTCATGATTTCCATATTACCCCTTGTCATTTATGTTCGTCATACAGTCACGTCACTCAATCCCAAATTTGGTGTATATCAAGCTAACGAAACGGCCGCGAGCACGCCATGAGCGTGGCATGCAAGTCATGTCGCACATGACATGTCATGATTTCCATATTTATGTTCGTCACACAGTCACATCACTCCATCCCAAATTTGCTGTATATCAAGCTAACGAAACGGCCGCGAGCACGCCATGAGCGTGGCATGCAAGTCATGTCGCACATGATATGTCATGATTTCCATATTACCACTTGTCATTTATGTTCGTCATACAGTCACATCACTCAATCCCAAATTTGCTGTATATCAAGCTAACGAAACGGCCGCGAGCACGCCATGAGCGTGGCATGCAAGTCATGTCGCACATGACATGTCATGATTTCCATATTACCCCGTGTCATTTATGTTCGTCATACAGTCACGTCACTCAATCTCAAATGTGGTGTATATCAAGCTAACGAAACGGCCGCGAGCGCGCCATGAGCGTGGAATGTAAGTCATGTTGCACATGACAAGTGATGATTTCCATATTACTACTTGTCATTTATGTTCTTCATACAGTCACGTCACTCAATACCAAATTTGGTGTATCTCAAGCTAACGAAACGGCCGCGAGCGCGCCATGAGCGTGAAATGCAAGTCATGTCAGTCATGACATGTCATGATTTCCATATTATCACTTGTCATTTATGTTCGTCATACAGTCACGTCACTCAATCCCAAATTTGGTGTATATCAAGCTAACGAAACGGCCGCGAGCGCGCCATGAGCGTGGAATGTAAATCATACTTTTCATGACAAGTTAGTCATGATTTTCATGATATGACCAGCCATTTGTGTTCGTCATACAGTCATGATATGCCATACCAAATTTGGTATAAATCACATTAACGATACGGCCAGGAGAGCACAAAGTCGTAGGCGGCTAGATAGATAGATAGCTAGATAGATAGATAGATAGATACGCTCAAAGTCGCCGAAGTTCGCTAAGAAATGCTTCGCATTTAAAAAGCCCCTCCTAGTGCGCTGTTGCGCATGCGTGCCTGTCCGACGGGTTTTTGTACGTTCTCTTGCAGTTAAGTCAGCTGATGTCAAGCGCGCGTCGTGTCTTTGTGTCCTCTCTTGTGTATATGTCTCTAATTTTTTGGGCTACCGAAATGAATACCAGCGAGGGTTGAAGTCCGCGAAAGACAAGGGTATCGCAGCATGCTTCCGCGCGTTGGTGAAGGTGAAAACAAGAGGCACTACGCAGACAAAATTTAAAAAAACAATTTACACCCACAGAAAAGGACGTTTGCGAGGTGACGAAATGAAATGTTAAATGTGGTGCTGTGGCTTAGTACGTTTCAGGGGGGACACGCAATCGATTGGGGGAAGGCACTTGTTCGAGCTAGAGAAAAATGATTGCCACGATGTCCTTATATAGCTCAAGCCGCTCTTGATGTCTATCGCTCCACGCACTCTCAACACGAATGATGGCAATGCATCTTCAGTATATTCGCGCCACCGGCGTGATATCTTTCAAGCATAATAAGGCGAACTGCTCGGACACATATTTTCAGTTTACTTGTGAACAAGGGTTTCTTGTGTGTGTGTGTGTGTGTGTGTGTGTGTGTGTGTGTGTGTGTGTGTGTGTGTGTGTGTGTGTGTGTGTGTGTGTGCGTGTGAGAGTGTGTGTGTTTGTGTGCGTGTGTGTGTGTGTGTGTGTGTGTTTGTGTGTGTGTGTGTTTTTGTGTATGCATGCGGTTTTTTTTTCTGCGCGTGCATGTATGGTTGTATGTATGTGTGTTTACGAGTTCAATTTTTCCTTTGGTTAACGTCAACCTTTAAACTGCTTCTATATGTTGATCCAGTGTTGTACACGTTCCTCTAAAACAGGAACGAAAACTCGTTCCTCGTTCCTTCCCAATTTCGGAACGAGTTCCCGTTACAAGTTCCTCAAATGCAAAAGGAACTCGTTCCAGTTACATTTCCAAAATAGGAACGTATCGTTACATTAACGTTACATTTGAGTTTTTAATAAATATATAGTGTCGGATAATCCTGAGGCGAAACAAAGTGAGCAATTTCAATCTCCCATCGAGCTACATATATCAAACGAATTTAACATTGCCGACAGCAGGTTACACATAGGTAACGGAATCTAAATAAGCGCTCCTAGACAATTTTTTTCGAGAGCACCGGCCTTACTACATACATGTAACTGCAACTTTCGTGCTCGTCTATTTCAAGTCCAACACATGTGGTACTTTTCAACGTTTCAACGTTGATCATGTGGTACTTTTCAACGTTTCAACGTTGAACAAAACAACAGCTTTAATTTAGCTGTTGCGGCACAAGCACTTGAAGTACAACACTTCAAGTAAACTAACAATTTACAAATAGAGTCAAACAATAAGCTTACAAAATACACAAACTGAACTAACAGTGAACAAAAAAATTGAATAAAATTAAACCGAAGAGACGTGAATGTTCGATGGTATAAACAGGTGAAGGCATACGTGAGATGACCGGCAGCGTTGCGTCCACGACGATCGGATGCGAGAAGTCCCGAAGAGTTCTGGCATGACTGCGATGTCGATGGGTCCGAGTTGCAACGCCGATGCTTCCGGGAGCTAGTGCTCGGAGATCTCAGGCAGGTTGAGCTAACCTGAGATTGAAGTCCCGATGCCTACGTTGCCGATGTGTCTCAACTAGGCCTCAATGGCTAAGTTTAGGGGGCCAGCCGATTAAAAGCGCACACTAAAAACTTCTAGAAGGGATACTCGTTGATCTATTTCTACACCTTGTTTGACAAGCAACTAGACTGGTTATCAGGGCGAATCGATATCCTGCGCTTAAATCCCCTTCGTGTCCCCTTAAAGGGACCACTGACATGGGTCCAATAATGCGCATTGCATTGTCACGAATTCCACCCTCAAAATATTGACGACGCCCCTTTTTAATTAGGCGAGGGTTCTCTAATAATCAAGTGAGACAACCCGTTTAAGGTGACCGCGTAGGCGGCTCGTACACGTGCAGCTTCTTCCGTGGGAACGGTATCCTGCCTCGGCTCTCAGCCGAGCGTTTTCCAGTCTAAAAGTTCGGGGCGCACTGCGGCTTTCCAACAAAAGCTGTCGTCGCCGCGGTACAGAACAACGTACACCTTTTGGCAGCAACATTCGAAGAATAACATCCCCTTCCGCTGCTCTTCGCGGCTCTAAAAACAAGTATTTTTCATGACCAAGCCGGCGCGCTGGTCAGCGGGGAGCGCGGCGCGCGTTAATCGGCATGACGACGGGTCGAAAAAGTGGGATTCCGTGGCAGGGAGAGAACTAGAAGCAGAAAAGGACGGCGCCTAACATCTCTGCTGGATGGAGGCTAACATTTCTGCAGTAAAAAAAATTCCTCCAGCACGTCGTCAGTCTCGGCGTCTTTAGCTTGCCTGCGCCCCCCGGCGGGCGCCTTGAAGTAAAAACCAGTATGCATCGTAGTCACATGATGGGCGAGCGCTACATTTTCGCGCCTCACACGGTCGCCCATCCGCCCTCTTCTGCATGATGTGCTGCGTGCGTGGGCCTGTTGAATGCCGTGGAATGTCTACAGAAGGAACGCCGTTCCCTCTACCGTTCCTGCTTAAATATAACGAGTTACCGTTACAGTTCCACCGATCCTGAATGGAACGGTGGCGTTCCTTCGTTCCTGCCAAAAGGAACTAGTTCCTGGAACGTCGTTCCTTGGAACGCCGTTCCGTACAACACTGTGTTGATCTTAACTAAAAACCCTACCACAAATAAATGATGTGGTCATCTTCGTTCCTTAATTGTACTTGTACAGATCACAATATCAGGCATTCAAAATTCATATTACCTGAAATCATGCTCATGCTACTGGAAGAGGTGGGTCGTGTCAGAAAAATTTATTAATATTTCAGGTTTCTACGTAATACATTGTTATCGCCAGTACTTTCTCAGCGTCGCTCGATTACGTCTAACTGCGTCGATGTCGAAACGGGCCAGTTGAGAATGATATGTTTCGCAATAAGCGATGCGATGTGGCATAACGATTTTTTCAGAAAGCAAGAATGCGAGCAATCATGCAAAGTAGGAGTTCAAAGGGGGACATGGTCAATGTGGTTGGTATGTCTTTCGAAGTTCTCAGCTCCTTGGCGATCAGAATTTTTCCTATTTCAATAAGATAACTTTTTTCGTCCTCGTTTTGTTCAAGGGTGAAAACAACGTGTCATTGAGGTTAGAAAAGCTGAATCGGTTTACAGGTCATGTAACTGTCAAAGCCGATATGTTTTAATGGATGGAGATAGCGCAAATAATTTCCCCCTTTTTTTGTTTTTTTTTTTGCCATATTCAGTGTTGTTCGATGAAACTGTTTACATCATTCATCCCGCCCTAGGGCATGCTGTCAGGATCTCCTATAAGGCAGCTTGGAAACTCCCAGACGCCCACACAGCTTACATTAGCTGAAGCCGACAATATGAACTGCCAAGCGGAACATATCCCTTGAGAAAAGCAATTGGGTAGGAACATATTGGAGCTCCACGTGAAAATCCCATACATTGTCACCTAAAAATGTTGGTCCGCCGCGGTGCAGGAGTGGTTATGGCGCTCGGCTGCTGACCCGAAGGTCGCGGGTTGGATCACGGCCACGGCGGTCACATTTCGATGGATACACTTGAGGCTTGTTTAGCGCTACGATGGCAGAAATGTGTCTGGCGATGAGGTTTGTTTTCTGAGACGCGGTACTTAGAAGGGGCCGTTCGAAAGCGTGACGAACCAGCACTTCAAACACGTGAAGGGCGCAGGAGCGTCCACGGACATCTCACGTAATAATATTGCTGCGTGTACTAGCTTATCTCTTTCAATGTGCCAGTTTTTCGCCATAAGAAAGAGGAAACAACTCCTAGCGTTACCGCTCCGTACCTGAACGTATCGGAACGGTAACGAATGCTTTCAATTTTTGACATCAGTTTGCGAGATGACCCCAATAATTTACTGCTTTATGTAGAGTCGTCCGCAAGTTTAACACGAACCTTTCGCAGTGTGTCCGGAAAGAGTTTTTTTCGCAGTGTGCCCCTCCCCCCCTCGTGCTCCAAGCTCTGGTGAAAGTTTCGAGCATGCTCCTGTTTCATTTTTTATGGCTGGGGAGTTATTCTCGATGTGTCCCCCCTTGTGAACTGTCCATTTCGGCCGCAGATCATTGGCTGGAGTTCAGTGACCAGTGCGCTCCCTGTTTCCGGATCATCCTCCGGAACGTCATTTTGATGCCACAAAGCTTTCACAACTCTCGACACTAATGAGAGGGACGAAATGCGCTTCAACGCAACGAACGCAGCGCCCAGAGATTCACTTTTGGGCGTACATCTCGGAGGCTGTGCATAAATTCTGATTGGGTAAGCCATCGAATTAGGTTTAATGCGGTCGCCCGTCTAACGCACCCGGTGTGATGGTCGGTACGCATTTCCTGCGTGGTTCTCAAACATCTGGGACACATTCATAAGCAAGTTCAGATTTGACAAACAAGTTCCTGTTCCTGTAAATTTCGTCCACTTTCTTCTTACGCTGGGAATGTGCTGACGGGTTCGGTGCATTGACGTGGTCTATATATATAATATCTGGGGTTCAACGTCTCAAAACCGCGGTATGATTGAGGGGCGCCGTAGTAGGGGGCTTCGGAAATTTCAACCATCTGGTGTTCTTTAACGTGCACTGACATCGCACAGTTCACGGGCCTCTGCCATTTCGCCTCCATCGAATTGCGACCGCCGCGGCCGGGATCGAAGCCGCGACCTTCGGGTCAGCAGTCGTCGAGCACCGTTACACCACTGTGGTGGACGCATCGACGTGGTCAAGAGCAAACATCACGGCCAACCGCTTTTTCGAGTAACTGAATGCGCTCTGCCGAAATGGACTGTGAACATCAACTTCAGATGGTCACATCGAGAATAGCTCCCCGGAAGTTGTCGTATATAGACGTAAGACTCTGCCCAGGCGGCGCTGCCAAAAACGCCGCCACCAGCGCTCTCATTGCCGCCCTGGCCATAACTGGGTAGTGCAATTTAGAGCCGTCCGCAAGCGAATGTGCGTAGGCCATTATAGAACCCCCCCTCTTTCGCTCGGGTTGAGGGCTGTTTCCTGAAAATC
This sequence comes from Rhipicephalus appendiculatus, assembly GCA_030522465.1. Lineage (NCBI taxonomy): Eukaryota > Metazoa > Arthropoda > Arachnida > Ixodida > Ixodidae > Rhipicephalus > Rhipicephalus appendiculatus. The sequence continues at coordinate 549,007 of JALIZH010020217.1, forward strand.
AAGGACCTGGAAAGCTTCTTCCTTCAACCCACCCTCGCTTCAGAAAAGTAGGAAGCTCATCGAAGTGAACTGCGGCTACAATGCAAAAGATGTTTCAGCTATTTCGGCGTGCTGCAACTCGCAAGCGAGCATCGCATGACATCGAATTCAAGGCACTCCGACGTGTGTTCTGCAACGCCTAAATGCGTTAAATTTGGGCATATACATAATGCCAAAGCGATGAAGTACGTACACGAGCAATGTTTCTTACGATCAGTGGTACAAAGCTCGCTTTATCAGGCATGAATAGTCCAGGTGATTTTCACCTTTGCAGTTGCATTCTCCATCCACCTCTCGCTTCCTGTGCGTTGAACTGTTTTATTACGCATCCTCGAATGTACTGTTGACGGTTGTCTTCAGTTTGTATATACTGCAAATGGGGATACGTGCGTGTCCACTTTCTCGGTGTACAACGAAAGGCAAAACCGTGGCCTCCGAGATAGCTCCGGCAATCGCGGAGACCGCGGGTGATAAAAACCTGACGGTGGTCACGACCAAAATTTTGCGATTTACTTATATGACGCACGTGTTAGCATTTGCTAGTCGGAACTTCGAACCTTCAATGCGTACGTGCGCGATGCTGTGTAATGACGACCAGTTAAGATTATGGGTGGTCACGGGCGCGATTTTTATGGCGCGCTTCACCAGTCTGCGTTTAACTGCTGCACGGCGCGCACCGCGGTCTGAGGCTCTGCTGGGCTTCATAGTCAAGGTTACCACGGTTCTGCGTCAAGGCTACTCAAAACACTAACATGAGACCCACGTTATCACGCTTTCTCATGCGACCGGCTGTGGAAAACGCGAGTAATTCGCTTACCCGGCCCGTATCCAGAGCTCTCGCCGTTCTGCTTCGTGCAACGGCTTCATAAATCGGTAAAGCAAGTCCTTTACGTCCGTGGCAATTCACAACGCAACAGTGGCTTCGACTGAAGTCTTTCTTCGTAGCGCGCGGAGCTGTTGCGTCTGCTCTTGTTTTCGCCGTCGTTCTGGCACGCACTTCATGGCGGTTCGGTTGCGCGCCCGACTAGCGTAGAGGCATTCGTAGCTCTTTTTCTGAGTGCTCAATGCGCCAACACACCAAATATTTAGGTTAATTGTTGTTTCCACCTCGCTAGTTGCACCCGGTTGCACAGCAAACTGTGCAAGGGAGCCGGACTTTGCACTACCCAAAACTGCTCCGACAGGTGGCGCTACGTGTCCGCAGAACTCCAGAGTCTGACGTCTATATATTTCTTTCCTCCAGAAGTCTCAAGAGTATTGCCTGACCTCAATGCTGCGGCGTCCTACAGCCTTAAAGGGAGACGATCCAACTCGCTGGATAGCATATTCGTGGAGTCTCGGGGCTACTACATTGTACATAGATAAATCAAATAGATAAGTAATATATATCAATGGTTTAATGCACTTTTTTTCCTTCCTTATTTTACTCGAGTAAGTCGATAAATAAATAAAGAAGTAAAGGCAATGAAACACCATACCCGCCAGCTGAGCTAATTGGTAGGTATTCATGTTAAAAAGACACGGCGTGAAAACACAAGGGTGAAATCAAGAGAGTGACCAGTTATCTCTCACGTTGACCATCACGCGCAACTGACTGAACGGTATCGCCTCTTGCCCGGGAATGCGCACATAACTGTTTTAAGTGCGGAGCAGTTTAAGGGCCTGGGCTGTCGTATGCAGTTATCGCATGCTGTCATCGTATCCTGTCGTAGCTTGACGTAACGCAGGAAAAACCACAAATAGTATAGCCATCTGTGGCATATTGAGCGCCCGCTCGCGCCAAGGAGAAGCCTTCTTCCTCTAGTTCTTCGAGCACATTGATGATGATATTAAGTGCGGATCAGTTTAGGGTCCCGGGTTGTTGTATGCTGTCGTATGCTGTTGTCGCTTGGCATAACGCAGGCAAAGCCAGGTATAAAAATAGAAGAAACGCAATCAAGCAAATAAATAGAAAGAGAGAGAAAGAAAGGAAAAAAATAGGAAGAATAGAAAGAGCAAGAAAGAGAAATAAATAAAGAGAGAGGAAGAAATCAGTAAACATTGAGAAAAAAAAAGGAAACAGAGAAAAAGAAAGACAGAGAAAAGGAAAGAAAGAAAAAAAAAATGAAGAGAAACAAAGAAGGCTGCCCAACTCCGCACTTCCTTCACGATTGGCACCACTGGTGCAGAGGTGTTAATTTTTTTTTGTCTACCTTCTTTTCCACCGCTGTACGATTTTTCAGGTGGCGGCGTTTGCTTCTTGCGTCCGTGTTTGCACACCCTGTCTTTATAACGGCCCCAGTACAGCCTCTGAAAATACAATATCGAGCGCGGTATTCTCCCTTGGCATTACGCCAGAACGGTGATTCACGTGACATGATTAGAGCAAATACTTTCTATTGGTCCATATACGAGAAATATCAGTTGTGAATTGTCTCCTACCCTGCTTTGTCATGCATTTACCCACCCGTTCTTCCTCACCTCGCGTGATTACCGTGCGCGATGAACTTATTTTGCACTGTTTTGTGAGTTTCCGATTACGCAAGGCGAAATAACAGAGTGCAGCCAACAAGCTCGAAATTCTGATGGGCTCAACGCTTAGTGCTCCAATTGTACACGTGCTTTATGAAGAAATAAGTGTCGAGGATATATGGAATGGAACGAATGGAAGAGGAACCGGATTATTTGATTCTTCCAACGGACGGACTCTTTACAGTGAAGACGATGCAGCTCTCCAAAAAATAGGCCAACCCGCTTCCACGGTTACTGTATACTTTTTGATTGCGATAACAATTATATGGACACTCTGTGCAGGTTTTCATTGTCGCTGTCATGTTCCGTATAAAGCCCAAATCGGTAACTTTTGTTCGCGTTTTGCATGTTGTACCCGCTAGCAAAAGCTCGCGAGCGCTAGCGAGGAACACGGCTGAAGCATAGATGAAACAAGCTGCCCATCTCCATTGTACGTAGGGCGCATGCGATTACATCACACCACGTGCGAGGCCTGCCATCGGTTGCTCTCAACAAGAAAGGAAGCCTTCTCCGTCTTCCGCTGGGCGAAGGAACACGAAGAGACGTCGGGAGGCTGCGTGGCTCGATATCCGCAGCTGTGAACTTGGACTATAAGGGCGCGGTGGCGAGCGCTGGCGCGCGCGCTATCTCGGCAGGCATCAGCAAACGCGTCTCGTATACCCTTCTACGCGCTATCATCTCACCGCGTCGTGCTGTGACCACTGATACGACAAACTGCATGAGAACTGCTTCTTTCCCGGGAGCGGCCGTATTCCCATCCACCAGTGTTTTGCGGTTTCGCAAGATCGGATGAAAAAGAGTTAGCTGCTAGCCTTAGTTATCACATTACGACATGTTGCTGTCGCATTTACTGCTTCCCCTTTCGGAGAAACAGTTTTTTTTAATTCATGAGACAAACTTCTATCCTCACAAACTCTTCAATCATGAATCTACCCCCCCCTCCCCCCCCGCGCGCCGCGCCGCCGCCGACGATTTTGGGTCCGGCGCACAGGTCTAACTGGGAGACACTGGCCACGCTGTACAGTGTCTGCCTGCACACTGGGCGCCCTGGCCGCACATTGGAATAAACTGTGCGTGCTGGGTGGACTTTCTATAAGACTCGATATTGTTATGAATATTGTCACAATAGTGTTCTACTGTGTGCCCTACACATAGCTAGCTTTAGTTAGGCGATCGACGTACGTATAAGCTAAAGCAATCATTAGTCGAGGGCGCGCCCGTGCGCTTTCTCTGAAGTGTGTTGTTGAGTTTAGTGAATTTAGTTCCTATAAACGCATTGAAAGAACTCATCTTTCGCAACACAATATGATATTAGTATTAGTCTGATAATCAAGATCAACCTACTCCAGCCGTGAATCCTTCCATTGGGCTCGTCCCGCAGAAAGGCGCACGTCACCGGCAGCAGTTCGCCGCTGTAACGCCCATATCTCGGCGTTTTAAATGCGAATGCATTTCTTAGTCTGGCTATGTCAGGCGCATCCGGCGTTGTCCGCGCGCCGGCAGGTGTTATCTCTCTGCTCTCACTCCCTCTCCCATAGCAACAGCTGCGAGCGCGCGCTTATCCTCGCCCCTAGCAACCGGAGCATGTGGTGTGAGAGAGTGTAGGAGAGGGTAGGTGCAGTGCTTCGCCGCACCTTCTCTCGCCGTTCGCTATCTCTACTCCGTGCGCCCCACTCTCCCGTCCGCTCGCGCCTCACTCTCGACCTGTTCGCTGGCTGGGAGCCTGTCAAGGCGATGGCAGAAGTCGGTGAAGGCGAAATCTCGGCGCAAGAAATGCAGTCGCATTTCTTCACGATTCCCTTCGGGGAGGGGGGGGGGGGGGGCATTTTTTAGCATTTGATTTGTGCAGTCGAAGATGCAAATATGACATCGCTGGAGTCAGCAACGATCGAATGTGCATTAGTACGGTTATTGGATTCTTCGTAATTGTATATCCGCGATATTCACGGCGATCGTGAAGATCGCGATCGCCGATGCGATTGGTCGGTTCGGTTAGAGTGAACTACTGCGGCTGTAGTACGCGGAAGACAGATAGGAGGAGAGTGTATCGCGGTGGGCGAGCGTAAAGAAGAAAAAAACGGGCTGTATCCAGTGGTCTCATGCTGCGCGGTATTATATGCGTACGTGACAAACGGCAGCAATATTTCAAACGTGTCGGGAACTAAAGTGTTCCGTGCGCATTTCAGATGCACCATTTTTTTCTGGATGGGTACGAATAACCGCTTAGCGAGTCAGCGCGATTGCCGGAACACATCTGTCGCTTCGCTAATACATTTTTCGGAAAAACGTGCAGATAGATGTTCTGATCCTAGGCAGCAGATCACAAACAAATCAACTTTTTCTGTCAAGTTGCCACGAGCACGAAGAGGCTAAAATCTGCGTTTTTAAACCAGGAAATGAAGATACTGGCTACCATCTCTGTCACAGGCGAGCGCTGAAATGAGCGCGCGACGCCGATTTCTAACGGTGGCGTAAAATCTAGGCGCCGATCTGTCTAGACGGGTCCGGCGCAAAGAAGAAACAAGCATTCAAAAGACGCCCCGCTCGCGCGCTCCTCCTCTCCCCCTAGAGACGACCGCCGCCACGCCAAACCCCTCTCTTGGATCGGACCACCGAGCAAGGTCTCGGAACCCTCGTGAAGGAAAGGGTGACGCAACGCCAAGTTTGGCCGCGATGAGTGGAAACCACGAGAAAGGTCTCGCCCTTTCAATAGCTTTGGCTGTGCTACGCGCCGAGGAGAAATCTGGGAAACTTCGCGAATACAGAGGCGAGCGAATATAAGCGAGCGGCGACGGAGGGTCAGGCAGGAGAAGAAGTCAGTAAGTGAGCGAGTACTCCAGTGAGAGTAAGTGAGTTTCCACTCAGTTCGTGAGTGAAGGATGGTGTTGTTTGGTTGCTGAAGTGCGGTCAGTCGATCTGGAAGAGTCGAATGACGACGCCGTGGGAACTGCAGAAGTTTTGAGGAGCGTTTCCTGGAAGAGAAACCTCGGAGGAACGGGACGACAACCAGCGCTGGACTTTGTGTGAGTGTCTTCCTGGAAGAGAAACATTCAAGTTTAGTTCCAAGAACTTGGACTGAATACGTTTGATGAACATTCTGTCTTTAAGTGTCTTGGATAGTTAATGCATGGGATTGCATTGTAGCGCGAGTTGTTTGTTCCCGTTGTTTTGAACACCTATCAGAGTTACGTTGCGAGTTGTGTTGTATTTGATACCTGCCAAGTGTGCATGTTTGTGAGTTATTGTTTGTACTGCCTTATCTGAGAATATATCTTGTTTGTGTTATCAACTCTCGGCTCTGACTCGGTCTTTGGTCCACAACCGGCGTTCGCCGGCGCACCAAAGGGACCACTTCTAAGTTGTCCGTGCTTTCGTGGTGCGTTTCGGGGGGGCCGATACGTCAGCCCTTGGAATCCGCCCGGCGATTGCCTTCCCACGAACGGAAACTGTGACAATTATTCTGGCGTCCGCGACAGGACCTTTTTGCTGCACAGTGTGTCCAAAGTAGGGAGAAAGAGCCTTGAGTCGCTGATAGTGCAATCGGGACGGTATTTGTGTTTTCGCACCGCGTTCTCGCTAACGGGTGTGCAGAGTGTTCGAAGTTAGGCAGATATTTTGTGCACGCGGCTAGGTTTTGTTTGAGAGGCATCATGGACCTTGAGAAGTTAGTTGCCCTTGGTGAGAAGATGGGTCTCTCTGGGGCCGAGCTACGGAAGTGGGTTCGCCAGAAGGAAAAAGAAGAAAGAGAGAGGGCCAAGGAAGATGGGATCAGCTGAGCTAGAGAGAGAGAGGCTGGCAGCTGAGAGGGCGAAGGAAGAAAGAGAGGCGAAGGAGCGACAGTTGAAAGAAGAAAGAGAGGCGCAAGAAAGACAGATACAAGCTGAAATGGCTGACAGAGAAAGGCAACGGCAGCACAAGATAGAACTCGAACGGCTCCATTTGCAACAGCGAATTGAAACTCCCGTCCAGGCTAGAGTTGAGAGCAGTGAAAGGGAAGATAATAGCTTCCGTTTGAACACAAGCAAACTGCTTGTGGCATTCGATGAGAGGAAGGATGACCTTGATGCGTACCTGCACAGATTTGAGACGATTGCTAAAAGTCAGAATTGGCCGGAGCATCAATGGTCTACAGCTTTGAGTACTTGCTTGAGTGGCGAAGCGCTCAGTGTGTACGGTAGGCTGACGCCAACCGATGCAGCAAGCTATTCAAAGGTAAAAACTGCTTTGCTGAAACGATTCATATTCACTGTGGAAGGCTTCCGAGACAGATTTCGGACAGGAAAGCCAGCTGATGGCGAGACGGCTACGCAGTATGCCGCACGACTTAGCCATTATTTCGACAGGTGGATCGAACTTTCAGAGACGGCGCAAGAGTGCGGTGAGCCTAGAGAGCCCCTTATTAGAGAGCAATTTCTCACCAGTTGCCACCCGAGCCTGTCGTTGTATTTGAAAGAGAAGAGAGCTAAGTCGCTTGACGACATGCTGGAATTGGCCGATCAGTTCTTGGAAGCCCAAGGTGGCACGAACTTCGCCAAGGTCAAAAAGGATGGTTGCGAAGATTCGAAGATATCGGCACCGGACGAAAAGAAGCATTTTCAGGAGAACGTTACGCGATGCTTTTTGTGTAACCGAGTGGGTCATCACGCTAGCAATTGTAGGACGAACTTTACGCGTCCCAGTGTGATGAAATGTTTTAAGTGTGGACAAACTGGGCACAAGACAGACACATGTCGCAACGAAGCGAGTAAAGCCCACCAAGCAGCCTGTGTGTATGCTCCGCCGAAAGAGCAAGCAGAAGAGACAAATTGTGAGTTTGTTGAGCTGAAGAGCGGGAAGAAAATCCCTATCATTGGTTGCGCGATGACAACACGCCCAACCGGTTTAACGAAAGGAATGCCTACGCTGCTTGGGAAAATTTCTGGAAAGGAAGTCACGGTACTGCGAGATACAGGAAGCAGCACGGTTGACGTGCGGAAGAACTTGGTGCGTGACAGCGAGTTCACAGGTAGGACCAGCCCGGTGCGCCTAATTGACGGTTCGATTCGGCTGCTTCCCGAGGCTAACATTGAGGTCGAGACGCCTTACTTCAGTGGGAGAGTTACTGCCCTGTGCATGACAACCATAGGTCGGCACTTTAAGGGAGTACTCACTCAAACTCACTCACCACAATTTTTTCAGCCTTCGCACTCACTCACGTTCACACTCACGTCCACTCACACTCATGAGTACTCACTCACATTCACACTCACGACAACTCACACGCATGAGTACTCACTCATACTCAACTCACCACGTTCAAATGAGTGTGAGTGAGTGTGAGTTGAGTGCACTCATGAGTGAGTGTGCCGAGCTCCATAGGTCGGCACTTTAAGGGAGTACTCACTCAAACTCACTCACCACAATTTTTTCAGCCTTCGCACTCACTCACGTTCACACTCACGTCCACTCACACTCATGAGTACTCACTTACGTTCACACTCACGACCACTCACACGCATGAGTACTCACTCATACTCAACTCACCACGTTCAAATGAGTGTGAGTGAGTGTGAGTTGAGTGCACTCATGAGTGAGTGTGCCGAGCTATGATGACAACCCCCCCTGTTCGATCTCATCATCGTAAACATCGACGGAGCACGAGGGCCAAATGATCCGGAATGTTTGGGAGAAGACCCGAAGATAGAGCCCTTGTCAGCTCAGGAACCGCGAAGTGAAGGTACAGTAGACGACAATGCCATGACGGATGTTACCGGAGGAGCTCAAGCTGAAGCCGAGGTGTTTAAGAAAGTGAAACGTGAGACACCAATGGTCACTGCACCGGAAGGGAAAACGCGCCGTGCAGGTGAGGTTGCAACCAAGCAGCCACCATCACTCGTGAGCGAAAAGTTGACGAAGTTGGTCGGCCAGACTCAATGCCGCGTCGTGCACGAGCTGGTGAAGCACCAGCAAGGTACTAGTGAACGCGACGACGACCTGCCAGTGTCGAATGTGTCAACGGCGGCAGAGACGCCGTCTACGAAAACATCCTCTGAGACTGCTCGCAATAAGAAAAAGAGGAAAAACAAGAAGCGATTGAGCGAGCACCGCAAGAAAGGGCGTAAGCGAGGCATGAGGCACGCAGGATAGGTGCTGAGGTTGAATTTGAATGTGTGTGGCAGTGTTGAACCTCAATGTGTTGTTCTATTGTTATCCTGTGTCACATTTGTATGGCGAGTGGCCTAAAGTATGTTTTGGCGACGTAATGTAAGCAATGCTATCGATATTGTCTGACGAGTTAATGCAGAGTTTCGTGCTTTCGCATTGTTTTGTATGAAATGTGTGATGGAGGTTGTACGGATGTACCAGTGTTATCTTTCATGTGTTGAGAAATCGAATTGCGATGTGAATTATATTGTATTCTATTATGAATGTGACGTGCCGTGAGTCATGGACTGAGTAATGGACTCATGTATGTAGGACGTTTGTTGTGTGATGTGTGTGCGCGTTCGTTGTGTTGTTTGAATATTATGTAATAATATTGTTACGTAAAAATAACACGAGGCGTGGCTATTTACGGGTTGTATTTATGCTGATGCGTAGAGCATCGATCAAGATGGAGGACAGCGCACACAGCGGACAGACCAGCCCTCTTCGTTGTCGTCTTTGATATGTCAGCTACGTAGCATTAACCCCCCCCCCGGCGGTGAAAGCGCCGTCTCGGTGCACTTCAAACATGGTCTTCAGAAGGCGGGTGGTATGGCTTTAGCCTACTGACGTGCACTATGTCACTGGGCGGTGTTGCAGGCAGGGTAGTCTCAGAGACGGGAACGATCTCATAGGTGACGTCCGTTACCTGACGGACAATACGATAGGGACCCGTGTACCGAGATAACAACTTCTCTGATAAGCCAACTCGACGAGCTGGGCACCACAGAAGAACTAGAGAACCGGGTGAGAAGCGAACGTCGACATGCCGTCTGTCGTAGAGGTTCTTCTGGGTTACTTGTGAAGCCGAGAGCCTCGAGCGGGCGATCTGGACGTGCGTGGTCCGCACGAGCAATAGCGTCGCGTGCGTATTCGCTAGGCGGGGAGGTAGTAGCCGGAAGTAGGGTGTCCAGTGGTAACGTCGGGTCACGGCCATAGAGCATATAAAAAGGTGAATAACCGGCGGTGTCATGGCGCGAAGAATTGTAGGCGAAGGTCACGTGAGGTAGCGCCAGGTCCCAGTCATGGTGGTCAGAGGAGACATACATGGCGAGCATGTCCGTGAGTGTGCGATTTAGGCGCTCGGTGAGGCCATTTGTTTGGGGATGGTAGGAAGTGGTCAACTTGTGCTGCGTCGAGCAAGAGCGTAGGAGATCGTCTATTACTCGTGACAGAAATGCGCGGCCGCGATCTGTGAGCAATCAGCGAGGAGCGCCATGGTGTAGGATAACATCGTGGAGCAAGAAGTCGGCAACGTCAGTAGCGGTGCTGGTGGGGAGCGCTCGAGTGATGGCATACCTGGTCGCATGGTCTATAGCAACGGCGACCCACTTGTTGCCAGAGTTTGACTCAGGAAAAGGGCCGAGAAGATCTACACCAACACGGAAGAAGGGTTCGGTAGGGATGGTGATCGGTTGAAGAAGTCCAGCAGGGGGGTGCAGTAGGTCGCTTTCTACGCTGGCATTTATCGCAAGAGGACACGTAACGTCGAACGGACCGGGACAGACCGCGCCAAAAGAAGCGGCGCCGAACACGGTCGTACGTGCGCGATACGCCCGGGTGGCCAGCAGTTGGTTCGTCGTGGAGCTCATGCAGCACCATTGAACGCAGATGTTTAGGCACTACGAGAAGGAGCTCAGGGCCATCTGGCTGGACGCTTCGACGGTATAGCGTGCCATTCAGGAGGACGAACATGCGGATTGACGCGTCGTTAGGGGCAGATTCGAGACGGTCAATGAGCGATCGCAAGGAAGCATCACGACGTTGTTCGTCACCAATCTGAAGAAACTGAGACGTGGACATGACGCTGGGGCTAGGCTCGATGACTGATCCGTCTGGTTGGTCGACAGGGTAGCGGGACAAGCAATCGGCGTCCAGATGGAGGCGTCCAGACTTGTAAACAACTGAGTAGGAGTACTCCTGAAGACGTAGCGCCCAACGGCCAAGTCGTCCAGTAGGGTCCTTCAGTGAAGAAAGCCAACACAGCGCGTGGTGATCTGTGACGACACGGAAAGGGCGGCCATACAAGTAAGGGCGGAATTTGGAAACCGCCCAAACAAGGGCAAGACACTCCCGTTCTGTTATAGAGCAATTGCGTTCAGACTTCGAAAGGAGACGACTCGCGTACGCAATTACACGATCGGTGCCCCGCTGAGTTTGGGCCAAAACTGCACCAATGCCATGACCACTCGCGCCTGTGCGCACTTCTGTAGGAGCATCAGGGTCAAAATGTGCAAGTATAGGTGGCGTTGTTAGAGCGGTGATCAGCTGGGAGAAGGCGTCAGCTTGGAGAGGACCCCAACAGAAGGGGACATCTTTTTTGAGAAGGTCCGTGAGTGGTCGTGCGAGTGCTGCAAAGTTTTTCACGAACCGCCGAAAGTAGGAGCACAGGCCCACGAAACTGCGAACATCTTGGACCGAGCGCGGGACCGGGAAGTTCGTTACAGCGCGCACTTTTGCCGGGTCAGGTCTTACACCGGTAGCGTCAACAAGGTGGCCCAACACAGTAATTTGACGAAGACCGAAGTGGCACTTCGAGGAGTTGAGCTGCAGGCCAGCCCGTCGGAATATAGATAGAATGGTCGAAAGGCGGTCAAGGTGAGTTGCGAAGGTAGGTGAGAAGATGATCACGTCGTCCAAGTAACACAAACATGTCGACCATTTAAACCCTTGAAGCAGCGTGTCCATCATTCTCTCGAACGTTGCTGGAGCGTTGCAGAGACCGAAGGGCATGACCTTGAATTGGTAAAGGCCGTCAGGGGTAACGAAAGCGGTCTTCTCACGATCCATGTCGTCTACTGCAATTTGCCAGTAACCAGATCGGAGGTCGAGAGATGAAAAGAAAGTGGCACCATGGAGACAGTCGAGGGCGTCGTCAATGCGTGGTAGAGGGTAGACGTCTTTCTTGGTAATTTTGTTGAGGTGCCGATAATCAATGCAGAAACGCCACGATCCCTCTTTCTTCTTTACTAATACGACGGGGGAAGCCCAAGGGCTGGATGATGGTTCGATTATGTTTTTCGTGAACATTTTGGCCACTTCTTTCTGAATCACTTCGCGCTCGGACGCTGACACGCGGTAAGGCCGACGGTGGATGGGAGCAGAGTCACCAGTGTTGATTCGGTGAGTAACAATCTTAGTCTGGCCCAAGGGACGATCATGGATGTCGAAAATGTCACTGTATGAGGCCAAAACTTCGCAGAGGGCGTCGGCCTCGTCAGGCGAAAGGTCTGATCCAATCATACTTCTAAAAGTAGAGTCGTCAGAACTTGGTGGCTGTGAGACTGCACCTTGGTCAGGATTAGCTACGGCGACAACGCTGACGTCATCATCGGTTATGGCAGTTAGTTGAGCGAGAGACATCTGGTAGGGCAACACTTGGGGGGGCGAGGCCAAAATTAAGGAGCGGAAGGAACACACAGTTATCCGCTATGGTTGCGATCGTATGTGGCACAGTAACATTGCGCGTCAGTCGAACGTCAGTAATAGGTGTAACGATGGAGTCCCCGTCAGGAACGGGAGGATCCGATGACAAACACACGTACGTGACGGCTCGAGGTGGCAGGCGAACAAAAGAGGTTGGGCTCAAGCGGCTGGCGGGCGTTTCACAGCAATCGGCGAGGACGGGAAGATCGAGGCTTAGTGTACCAGAAGAACAGTCAATTAAGGCCGAATGTGCCGAAAGAAAATCAAGGCCAAGTATGAGGTCATGAGGGCAACGAGATAGAACGGCAAAAAGGACCACGGTGTGACGACCGGTAATGCTGACACGAGCAGTGCACATCCCGATTACTTCTGCAGTACCGCCATCGGCAACACGTATTGCCTTCGTCGTAGGCGGCGTCATAATCTTCTGCAAGCGTCGGCGTAGAGGAGCGCTCATAATAGACAGGTGCGCGCCTGTGTCAATGAGGGCGGTCACAGGAACATGGTCGACTTGTACTTCAAGCAGGCTATGGTGTGTGGGAAGCGTCAGTAGAGGATTTCCAGGCGTCGCAGGTATTGCAGCTTCACCTCCATAAGCTGCAATATCTAGTTTTCCTGTTGCGAGCGTCCAGAGAAGGTCGGCGAGGTAAAGCGTCGAGGCTGCGGAGAGGGGGGATTGGCGGCGTTGCGGTGACGGCGAGCGGGAGTAGCGGCGAGGGGGGCGAAGTGGCGTCAGTGGTGAGAGGCTCGTGAGATGACGACGAGTAGAAATTGGAGGGGGCAGCGGCTGGACGTCTACAGGTCGTAGGGTGCAGGTAGGTAGGGGTAGGGAAGGCCTGGCGTGGTGGGTTTGACCAACGGCGGCGGCAATAGCGCGAAACGTGCCCAGGCTGGTGGCAGGAAAAACAAATAGGCTGGTCGTCGGGTGTCCGCCATTCCGAAGGGTTGCGTAAGGGCATGGTAGGAGATGATCGGCGAGCGTGTCCTGGGTAGTAATGCCGTACTTCGGGACGAGTCAGGGGACACGCTGACGGAAGGCCAAGGTTTGCAAATTCCTGCCTGACCACAGCTTGAATGAAGGCCACCGATGGCTGTGGTGGGTCAGAGGCATGCGTTGTGAAGACGGGAGGCTGAATAGGAGCAGGACAGGCAGCTTCGATTTCCTTACGAACAATGCGCGTGACGTTGTCATACGTGGGCGGCAGTGGCGTAGCCAGGGGGTGGCACACCGGGCACGTGCCCCCCCCCCCCGAAATTTTTTTCCCCATGGCATACAGAGTGAAAAATGACCATTTCAAGGAGGTGCCCCTCCCGAAATCAAGGCGGTGCCCCCCCCCCGAAAAAAATTTCTGGCTACGCCCCTGGTGGGCGGCTGGCGAGCGGCTTCACACGATGAAGTTGCGGCCGTGTTGGGCAGCCGTGTGAATCGCTGAGTGATACGGTGGCTCTTGGCTTCTTCAAACCGTCGGCACTCTTTGATAATTGCGCTGACGGTGGCAACGTTGTTGTAGACGAGAAGATTAAAGGCGTCGTCTGCTATGCCTTTCAGCACATGCGATACCTTTTCAGACTCAGGCATGTGCTTGTCAACCAGGCGGCAAAGGGCGATGACGTCGTGAATGTACGCGACGTAGGACTCGGTAGATGTCTGTGCACGAGCTGCCAGTTGATTCCGCGCAGCCATATGCCGTCCAGCGATGTTGCCAAAAAGGTCGCGTATCTTCTCTTTAAAAGTATCCCAGCTGGTAATCTCAGCCTCGTGCGTCTCGAACCACACCCGCGGTGGGCCATCGAGGTAGAAAAGCACGTTGGCAAGCATAAGGGTCGGATCCCACCTATAGCTGGCACTGATCCGTTCGTAAAGGTTGATCCATTTGTCGATGTCAACGCCATCCTGACCGAAAAATACACCAGGATCACGAGCAGGAGGTAGGACTACGTAGGTTGGAGCCACGGGAGGGGCAGGTGGGGAAGACGATGTTCCTTCGACCTGAGACATGGTCGGATCGGCGATGGTACGGCCGTTGCGGAGCTTCGTGATGGGTAGAGGGAACAACCAGCACTTCCACCACAAAGATGTTACGTAAAAATAACACGAGGCGTGGCTATTTACGGGTTGTATTTATGCTGATGCGTAGAGCATCGATCAAGATGGAGGACAGCGCACACAGCGGACAGAGCAGCCCTCTTCGTTGTCGTCTTTGATATGTCAGCTACGTAGCAATATTCTTGAAGTGGGGGGGCAGTGTCACAGGCGAGCGCTGAAATAGCGCGCGACGCCGATGTCTAACGGCGGCGTAAAATCCAGGCGCCGATTTGTGTAGACGGGCCCGGCGCAAAGAAGAAACAAGCATCAAAAAACGCCCCGCGCGCGCGCCTCCTCTCCCCCTAGAGACGACCGTCGCCACGCCAACCCCCCTCTTGGATCGGAACACCGAGCAAGGTCTCGAACCCTCGTGAAGGAAAGGGTGACGCAACGCCAAGTTTGGCCGCGATGAGTGGAAACCACGAGAAAGGTCTCGCCCTTTCAATAGCTTTGGCTGTGCTACGCGCCGAGGAGAAATCTGGAAACTTCGCGAATACAGCGGCGAGCGAATATAAGCGAGCGGCGACGGAGGGTCAGGCAGGAGAAGAAGTCAGTAAGTGAGCGAGTACTCCAGTGAGAGTAAGTGAGTTTCCACTCAGTTCGTGAGTGAAGGATGGTGTTGTTTGGTTGCTGAAGTGCGGTCAGTCGATCTGGAAGAGTCGAATGACGACGCCGTGGGAACTGCAGAAGTTTTGAGGAGGGTTTCCTGGAAGAGAAACCTCGGAGGATCGGGATGACAACCAGCGCTGGACTTTGTGTGAGTGTCTCCCTGGAAGAGAAGCATTCAAGTTTAGTTCCAAGAACTTGGACTGAATACGTTTGATGAACATTCTGTCTTTAAGTGTCTTGGATAGTTAATGCATGGGATTGCACTGTAGCGCGAGTTGTTTGATGGTGTTCAAAACAGAGTTACGTTGCGAGTTGTGTTGTATTTGATACCTGCCAAGTGTGCATGTTTGTGAGTTATTGTTTGTACTGCCTTATCTTAGAATATATCTTGTTTGTGTTATCAACTCTCGGCTCTGACTCGGTCTTTGGTCCACAACCGGCGTTCGCCGGCGCACCAAAAGGACCACTTCTAAATTGTCCGTGCTTTAGTGGTGCGTTTCGGCGGGCCGATACGTCAGCCCTGGGAATCCGCCCGGCGATTGCCTTCCCACGAACGGGAACTGTGACAACCTCACATATTTTTGAAACTAACGAGGACTAGCTTTCAAATAATTAGTTCATAATAATGAATAATCTTGATTACCCAACAATGACAATGACTCCGCACACAGTTACGCTGAGCCCTTTGCCCCAGGGTAGCCTTTACCGCAGTAGTCGTCTCAGAATGCTGGACATGTTCATTGAGTCTCCACGCTTTTCTTTTCCTTTGCACTTTTTAGGCCGATCTCAATAAATGGAAAGTAGGTAAAGCAGTGCTAGCCCACAATCGGCTATACTGCTCTTGTGACGTACCTCTTTGAAGGTGCTCCAGCCTCGGAATGTCCCGCAGACGTACTGGTAGAAGTCAACGCACGGGTCAATATAGGTGGCGATTTTGGACCGCAGCATGTTGGCCACATGGCGGCAAAGAAGCCCGACACATCTATCTCCCTCGAGGTCAGATGGCGGAACAAAATGTTTCGGTATCGGTGGCGTAGTCGTAGAGATATTCCAAGGCAGCCGTGAAGGCTTTTTCGTAGGCTGTGTTACCATGGGCGTCAGAGTTCTTGGAACAAGCAGGGCAGCTAATGTGTCCGCCTGGAGGTAAAGGAAGAAAAAAAGTACGTCATATAACAGGAATCACTGTATTTAGCGATTATGCAGCAGTGCACTGCTAACACTCAAAGGAACATGTGAACTAAGTACTGTCGTACGAGAGCTAACGCACTGGTCCTATCGTTTCCGAGGAACTCAATTGAATCGTAAGTTCATGTGGTCGAAGAAGCACGTGAGAACGACGTCGCATGTTTGCAGTTGTCAACATTGACAATTTCGAAGTTGGCCGTTTGTTGATTGTTCTTATTTTTCACAATATGATGCCATTATTCGTAGATGTTTCGGTTTTCGTACTTATTCTCTTACGTGACTCTACTTCCAGTCAGCTCACCGTCCTTCTCTTCACAGCAGTTTCCAGTTATTGGAATATTTTTTCAATGAAGATATAAAAAATTTCTTGTCGAATTCGTGCTGCCCGACAATCATTTTTTGGCAGGTGGAGGAAGCAATATGTCTCGTAACAAGTTTTGATTAACCTGAACATATTCTGCAAGACGTCTGTGGATGTGTATGGAATTAATATACACATTGTTTAGTCGGCAGCGCTATATGAAGTAATCGATTTTACTGTATTCCACGTTTAAAATACGCTGCGACGCATACAAATAACAATAGAAAAAATCGTAGTTCTACATTCGATAAAATCTAATACAATGGAACGTTATAAAGAAAATGGTGCACGCGTAGCACAGTTTGAAAAGTCAGTCACGTTCACTACGGCTGCGTGGCTTTTTCCCCATTAAGAGCATTTTTCTTTTTCTTAAATGCCCCTCATTTTGTGTATTGTGAAATGGGGCGGACTCGGAGTGCATTGTCATGGGATCGTGACGTGAACGAAGACAGCAGTCGGCTTCTTCTAGGTGAAACTCTTCCTTTGGCCGAATTTCTGGTCACAAAGCCGACACTGAAATTACAGGCAAGCAATGTAGGCTGTACACTCATATCGGCGCACATAGCGTCGGTCGTTGGAAAACTGACGAGCAGCTAAACGCGTTGGCTTTTATAGAATTATTCTCGAAGATTCCATCGTTATCACTAGCGGCACCGTAACTTCCAGAACTAACTCTACTGTTCGCTTTGTGCACATAATTTCATCGCAAGGTTCTAAGATTATCTACATTGTTCCCAGTCATCCGGGCAAGCTCTGCGCAAGGCAACAGCTAGATTTTAATGGCGCAATAACTCTAAAATAGAAAGAACGGAGTCCGTGTGTCATTCCTACCCTGTAAAAAGGCATCGTCCATATACTTTAACAGAACATGGAAGTATAATACCAGAGCAAGGAAGTACAATAAGGAATAGACACAAGCTAGAAAGTTCAATGATAAATAAAATATTTAGTCCTCAGGTTCGTTAACGGGCATATAATCGCTTGAAGCGCACGACATGGACGACTTCAGGTTTCGCACGGCGCTCTTGAGAGTTCGTAATGCCGTCCGCGATAACCTCGTAGTTTAAAAGGGTCGAGACGTCGAAGCACCTTGTATGGCCCCAAATACCGCCGAAGAAGTTATTCACTTAGTCCACGTCGGCGTATCGGTGTCCAAACTCGGTCGCCGGGCTGGTATTGCACGAAGCGTCGTCGAAGATTGTAACGGCGGCTGTCGGACGTCTGCCGATTCTTCATGCATAGGCGGGCGAGCTGTCGACCTTCTTGGGCATGCTGAAAGTGGACAGTCACGTCACGGTTTCTTTCGTCGTTGACATTGGATAACAATGCGTCGAGCGTCGTCGCCGGGCTCTTTCCATGGACCATCTGCGACGTCTCTTGCGCAGCCGTGATGCACGCGAAGGTCACGTGTGGAAGCATGGCGTCCCACGTCTTGTGTTACACGTCGACGTACATGGCAGCATGTCGGCGATAGTCTTAAGACGCTCGGTGAGGCCATTGGACGCTGGGTGGTAGGCGGTGGTGCGGCGATGACTTGTGTGGCTGTATCTCAGAATCGCCTCAGTGCAGTAAAATCGGTACCTGTAGGTAATGAGGACCTCTGGGGTGCCATGATGCAAGACGGTTTTCTAAAACAAGAACTTGGCTACCTTGGCGGCGCTGCCTTTTGGCAGGACCCGTGTTTCACCGTAACGGGTGAGGTAGTCGGCAGCTATGACGATCCATTTATTTCCGCACGTCGACGTTGGGAACGGCCCCAGTGGCTCCATCTCGAACTGCTGGAACATTTGCCAAGGTGGCTCGATCGGCTGAAGAAATCCTGCCGGTCTTGTTGGCGGTGTCTTGCGTCGCTTTAGAGATTCGACATGTTTACGTAGCGGGCGACGTCGGCGGCAAGGCGAGGCCAGCAGTACTTTTCCACAATTCTTGCGACAGTGTGGTAGACACCGAGGTGTCCTGCCGTGGGATCGTCGTGCAGGGTCTTGAGGACTTCTCGTCGCATTGTTGAAGGCACCACGAGAAGGTAGTCGGCTTGAATTGGTGAAAAGTTCTTCATGAGGAGGCCGTTTTACAGGAAAAATGACGCCAGTCCTCGCTTGAATGCCTTCGGTACAACGGCGGTCCTGCCCTCGAGGTATTTTTCAACAAGGTCCCTGAGTTCCGGGTTGGTTCACTGTTGTTCAGCGAAGTCATCGGCGCTTAGTATTCCCAAGAAGTTGTCACCATCCTCGTCGTCCTGCGGTAGTGGTCAACGTGGGCATGGTACAGGCAGTCGGCGTCGGAATGATTTCATCCGGACTTATAAGCGGCGGTAAGATCGAATTATTTAACCCTCAGACTCCATCTTGCAAGACGACCTGAAGGATCATTTAGGTTAGCTAGCAGACACAAGGCGTGGTGGTCGCTGACAACTTTGATGGGCCTGCCGTAGAGATAGGGGCTAAACTTGACGTAGCGCTGATGATGGCAAGGCACTCCTTTTCTGTTGTGGAATAGTTGGCTTCTGCCTTGGAAAGCGACCGGATTTCATAACTGATAACTCTCTCATGTCCTACGCTGCTTGCGCCTGTGTGGATTTCCGTATAGGCGTATTCGTCGAAATGCGCAAGTATCGGAAGCGTCTCCAGGCGTCGTTTCAGTTCTTAAAATGCTTCATCTTGCGCAGTTTCCCACCTGAATTCGACGTCGGTCTTCGCGAGCTGCGTTAGTGGCTCGGCGATCCGTAAAAATACATTGATGAAGCGTCTGTAAAAGGCGCATAAGCCGAGAAATCGGCGTAAGGCGTTCTTGTCGGTGGGTGGCGGGAATGTAGCAATAGTGGATGTCTTCTACGGGTCGGGGCATACTCCGGACTTCCTGACCCCGTGATCCAAAAAACAGGAGCTCCTCGTACGCGAAGCGGCACTTTTCAGGCTTCAGGGTGAGTCCATAACTCTTGTTTGCTTGAAGCACAGCTTCACGGTGGTGGATGTGTTCGTCGAAGTGTGAGGAAAACAGCCACGTTGTCCAAGTACACTAGGCAAGTCGGCCATTTCAAGCCAGCCAATACTGTATCCATGAAGCGTTTGAAAGTCGCTAGGGTCGAGCAAATACCAGGCACGAACAGGCCGTCTGGTGTTATGAAGGCCGTCTTTTCTTGGTCTTTCTCGTCGACTTCGATTCGCCAATAGCCGGTCTAGAGGTCCATCGACGAAAAGTACTTTGCGTTGTGGAGCTGATCCAGGGTATCATCTATCCCTGAAAAGAAGGTACTGGTCCTTCTTCGCGATTTCGTTGAGGCGTCGATAGTTGACGGAGAAGCGTCGGGTTCCGCCCTTCTTGACTAACACCAAGCGTGACGCCCGCGGACTCTGCGATGGCTGGATGATGTCGTCGCGTAGCATTTCGTTGACTTGTTTCTTTACGGATTCGCCCTCTCGCGTCGAAACTCTACAGGCTCTGACGCAGTGGTCTGACGGAATGGTCGGGCAGTGGTCTGTTATGATGCAATGTTTTAAGGCGAAAGCCTTTAATGTCTCATACTCGCGGTGACCGGTGTCCGTCCGACCCCCCTGGCGCGGGGCCAGCTGTGTCGTCTCCCCATCACACGGGAGAACAAATGAGCTTTATCAGCGCTGGAACGCGGTTGGCGACTGCACGATGCGCAAAGCTTGAGAATACGAACGCATGCTAAACGGATGCAGATTAGTCTCGCATCTCGCTACGATCCGCGGTAAAAATTGAAAAATAAAACACGCACAGAATTCGTTTGGGTGTCATTCCGATGGTGGCATAAAAAAAGCACGGCTGACCCTCCGTCTTAGCAATCGATATATGACGAACGTGAAACGTGTCTTCACAGAAGTAGTGCTTATGGTGTAGTGATATGAGAGCTTTGCACAATGTATATTGGTGCTTGACAGCTATAACACCGTTTCACGTGTTCACACCCACGTTGACGCCCAGTGGCACATCTCCTTCGTGACGACTAACGCCCATGATCATGATTTAAACGTTGTGGTAGCTGAAGATGTCAACATTTACCTGGACACAGTGTATCGTGGATCCCGCGCAAGGACACTAACAAGCACATAATAAACACTGGTACTCGATATGCGCTTCTTCAAAGCGTCGTAAATTAAGGAGAGAAACAGCACGGTGTGCGCTCTTGAGTAATAGGGTTAGCTACGCCTGCGCTGATACATACATTACAACACTGCGCTTCACTGTGGTAGCGGGAGGCAGAGGTTCGTAGCTTGATACGCAAACGCGTGCAGGTGTTCCACGTCCCGCTGGCCTCTGTCGCGCTCCACCAAGGCACGACATTCGCCCGTCGACATCGTTGCCTTGCTGCAGCGCTTACTACAGTGATTTTATTAGTCGGTGCTATCGCGCCCGAATGACTCGGCGACGAAACACCGTTGTTGCATTGGAAGCTGCACTACACCAACAAAGAGCCGTGACACACTAACACGAAGCGAAAGGCAAACATATCTGCGTAGGCGACTCCGCGATGCTAGTGCGACCAGTAGTTTTGACTGCTATCGAGACGTTTTAACCATGACCTCCGAGACAATGCGCCGGCGCGCCATCTCGGAGACCATGCTTTAACTGCGTCGTCGACGAATCGTTCTCTACCGGCTCTAGTAAGTGCCATACCACATTATTCTCTTCGCCGCTCACAGGCAACGGCAACTGCCCGCCTCGCCAACAGAGGACACCGTGCGAGAGAGAACGTGCGAGAGATATAAGGCGTGTTTGTAAAGATTTCAGCAGATATTTGGTAACTTAGTCGGTAAAACAATGCGCGCTCTTTGTCGCGGGTCATAGAGTCATAGGTTCGACTCTCGGCGGGGGGAACGTTTTCTCAATGTTTTTTTTCCTTCTCATTTGGTACCGATAATTTTATTAACGTCATAACCATGACGGAAATATGTCACTAAAGTATTGGCGGACCACGGCATAAAACACTTTCGTGTTAAAAGACATGGCATATTCAGTCGAATGGCCTCAGGCTTTCGTCGAACACAATTTGGAATTTAAAAAGTGTCCTTTGATTTTTGCAACCGGGGTCTGCCAAATTCTTGACGACGATGAGAAGCTGTCCTTGAATTGCAGGAGCAGGGTTTTCAGCTGTTCTTTCTTATGCTCGGATGGAAGTCGAATTCTTGTTGGAGACCTCGATTCGTCGAAGCAGGTTCGGTAGCATCGAAGAGGGCGCAATCACTGCTGGCGTCCACGAAATCATTCATGTAGGCTACCGTCGTACCAATGTTGAGGTGCATGTATTCGTGGCTCAAATTTGTTAGCATAGCCCTAGCTTTGCCATCTCGCAGCTCAACTATGCCTCTTGCAACGCAGACCTGACGCCTCAGAAGCAGCTGCTGGTCGTCCTCGATGACGCCTTATAAATTTGCGGGTACTCTGGTGCCGACGGAAATAATGACGATGCAGAGAGGCCGTACGGTGACCTGCTGTTCTATCACATTCAAGGCACGGCGAACAATTTTCGTATCTCTAGGGGTGGCTTTGTCCACTCAAAGCGTTATCGATTGGGATCATAGGTCACTGACTGCGCCGTGTTGTTTCAAGAAATCCATGCTTAAAATGACGTCTCTCGAACAATGCTGTAGCACCATAAAGGTCGCTGGATAAGTTTGGCCGTCAATCGTGACTCTCGTCGTGCAGACTCCAGTCAGCGTTATCAGCTGTCCGCATTTCGAGTCACTTCCAAACGGTTATTACTTTCTTCAGTTTGGTCGCGAACGGCCTACTGACCACGGAATAGTCGACCCCAGTGTCGAAGAGAGCGGTGACGTTGTGGCTCTCGGTGAGAACGTCTACATCGCGAGGTCGTCGTCTAGCGCTGCGGTTGGGTCGCGGCGTTGGATCGCGGCTACGCCGGCTTGCTCCGCTGCTTCTACGTGGTGGTATCACGTCCTCTTCTGGTGGCGAAGTTTCGTCATACGGGCGCCCTTCGGCTTGCGGCTTGCTCTTAACATTACGTCGAGGCGTCGTCGTCGACGGTGGAGGATCCTCGGTATTTCGTCGTACAGAAGCCGCACTTGCATCGGTTGCTTTCCTTAGTTTTGTGGATATGGGCTCGCGGAGCAGCCCCGAGTAGGGCCGGAGTACTGGCGGCGCTGCGGTTTGGCGTAGCCAGGGGGTGGCACACCGGGACCGTGCCCCCCCCCCCCCCGAAATTTTTTTCGCCATAGCATACATAGCGAAAAATGACCATTTCAAGGAGGTGCCACCCCCGAAATCAAGGCGGTGCCCCCCCCCCCCCCGAAAAAAATTGACGTGTAGTGGCCTGGCGACGGCGATCGGGATGGCCGTCGAGGCATCCACTGCACTCCTGCCCGGTACTCGGCGATATCGCGTGGTATGTCACGCCGCTGTGGACGCGGCGCGTCCATGACGAAACTACGAAGTCCCATCAGGTGGTACTGGCACCAGCGGTAGCTGTGGCCAGCTTCCCCGCAGTTATAGTAGATCGGAAGCGTGAAAAGCTGGGCCGGTTGGTTCATGTTTAGAAGCGAAAAGAAACAAGCGAAACTCAAGAGAAGGACGAAAGAAGGCACAATCAAGCACACACTGTCGTTGGACTTACAGCCAATTTATTGACGCATCCACAAATATTTGGTAGAGCGGGCGATGGTCAGGAGCGCGCCCAACGTCGGTCGTCCTCGTAGCGTAGCGCTCGCCGGAGTGTGGGCGGTATGGCGTCGGCGGTGGTGGCGGCGGTGTCTGGTGACGGAAATGCGGTGGTGCGGCCTTTTTAAGTGGGCGCGGAGGAGGAGCGTTACGACGCGCTGCAGCAGCGTTGCTCATAGCCTGCGGCTGCGTCTTTGCTAGCTGAGGAACGCCAGGGATTACTGGATCTCATCGCGCAGGAAGTCAGCAATAGCATCCACTTGAGGCTGCGATGTAGGCAGAAATTTTCGCAGCTCCTCCTGCCCGATCACTCTGATCGTCTCACGCAGGTTGGCGGAACAGATCCCTTGGATTTCGTTGAAGTGTTGCGTCGAACGACGATTGTATTGTCGGTTTCGCATGTCTACCGTCGTCTCAATAGTCGTCGCTTCAGAGACAATCTTCGACACTGGCTGGTGGGTTCCGCATGAGTCCCGCTAAGAGCTCCTGCTTAACTCCTCGCATGAGGAGGGGAACATTCTTCTCTTCGGGCATTTCAGGGTCCGCGTGACGGAACAGTCTCGTCATCTTCCCTGAAGAGCGCCATGTTTTGATTTGGCAGCTGCACAGTTATTTCCAGCAGGGATTCGGCTCTCTCCTTGCGGACAACTCTTGTGAGCGTGAATAGGAACCTGGTCCGAAGTGTGTCCGACACTGTCAGGCTTCACTCTTAGTTCTCGAACAAGGTTCTAGCGTCGTCTTCGAATGCGAAATAGACATGCCGTAACTTGTCGTCGTTGCTCCAGGTATCAAAAACAGCAATGCAGGTCACAAACTTCGGGCCATCTCTACATGTCTACGAAGGATGATGCGCGGATTGTTGGGTGCTGTTTGGGTTGCCGTAGAAAGATCGACATAGGCGGCACATGGGCCGTCGTCATCTCTGCTGTAGTTTCCATAGCCTTGGTCTTCCGAGTCTGATTGTTTAGAGCCCCATATTATGGAGGTAGCCCTTGTTGCCTGCGGATAGCTTACTGGTCGAGGTTGGCGTCAATGTCTTCTTCACGACTGGCGCTGGGTTAACGGTTAAACGGGGGCGTCCGAAACATCAACGATCAGCACCCCCACCAGATGTCACGGGGTCGTGACGTGGATGAAGGCAGTAGTCGGCTTCTTCTAGGTGAAACTTTCTATTTGGCCGTAGTTGTGCCCGCGAAGCGGAAATTCAAGTTACAGCTAGCAATGCAAGCTGAACACTGATATCGGCGCACAGAGCGGTGAAAAACTGACAAGCTGCCAAGTGCGTCCTCTTTATACATGTATCACCGAAGATTGCAGCGATAGCGCTAGCGCTCCCAGCGGAGTATGCAGCTGTCCCACCACCTGTCGTGCGCGCCGCTCAGTAGAGTATTCCGAGAGGAGAGAGCGGGGGGGGAACTGTAGCAGAGGAGAGAGAGGGGACTCGCATGCGCTGAGAGGGTGTGGGACGCGGGATCCGCTCCGTAGAGTTCAGGATTCCTAGAGGTGAGAGGGGGGAGAGGACGCGCATGCGCTGTGGGACGCCGGAGCCACTCCGTAGAGTAGAGGATTCCTAGAGGAGAGAGGGGGGAAAGGACGCGGATGCGCTGTGGGGATGTGGGACGCGGGCGCCGCTCCGTAGAGTAGATGATTCCTAGAGTAAAGGGGTGAGCGCAGGAGAGCATAGGGGAGGGGACGCGCATAGGGGAGGGGCCGCTCCGTAGAGTAGAAGATTCCTAGAGGAGAGAAAGGAGGTGAGCGTAGGAGAGAGAGGGGGGAGGGGACGCGCATGCGCTGTGGTGGTGTGGGACGCGGGAAGGAGGGACGGACTAAGCCCTCTCCAAACACATGCAAGCAAGATTAAGGAATGGGGTCAACCTGGGCCACAGACACCACCTGCCTAGCCATTGCTAAGCAGCCTCTCGGTGCTCTCGGCCATGACTGTAATGACTGTGCTAGGGTTGACGGCCTTCATATTACTACAGTGTTCTGGTTGGCATAATGGGTGCTTCCCTACTTCATGAAAGTACCCGGACGCGGGACGGGGGACGCCGGACGGACAGAGCCCCGAGCATAAGATGCTTCGCATCTAAACTTCCCCATCTCCCTCTAAAGGGAACCATGTGTGAATGCGAAGCAGTGGAGAGATGGTTGAGCGGGAGATTGTGTAATTTTATTGAGAGGATAAATGAGAATGTAGAAGAGAAGAGGGTGAATGTGGTGGTTGCGTGTTTTTTTATTTAGAAAATGTATGCGATTCCTAGCGTCGGTACGCGGGGCGTTTTGAAGAAGATGGCGTAGGAAATGCATCGCAACGAGTACACGTCTAGCATGTAGCCAATCGTTCGTCGTTATATGCACGTTCAAATCACCCGCGTGTACGAAGGGCGTGTGTCTGTATGTCTTCGTGTACTGTGCCATCAACGTCCAACGGTCGCTCTGGAGATGTCTGGTGCGAGATACATTGTCATGATGACGATGTTGTTGTCGTCAAAGTAGAGTCTAACGGCCGAGTGCTCCCCGTTGGGTCCTTCGGCCGGTGGGTTGTATACCTAAGGCTTTTGCGTGGCGATAGCGTTTGACATATATGGCGACACCACCGGCAGGACGTTCTGCCTCCTCAGTACACACGATGGCTTCGTAGCCGTTGATCGTCGGTCTTGCGGCGTTCCGCGTTTCTGTGAGACAGATCACGTCTGCTTTGGTTAAGGACGCGATCACGTTCGATGTCTATGGCACGTGCTTTAGCAGTGCTATAGTGAACTCCGTTTCGGGGTCGACGTCTTCTCGGAAAGCGCGGAGGTAAC
Organism: Rhipicephalus appendiculatus; assembly: GCA_030522465.1. Classification (NCBI taxonomy): domain Eukaryota; kingdom Metazoa; phylum Arthropoda; class Arachnida; order Ixodida; family Ixodidae; genus Rhipicephalus; species Rhipicephalus appendiculatus. The sequence continues at coordinate 574,847 of JALIZH010020217.1, forward strand.
GCTGAGTGACGGTGTCGAGACGATGGTTGTCGAGGCGTTTGAATTCGTCGATCATGTTCTTGTCCACGTTGTCGTTCTTGTGGTGGAAGCGATGGTCACCGGCAGCGTTAGTCAGGTAGAGGTTCTGAATGTTGGTGCACCTTCTCAAGCCAACGTAGACGAGTTTCTGTGGGTGCGTCTTCGAGTATTCCTATACGATGTAAGAGTAGGTTCCTTCGTGGGACTTGTGTTCGGTTATGGCGCTCGTCTGGACCAGGGGCAAATGTGTTCGTTTGCACGCGACAGCGCTGTTGCGGTGGATCGTCAAAGTTGCGTGGCGCGGTTCTATGGGTATCCACGTCGTGTCATTGTCATAGCCCAAACGTTTCGCCTCGCTCATTGCGTGGTTGGGGCGAAGTCGAGAGAGCATCCCCGTTGTGGGAACGTCGAACTGTAACCACAATCATCTGGGAAACATGTCTCCTTCGTCTTAATGGGATTGCTGCATGACTCTTCGTTCACACAGTTTTAGGGTTCCCGCTGCGCCGTTTACGACGCCGTCGATGACGTCTACGTTAGCCGTTATCATGTAGGGCTTGTCGTAGACTAGTAGGATTTGCTTGGGTAGGTTAGCGAATTCTGCGTTAGACATCTTGGCCACCTATCCTGTGCCTTATCCGTGGCTTTTTACAGCGAAAGCTGTATAAAGCTTGGAGAAACGAAAAACCGCTCGGCATCTGTGTCACCAGCGGTCTCCATTGGCTTTGCTATCACTTACGTCGTTCTGAGCGTCGTACCCAAGCTCGCGCGCTATTGGCTGGGCCGTGAGTGACGTCGTCCTTCCCGCCGCAGGCGTGGCTGCCGTGGCGCCGAGCACGCGCGCATCAGTTTCGACTGAGAGCTTCCACGTGGGAAACCAGGGATCCTACGAACTCCCGAACAGCGGACAACTTTATTAGAGCGCCGACAGTGAAAACGTGAGAGAGCTCGCATTCGCCGGGCCGATGCTGCAGTCCGGGCAAAAGAACAGGCCCGCGAGGCCGAGTGCCGGCAGCAACTGCGTACCGACGATCCGGCAGCCTTCCAAGCCGCCCTAAATCGCGAACGGGAATGCAAGCGCCGGTGGCGGGCGGATCCTGCAAACCACGCCGCCGAGTGAGCTCGCGATGTCAAACGCTTGCAGCAACGGCGCGCCAAAGAAGCGGCGTTGCGGGGACAACAGCGTTGACGTGATGATTGCGGGAGCGCGTTCGCCGGGGCGATCGCCCGCTTTCGGCGAGTTTCTCCAGCGGCACTTTGGCTTCGGCTGCGACGTCTGTGACCGCCTGTGGTTCGACCACAATCTGGCAACGATAATTGTGGAAGGCTTTAGTGCTGCGTCGGGTTGAACCCACTGCTAAACACCGGGGCCACACATTTCAGCTCGCTGGTTAACCATTTGTACGGAGTGCTTGGACGGTCATTTTTTTCGTTGCGCGTCCCAGGAAGGTGTGTTGGGCTGGCACGACTTGATGATGTTGTTGTCGGAGCAAGTGGCCGCCACGAAGGTGATGCATGTGTTGATGTCTTCGTTACTGTAGAAGAGGCGCACTGCCAATGGGGCGCGCTTGAGTGCCTCCTCCACGGTAAGGAAGCGACTCTCCAGCAAAGCTGCTTCGCTGTCGTCGAGAGCCCTTCCGTCTCATATCTTGGTCAGTAGACTCGAGAAGGAGGCGTCGGCTTGCCTGACAACCTGGACTGAAGGGAAGTAGTCCATGTAGTGCCATTTGATTGTTGTTCCGAAGCAGCCACTCTGTGCTCTCGGCCATGGCTCTGGTGACTGTAGTGGTGGTTGACAGCCTTATTGTACTACAGTGTTCTGATTCGCATAGTGGGTGCTTCCCTACTTCATGAAAGTGGCCGGACGCGGGACGCGGGAGAGAGGGACGGACACAGCCCCGAGCATAAGATGCTTCGCATCTAAAAAGGCACAGTTTCCCCACAGGGGTGAAGCAATAAATGCAGCATCTACAAATTGGAATGTCACGCGAAGAAGAGAAAGGAGCTACTAACTTGCTGCGCACTGCTGAAACACAAAGGACGCACCAAGAGAACACACACAGGACGAGCGCGAAATAATAACTGCCACAGTTGTTACTTCTTTATGTAAACGCCACCGACGCAGCGAGCGAAGTGATCTTGTGGCGCTGTATAACTTCAATACAAACTTTGCCGTTTGCCGTACAAATATCCTAAGCAAATTTATAAGCATATTGAACACCGTATCCTCAAATCCCAGGCCATCCCAGCGCAAGATATTTAGAAGACGCGCTAGCGTCCCATATGTTCCCGCAGTCAGCCAAGCTCTAAGCGAAACTCATGTATTTTCACATGAGTTTCGTTGCACACATGCCATCTAACAAGCTGAGCAGTCACTTTGCAAACGTGAAATATCACTCGTTCAGCAAGAAATGCAATGGTGTTCTCTACAAGATAGCATGCACAGACTGTTGCAGTTACGTCGTCACAACTGACTCCTTCATCAGAACATTAAAACAGCATCAAAGGGACATGGGCAAGAACTAGAAAGCGTCGAACACTCTGGCTGAGCACGCCAATAAGCAGCCATTGGATCGATTGGAACAACTATGCACCTGGGAAGAAATGGCTCACTGTCGTGTTACAGTGATTCCTATGACGGATCTATCAATCATGTTTCTTATCGGTGTTTTCAAAGTGCTGTATGGATATGCTCGATTTAAATTAAGTGACCATTTACGCCTTTTGCTACACACGTTTAATATTCTCTGAAATCAAAACGTTTGATATGAGCCTCTCCCTTACTCTTGTGCGAACTGGAGGGGAAAGTGGACTCTTATACCCCTGTCACACGGGCAGCGTTAACCGCGGTTAAGCTAACTACAGTTACGGTTAACCACGGTTAGAGGTAGCTACACGGCAGACGTAACCGTAGTTAGTCTCATAACCATGGTTATCGCAAACCGAGCTAGGCAATCACGGTTTATGCTCGCAAACCGCTAACCGAGTAGTAGGCAAGATGGCGGACACCACTGCGGCGGACACCACTGCAGCGGCTTGTGCATCAGCGTCGACGAGAATGACAACTCAAAGGCGCATCAACTGGCCAGACGCCACAACACGAGCGTTAATACGCTTGTGGGAGGACAATATCTAGCAGCACTGCGCTCGAACACGCGGAATTCCTGCGCGCGCGCGCACACACACACACACACACACACACACACACACACACACACACACACACACACACACACACACACACACACACACACACACACACACACACACACACACACACACACACACAAACACACGCGCACGCACGCACGCACGCACACACACACAAACGACGTGAATTGTCATCAGATCCAAGCCTCTCATACAAAAAGAGAAACACACAACACCACGTGAAGAATTCTCAGCGCAGCAAAGCCTCTCGGGTCCTTGCTCAACTCACGGGCGTACACGCACACTAACTGATTGATCACACACATAAAATATTGAGCTCACGGACGTACACGCACACTAACTCATCGATCACACACGCAAAACATAAATAACGCACCTACAACACGAAACAACGAATTGTCAACACAACCCGCGTAGTTCGTACGAAACGGATTGTCTCGACTAGTCATGGCTCTCACGACGGCTACGTTGCCAAGGTTGAAAGACTCTCCGTAAAAACGCCTGAAGTTCTCGATATTTACACCTTATTGAAGGCAAACAGTTATTGCACAACTTGGCGCGACATATGTGTGCATTCTAGTAGTATATTATTTGCTGTCGTCCACGAAAATTGTATGCGAAATTTCGCTCACACGATGACCACGTGATTGCACTGGTTTGCTAAACTGAGCCCGTGTAGCACTGGCAAACCGCGTTCGCGTTAACTGCGGTTAATCCTGTAAACCACGGTTAAGCATAACCGCCGTTAAAGCTGTCCGTGTGACAGAGGTATTAGTGTAACGGCGGTAAGGAACGCGGCAGAATAAAAAAAAAGGACGAGGAGTTAAAAGATGTAATGATGGCAGCCGATTGGGTAAATAATGTGCATGCAAGCCAGTGAGATTTTCTCCGTTACAATATGACCTCAACCTTGTTTCCAGGGTTCTCACCGTGATGTCATCTTTGACCTGAGACTGCTCGGTGACCAGGAATGGGAGTAGCAGAATGCAGCATAGCACTCCTATCAGCAGAACGATCAGGCTGTTTAGGAAAAGGAAGATCCAACGGCGCTTCTGGCTCTCCGCACTGTCAACCTGCGCAAGTCAGGCAGCGGGTGAGGAGAGGATCCTGCGACGCCTCGGTCATCCGCGTAAATGTCCAGAACAATTGGTTGCGAAGCTGTCAGAAGTCTTTTACCGGTATTGAGACTTTTTAGTCATCAATAAATATACATGAACTTAGAATAACGAAGTATTGGGAAAATAATTAAGTTTGTTCATGTGGAAGCAATTTTTCCCTACTCAGGGGAGGTAAATCGTACGTGATAGAGCACTGCACGGGCCGGAATTTTCGGCCCAGGCCCGGCCCATGCTCGGAACTTATTTAAACTTACCCGCCCGAGCCCGGCCCGGTGACTCAAAGCGAGACCCGGGCCTGGCCCGTACCCGAGGAAAAAATTCGCCTACCCGGCCCGGCCCGGCCCGACCGCAGATCGGGCCCGACAGGGGCCCGAGCCAATAATCTAGGTGGTGTTGCCCGAACACGGGATCGACAACAAGGTGTTTTAGGTGGCAGATATCTACGCCTTGGTGGCGCATGCTTCGCTAACAATTATACTTTAACCTACGGTAATTTCTTGTAAAAAGGGGCTCACGGTGGACATAGCTGAGCTGATGTACTGGATGCATGAATGTTTGCTTGGCTGTGTTACCCTGTACCTACTTTTTCTGCAAATACTATGGGGATGCAATGAAAGCTGCGACGGACAACCGTTTGGAAGGGAAGAATCATTAAATAATAAGACGAGGACACCGACCACAAGAGAATAAAAATGCGTAGACGTTGCGGGACCCATGTTCAGAATGCTTATGAACAAGGCTCCCTGGAGATCGTCAAGAGCATTTCGCAGAAGATATTGTTGCGAGGAAAGTGATTTGCAGCATGAGTTCAGTTTCAATACAGAGTGCAATAAAATCAGTGGACAGAAGGAACAGAGCGCTCTCTTCCATTTGTTTACATTACGGTCTATTAAACTTTAAAGCATGCTCTAGCGACAAAGCCAATCGCGCAGCCTTCTGGATATCTAGGGCCTGTCTTCAGCATAGTAGTACCTTGCCACAGCAAGAGAAATAGAGAAAGAAATAAAAATTCATTACGTTGTTGTAAGTACACTAGCCGAGACAAACATTATAATGAACCGCGTGCACCGCTTGTACTTTTAGAAATACGTATAAGCAGCCGAAAGGAAGACAAAAATTATTTGGCATATCATTTTTTCATCTATCGCACCGCTGCTAGTATTACACTCTATCAGTTTTTGTGGCATATTTTACAGCTTGTTTCTTCACATGTCATTTTCTAAAAAAATCAAATGATCAAAAGATACCGGCTATAAGCACGCTATGCGCTGCTGCACCACATATCCTGCCGCGCTAAAGTTTCTCGCACTGCTTGTGCTAGCCACAGGGGCGTAGTACATCTGCCTTGCGAATTGTGAAGGCGTTGCTAGTCGTTGTTTTTAATTTCCACCACTGGAGCAAATTCAGGATGTCTCTGCGGACTTCTGCACAATGAATATAGCTGGCCAGCTCATCACTTCATTTCTGTCGTTCCCGAACGTCATGCCACTCTTCAATGTCAACTATAAAACGCCTCTTGGAGGGCTTCTCCTTGCAATCTTCAGCAGTGCGTGTTATGCGTGCTTGGCACCGCGCGCTCTTTTTTTTTCGTATTATAATGGTGTACACCCCTTGCTAACGATGTTGTACAGGTAGAAGGTGGTCATTGGACTATGCGGGCATAGTCCAAGGTGGACGAAAAGATCTCGGATCTATTTTCAGGGTTTGTTCCAGTTTGGTAATAAAGGCTCGAATAAGCTTTTTGACGCTTACTCATTTGATGCAAATGGAGACATTGCCCGGCATGGAATTCGTAATTGTCTTTTTTAAGCCACACATTTCGTAAGCGAATATACTCTGCCCGACGCCTTGTTTAATGAACCTATGGTATTCCTACACAATCCAACGCTGTTGCAGCAGTATCACGTATCTCGCACTATATAGCACAGGGGTCTCAGACACGCAGCCAGCGGCCCACACACGACTGCCTTCGTCGCAGTTCTTTTTAACACGAAAAGTGTTTTATGCCGGGGTCCACCACGGCTCCTCTGACGTATTTCCGTCACGGATATGACGTTGTAAAATATAAACTAACATAACGAGATCAAAGAAAAACATTAGAAGAAAAAGTTCCGTCGCCGGGCGTCGAACCTATGGCCTCTCGCTCCGCAGCGCGCGGCGCGAAACCACTCGGCCACGGGAGCGTACGTTCCTCAGCTTGCTAACGGCAAGCTATTTATACACACCATATACCTTTGGCGGTCCTCAGAGCTCCTCGACTTCAGCGCGTTTTCGTCATCACTAGCGAGATGGCGCGAAGGTGTCACGGAGCCCGCGCTCTGAAGGTCGTCGCGCCTCTCGCTGGGAAGAGCGTGCGCCTCCACGGGGCGTGGTCGCTGCTGCGAGCGCGCTTATCTCCTGATCGGGGCATTCGGGCGCTTCGCACGCCTTGTGTTTCCACCGCAAGTTTGCTTTGAAGTTACAGTGGTTAAAGAGTGCACGAAGGTCGCTTCGTTCGCCGCAGCGGCCGCGTTTACCAATGGAGCGCGCCGCTTACACACGAAGTAATAATTGTGGCAGTTGTTCGCGCTCGTCCTGTGTATGCTTGTGCGTTCGTTTCGTGCGGCTTTGTGTTAGAGCAGCGCGCTTTAAATGTCGAGCTGTGACAGTTAGTCCGTGCTCGTCTTGTGTATGCTCATTTCGTGCGTCCTTTACGCTTGAGGTACGCGCTGCATGTTTCGAGCTGCTTGCCGTTCTTCACGTCACATTACAATTTGTTGCTGCAGCATTCATTCCTTCTCCCTTGAGGCGAAACAATGCACAATAAACGCTCAACTACTTATGTGAATACGCGTTTCACTTTCGTGTTATACCGATTCCTTTGACAGAGGGATCAGCCATGTTTTTTATTTTCTTTATAAGTACACTCATTGAGCTGCATAGACATGACAGGTTTAAATCACCATGCGTTGATACATAACTGTGAAAGAAAAGTCTATATTTCAGAATAGAATCGGCGTCCAGATATTAGTCATTTTGGAGATAGGTATGGATATGTTGTTGGAATCTCGCCACCAAATACCCTTCAGAAATGACCGATATACAAGATGTTGAAAAAGAAAAGGAATAAACGCGTGCAGGCGAGTACTGTAGTAGAAGAAGAAGTTGGAAAGATGAAAGGCTGTCCGTGTGGTTCCTTCGCTGATCGATAGTTTTCTTTAAATTTTGTGCCGAAAACCCTCGTGCGGACACGTCTCTCTCATCGCACGACTCAAAAGGACCGCCTACTCAACCGCGTCGCTCTGCGGGCGGCGAGGACTGGCAACGGATCGTTCGTGATCAGCGTGGGCCCCGACACTTCGACATCTGAACGGATGGATCGCCTAAAGACCAAGCGCGCAGCTCGACGAGCCCAGAATACCAACAGGAAGCACGGTCCCTGCTGACGGATCCTACCGCGGACAAGCCCAAGCTGACAGCTATTTATGACCGTTTGTCGGCTAGCAACAGCGATCTCTCGAAGATTAATGATGCACTAGAAGAGCACCTAGCTGACGAGGAGCTCGAAGCTAGGTGCTCTTACGTACGTAGCGGCGGCGGAGTACAACGACCAAGCCATTAGCATGCTCGCCGAGATTCGATGCAGAGTAGCCGATTTGGGACGCGGAGACAGTACAGCGGAGACTGCTCCTCAGAACGCAACCCCATCAGCTCCTGATGCTTCGACCAGAATTGGCCCAAGACTGCCGAACCTTGGCATGCCAACATTTAGAGGCGACATTCACGAGTGGTCAGCTTTCTGGGAGCAGTTCGAGCCGACTGTTCATCTCAACAACGCTCTCTCAACGACGACGAAGTTTTTCTATCTACGTCATTACCTTGCGGGTGAAGCGGCAGCGGCGATATCTGGTTTTCCGACTTCCGAAGCCTGTTACGCAGACGCCATAGAGTTACTAAAAGAACGCTTCGGAGATAGGAAACGGATAGAGCAACACCATCTTTCAGCGCTTCGCAATCTCCCTCACGTGAAGTCAGGAAGCGACGTTCGAGGCCTCAGGCAACTTTACGACTCTGTGCAGCTTAACATCCGATGTCTTTCAGCCCTAAACGTACCAACGGTGACTTTTTCTGCGATGCTGATCGATATTCTTCAAGAGGCTTTGCCATACGAGATTTTTCTGGCATACACACGAGCAAAGCGGAGTCAATCTTTAAGAGAACGCGAGTCTGACACAAACGCCTCAGATTCCACACTGGCAGCTGCAACATCTGAATCTGAGCTAAAAGAGCTGCTCGTATTCATACGCATTGAACTGGAAAGCCGGGAGCAGTGTCAGCCATTCTCACAACGACCTGTCGACGACCCGACTTTCACTCATCAGAGAGCTCGAGACGGTAGCACCAGCACCGCTTCTGTACTACACAGCGCATCGTACAGCTGGATTGAGTGCTTTTTCTGCAGATCGAAGAAGCATGGTACACGCGGCTGCGACGCCAACCTCCCCATCACTTCTAAGAAAGGAATGCTGGCGAAAGACAACCGCTGCTATCGTTGCACGTCACGAGGTCATCAGTCACGGTCTTGCCAAGTCAAACTCACCTGCTCGAGTTGTCACGGGAGGCACGCATCAAGTATGTGCGACCCTCACTACAGAAATGACATGACAGTTAAATCTTCTCGACCAGTAGATGCTTCCAATAGCTCAGAAAGAATGGTCTCATCGCAATCGGTTCTACTGTGCGACAAAAGTACTTCACACGGTTGTGAGCGAAATAACAGCGAAGTGTACCTGCAGACCTTTCGCGCCTTCGTCATCAAAAACGACTGATCAAGATACGTCCGAGGGGTTCTTGATGGAGGCAGTCAGCGATCTTTCGTCACAGAAAACGTCGCGGCGAAACTGAATTTGCGGGTACTGGGAGAGACAAGGGTTGCATTCAACGCGTTTGGTAGCGCATCCCCAACTTCGGCGGAAACACGAAAGATTGTTCAAGTTCCCCTGCGCAGCCAGTACTCTACCGACCTCCACATCGTTCGGGCAATTGTCGTCCCAGTTATTTGCGACGACATCCTTTCGCCGACAGCTGATAGCCACACCTTGCAACAGCTGCGTCTCGAAGGCCAAGTTATTGCCGACAAAAAGAAATTTCTTGAAGCGGAGACAGAGAACGGCATCAGCTTGTTGATTGGAGCGGACCATCTTTGGAAGATAACTACTGGAGAAGTATTAAGAAGCATGGAAATTCTAGGATTGGTCGAAATCAACACGGCGCTTGGATAGACACTGCAAGGGCCAAAGTGCTTCTCTCGACGGCAACACTAACCTCGTTATCTGTGTTCTGGAAACGGCTAGCGACGATGCCACAATCTCGCAGATTCCCCAATCGTTCCGGCAGCTTGAAGCAGCGGGCATCGCAGATTCTGGTGAACTACACTTACATCAGTCCATTGCGAACTTCCAAGAAACGACTGACAAGAGAAATGGGAGACACAGAATCACTTGGAAAGGAGATCAGAAACAGCTATTTGGAAACAACCGTAATGCCGCGCTGACACGTCCACAAAAGCTTGCAAAAAGTCAATCGAAAAAAGAGGGGTTCCGGAAGCCATACGACACAGACATCCGGCAATGCATGGAGAGAAGTCAAGCTGAAGTGTTACTTGAGAATGCTAATGTCGATCGGGCAATCTATTATGGACCACATCAAGAAGTTGTAAGAGAAGAATCTCTGACTGCGCAACTCCAAGTCGTGCTTCGCGCTTCGTCACCCGTCAAAGACGTACCATCTCCCAACGACTGCCTTGACAAAGGGGTGAGCCTCAATCCAGAGCTCCATATTTGCGTCAATGCGGGCCTGAAGGCTTATGGAACACGCGTAACTACCACAGTAGCGCACCATGATTTGACGAGTGGCATCGCTATCAACGCCTTCTTGCTGGCACTCCGGATGTTTTTGGCCCGTAGAAGAGTGACAATAACGCTGTATTCCGACTACGCACTCCCATTTAGGAGAGCATCTCCAGATTTACGGGACATTCCGGACATCATGAAGAGCTCTCTGTGTACATCGTTGCACTTGACGCATAAAGGAGAGTGGAAGTATATTTCGCTTGGTGCGCCTTGGTGGTTCGACTGCTGGGTGAACCATATCCGATCCCTGAAGGCATCATTAGGCAAGGTGCTGGGAAAGGACACGCTCAAAAGCGAACAAGTGGTGACTGCAATGTTGGAGGAAGAAGCGGGTATTCTAAGACCGCAGAACTCCACGTGTACAAACACTGAACGTTCATCACTGGCTTTTCCGGAGAGAAACAGCAACGACAACGAAGCTCGAAGTCCTCAGGCTACTCGACGTCACAGCAAGAAGCTGAGATACCGTCAGAAGCTAGTGGACCACTTGTGGATACAGTGGAAGGAAGAGTATCTATTAGAACCGCGGGCAATTCACCTATACCCAGCTCATCCCAGCAGTTGTCTCCAAGTAGATGATGTGGTAATCATCGAAGAGCCTGGCATTTCTCGAGCTGGTTGGCCCTTTGGGCGAATCTCAGACGTTGACCCCGGCTGAGATGGACTCATTAGAGCTTGACGAGTTATACCAAAGAAAGCAAGTTTTTAAGAAGACCCATATACCCATTCTACAAGCTCGAGTTGTGCACCTGTACTGGGGGGGCGGGAGTATGTTGAAAAAGAAAAGGAATAAACGCGTGCAGGCGAGTACTGTAGTAGTAGAAGAAGAAGCAGGAACGATGAGCGGCTGTCTGTGTGGTTCCTTCGCTGATCGATAGTTTCTTTACACAAGATATGGGAAATGTCTTTCAAATGGCGAAATGGGGCGACATTTAGTACAAACAATTCCCCAACCCCACCCCATCCTACCCACTGCCCCTGGCCCTTGCGGGAGTAAATTTTTGTCAGTGCAGACCGTTAGCTGATGCGAGCTTGAGACCCTTGCTATAGCGGAACAAGACGAAAGCTGAGACGCTAACAATGTTGGCGCACAAAGCAGGCTGTGCACGTCCATCTCGCATGACATGACTACTGGGAGCAGTGACGGAGCCGCGGAAAACAAATGTGTTTACATGGATTCTATGTAACGAGACTCCGAGCAGTCCTTTCGTTTTAGAAAAGGGCTGGTAGATTCAAGACCGTTTACCCAGCTTTAGAGCTCTTGCCATGATAAGTTATAAATTTATTATGATTACTTCAATTACTGCGATAACAAAATAAGATTTGGGATATGTATTAATAAGAATGCGAATAAAGCTCAGAATAGCCAGATGTTAACAATGGGAGCATCTGGTCTATTTACTTTTAGCTCGTCCGTTTCAGATAAATCAAGTAGCCGCATATGCAAGAAGCAAGGAAGTTCAGTACTTGTCCATCATAGAACTCCAAATAGCTTGCCCTGCAAAAAGACGCATTTTTTTCGAGATAAAATATGAAACATATATGTATGCGCAACGTTTTTGGAACAAACTTAAAGGGACACGAAACAGAAGAAAAGTTTTCCTATTATCAGTAAATTACTCCATAACTATTCCAAAATAACCACGCTCGCTGTGACCAGACTCTCGGTAAGCGCTAAAATGCTCAAAAAGAAAATGCGGGCGGCGACGCCAGTTTGCAATTCGCGCAGCAGAAGTCATCACGTCATAGATTTCGATGGCATCTACTGGGGTCTCCATAGACCTATAATCGGTAAAAATGAAACAAATTGACCACTGAGCGGCCAATAGACTTAACATACCAATTTTCAGGAAATTTTGAAGAGCCAGTGCTCCGAAACTACGAAGAATCCAGTTTGAAATCCCCGACGCCACGCGCGGAGATTTCAGGGCGAAACTCTAAAATGAACTTTGACTGTGATTTTCACCTCTCAATAAACTTATGATGGTGAAATGAAGGACATTCGAGTTCTCAGAAAGCATTTTGTCAGTATAAGTCGAGTCAGTGTTTCACTTCAGTGTCCATTTAAAAACTGAGGAAAGTCCGCCTCGGTGGAACAGTGGCTACGGTGCTCGGCTGCTGACCCGAAGGTCGCGGGTTCGATCCCGGCCGCGGCGGTCGCATTTCGATGGAGGCGAAATGGTAGAGGCCCGTGTACTGTGCGATGTCAGTGCACGTTAAAGAACACCAGATGGTCAAAATTTCCGGAGCCCTCCACTACGGCGTCTCTCATAATCGTATCGTGGTTTTGGGACGTAAAACCCCAGATATTATTATATTATTAAAAACTGAGGAAAGTCCAAGCCCGGCCCGACCCGAGCCCGCCACCTAAAACCCGGGCCCGGCCCTAAGCCCGGAGCTTCAGGCCCGAGCCCGACCCGGGCCCGCCGGGAAACCTACTTTACCAGGCCCGGACCGACCACGGGACGGGCCGGGCCCGGGTTTTCGGGTAGGCCCGAGCCCGTGCAGTGCTCTAGATGAGTTTGGGAGCTGTCCTGCGAGCAGGCAAAAGTTTCCATTCAACCAGGCTTGGAGCAGATAGACATCTTGCAGCAGGCTTCAAGCAGCCAGAAAAGCCTTTTAGAGCAAATTTGGAGAAGTCAGAGGGAACGTTCAAGCAGATGACGCCCCGTTTCAAAGCACATGTGAAGCAACATTTGTCCAAGGCTGCATTTGTTCAAACACTAAGCTAAATTATGTAATAGCCTTATTATTGCGATAGCAATATGGACACTTTCGACGGGTTTTTACCGTCGCCGTTGCCGTCATGTTCTTTTTTTGAGCCCCGTTACCGGCATGCTTTTTTCTTTTCTGAACGCTGCCATAAAGTTATAAAAAATCAGTTTTACCGCAATGATGAAGCAATGAATGCGATAGCAATGTATTGTAATATTATACGAAGTAATGTTGGCAGCGAACCCTCTTGGATCCAATGTTGCGTAATTCTGCAAAACGCTGGTTTAAGAGAATACCATCGCGCCAGGGAGCGATGCTCTTTTCGCACAGGCTCTTCGGCTTGAGAGCACAGCGCGTAGAAGGGTTTACGAGCTATATGCGCTGATGCCTGCCGAGATGGCTCGCGCGCCAGCGATCGCGACCAAACCCTTACGGTCAAAGTTCACCGCTGCTGCTCGAGCGATCACTGCCTTGACGAAACCGAAAGTATAGGCGTTTCGATGAAACCGAAAACAGGATGTTTCAGCCACGTTTTCGGGCATGATGCTTGATGGCTGTTGCACCTTGTGGCTAAGTTCGGGTGCTGCAGCGCGGTGGGGCGCTGATAATCGGTTTTGGCGCAGCAATGGAGCTTTGGCGCATGATGGCGCAAGTAAACAAGTTTGGCGCGCAATGACGCAAATGGCGCAGCTGTTGCACCCCTGCAAAATAACCCGCTCACTCATTTGAGCTGTAGGCTAGGGAATTCATTGAAAAAATTAAGCAAGGGATTCCACAGGTGGTAATGTCCATGATGTCGTTACTACATAAGGTTGCTCTTATTTGGGCGCATTTTATAGAGCCGGGAAGTTCCATTGGTCGGCACTTTAAGGGAGTACTCACTCAAACTCACTCACCACAATTTTTTCAGCCTTCGCACTCACTCACGTTCACACTCACGTCCACTCACACTCATGAGTACTCACTCACGTTCACACTCACGACCACTCACACTCATGAGTTCTCACTCACGTTCACACTCACGCCCACTCACACGCACGAGTACTCACTCATACTCAACTCTCCACGTTCAAATGAGTGTGAGTGAGTGTGAGTTGAGTGCACTCATGAGTGAGTGTGCCGAGCTATGCCGGGAAGATCCCCATCCAAAGCTGGAAAACAAGAATGAATACAGGGCCTCGCGGCAATGTCTCGTCAACGACGACCACGTGGTATCTATCTATCTATCTATCTATCTATCTATCTATCTATCTATCTATCTATCTATCTATCTACCTATCTATCTATCTATCTATCTATCCATCTTCAATGTGTGATCTAGGTTGTGCACTAAGTAGCACAAGAATACTTGCAGGAAATACTGTTTAGTTTAAATGCGGCGGTAACATGATTGTAAGCATGCGGGTCGCAGTATAACTCAATATGTTCCGCGCGAGACAGTAAAAATAAAGATGGCAAGAAAGTGTTAGCATTTGAATATAACCCCCCCGTCCTCTCTGAATATATATGACGAGCTTTTTTTTTCAAAATGGGCAAAATCCGAAACCAAAACTAGCACAAAAAAAGAATCCGTTGGCACGTAAATACTCTCAAATTTTCTGAATAGCAGTAATAATCAGTTAAAAGTAATAATTATTCAGTAATTATTACTAATTTAGAGGAAAGTTGAGAGAATGTACGTGCCGATGGAGCCTTATTTGAGCTAGTTTCGGTTTTGGATTTAGCCCATTTCGAAAAAAAAAGCTCCATATATATATATATATATATATATATATATATATATATATATATATATATATATATATATATATATATATATATATATATATTTTCCAACCTGACTTTCAAGTTCGCGCATTGAAAAAAAAAAAAAAAACCTCGTGACTGCCGTCTCACACGCAGCGCTCTTAGTGCCCCCCAAACTTAAGTTGAACGAAATAGCGAAGACTGCTCCGCGCATAGAGGTAGATGAACAGGCTATTGTTGACTGCGATCGACGTTAGGGGATGGCAGAGACGTTTCTGTTAACAAAATCATCAATCTTCAACAAAAAAAAAAAATGCGCCCACCTCCCCGAAGGGAATCGTGAGGAAATGCGAATGCATTTCGCGCGCGCTTCACTCCATTTATATATGGTGGTTGTGGTTCGAAGAAGGAAAAGGCGCCTGATTTCTGCAGCCCGGTCGGGAGCAAGGCGCAGCGCCCTTTTTTTCGCTTTTTCTTGTTTGTTTAATTGTTTTTATTTATTTTTAAAATTTTTTTTTCATGTATAGCTCCGCCGCAGTCCGCTTTTAGTTCACCCGCACGCTGCGAATTTTTATTGTTCAACAACGCACAGGAGAAATCTCCCACCGGCACCACCTTGGAGGTCAAGATTCATTGCCATATATACGGGGTGGCCAGTGAACGGTTGTGCAGCGCGAGCAGTCGGTTTTTTCAACCAAGAAACTCGCTAGCAGACGCTGCCTGCGTCGGCGTCGCGAGGCGCGAGAGAGGGGGGGAGTGTTGGAGAGGAGAGAGAGGGGGGGGGGACGCGCATGCGCAATGGGAGTGTGGGCGCCGCAGGCAGGGATGCCTAGAGAAGAGAGGGGGGGAGCGTAGGAGAGAAGAGAGGTGGGACGCGCATGCGCAGTGGGAGTGTGGACGGCGCGGGCAGGGATGCCTAGAGCAGAGAGGGGGGGAGCGTAGCAGGGGAGAGAGGAGGGGAGGCGCATGCGCAGTGAGGGTGTGGTTGCCGCGGGGAGGGATGCCTAGAGGAGAGAGAGGGAAAGAGGAGGTTTTTTATTTTTATTTTTTTTTTGAAAGGGTTTGCGCATGCGCAGTAAGGGTGGTCACGCCGCACACCACCACCACCGGATTAAGCTTCGCCATAAGATGCTTCACATCTAACACCTGCCGGCGCGCACACCTCCTCAACCTGTCCTCCTCCTCCTCCTCCGCGGACAACGCCAGCGCCGCACAACGCCAACGCCGGACGCCTGACATAGCCCGACTATGAAATGCATTCGCATTTAAAAACTCGACACCACATGCGAGTGAATCTTTTATCTGCGTCCGTTATCACACCGCGACCCTTGCCCCCCTATATATTGTTTCTTCATTGGTGCGAAAAGAAAAAAAAAAGCTAGGCATCATGAAATCCTTCCTGCGGTCATGTGTGACATTTGCACACGGCTGCTGCGTTTAAGTTGAAGAATTGTTGTGTTTTTGAAACGGTAAGCCGCTTTTATCGCTTAACGTCCATGCCACAGTCAACGATGGCCTCTTATATCGACCTCTGTAAGGGGAGCAGCCTTTGATAATTCGTTCAACTGAGATTAGGGTAGTGAAAGCGCAGCGCGTTAGGCGGCAGTCACGTGTCATTTCTCTTAAAGTTGGCGTGTTTTAAAGCAAGTTTAAAAAAAATATTGGGCGGTGTTTTCTTCACAAAAGTCTAAAACATCCGATGTTTATGCGCTAAGTGGTTGAAGTACACACTAGGGAGAGGATATCGCTATCGCGTTGAACTTTAAGGCACGTTCACACTCAGCCTCGAATGGAGCGAAGCCGGCAGAACTCGCTGGAGATTCACTCACTTCGCCGCCTAAGCGGCAGGAAAACCACGCCGCGAGGCTGACGCGAAAAAATCGGCCCGGACCAATTTTTTCGCCACGTGATAGCGGATCGCCTTTCCGCTTCACTGCTTTTGCTGCACTAGCTCAAACCACGTGATGTAAACAGCCAGCCGAAAATTCAACATGGCGTCAAAGGAGTCGGCGGTGGCTCGCATCGGAGCAATCGCAAACTACCCGTGCAGCACGACAAAGTTCACGGCCTCGACAAAGACGCGTTCATCGCGAGCCTGGTTTGGATTAGGATCACCGAGAACACTGGAAGTAGAAGGTGCAGCAGCGGCGATTCGGCATGCCACAACGTGTCTCGGTTTTGCACAGCCGTCTGAATCTGCCGCCACCGCTGCCGGTGTGCCCGCACATGTCGTTTCTGCTGGCGTATCGCCCGAAACAACGTTTGAAAAGATGCAAACAGTTTCTTTTCAGTGCTTTCCATTCATAACTAGAATCGGGTACGAAGTTTAATGTTCAGGAAACGGGCATAATGGAGTAAATTCTCGTGGCGGCGAAGGCCGCAATGGCATGTACAAGAGGCAGAACGAATGTGAAGTTTCCGACGTGCGCGGACGTGGTTTTCCGGCCGCTCTGGCGCTTACGTTTTCGCTTAGCTTCTCCAGTGTGAATGCGCCATCAAAGGCGAAGCGTAAGAGTCCGCCATTCTTTTATAATGCTTGGTGATATTTAGTTAAAAACGCCAAAACTGTAGAACATGCCTCGAAATCTCGATTAACACATCAGGCAAAAGCTTCCAAGAAACAATAGCTGTGTTTGAACATATGCTGAATAACGGGCTCCTAGTTCTCCTAACTTCTGCCCTTTTCTACGTAATTGACGAACTCGCCTAAAGACATGCAAGGGAGGGACATTTAAAAGGGCATAACGTTGGGCTAGTTGGTGTCGCACAGTTTGTTTGAGGTAAACGACAACGCGTAAAACAAGGACAAAGAGAGAATGAACGACCCCAGCGCTGGTGTTACGTATGTTACCTATGTGGAGGGATATTACCTATGTTCTGCAAGTGAGTGGTACGATGCTATCTCACGTTTGCTAGTACAAGTTATCTTACCCCCCCCGGAGTGCATAAAGAATTACAATTGCTGTTCTAGGCATTACAAGTACAAGAACAAGGTGACAAGAACACCAGGATTACTTTGAAGCGTTCATTCCGGGGTCTCTTGTAGCATGTGTGCTGTCCATGGACGTGAAGCTACGCTAGTGAGACAGAAAATCAGTCACGTTACCATGTTTCGGCAAAGGGGGGCGTTGACCTTCCAGAAACAGAGCCTGTAACCTTGTACGCAGAAAACCGAGGTGCTTTCTCAGTGCGACACGAAGGAGCGTTTGCAGCTGCACGGGTTCGAGTAGAGTAGATCCTCGAATCTGTGGTGCACACCCACGCTGGGGGGATTGGCCAAGAACCGGATAGTTTTGTAAAATATTTAATAAAAGTTTAAATTTGGTCTATTTAAAAGAAATAAGAATGCAACAGGAAGAAATTATTAATGGAGTGTAATAATAAACAGGAAGAAAAGCAATGAAGCGGTGAATTTAATTTAAATTTACAAAAAGAAAAGCAGGTGGGAGAAGTTTGGAAAAGTATAAAGTAGGAGCAAAGATTGATTTCAACGCTTAAATCTCTTTGAACCTCTAATGAACTCCTGCAGTGCATCAGCAATGTTCCCGTCACTATGGCCCAGACCTAAAGCCCCAAAAGAAAGGACATTTTGAGGATTTAAATCTAACCTAAGGAGGCGGAAAATGGCACCTAAAGTATTTTTGCGCAAGCAAGAGTATCTCTTACAAGAAATGAGAAAATGCTCGGTTGTCTCAGGAACTCCGAAAAAAAAAACAGTGTGGGGACGAGCCTGCTCACGCTGCACGAGCGGTTTCTTTTTCCTCACATCAGCAGTAGTTCCCCATACCCAATGCAGAGGGAACAACGTTGTAGAAAAGTTGTGTCACCGTCTGAAGTGACATCTACTTGGTCTATCCAACACCACCTAGATTATTAGCTCAAGGCCTCCTCATGCGCGGTTTTATCACGCACAAGACATCGGCCTGGAAGTTGGCCACACTTCGCCCGTTTACTCCAAATAAGCGGCAAGTTGTCGCAAAACCAAATTAACTTCGCTCGCTCGCCTTGTGCGTAGACACTAATATGCCTCATCTGTAGTTATGCGTGCAGCTTGGCCGGGGAACATCGTCACAGTTTGTAGGCTCCCGCGACTTTTCTCACGCATGGAAGAAACCAATTTCTCTGTGAATTAAGCTAATGCTTTGCAATTTTAAGGCGAAAGCCTTATTCGCCTCGTCATGCGCGCAACTTGTCCGGCGTCGGCGTCTTGTCGGGGTCCACACGGTTGATGCAAAAATCATCATCACGAGATAACTGTACTCTATGACGCAATCATGACGTCACAGATCGCCAAAATTTTCAAGGTCATAATGACGTGACTTCACACGATCTCTTCACATATCCTCGTTTGGTAAACGGTGGGCCCATCACGGAGACAGTGCAAAACAAATTGAGGTACTGCGATCCTTGAGGCAATGCTAAACCAGATTAGGTGCAGAAAGCTTTTGGAGGGTGGAGGCGAATGAACAATGGGTCGACGGAGAAGAAAAAAAAAATTAGATTTCGCCTTCCAGTCATCTTGGGTGTGTGAATAAGGGACACTGTGTGTTGGCTGCAATTTTCAGAAAGTGACCGTCTTTATAATTGCAATTTGCAGAAAACGCTACACATTATTTCAGACGAAACTGAAGGAAAATTCAATACTCACACATTGCCGTGTTTCTGGCCCATGCTTTACAGTGACCCTAGCTGTGAAACAGTAATATAACACTGACGGAGGATCAAGGAACGAATTTTTCCCTGTAGCACATGGCATTTACGCTTTTAAAGTTTGTTAAAGGAGCCATTACACGGTCACTCAACAATTTGCGGTTTTCAGCGAAAAACGTATTTAGAGAGTCAAATATCTCAGTACAGGTGTGAGAATTGGACTGTAAAATACTTTTTCGGTCCAAAACAAGCCGTAGAAGACGTAGGCTGTAAGCTCCGCCCATCACCGACGACCGCCATTTTGCCATAGCACTTGTGACGTCATTAGCTGTGGGGAGCAGTGCCGTCGTATGCTACTAAACGGCCTTTGCCGTACGCGGTCAGTGTGGACAGGGTTGCTGTGTCGCTCGCCGCGTCGTCCGCACGTGTGTAACGAAAGTTGGTGTGTTGCGGCGTGATACCGGTACCATCTCCATGTCGTCGACACCATCATCATAAGAATCGGACATCACCGAGGAGCCAAAGCAGCGACAACGTTGTATACGCTGCGCACTTTGACTTCGACGCAATCGCCACCAGCTCAAGTGACGAGGAAATTGTAGGAGACGGGGCTAACCCAGATGCCAGCGATCTCGGCGTTGTGACAAACTTTGCCGATGGCCTTCCACATTGGTAAGTAGCTTTATTACATTATTTCAAGCATGCAAGGTTGAAAAGCGAGCCGTTCCTGGATACGGGTGTCTGTTCACGCTGCATTCGCAAGCAAGTGTTACCTCGCGCAGAGTAAATTGTAAAGCGTGTATATTTTTTAGGGGCGAAGCTCGTTGGGGTGTGGGTCTGTCCCTCCTTTGTAGTAGTAGTAGTAGTAGGTAGGTAGCCACGTATAGTGGAATGTACTCACTCCCCGTGATAAAGATGACGATGACGCCTGATGACCATGAAGAATAAGCGCGTTCCAGTATAGTGGAATGTACCCACTACACGTGATAACGATAACGCTGATCCGTAGAGCTCTTGAACAAAATCATCATCTACCGCATATGTAAATAATAAAATATTGTGTATATACTTTATCAATCTGTAAATATTGAAACATTGTGTATATACTGTATGTACAACCACACCACACCCCCCGCGCTTATGTGTCATGTCTTTGTATGATGATCGAGTGGGCCAAATTTACGGGGATTTACGGTTTACCAGATTATTTCCGGAGCTTCGCCCACTCATCATCATTCACTTCGTGGATATGGCGCGATTTTAATAGCCTAACTTCACTCATTTTTGTTTGCTAGCATACGGGCATGCACAACTTTTCGTGCGGTACATAACAAACACGTTTTCGCAACAGTGCTGCGCGTTCGCGCCATTGTTTTTCCATCTGTTGCTGCGTGCGGCAAATCTAAACATCAGCCGGGGCGCGTGGCATGTCACTGCGGCGCTAGGGTTGCTCACGATATACATTTCGGCCAAACCTTTGCGTGAGCTCTCTTCATTGCATTCGATTCTGGAGCAAAAGAGCAAGTGTGGCTGTTGACCAAGGCACTGCCAGCGAGGAGTCGCAATACATATTCATCCATAGAGCCCGTTGCCGAAGGGCATACGCGTCGCACAATTGAACGCAGGACATTTTCTTGTCCTCAGATTGACGAAAATTGTGTGCTGTAAGTACCATTTTGCCTCTGCAGTGAAGTTCGCAAAACAGGTTGGAGGTATTAGAATGAATTTAACTGGTGCAACGAGGCATTTATGACAACCTTATCCAGACAATGACGCCACAGTTGAAACCGAGTGCGATTGCAACATGTGACTGAGTCATCGTTTAGAACATCTGCAGACCCTCCTTTTATTTTTCTTCTTTTATTCGTCCAGCACTTGATTCCGATTTTTTTAGTAACCACATTGATACAAGGTACGTTTCAACTGACACGATTGTGTTAAAAGACTTTAGAAACAAAGTGACTGACTTACTTTTTCACCTTCAATAATAAAAATCAGGCATGGATTTCTCAAAACAAGCTCTCGATTAGGTATCATAAACGAAAAATTGGTAAAGCCATATGATTATGAAAAGCTCGCATATTTTAGGTGTTCCTGAGGTGACTGCAGGCAGATAAAGACAGCCACAGAAAACATCTGCTTTCAAAACATTGGCAAAATCAGGATGAAAACAGACGCCAGAGAGAGCTGGTGGGAGGCACACCATGGGCAACGAAAAAACCGCACTGCTGACATTTGAAGAGAGAAATAATTGATTCTGAGAAGCATTCCTTTACGGTTTTTGCACCCTGCTAATGTGACTTGCCAATGTAAACTCCACCCAGTCCATTTTGTGAAATGGATCAGAAACCTTCACGTAAGTGAATGATTTTTAGGTACAAATTAAGGTCAGTGTACACAATGCAGAATCCTTGTAATGATCAACTGGAAATTTGCTTACATGGGCAAGCTGTTATTCTCCAGTGAGAAGTTCTCCTTTATTTTATAAAAACATCATAGTACAACAGAACACAAACAGCACATACTGCATCATTGGCTCTATAATGATATGTAGCTCATGGGTTCAAAAAATACGAATGGCCCGCTTTTAACTTTCCTTTATAGTTTTCAGTCGATTATGTTTCGGGAAAAAATATAGTTTTACCGCTGACCTCCCATTCCCGAAGGATAAAGAAAAAAAAAACTGCCCCCCTACGTTTTCATTTGTCGCAATGATGGCCTACTTTCTACATATGGTTGTAGTAACAATTGGTCCACAATATTTAGTAGCATCATATAAATCACCAAATCAGTATTGTATGGTAGCACAAGCCCACACTAGTTAAAATTAGAATTATGTGTAAGGTGCGACCATTTTTGCTGTTTTGCTGCTGTCTGCTAAAATGTTTTTACTCACTGCCGTATTTCCTCGTGTGCAGGGCGATGTGATTTTTTTTAAGCCGCACTGTCGAAACTCGCGTGTTCTGCCTAATTAGGAATGCGAAGCGAAAATCTGTAAATGGTACCGCAGGAAACGCTGAAATGAAACTAACCACGTACCCTCAGCGGCGGATTAGCGTGCCAGAGGCGCGCATTAACCTATATGTGCTCGTAGAAACGAAGCTTAAAACGAATGCGCTGCCCGGCGAATTCCTCCCGCACGCTAAAAGTGTCATTGATCTAAATATAAGCTTAGCAGTATAGCGCACTAACATGCTCGAGGTGATTGGCATTAGCGGCCAGAACATCCAAAGTAAATTGCTGGGAGTGCCGATGACGACTTCTCCCTCCCCGCTTGCTGTCATCGGGAACAAGCGCTCAATGTGCGCTTCGCAATACCGTATAGCACGGCTGCTCAACGGGCTCAGGTGCACCGCCTCTCCCATGAATAGGTGGTACTTCCCCGCGTTCCTGGCCACCGCCACGGCTAGGAGGCGGGGAGCAAGACCACGCAATGAAGCGCTTGCCCGTCGTCGTCACAGGAAGTGCGTCGTACAGGATGTACGTACTTGCCTCGCAAGTTCAAGGGCATCACTTTTGACGCCTTGACCAATGTGTGAGTGAGTACTGCAGCCCTATTCGACTGAAGTTGCACAACTTTACTCCAGCGCGAAAAGCCCCGTAGAAGTGCACTGTTTCATAACGCTCACCTTTGTTGTGTTCCTTCGAAACCGGGACTGTTTGTATTATTTTATAATTGCAATCCTGCCTGCGTTGTTTGGGCCTTGTAGCAGCGATAACACTTTCAAAGCGCAACGTTCCCACTCTACAGCGCCATTTCAAAAGATTGTATCTTCAGCGTATTTAGTCCGAAACTATTTCTGGCATGACGGTCGAACCTCACCTCCTAATTCTCTCCGTAAAAGTGCAAGCGAATCCCTCAAAAATCTATATATGTAACTATATTGACGCGATAGCGTTAAAGAGCTCGTTTCGCAGAAATTCTGGCGTCGGTGTCGTTGGTTGTGAGCAAAAAATCATCATCTTGTCCGTCACCAAAAAATCGAGCAAGATGCAAATAAAATAAATAATTAATATTGCCGGGTCCGAATGAGGATCGAACCCAGGCGGTCTGCGTGGCAAGCAGGCGTTCTACCGCACCGCAACGCGTCAGCTTGGAAATACAGCAAAAATAACTTCCTCTGATTGGAAATGCAAAGATGCAAATAAAATAAAAAAAGTCACAGTTTCGCCACAAGGCGTAGCAATGAATAAGATAGCAACAAATTGGAATGTTAAGCGACGAATGGCAAACAGTTGGAAACGTATAGCGCGCTACTCACGCACACATGACGCACGAAAACAACACGCACAGGACGAGAGAGAAGTAACAACGTTCACAGCTCGACACTTAACGCGCTGCTCAAACAAAACGACGCACGAAACGAATTCACAGGTACACGCGAGCGCGAACTAACAAGTGTCACAGTTGTTGCTTCGCTGTGTTTGAAAAGCGTGTTCTTTTCGCAAACGGGGGGGGACTGCCGCGAGCGAAGTGACCTTCGTGCGCTCGGTAACTACAATGCAATCGTTCCGACGAAAGCCCAATTCTCCCCCACCGCGAGATAAGCGCCCGCGCGAACGGGCGAACGGGCGTCTACCTCCCACGGGCCAAAGGGCGCGAGCGGATGAATGCGGGCGTCGCCACGAGTGGGGCCGGTGGGGTATGTCCTCGCCGAGCGCGCCCTTTGCGCCATCTCGCCGGTAATACTGAAAACACGCTCAAACCTCGCTGTATATAAATAGCTCGCCGTTTGAACGTTGAAGGACGTGCGCTTTCGTGCCTCAGCGGATAGCGCTCGCGCTGCAGAGCGAGAGGTCCCTGGTTCGATGCCGCGTGTCGGAAACATTTTATTGCGATAGCAATTATATGGACAGTCTCGGCTGGTTTTCGACGTCGCCGTCATGTCCCGTATATGTATCCATGTATTTATAAAAGCCTCAAAGAAAAATAATTCAGAAAACAACAGTCACAGTTTCACCGCAAGGGTGAAGCAATGAATGCGATAGCAAAAAATTGTAATGTTATACGAAGTGAGGCTGGCAGCTAACTTTTGGATCCGATCTCACGCAACTCTAGAAAACGCTTGTTTAAGAGAATTCTCTTCGCGTTGAGAGCGCAGCACGTAGAAGGGTACACCGGCCCCCCCGCTGTCGGCCGCCGAGAAGGGGAGATAACGGGCGCGCCCACGCCCGCGCTCGTAAAATCGAACGTTGGGAGACGCTGGGAGACGCTGTACAGCGTGGCCCAGTGTCTTACAGCGCACTGGGAGGCACTGTCACGCTGTACAGTGTCTGCCCGCACACTGGCAACACCGGCGGCACATTATAAGAAACTGGGCGCGCTCGATGGACTTTCTAAAGACTTTATATTGGATCGCGAGATGTCGAGCGCAAAATTTACCGAATATTTTCAAAATGTTCTGTTCTGTGTGCTACACATATAGAGCTTTAGTTTTAGCTAGGCGACGAATGTGCGTCTACGCTGAAGCAATGATCTGTCGAGAGCGCGCGCGCGCGTGCGCTTTCCTTGAAGCGTGCTTGAGTCTCGTCAATGTAGTTTATAAACCGCATCGAAAGAACTGATCATTCGCAACACAATTGACAGTAGTATTAGTCGGATAATCAAGATCCACCAACCCTAGCAGTCAGTCGTTCCCGCTCGTACTGCAGAAAGCCGCACGTCACCAGCAGCAGCCGCAGCAACGCCCAATCTTTTGCAATAGGGAAAGTGTCCCTGGAGCGGCAGTATGCTCTTAAACCAGCAATTTATAGAGTTGCGTGAGATCGGATCCAAAAGAGTTAGCTACCAGCCTCACTTCGATTAACATTAGAATATGTTGCTTTCGCATTGACTGCTTCACCCTTGCAGTGAAACTGTGACTTTTTTTAATGCGACATTTTCTAGCTAACATCGCCGATATTGAGCGTATCTATCTATCTATCTATCTATCTATCTATCTATCTATCTATCTATCTATCTATCTATCTATCTATCTATCTATCTATCTATCTATCTATCTATCTAGCCGCCCAGGATTTCGGGCTCTCCTGGCCGCTTCGTTAATGGGATGTATACCGAAATTGCTATCGTGTAACATGGCTGGGAGACAAACATAAATGACGAGTCATACCATAAAAGTCATAACATGTCATGAACGGCACACAACAATTAATATACAGCAAAATTGGTATGACATGGCATCACTGTATGACGAACACAAGTTGTAGGTCATAACGTGCATATCATGACGGGCATGTCATGTGCAACATGATTTACGTGTCATGGTCTAGGGGTGCTCGGGGCAGTTTAATTAAATGAATATATACCTAAAGTTATGTGACGAGATATTGCTGTATAAAGACCATAAATGACAGGTGCTAACATAAAAACTATCACATGAGTGGCATGTGCGTCACGACTTAGATGACGCGCCTATGGTGCTCTCGCGGCCGTTCCGCTAGCTTGACATATACCAAATTTGGTATTACATGACGTGACTCTATGACGAACATAAATGACTGATGGCAACATGAAAATCATAATATACATCTTATATACATGACATATGATACGCTTATGGTACGCTCGCAGCCAGTTCGGTGGTGCGATATACACCAAAATTGATATTTCATGAGGTGACTGTATGACGAACGTAAATGAGAGGGGGTAACATGAAAATTATGATACCCATGTCTAGAGCATGATTACATGCGGCACTCATGGTTCGCTCGCCACGGTATCACTAGCTTGACATGTGCCAAATTTTGTATTTCGTGACATGACTGTATGACAAGTGTAAATGACAGGAGGTAGCATGAAAATCATGAAATGCATGTCATGACAGCACGATTCATATGCCACGCCCATGGTGCGCTCACGACCGCGTCGCTAGCTTGACATGTACCAAATTTGGCATTTCGCGACGTGATTGTCTGATGAACGAAAATGACAGTTGTTAACATGAAAATAATGACACGTGTGTCATGTAGGGGATCATTTACATGACATTTTCTTGACCGTCTTCCGACCATTTTGCTAACTGGACATATATGCCGAAATCGGTATGGCGTACATGAACGTATGCCGAGCATGAGTCAAGTTGAATGCCCATCATCTAGGACATGATTACCATTACGCACACTTCGTGTATTCGCAGCCGTTGGGTGAAATTCATGTGACTCGAAATTGGTGTTGCGTGGCATGAGTGTTTTACGAACGTTAGTGTTCAGTGAGCAGTTAGTGCCAGGTCGTGACATGAAAACAGTGACAAGCGTATCATGTTAGGCATAATTAACATGACGCGCAGTTGCTTCTCTTGCTGCCGTTTCGCTGCGTTCATTTGCGTCTACATGGGCGTGGCGCGACACGAGCACTTCAAGAACTCGAATGTGAGCTCGTAACATGAAAATAATGACGCGCGTGTCATGTATCAGCGACATGAGTGCAATGTGACGGAACATATCAAGCCATACATACCTCATGGCGTCAACACTGCCCTTGCCTGCGTCTTTGTGCCCTCGTGTCCATTTCGTTAGCTTATGCTACGCATAGCATCGATTCCCACTGTGCGTGGGATCTGCCATTTTAGATGCGAAGCATCTTATGCTCGGCGTTATGTCCGTCCCTCCCTCCCGTGTCCTGCGTCCCGCGTCCGGCCACATTCATGAAGTAGGGAAGCAACCACTAGGCGAACCAGAACACTGTAGTACAATAAGGCCGTCAACCATTACTACAGTCATTAGAGTCATGGCCGAGAGCACAGAGGGGCTACTTAGCAATGGCTAGGCAGGTGGTCTCCGTCGCGCAGGTTGACTCCATTACTTGATCTTGCTTGCATGTGTTTGGGGGGGCGGGCTTAGTCCGTCCCGCGTCCTACACCACCACTTCGCATGCGCGTCGCCTCCCCCCTCTCTCACTTCTCTCCTACGTTCACCCCCTTTCTCTCCTCTAGGAATCCTCTACTCTACGGAGTGGCGCCCGCGCGACGCGGGAAGGGCGGACAGAAATGAGACATATGTCCCCCCGCCATGAGATTCTTCACATCTAAAAGTTTCGCAAATTCTGGAGACCCTGGAGTTGAACCCTTGACATCTCAGTCCCTGGCGATAGATACCGGGTGCTTAATCAAGTGCGCCTCTGGCGCATATGGGAAGAGTATTTCAGAGGCACCTTATAGATCTCACATCCTTCTCTCTGTACCTGCACTCTTGGTTTGTCGGGGCGGTGCCGCGGCCTACAAGCCGAGAAGTACTGCATTATGACACTAACGAGCACCGACAGGGAACGCTTAGGTAGTCTCAGCACTACGGTACGGCGCCTCGATGCTAGCATTCCAAGGGACGCGATCATCAGGGCGCCTTACCAACGCCACCTAGGTGGGTTAGTAGGGACTCTGCTCAGCGGAGCGTGGCCTCCGCAATCCAACTTTTCCATTTTCCTGTGCTGTCATTGTTAGAATAATGTAATCCGAGACCAGGAGGCATTTCGTGACATTTCTGCTAGGGGAAGGGTGCATGCGCCATGGCATCGTCAAAAAGGCGGATTAGCTCCGACAACGTTTGTGCCTCGGCGGCCACGAGCGATTTGACTCGGTGACGACGCAGTTACGTGCTTTGTCTTTCGAGTTGTATTAGTGTGTCAGTTACGTGCTTTGTCTTTCGCGTTGTGCTAGTGTGTGCTGCTTCCATATGCACCAACGGTGTTTCTCCGCTGTGTACTGATACTGGTGCGTAGTCACTGGCTAGGAGAACCGCTGCATTATGCGCCGCCGAAAGACGACGGCATCTACAGGCCAATGTCGCGCAAGTGAGTTTGGTGCCGCGAGGGACACGCCGGGGACGAGCAGGACACACACACACACACACACACACATACACACACACACACACACACACACGCACACAAAGAGAGCGCCTGCCGTTGTCGTCGTTCTCTGTCCGTTGTAGTCGTCGCGCTCAATTAAGATATTCATTATTCAGAAATTTGTTTTCCTCAGTAAGTTTTGCATAGAGTGCATAAAAAACAGCCAGAAATTTTCTAAAAGCTCTTTATTCAGAAATATTCGTTAAACCGACGTCAGTATCAGTGAGAGTTCACTGTACTTTTCAGAGTATCTCTGCCCAGCCCTGACCACAACGCACCACGCGACAGCATGTTTCTAACACTCAAGCACAACATGCAGCGGTTCCAAAAAGTATGGATGAGAAAACAAAGTGTTCTACAGCTGTTTGTCTCCGACCGATAACGCAAGCGATCTTTCCCGGTGACGAACTAGGCGACACATGACTGTCGTAAATATCTGCATGCAGTTTCACTAAGCGCAGTACAAGCGAAAGGAAACTAATCAGCCCGACGTGCCTCATTTCGCGAAGACGCAAATTCGTGACTGTGCACTAAGGCTGCATGCATATATTAACCAGCGCTTTCAAGAACTGAACGCGTTTCTGTCTTGTATTCACGCTTGCGTAAGCGGAATTCCTTGTGCATACTCACAGTATTTGTCAAACCAACTGTATTTGCAGTCCCCTGAAAACTCACACTCTCGGATGTGGCACGAAGGAACCGCGAACTTCGAAAACAAAACTTTTTTTCTCATATCGCAACAATAGATCTTGGGGAAATCGTCAAAAATATTAGCACTTGTTGTGGTGCTTGAGATCGGCATTAACATTAAAACGATGCTATCTTGTGGACTTAAACAAGCTACGTTAGAGTTCGATGTTTTTTTTTCTTGACACCATAATTTCCTTGTTTCCACACTGTTTAATCTTCCCGCCACGTTAGCAAGTTGATGACGCGACTATAACATTCCCTCGTAGTCCTATGAAAATGCATTAAATTGTGACTGTATTTAAAAATTATTTTGTACATGTCTCGTAAGCTCCGAAAAGCTGATAAACAATTATAAATATTCTGGGTAAACGTGACGGTAGCACAAATCACCGTAATTGTCCTGATAAATCACTCGATACCCTAATGAAAAAATCCGCATGCCGTCATACGGAAAACATACGGATTCCGCATATTTTCCGTATAAAATATATGGACTTGGTACGGACTTGTACGGATGCTTACGGAAATTGTAAGGAACATACGGAAGTATCATATGGTACATAAGGAATTCCGTATGGGCGTATGTATGTAGCCTTAAGGAACATGCGGATGCCGTATCTGTTATACGGATCGACTCATACGGCGATACGGAATATACGGAAAGTATGATACGGAACATGCGGAAACCGCATGGGATACGGAAAGAACAAACGGAATCCGTATGTGCTATGCGGAGAGATCCACGTGGCAATAAGTAGTATACGGAAAGCATGGTGTTATACCTGAACCCATCACCATAGGCGAGCGCACGGAGGGGGGGGGGGGAAGCGCCCCCCTTTTCTCTCTTGTCACCTAAGAGGAAGGGGCCTCTCTCCCTCTTAAGTATAGAGGAGTATAACCTCCTCTATACTTTCTGTGCCCGTCAAACGCTCTCTCGGCGACCGTCGTCTTTCCCTCTCACCCACCATGGTATTACGCTACATTCCACCGCGGCGCGCCGCCACCTACGTTGGGCTTGTCTTTCGTGGCTTGAGGCGTTCCTGCCAGTGTATCGCACGCTGCCGCGTTTAAGCAATTGCGCTTGCCACGTTTCCTTGCTGCTGCGATTCTTTACTGATATACCCGTAAGCGTTTGTAGCCATCCTCACCGGATACCTGGAACGCCAGTGCTGAAGCGGCTGCCCTGCCCTTCGCAACCAGCTAGGCGTTGGATGTCCTGTGGTTGCGCGGCAGTGAATAGGCGCCCGTCGACTAGCTGTTGCCTACATTGCAACCAAATGGTGACGGGTGTGTGTGTGTGTGCGCGCCTGCAGGAAAGGTTTATAATCTGCAGGATCTCGTAACACCTTGGGAACCCGAAGGTGCAGGACGCGACCTGCCACAACTCTAGTTACATCGGAGAACCAGCTATTTTTGTGTCACCATGGACTTGGCTTGCTCCACCACGTTTCCCGCTTGCTTGGCAAATCAGCTTCAAAGGTTTACCCGCCAGTGAGAATGCCATGCCTTCATTGCAGTTAAGGATGGCGAGTCAATGCGATTACCTCGCAATGGCAGGACCCGTGTGAGAGATTCTGCTGTTTCTACATCCTCACAATATTGAAAATGGTCAGTGGTGGCTGACGTGAAGAAGTGCGTGTGTGGTGGTGCGTGCCATTACAGTGTTGTCGTGTCGTCTCGCATACAGTGCACATTGTACTTATTCTGCATACGTAGGTACGCGTGCAGAAAAAAGGTTCAGTTTTATTGCCAGTGTGAATGCCAGGCCTTCATTGTAGATAAGGGTGGCAGATTAGTGCCATTCCGTTTGCAGTGCCGCGTGAGATCTGCTGCTGTTTCTACATTCTCGTCATATCTGGCAAGGTCAATGGCGGCAGATGTGAATATAATAATATCTGGGGTTTTACGTCCCAAAACCACTATATGATTATGAGAGACGCCGTAGTGGAGGGCTCCGGAAATTTTTGACCATCTGGTGTTCTTTAACGTGCACTGACATCGCACAGTACACGGGCCTCTACCATTTCGCCTCCACCGAAATGCGACCGCCGCGGCCGGGATGAATAAGTGCATGTGTTGTGGCCATAGCTCGGCACACTCACTCATGAGTGCACTCAACTCACACTCAACTCACCTCATTTGAACGTAGTGAGTTGAGTATGAGTGAGTACTCATGAGTGTGAGTGGACGTGAGTGGGAACGTGAGTGACAACTCATGAGTGTGAGTGGTCGTGAGTGTGAACGTGAGTGACAACTCGTGAGTGTGAGTGGTCGTGAGTGTGAACGTGAGTGACAACTCATGAGTGTGAGTGGTCGTGAGTGTGAACGTGAGTGACAACTCATGAGTGTGAGTGGTCGTGAGTGTGAACGTGAGTGACAACTCATGAGTGTGAGTGGTCGTGAGTGTGAACGTGAGTGACAACTCATGAGTGTGAGTGGACGTGAGTGTGAACGTGAGTGACAACTCATGGGTGTGAGTGGTCGTGAGTGTGAACGTGAGTGAGAACTGATGAGTGTGAGTGGTCGTGAGTGTGAACGTGAGTGAGAACTCATGAGTGAGTGGTCGTGAGTGTGAACGTGAGTGAGCACTCATGAGTGTGAGTGGTCGTGACTGTGAACGTGAGTGAGAACTCATGAGTGAGTGGTCGTGAGTGTGAACGCGAGTGAGTGCCTATGAGTGTGACTGGACGTGAGTGTGAACGTGAGTGAGTGCCTATGAGTGTGAGTAGTCGTGAGTGTGAACGTGAGTGAGTAATCATGAGTGTGAGTGGACGTGAGTGTGAACGTGAGTGAGTGCCTACGAGTGTGAGTAGGCGTGAGTATGAACGTGAGTGAGTGCCTACGAGTGTGAGTAGAGCTCGGCACATTCACTCATGAGTGCACTCAACTCACACTCACTCGCACTCATTGGAACGTGGTGAGTTGAGTATGAGTGAGTACTCATGAGTGTGAGTGGACGTGAGTGTGAACGTGAGTGAGTATTCATGAGTGTGAGTGGTGGTGAGGGTGAACGTGAGTGAGTACTCATGAGTGTGAGTGGACGTGAGTATGAACGTGAGTGAGTGCGAACGCTGAAAAAATTGTGGTGAGTGAGTTTGAGTGAGTACTTTCTAAAGTGCCGACCTATGACCGCTTTTAATTCACGGCTCAAAAGAGTCTCACCAAGCCTTCCAGGCCGGCACAACACGGCAGAAACGCATACAAGAAAGAGGAGGACCAAAGGCCCGGAACGAACAATCCCGCAGGCTGGCGGTCAACGGAACATAGGACGCATAGACAAAAACAGTCACAACAAAGCAACAAATGCAGACAGACATGGAAAGGAACAATGCATTGTCATTGCCGTGTGAAACAACTTGAAAATGGTAGCTTTTGGAACATGCCACTTGATAACTTTGCAGGACAAGTTGATGCGGGCTTCTTTTAAACAACGAACCATATTTGTTTAGGCTCCTTTGTATGGGTACTACTCAACCCTTTAACTACATCGTCTTGTCCAACCAAGCGGAGTGTAGGTCCGAATGCCTCGTTGACAGGGCGAACGGCTCTGATGACTTTAATCGCACGAGTGGCAAGACGGCAGACCATGGCGTACACTACGCGGACTTAATCCAAGCCTAAAGCAGCTCCGCTGTTAAATGTGGAATTTTGTGTTTGAGCTATATATGTTTTTCTTTCAGCCATTCTGCAACCCCCCTCCCCTGTCCTGCTTTGGAGTCAGCGGGATATGGTCACTTTACATATGCTATAGAATCACCGTGCATATAGCCCGCACGAAGCCACGCTCTATTATTAAGCAAAACTTATCACTCTGTTCTATTATTATGCAAAAAGTACCCGCAGATGCAGGTAAACCCCGAAAACGGCAACCAAGAACGAGGGTAAAAGCGTGCACGGCGGCGGCCCCAGCAACGCGCGCCGTCGATATTGCATTACCAGAGCTCTTCACCTTCCCGGCTAGGCGTGTCCAATTTAACCAATATACCGCACACGGGCTGGAACTACCCAACTAAATCTGCGCCTCAAGCTGTATCATCTTAATTAAACAAAAGCCAATATATTCATTTATTATGCCGAGGTGTTACCCATACGGACTCTATTTTCCATGTTTGCGCGAGTGGACGCACGCTGCACAGCGGTTATCGATAAAAGTGTTATTAGGGTTTACACGAAACCACATCTCAAAGCGACATACCGTGCGTTCAGCAGTGCATACAAAATCTGCAATGAACGAACAATCATCCTTGAAATTCATTGCATCATCCATATACGGAGGCTTGTACAAAGACGCGCATAACGGTCTCAACTCGATCATAGACAGTTTAATTTGGGCGTCCGCAACAATCCTGCGTCTGCCTGCGTACGCAGGCTGCCAATGGATCTTGCACGTCCGCAGATCCATGAATATAGCCGCCTCCAAGCGTCACTTCCCGCACGTAGCCAACGAAGCCTCCGCGTGAACGCTACCCGCGCTACCGACGAAGGAAGGAAACATGGGAAACAGCTCCGAAAGTGCGCACATCTTTTCGAACACAAAACCGACAAAACTACCTCTACACGCAACGCACTTCATGAGAAAGGCGAGGCAGAAAGGAGGCGCCGCCGCCACTGTCGCGCCGAGATGGCCGAGGCGCCGGCTGGCGCCGGCGCGCCGGCGACGGCGAGCTGGGCGAGTCCCGGCCCCCCGGCGCCCCGGCGGCCCCGCTGGCGTCGTACAGTGTACTAGAAGGGAGCAGATGAACGAACGGAGCGGCCGCGCCGCGTGGCCCTACGCATGGCCGAATCTCGGGTGATGTTCCGACGGGCGATCGTAGCCGTATAGACGTCAGACTCTGCCCAGGCGGCGCTGCGAAAAACGCCGCCACCAGCGCTCTCATCGCCGCCCTCGCCATAACTGGGTAGTGCAAAGAGAGCCGTCCGCAAGCGAATGTGCGTAGGCCGCTATAGAAACCCCCTCTTTCGTTGGTGTTGAGGCGCGGTTTCCTGAAAATCAAGGACCTGGAAAGCTTCTTCCGTCAATCCACCCTCGCTTCAGAAAAGTAGGAAGCACATCAAAGTGAACTGCGGGTACAGTGCAAAAGATGTTTCAGTTACTTCGGCGTGCTGCAACTCGCAAGCGCAAGCGAGCATCGCATATGACATCGAGTTCGAGGCACTCCGACGTGCGTCCCGTAACGCCTAAATGCGTTAAATTTGGGCATATACGAAGTGATGAAGTACATACACGAGCAATATCTTACGATCAGTGGTACGAAGCTCGCTTTATCAGGCACGAATGGCCCCGGCGATTTTCGCCTTTGCAGTTGCATTCTTCATCCATCTCTCGCTTCTTGTGCGTTGAACTAGTTTATTACGCATCCTGGAATGTACTGTTGGCGGTTGTCTTCCGTTTGTATATACTGCAAATGGGGATACGTGCGCGTCCACTTTCTCGGTGTGCAACGAAAGGCAAAACCGTGGCCTCCGAGATGGCTCCGGCAATCGCGGAGACCACGGGCAAGAAAAACCTGACGGTGGTCACGACCAAAATTTTGCGATTTACTTGTATGACGCACGTGTAAGCATTTGCTAGTTAAAGCCGGTACTTTGAGCCTTCAGTGCGTACAATATGCTGTGTGGCGACGACCAGTTCAGATTATGGGTGGTCGCGGAACATCGCGCGCTTCACCAGTCTGCATTTAACTGCTGCACGGCGCGCACTGCGGTCTCAGGCTCTGCTGAGCGTCATAGTCAAGGTTACCACGGTACTACGTAAAGGCTGCTTAAAACAATAACAGGAGACCCACATTATCCCACTTTCTCATGCGACCGGTTGTGGAGAACGCGAGTAATTCGCTTACCCAATACGTTCGCAATGGCCCGTATCCAGCGCTCTCACCGTTCTGCTTCGTACAACAGCTACGGAAATCGGTAAAACTGAAGTCCTTTACGTCCGTGGCAATTCACAACGCAAGAGTAGCGTCGACTGAGGCCTTCCTTCGAAGCGCGCGGAGCTGTTGCGTCTGCTCTTGTTTTCGCCGTCGTTCTGGCAAGCACATCATGGCGGTTTGGTTGCGCGTCCGGCTAGCGGAGAGAATTTCGTAGCTCTTTTTCTGAGTGTTCAATGCGCCAACACACCTAATATTTAGCGCAATCGTTGTTTCGCACTCGCTAGTTGCACCTGGTTGCACAGCAAACTGTGCAAGGGAGCCGGACTTTGCACTACCCAAAACTGCTCCGACAGGTGGCGCTACGTGTCTGCAAAACTCCAGAGTCTGACGTCTATCGGCGGCGCCGTAGTTGCTGTACAGTCACTGAGTACTTACATGCTTTGTACTGGAGCTGTCGAGAACGTCTGCATTTGGCGCGCGCGCGTTGTAGCCTTGCCTACGCAAGCGTGTAATTGCGCATTTCGAGTGCTTTTAGCGCATTACTGAGCTTTAAACAGTGTCTCAACGCCTGCTACGAGCCATGGTGCACAAGTGAATATGCAGGTGCACCAAAATCGCGCCGCGTCATTCCCTGCTAGGAGCCTACCGACCCTCGAAGAAGGCGACAATCGGATTTCGCATAGATGTACCCAAGTCCTTAATGATTGCTGTGCGGATTCCAAGCAACACACAAAGCCGTGATGCACCGTAATCGATTACGAACGCACAGCGAAAAGTGAAGAAGTAACCAACCAGTGACGAAAGCCTACAGTCCTGCGATATCTACAGCATTGATGCTTATATGAGCTACAATGCGCTCGATTTTTCATGAGTAACCTGAGTACACATATAACTCTATCTCAACGTTTATATTGGTGACGGCTGAGTTCTAGCGTGCCAGTTTTGCGCAGTTTAAAAGCCGAAAGGCTATCTTGTTTCAGCAGCGTGCTTCACGTTTACTGTGCACCGGTTATACCACCTCTGAAGGCTTGAAACACCAGGGAGCCGAGCCGAAGGCACGCGTTCAGCTGCGAGGAACGAACCTCATGTATCAGGGCTTATTTCAAGCATACTATAATGCGCAGGTGTGTAAATATAACCCGTCTGTTTTTCAACCAGTTCCCCTTTTTTATCGACAGCTTACATTGTGCTGTTTTCCAGGTCTGCTGTCGATGTCATTGCAAGAATTTGCTTCACAATGTTTAGTATAATCATTTAATTGCTTTATCCGTATAGTTTTCTACACAGAATCCAGGCAATGACGCTTAGACTCCTACAGACGGATTCATATCCAAATCTGGCCTTATTTCATATGCACCCAGATACTTACACTAGCACATCGTGCCGCCGTCTTGGGGAAGTAGCTAATTTAGAGCATATGCTCTGGCGTTGACCCTCGTTACTGCGCAGTGATCAAGACGGCCCAAAGCTGATCGCCACCAAAGGGGATCAGCTTTGGGCCGTCCAGAGAGCCCGCGATGCGGCGGTCAGGCTTGCCCTGCCCGTCCTAACGTGGGAGAAGCCCACAGCGCGCTAGTCGCGTCTCAGGATTCCTATGTTCCACCATCCATCCGTCCGTCAAGTGTCGAAAGTGAAGCCAGGAGGGACGGTGGTGCTCTACGCTTCGCAATATTAGGTTTATATATATATATATATATATATATATATATATATATATATATATATATATATATATATATATATATATATATATATATATATATATATATATATATATACACTAATACGGCCAGTAAAGTCACACCTCCCCACCCTGCCCCATTAACAACAGCCGTACAATGCCCCTGGGGACAACCGTTTTGTTCGCGCTCCAGTTACGTTTGAATTCCGATACCTTTGAGCCCTCGTAATGACGAAAAAGTCACATTTACTCAGCGCATTTGTAGAGACGCACCGTACACACAGCGTCTCCGTGGGTAAATATTCGGCCTGCTTTTTGCAGGGTAAAATATCTGCACACAGCTCTCTGAGAATAGCTAAATCCCAATAAAGCAGCTCAGTTACTCTGAATAAACTATAGACGCCGAATCGCCACTAGCAGAAAGGATCAAGACAGAAAAAATCAATAAGGCACGCACTTTCTGTTTCATCGGTCACTTTCTTCCGGCGGTCGTCCGGCGTCTAGTTAATTGTTAGTAATGTACTAACAAGCCCAGCAATTAGTCCGGCTCAATTACAGTAAGATCATGAATCTTCACTGTTGCAATCAGTCCGTTTTAATTTTTTTGATAATTTTCGTACCTCTCAACAGTCGCTTCGGTTACAAAAATTAATTTGCAGTACTCTCGAAGGCATATATGAAGTAAGCATCCATTAAAAGCTTTGAAGTTTCGTCCATCGAGGCTTACGACAACAAGTACTAGGCTTAATAATGACAGACACAAAACGAAAGCCACATCAGTAATAGTGTCGGGATGGCCGGGTGCCGCCGACGCCCGACGCGCCCAGCAGTTCTCGCGCGCCGCGCAGCGCGCCTTCATATACTATATAGCCTAACTGAGCAATTGCAGCGCCTGCGCTACGGTCGATGCGGAAGGCATCAGGCGGCGAGGCATGTTCACGCCACTCAACTGTTGTAGTACACTTAGGGTTAACAATCTTCCCGGATTTCATGGTACTGTCCCGAATATTCATACAGCGTGTCTAGTCCCGCGATGTCCCTGTCCGGACAGATATATGTCCCGGGTTTGTTCCGGACCATCCAGTTAGAACTCCAGGAAGATGAAGTGTTGCGAACAGCGCGTAGCCAGCTGAAGTACCACTTCAAGAGGCCGCAACAATAAATAAACAATGAATTTGTCTGGAAGGTACTGCAATGAAGAAAACTGATTTCTCCGGCTCCCTACGTTAGTGTATGCCCCCCCCCCCCTCCACCTCCTCCGTCCTGTCTCCCTTCATTGAAGAGTTGGTAACCCTATAGGTACACACTACCTCTAGGCAGCGTACGTGAACGGCGCCAAACGCCAGCAATAGACACTTGAGGAAAAGTTAGATCACATTTTCTGAGTCTAACTTCCAAGAGAGGTCAAATGAAGTACCGAAGAGAGTCAGGTTGAATATTTTTTTTTTCAACTAAGGGCTGTCCAAAGGGCCCGCGAACGGGCGGAGGACCATGGTCTTCCGGTCCCAACGTGGGCGCGGCCCGCAGCTACGAGCTTGTAGTTCCTTGGGACTTTATTAAAGTTTGTTGACTGACTGACTGAGTGTACCATTGTTTCGACTACTAATTTGCCTCGGAACGGTGACATGTGCAACACCTCGAGCAACATTTTTGCTAGTATTTGAGAAAATGAGTTTGAGCGGTCAGCAACAGCAAGTGGTTGCGTCAACTAACGTACCGGTGTTCTACTTTCTAGTCTACTAATATATACTTAATCACTTGAGTTGGTAATATTGACGCGTTGTCGTTTGTTTATTTTTTAATTTTTTTGGAGAACTTAACGCTTGCCTTGGTGATTTATCTACAAAATGCTGGTTCGTAGATCAGTGTTGTTACGGTATTACTCATGATTCCACGTCCATATTTCTTTCTTGTTCGAAAGCGTCGTGTGACTTGTCAAGGAAAATCCTAAGTTTCTGCTTTTATCCTGACTGCATCTATGTTGGCCTGTCGTTTACCGTTTTACTTTACTTTTGTTCTCATGAGCTTGAGGGCAATCCTGAGCGTCATTCATCACTATATTTTACTTTGGCTATAGCGAAAATATATTTCACGTTAATACTCATCAAAGTGCGAAAACTAAAAGACTGAATAAGATGTCGCAGGACAACGTGTATGTGTGCCAGTTCGTAGTCCGTAGAGGTCCGGCTGGCCCGTATGTGTCTTTCATACTCTCTCACGCATCCCAGTCTTTTCACATATACTCTTAAGAGCAAAATTTTTAAAAAAGGATGACAAATGAATATACCGCCACGTGCGTGGCGCAAGAAAGACAACACAGATGCACATATGCTGTGTACAGAAGGTAGAAACAGCAACGAAGAACTCGCTGGCGCGGTGCTCTAAAGAGACCGACCTGCTGCTGTTCTCTCGATCACTGTGTTACGACTACTGTCTTGACGTTTGTGGCTACCTCAGCACGTTGGCTTTCAATGAACCGAGTGACTGTGAATCGCCTAGAAACCAGGAAAAAAAATCACGTTGCCCCTGATCCATTCGCCTAACACGGCTTGAATACCAAAGCCATCGTGCGCGACTATATAAACGTGCAATTCATATCGCGCAAAACCCACTTTGCTTTTTTTATTACTTTTTTTTTGTACGTGAAGGCCGCAAAGGCGAAGTTAGCGCACAGCTTGGCACTTGAGAGGCCACTAGATTTCTTGAGCTAGGTTTTCGGCCAAGGCCACCTTCGCTTGAGACGTACAAGGCTTTCGCCTTAATAAATGATGAGTTTGTGACGGCGTTTTCACCCTTGCGCATAACGTGTATTTTGCATGATATAATCTGTGTTTCTTATTTTAGTGATGAGGCTTGAACATGGACAAAGGCAAATGACTATAGGGGGGGAGCGTCATATGGCATTACAGGTCACTTTTCCCGTTTAATCAGGCATATAGGACTTTCGCATTAATGCGAATGATTTTATATGAAGTACACCGATTCATTGTGATAGATACACATTTGTTCGCGTAATGCAGACGTCTACGTTGCGGCATCAACTCGCCATGTTTCAAAAGCGCATAATTCAAGGATTAACGGGGCCGCTGGTAAGGCGCACAGAAACCAAAATGGGGCACAATGCCGGTCTGCGCTGTGGTGGTGCGCTTCTTTCTCGTCTACGTCCCTGGTTTTCCCAATGTTGGCCCAACAACACAAACATTCAATGCTAGAATGGT
This sequence comes from Rhipicephalus appendiculatus, assembly GCA_030522465.1. Taxonomy (NCBI): domain Eukaryota; kingdom Metazoa; phylum Arthropoda; class Arachnida; order Ixodida; family Ixodidae; genus Rhipicephalus; species Rhipicephalus appendiculatus. Next base: position 614,460 of record JALIZH010020217.1, read on the forward strand.
CGAGCTGCGCGCAAGCGCAATGCGCTTTGTATAACGAAGATAAAGTGCAGTACAAAGCAATGATCATTGTATGAAGTGGTATTTTGAAAATGTGGTGCAGTGCGAAGCAAGCCGAGTGACACTTGTCTTGTTTCACTCTGGGCCACCTTAACACAACTGAAAAACCAAGTAGGCGAAACCGCTATTCCTGCTGTTAAATGCAGTATTTTCAAAATTGACCGTCAGCAATTGAAACATGATCCACCCCGCGTTACTCTGGCAAGAGCTGACCAACGTGTATCGCATAAACCAGGAGTCTCAAACACGCGGCCAGCGGACCTCTCGCTATAGCAGCCGGAGATCTGCACGTGATTGCCTTCGTCACTTTTTTTTTTTTCAACAAGCATGTTCAGGAGCTACACAGGCATGTACTCTAGCATAGGGAGTCAGTGAAATCGGTTTTCTTTATTGTTAGCATGGACGTCCGGAGGGGGGGTGCAAAGAGGGCTGGAATTTTGGATATTTTTCTATGCAGTAGCAATAAGCTATACACAGCTTGATTAGCACACTCAGGTCCCGCATAAACATGCATGTGAACCGGCCTGCAGGATTGCCAGCCAACTTTACACGTTATACGACCATGTCACGGAAAGGCTACCTGTGCTAATCCCCCCCCCCCCTTTTTTTTTTTTTTTCATTTTTCACCGATGCACCGCGATGGAAAAAATTCTGTGGATGCTCTTGATTGTGACGGCCTCTTGAGGTGGTACTTGAGCTGGCTAAGTGCAGCTCAAACACTTCCTCTTGCCGGAGAATGTGCTCGTAAATGTCGCACTTTGGTCAGCTAAAGTGGCGAAAGCCCCTTGCAGCCACCGCTAGCTGCCGCAACATTGCTTCTTGCGTGCGATTCGTGCCAACTTCGTGTTCCATGGCGTGACAAGCGTTGTTGGGCGTGCGTGGGATCACGGAAATTTTTAACTGGACGGTCCCGAACAAATACGGGATGGTTGGCAACCCTAGACCACACCCGCGGCGGCGGCCGGCCCTTGCCCATGCGCGGTGGTAGCAGCGAAGATTGGTCCCGGAGTTTGTCTCTGCCTAACATGCGTCGCGAGGCGATAACTTTTTGTCGCATAAAAGCTCACTGCGACGCTCAACTCGCCGACGCAACAATTTGCCGCAAAAGGTCTTCCGCCTTTCGGTAACCGCTGAGACTGGTCGAACAATGATAACGACTTCCGCGCGGTTGCGGCGGTGCCTTAAAGGATAAGCATCTGAAAAGTGCGGAGGTGAGGAGGCCGGTGGCATTGAACGTGCCCTATTGACACATCGCCGACAAACTTATCACAGTCATCTGCAGATATCTACTCGGCTGCGCGTGTTTAAACCGTATGCTGCCGTTTGAAAGTTCGCCGCCGCCGCGTTGTGCGAGGCCGCTTGCGCGTTGCTTACAAAATGCATATCTTCGTCGTGTTAGACTACTCCCCGCACTCAAGCGCGATCCGGAGTGAAGCATGCGCGAAGAACGCACAAACGCGCGCATACATTACACTGCAAACGGCCCGGCATGCGACGGCGAGAGCCGAAGCGACGTGCTGCACGCAACTAGCCAGGGATGATTGGTTCCACTTGGCGGTACCGCGCTTCAGTGGTACGGCGTGAGTTCATTGCGAACGGGGTTTAATTGACTCGTGAGCACACAGTGGACACAGGCACAGTGGACGCGAAAAGGCCTAACTTCTCTGGGTTGTTAGCACTTTTAATAAAAAAAATACAACGAAAAAAAGGCAGTTTGGTCGCTAAGTGCACGTTTTTAAGGGCGAGTCCACCCACATACAACGAACTACTGATATAACAACCGCTTATTGCGGCACTTTCGAGTTCGTTATTAACAAGTTTTACAGTAAATATGTACCGCTGTCCTCAGGTGGTACCAAACAAACAAACAAACAAAAAACAAACAAAAAAGAAATCTGAACAGCAACGTCATTTATAAATTGAATGGGGCTGTTTACGAATTTTTTTAGGCACTCAATGCACAGCGGAACTTGGTATTTGCTGCACAGATAGCTACTGTGCATTTATGCCGAGCACACATGGGAGCACACACGAAGGCGACGTGCGACAGGTATACATTAGCCAACTCGATTTCGTGACAAAAGTAATTAGATGCACCTTAAAAGGGACTGCGATTAACGCCGCTTTTTCAAATAAAAGCTCCGCTACAATAAAAATTGAAATTCTGCCTATGTGCAATTGTACCAGTGCGATAGCTGCCATATTAAGGCTAACACCATAAACCAAAATCAAGCCCAAAAATGCTTCGTTGAAGTACACTGTATAAGGGCAACGAAAATTTCTGTGTTGCAAGTGAATCGTTAGGTTCTGTTTTCTAAACGGTTTATTTATTTATTTATTTATTTATTTATTTATTTATTTATTTCAGTACCCTCAGGGCCCGAGGGCATTACAGAGGGGAGCGGGTATACATTTGTGATACAACAAACATAAAAAAGCAATAACTTGGGGTTACATAAATACAATGAAAGAAATCAACAATTAACAGCGCACAATAAGAGAACAAATACAGTTGGTTATGAATTCAAAGCATAACAATGTCTCCTACAACAAGGAAACAAGGGAGGACACAAAATGGGACACTTCACAGACATGTTCTAGCGACGCTCTTAAGGCGCTCATTTAGGCCACTGCAGCACTGCAGCCGATAGCGAGCACTAATCAAGAAGGTGATCAAGGCACGTGAAAATCCAATTTGCTGTCCGCGCCACATGTCGTAGCGAAGTACGGTACGGTACGGTACGAAGAACTTTATTAAAAGATCCGGAGAAGTGCCACCCCTTAGGGTGACGCCGCGGGCCGCTCCCACGTGGGGACAGTTAGACCTAGCCTAACCGCCGCATCGCAGGCTCTCTGGACAGCCCAAAGTTGACGCTGGTATTCCGAGCTCTTGAGGGCCGAGCTCCAGTTCTGCTCTGTGAGGTCCTTATCCCCACGTAACGAGGGGCACCGCCAAAGCATGTGCTCTAAATCGCACGTTCCCCCGCAGCCAGGGCATTGCGAGCTGAAGTCACTCGGGAATAGACAGTGCATGAAAGCGAGATTCGGATACGAATTAGTTTGTAGCATCCTAAGGGTCATCGCCTGTGGTCTCGTGAGCTTTTTGTGTGGTGGAGGAAATACTCTTCTTTCCAGATAGAAGTGCTTTGTAAATTCATTAAATGTGAATAAGGTGTCTCGGACCTCTTGAACTCTGCTCTGTGACAAGGCTTCTCCTCCCGCGCGGAGAGTTAGTACGCGCGCTTGGGAGTGGGCGATGCCATTGAGGTTGGTGAGAGAGTCCAAATTTTGACCTAGGTGTGCCGGGAACCAAGTGATCGTGTGCATAGTTATGGTCCTGTTCTTAAGGATGTCGTGTGCCTCTTTCGCTATGGAGCCCGAGGCAAACGCCCTGACTGCCGATCTAGAATCTGAATAGATTTCCGTAAAAACTTAAAATAGCCTTCTCCTATACCTCGCTAGATGGTACCACCAGTAAGAGCGGCGCCAATTTTGAACATTTTTTAAAAAATTATGGGTGCTCGAAACGAAGTGGCAAAGTGGTACACATTTGTGCCACTTCGGCAGATTCCACGTACCTTGGGAATCGATGTTATGCGAAGCATGCAGAGGGAAGGTGACTGTGTTGTAATGTTTTATTGAGCGAAACGTTATGAAATTACGCTAAAGATATGTACAAATGTTGTACGCACAGACATATGTTCTAGAGTCGCATATGTTTTGCATAACAAGTTGTTTACAGTTGCGTAACGATGCCAACAGCAACATGGGCAGTAGCAACACCAGAAGCGGTAAACTGATATGTAGCGCTTGTGCTCGCCACGATGGTAGCCCTGGACACTGCAACATATATCAACTTCAGTGGATGGCGCTTTACTATAATTGATCTTAACCCGGCGTGACGGCTGTATCATCGGAGTACATATGTAATGTTTATAAAATTGGATAGCCAGCACTGCAACGACAATTGACGTTTCACGAACATAAGGGTCTATTCGAAAAGCAGTTCCGAGTCCTGGCGTGGCTCTAGAGCTGTGCGCCGGTCCCAAAATCGCCGGCGGCGGCGCGCCGGTGTTTCCACCTCCGGCGGCGGCGCGACACCGGCGCGGGGTTCATGGGACCGGCGGCGGCGCGACGCGTGTGTGGGGGGGGGGGGGGGTTGATTCGATATTCAAGACTTGGTGGGGCGAGAAATTTGTCCTTTGAAAAAAAATCTGTTTCCCCGAAAGGGTGAAGCAGTGAATGCGATAACAACATGTCGTCATGTTATAACGAACTAAGGCTAGCGGCTGACACTTTTTCATCCGGGTGCGCCTCGGTGGATCAGTGGCTAGGGTACTCGGCTGCTGACCCGAAGGTCGCAGGGGCGGTCCCGGCCGTGGCGGTCACATTTCGATGGAGGCGAAATGCTAGAGGCCCGTGTACTGTGCGATGTCAGTGCACGTTAAAGAAGACCAGATGGTCGAAATTTCCGGAGCCCTCCACTGCGACGTCCCTTATAATCATATCTTGATTTTGGGACGTAAAGCCCCACATAGTAAAAAAAAGAAACTTTTTCATCTGATCTCGCTAAACTGCAAAACGCTGGTGTAAGGGCATGCGGTCGCCTCCGGGAAAGAAGCGGTTTTCGTGCAGTTTTTCGCATCAGTAGCTCTAAAGTAGAAGGGTTTACGAGCCGTTTGATGATGGGACCACGCCCTTATAGTCAAAGTTCACAGTGGCGGCGCCAGCCACGCAGTCCCTCTAGCCCGGTGTCCGTTCATACTCCTTCGCCCAGCGAAAGACGGACAAGGCGTTTGCTTTCTGGTTGAGCAGCAATCGATGGGAGGCCTCGCACGCGGAGTGATGTTATCGCATGCGCCCTGTAATCGCCTGCACCCTCCGTGCGACGGAGATGGGCAGCTTGTTTCATCTATGCTTCAGCCGTGTTCCTCGCTAGCGCTCGCGAGCTTTTACCCCCGAGTACAGCATACGATGTGCGCACGAAAGTTATTGATTTGGACTTTATACGCAACATGACGGCGACGACGAAAACCTGTACACAGTGCCCATACGATCGTTATCGCAGTAGAAAATATACAAAAACGTGGATGCGGGCTGGCCTTTTTTTCTGCAGAGCTGCATCGTCTTCGCTGTAAAGAGTTCGTCCTTTGGACGAATCAAATAATCCGGGGCCTGTTCCATTGGTTTCGTTCTCACTTTCACTACAGTTCTTACAGGCGATATCTTCTCGACACTAATTCTTCAGAAAGCATGCGCACAATGTTAGCGCTAAGCGTTGAGCCTATCGGGATTTCGAGCTAGTCGGCTACACGCTGTTATTTCCGCTTGCCCAATCGGAAACTCACAAAATGGAGCCAAACCAGTTCATCGCGCACGATAATCATGCGAGCTGAGAAAGAACGACTGGGCGAATACAATGCAAGACATGGTAGGCGACAATTCACAACTGATATTTCTTGTATATGGACCAATGGCGTCATGAAGAGCGCCAAAAAAAACGAGAAACGCGAAAAGAGAACAATGCGCTCGATTTTGTATTTTCAGAGGCTGTTTTGGGGCCCCTAAAAAAGACGGGGTGTGCAAACACGGAAACAAGAGAGTAGTCAGGACACCGCAAACACAGCTAACACTGAAAAATCGTACAGCGGCGGAAAAGACGGTAGACAAAAAAAAAAAAAGAAAAAGAAAAGAAGTTGAGGCAGCTTCGCATTAGTGGTGCAAACCTGAAGGTAGTGCAGCGCTGGGCAGCCTTCTTTGTTTCTCTTCGGTTTTCATTCTTTCCTCCGCTCTTTGTTTCTTTTTCTGTGTTACCATTTTTTCTGTCTTTTTTTCTCTCTTAATTTCTATTCATTTCTTCCTCTCTCTTTATCTAGTTTTTTTTCTCTGTCTTGCTCTTTCTAATTTTCTTTATATTTTCTTCCTTTCTTTCTCTCCTTTTCTCTTTTTTTGCTTGCTTCCTCTCTTTTTTCAATTTTTATACGTGGTATTGCCTGTTTTACGCCAAGCGGCGATATCATTCAAGATACGACAATCCGGGCCCCTAGAGTGCTCCGCACTTATTTATTTATTTATTATATCCTCAAAGGTTCCGTGTGGAACTTTACATAAGGGGTGGGCGACATAAAAAAGGCGGTATCGATGAAAGTTATGGTTAAGATATAGCTGAGTCTGCTTCTTGGATGGCATTCTTGAAGCGCGTAAAATTGCAGATGACTGCTGCATCTTCCGGAAGGCGATTCCAGTCTCGGGCGGTGCGCAAGAAGAACGACTGCTGAAATGATGCGTTGTGAGCACGTGGCGGGATCACAGCGTTTGGATGACTTGTGCGATGACCTCGATGGACTGGTCGGATAAGCTGGTTGTCACGTGTGGCTGAATGAAAGAATTTGTGGAAAAGACATAGACGTGCAATACGACGACGAAGAGCGAGGGTAGGAAGTTTCAACTGGGTTTTTAGGGCGGAGGTGCTGCAGTAGCGGGAGTAATCTGAAGCAACGAATCTGGCTGCTTGGTTCTGGACGGACTCCAGAATTTTAATATGGTTAGTTTGGTGGGGTCAAAGACGGCATATTCAAGTTTAGGTCTGACAATGGCAATATAAGCGAGTAGTTTAACAGAAGGTGGTGCCATGAAAATTTTACGGCGTATGTAACCAAGGGCATGGTTAGCGGAGTGAGCTATGTGATCTATATGGTCACCCCATGATAGGTCGCTTGAAAGATGGACACCTAGGTATTTGATTGAGTTAGTAGCAGCTATATGACAGTTGTTGATTGTGTAAGTAGCCGGCGCGTAGTTTCAACCAGGTGCTACATCAACCAGGTGCTACACCACTGTTGAATGCGTAAAAGATCATGCTGTAGGGAAGAAATACCGGTAGAGTTATGTATTGGGCGGTAAAGGACACAATCGTCGGCAAAAAGACGAATGTTAGATTCAACAGAAAGTGGAATGTCGTTGATGTATATTAAGAATGAGAGGCCCGAGGACGGTACCCTGGGACACACCGGACAAGACCGGGGAGAGGTTGGAGAAGAGGTTATTAACATGCAAAAATTGTTTGCGGTTTGTTAGGAATGCTTTGATCCAGTTGAAAACATGCTGGTGAAGGCTGAGACGCGAGACTTTTAGTAGGAGACGAGAGTGGGGCACCTTGTCAAAGGCTTTTTCGAAATCTAGAAACAGTGTATCAACTTGGATGTTACGGTCTATGTGGAGGTGGAGGTGGTCTATGTGGAGGTGGACTTAATATCATCAAGGCGCTCGAAAAACAAGAGGAAGAAGAGTTCTCCTTGGCGTGATCGCGCGCTCAATATGAGATGGCTATGCTCTTCGTGGTTTCGCCTGCGTTACGCCAAGCTACGACAGCATACCATTACAGAGTACGATGACGGCATACATTAACAGCATACGACAGCCCGGACCCCTGAAGTGCTCAGCACCAGTGGCGTAAATCGTGGGGGGGGGGTCAGGGGGGTCCTGACCCCCCCTGTGTTCAGACTGGGGTGGACACCCCTTGCGAGTGTCCCCCCCTTGAAATTTAGCTTTCGAACGTGACATTTGAGTTGCTTGACACTCGCCGAAAAACCAAGCTTGAGATCTGAAGCCCTTGCATAGAGCAGAAACGATGTATGGAAGTGGATTCTGCTTTTCGTTTCAGAAGGTACTGAACTGAGAGCACAGCACAATTAAGCTTCCTGGAAAGGTACGGGTTGCTTCGGACGTGTCGCAAATGTTCATTACGCTGCGCTTTAAAATGGAAAAAAAAGACAAAAAAAACATTAAATTAAAAAATCCGATCATCTACCGTTATTTATTTATGTCGATCATTTGTTGGAAGGCATTGGTAACGAAATATGAATCCGATTGTTCCACATAGCATGATTGTGTTATTAAAAAAACTATCACACTATCACCGGTGGACATAAAGATGCTTTACGAGAATGTTTATTGGAGTAAATAGTGGGACGATAGGTCTAACAGCTACACAGGAGAGGTCAATGAGCTGAAGTTAAAAGGCTGAACCTTTACGCGTTAGAACACAAAAGTCGGAGTATTTTCATTTGATTGTTTATCCGAATTGCATACTAGCTAGAAATTGGCTGCCCAGTGCTGTTAGGTTAAGCTCCCTGGCCCGGCGCCGAGACAGGTGTTCGTTTTCTTTTTTATTGAGAAGAATGATCTTAATTTTTGTACAATGAAAAATAAAACCTGCTTACATTTACGAAAAACAAAATGGCCGCCATCGCGAGATGTGTGTCCCCCCCTTGTGATTCTTCCGGATTTACGCCACTGCTCAGCACTTAAAATACTTGTCTGCGCATTCCCAGACAAAAGGCGATACCTATCACTCAGTTGCGCTTGATGGTCTACGTGAAAGATAACTGGTCACTCTGTTGACTTCACTCTTCTGTCTACGTTTTCACGTCGTGTCGTTTTAACATGAATTCCTACCAGCTAGCTCAGCTATCGGTTACTCTAAGTTTTTCATTGCCTTTACTTCTGTATTTATTTTATAGACTTACTCGAGTAAAAATGAATGTAGAAAAGTGCATTAACCAATCGATATGCATTACTTATCTACTTCACTTATCTATGCACAATGTAGTTCATCGAAGACTCCACGAATATGCTATCCAGCGAGTTGGGTTGTCGCCCTTTAAGGCTGGAGGACGCCGCAGCATACAGGACAGCATACAGGACATGAGACTTCTGGAGGAGAGAAAGATACAACTTCCGCGGAACTATTCTCGATGTGGCCATCTAGAGAAGATGTCCACAGTCAATTTCTGCAAAGCGCATTCAGTTACTCGAAAAAGCTGTGAGCCGTGATGTTTGCTCATGACCACGTCGATGAACCGAACCCGCCAGCACATTACCAGCGTAAGAAGACACTGGATGAAATTTACAGAAATTTACCTTAACAAAACATTAACTTGTCCAATCTGAACATGCATATGAATGTGTCCGAGATATTTGAGAACGATCCAGGGAATGCGTACCAACCTTCACAGGTGCGTTAGACAGGCGGAGGCATTAAACCTAATTCGATGGCTTACGTCTGGGGTCGGCAACCTGCGGTCCGTGGGCCACATGAGGCCCGTGGGGCAGTGTTACGCGCCCCGGCACCACGTTAACTACCCCCCCCCCCCTTTTATCACTTCCAAGGTTCGTAAACTGATGATTGCACAAAAAACACAACACCCGAAAGACAGAGACGACGACACCTGCGCAGGTGTCGACGACATTGCGCAGGTGCCGTCGTCTCAGTCTTTAGTGTGCTGTGTTTTTTGCGCAATCCTTAGTTCCTGAGAGACTGCGCCAGCTAGCCCCTAAACCTGTGCTACTAGACTTCCTATCTGTGACATGCGCGCTGAAAATAAATATGATTTCTAACCCAGTTTTGTACATTATTCTCAATTCACCCCATCTTGTTGTTTGCCCGCAAAGCCTCTTCCCCCCTTCCCCTGATTTACCATGCGGCCCCGCGCTTTTTCGGCTTCAAGCAACTTGGACATCCACCTGGAAAAGTTGCAAACCCCTGGCTTAACGCGATGAGAATTTATGCACGGCCTCCGAGATGTACTGTCGGCCGCAAAAGTTTGCGGGATCTCCAGCGCGTGGCGGAGCGGCGGAAAACGGCATTGCTGCGCCGCCTACCGTGACGCGGCATAGTGTCGAGGTTATCTGTCACGGCTTCCGAGATTAGATCCAGCAACGGCGCATTGTCTAAAGGCGCCTTTGCCAATCGCCGAGGCCGCGCATGATAGCCTCAACACCACGCCGCGTCACGATAGGCGGCGCAGCAATGCAGTTTTCCGCCACTCAGCCACGTGCTGCAGATCCCGCAAACTTTTGCGGGTGACAGTACGCACAAAAGTGGATGTCTGGGCGCTGCGTTCGTTGCGTTGAAGCGCATTCCGTCCACCTCATTAGTGTCGAGAGTTGTGAAAGCTTCGTGACATTAAAATGACGTTGCGGAAGAAGAACCGGAAACAGGCGGCGAACTGGTCGCCGAACTCCAGCCAATCAACTGCGGCCAAAACAGGCAGTCTACCAGGTGCACACGTCGAGAATAACCCTCCAGCCACAAAAAAATGAAACAGGAGCATGCTGGGAACTGTGACCAGAGCATAGACCACAAGGGGGTAGCGGCGTCGGAGGAGGTTGCTTTATGGACGCTAGGCGCGCACTCATGATTTTTTTTTCCTCATAAGCTCACCCAGAAAAAGGAAAAGAAACAAGAGCATGGTGGGAATTGTAACACGAGCCCTGTAGGATGTAGGGGCTTCAGAGGAAGTTGGATTATAGATGCTCGGCGCACTCTCTCCTACTTTTCCCCTCTGTAGCTTAAGCGCATTCCGTTCCACTAATTTGAGTCGAGAGTTGTGAAAACTTCTTGACCTCAAAATGACGTTGAAGAGGAAGAGCCGCAAAGAAATGGAGCGCTGCTGGCCGAGCTCCCGCCAATTAGCGGCTGCTGAAATGGACAGTCCATTACATGGACTCATCGAGAAGAGCTCCCCCGGTGAAGTGATGTATTTATGTCCAGATTCCCCGTTCGGGTAAAAAAATAAGACTAACGGCGGCGCGCCGCAATTATTGCGCGGCGGCGGCGGCGGCGTGGTCACTCTCGAGACTTCGGCGGCGGCGCGAGCGGCGTGAGCAAAAACATGCGGCGGCGGCGGTGCGGCGCGGCGGCGCACAGCTCTACGTGGCTCTGTGGTAGAATGCTTCATTGCCACGCAGAATGCTTGGGTTCGATTCCTGTTGGGACCCTGAAATTTATTATTTGCATTCGTCCGATCAACGCTGCTGATGACGTCAGCTTTTTAACGCTCTGGCGTTAAAAGTACCAATGTTTGTCTTGCCGTTCCTGGGTAGTCTAAACTGTCAATCAGCTGTGGCACATACCCGCATACCTGTGGCACATACCCGCGCCGTGGTATGTGCCACAGAGTTTGCCTGAAAGAGTTTTACGACGTACGCGACGGGATTGTCATTATTCATGTCACGACCAGCGAGTCATATTCGTCAAACCATCTTATTCTCACACACTGATTCTTGTCTACCCCAAGTTAAAGGGGTAATCACGAGATCACCCAGACGTAGGCGGCTAGATAGATAGATAGATAGATACGCAGATAGAAACGCTAAAAGTGCCTGCAGTACGCAAAGAAATGCTTCGCATTTAAAAGACAGGAAGTTCAAACGCGGATACGACAGACAAGTTAAAATAGTGAACAATTATCTCTCGCGTAGACCACCACGCACACCTGATTGAGTATCTTGATTTTAGCAGCGCACTGAGCGACGAGGAGTAAGAAAAGAAGGTGCACAACACGGGCGCTATGAATCCGTACCAACTAGCTCAAGTTTCAATTCTGATTGAGTATCGTCTCTTGCCTCGTAATGCGCAGATGAGTATGTGTGAGTAGGCGTGAGTATGAACGTGAGTGAGTGCCTATAGTGTGAGTATGAAGGTAAGTGAGTACTTATGAGTAATGAGTGTGAACGTGAGTGGGTGCCTGCGAGTGTGAGTAGTCGTGAGTGTGAACGTGAGTGAGTATTCATGAGTGTGAACGTGAGTGAGTATTCATGTGTGTGAGTAGGCGTGAGTATGAACGTGAGAGAGTATACTCATGAATTTGAGTAGTCGTGAGTGTGAACGTGAGTGAGTATTCATGGGTGTGAGTAGGCGTGAGTATGAACGTGAGTCAGTGCTTATGATAGTGAGTAGTCGTGAGTGTGAACGTGATTGAGTGCCTATGAGTGTGAGTGGACGTGAGTGTGAACATCAGTGAGTGCCTACGAGCGTGTGTAGTGAGTGTGAACGTGAGTGAGTACTCATGAGTGTGAGTAGTCGTGAGTGTGAACGTGAGTGAGTACTCATGAGTGTGAGTGGACGTGAGTGTGAACGTGAGTGAGTACTCATGAGTGTGAGTGGTCGTGAGTATGAACGTGAGTACTCATGAGTGTGAGTGGACGTCAGTGTGAACGTGAGTAGGCACTCATGAGGGTGAGTAGGCGTGAGTATGAACGTAAGTCAGTGCTTATGAAAGTGAGTAGTCGTGAGTGTGAACGTGAGTGCCTATGAGTGTGAGTGGACGTGAGTGTGAACGTGAGTGAGTACTCTTGAGTGTGAACGTGAGTGAGTACTCATGAGTGTGACTGGACGTGAGTGTGAACGTGAGTGAGTGCCTATGAGTGTGAGTGGACGTGAGTGGACGTGAGTGTGAACGTGAGTGAGTACTCATGAGTGTGACTGGACGTGAGTGTGAACGTGAGTGAGTACTCATCAGTGGGAGTGGACGTGAGTGTGAACTTGAGTGAGTACTCATGAGTGTTAGTAGTCGTGAGTATGAACGTGAGTGAGTACTCATGATTGTGAGTGGACGTGAGTGTGAACGTGAGTGAGCACTCATGAGAGTGAGTAGACGTGAGTATGAACGTGAGTGAGTACTCATGAATGTGAGTATTTCGTGAGTATGAACGAGAGTGAGTACTCATGAGTGTGAGTGGACGTGAGTGTGAACGTGAGTGAGCACTCATGAGTGTGAGTAGGCGTGAGTATGAACGTGAGTGAGTGCGAAGGTTGAAAAATTTTTGGTGAGTGAGTTTGAGTGAGTAATCCCTTAAAGTGCCGACCTATGGTTGTGGCATGTGCCAGGGTGTCGTGTAATCTGACAGTGTACATTGTTTATGCTTATTCTGATTGGTGTGTGCCCGGGTGTCGTGTCGCCTGACAATGCGCATTGTTTGTGCTTACTCTGCGTGTGAGAACTGCCACTGTTTCTACATTCTCGACACATGGAGCATAACCAGTGGTGGCAGACGTGAACAAGTGCGTGTGTGGTGGTGCGTGCCAGGGTGTCGTCTTGTCTGACAGTGCGCATTGTTTGTGGTTATTCTGCGTGGTGCATGGGAGGGTGTTGTCATCTGACAGGGCACATCGTTTAGGCTTATTCTGCGCGTACATGTGCAGAATAAATATTATTCAGTTTACTTTTATCTCTCGATTAATCTGTCCTTCAACAAGTTCTGATTTAATGGCAGACCTTGTCTGCATTGTATGGACTCGCTAAACCAAAATCACACAACAATTAACCCTTGTACAAGTCAGTTTTGCCTTACAGAAGATAGATTTTAGTATACCGAAATGGACGGTACAAAATCATATGGCATCTGATGCGGAGAAGGTATATATGTAAGCCGTATCATGCGGTTTCCGCACGACCAGAAATCCGCACGACCAGCCGTATTATACGGCATCCATAATACCTATATTTCCGTATAAATGGAAGCCGTATATACGGAGGATACGGATCCATATAATCCATATATATGGATTATGCGGATCCGTACCATGCGGATCCATATCATGCGGATCCGTAATACCATAATTCCGTATGTACGGATCCGTATCTTCCGTACATACGAATTTTTTCACTAGGGTAGAATGATTTGAAAACCAAAGATTGCATCGGAGCTTGCCACCCATCGATTAGTTAGCAAAGAATTTTCTGTAGTCGAATAAAACTAAAAACGCGCCCATGGACAAACATTGTCTTGATACCAGTAGTTCTTTCTTTTTTGTCCTCAGGAATTGCTTGTGCGGGTTACAAGTTTCTCCAAAGCCGGGACATTCTGCAGAGCGCCCTAGCTTTCGTTCCGCTTGCCAAAATGATTCAAACTGCTGGTATGAAAAAATAGATTGTGTGTTATATATCTGTATACCACCCTGCTTATAATTTGGCACATGGCGCGGCATACTTTTTTTGCGGGTGTCCGACACTATCAAGCTGTTCGCTGACCGCTTATGCATAATGAACAGAATAGGAAGGTGTAGTCGGTCACAACCTAAAAAAAGACGCCCGATTCACCCACAGCCACCGCTAATCGTCCCGCATCTCATTTGCATCAATGTTCCATCCTAAAGCGCTTATTTTCGTGATGTCAAGCACTTTTCGTGTGTTAAATATGTCTTACTTTCTCGTACGGAGACACGCTTGTCAAACTCGTTTCAGCTCAGAAACATTAATGTCCTGGTAGATATTTACTCAGAGATTTTTACATCTCTACTAAGCCAAAAATAATGTCTTCAATTAGTAAAGACAAACCTTTAACGCCTAATTTGCGTAGCATTTACACCACCGAGATAAATTACATAGGAGTAGCGTGCACAACATAGAACAAACTGTCCTTCACAGGTCAAGGGCAGACGTCCTGCGGCTCTGTGACCGGAGCGTATATTTTTTTCTTAGGTTCAACTCGACTATAAAGTACCCTTCCAGAAAGATTCTTTTCGAAACCATGTCACTCGATGTAACACCAAACTACCTCAAGCCTAAAGCCGTTGGCTGCGTGCTCAACAAACATTTCATTTTACCTAAGAAGTGCGAAAGAAGAAGCACGGCTTACACATGGCTAAAAGCCGAGATGGACACTGCGCCGTGCACTACCAAAAAGGACACTTTTTATTTGGATTCATCACAGTCGCAAAGCTACACTGAAACGCCCGAGCGAATTGGCCCATGTTCCTCAGCGGAATAATGCAGCGTGAGCGGAAAGGTGCGTAGCGTTCGGTTGACTTTTCAGACCAGGCACACCAAGTGGCACACTGGCTCACGAAGAACAGTCGTTCCGCTGACATATTAAGGCCGGATAATTTTACCCTCTGCACCTCTTCTCCAGAAAAGGCGTAGGCGGCATAAGCAAGCTTGGTTCCGGCAAAGTCTGCTATGTTCTCGGAGTCCACCGTATCATTCAAAACTTCTTGTTGGCCACTTAAAGAGAGCTGCAAAAACAGTGACATTGATTATAGGTTATTTAAAGAAGCCCTTCTCGGAATGCAACAACCAATACCAAAAATCTGGCTTCATTCAAGAAGTTACTGTATTTTTATTCTTGGTTTGGTACTTTGACCACGCCTTAACGCGATATTGAAAAATGTGTGTGGTGTTTGAATACCTTGGCGTATCCGAATGTCTACATTCGAGCCATGAGGCGGCTGTGGAATCACCATTGCGTATGGCTTTCCGGACGTTTCAGTTAATAAAACTTCCAAGAACGTGTCATATGCAGAAAACAAAAAGCAACTCCGTCGCCACGGATTCCGTGAACTTTTCGACAGCGGGCTTTAAAAATTCGTCCCACAACACGAACGTATTCCTGCCCAAGTATGTTTCTTTTACACTCACGAGATCACGCTCTTGGCTACCGTGGGTTCTTATCTTATGGCGAGAGACAACACAATCTAGAGACGGTCAAACGCATAAGAAGGCAATGGATGTACCTGAGTCTGAGTACCTTCAAATCCGACAAGCCGGAACAATAATGCACACCTCTTATCCTGCTTGAAATCGCGGCGTCACCGATCGAGAGAGCTCCGAAGGGCACAAAATCTGGACATGGGAATCTATAAGAACATTGTTCATCAAAATCGTGAAAATCAGGATCGCCGCAGCCCTCGTACCCGAATAACGCCAAGCAAGGACAAACTCATCGAAAACGAAACCATAACAACATTGCAGGCCCTTTTTGGTCATATCACATTAGCGCTACCGTACCAGACTACGCGTATGGCGGTGAATGAGAGGATAAACATACTCTTAAGAGACGCATACTACACGGCATTATAACAACCCAGCGGCTCCAGCACAGAGCAAGTAACTGCTAGCCCTAGAAGCTTACAACACTATCGAGCAAGCGGGAAACACCTCATGTATTGGCCAGTGATAACGCCTCAACACGACGCCACAAGAAGGAAGGCTTCTCAACAGACCAGGTTACTAATTTTCACCTCGGTACTGCAGAGAGGAAACGTGACTGCTTCCCAAGTACGTCTAAGAAAGCATAATTGTCGCAATCACGCAAAGAACACGGACACCACATATTATCAAGCGAAGAAAGCCGCGCGCACCAGGAAGCTGAGCCATGAATACTCCGACGACCCAGACACACACTACACGGACGAAAGCCCGCATTTCTCGTGGAGACGTGAGCGGAGGTACGCGCTAGTAGTCATCGAAGAAAGCCCACACCTCCGTCCGCCACTGAACAAGAGCAGAACCGCAAACTACGGCCATCGACCTTGCGCTCTCATTAGCAGAGTGCGAACACCGATTTTGCACCTATCCTCACAGGACACTTCCCGCACAAGCCATCAGTGTCATAGGCTAAGACAGCAGCAGAAATCCTGCGGGACAACGAGGAGGCCGACGGCGCAGCGAAAAGTCTGATTAACCGAGCCGCAACCGACATGGCCTCCGAATTCATAACAGACCGTGTCGCGATCCGAGAGCAAGCCACCAGAAGCAGTCTGGAGGCCCAATGTCTTACCAGGAGACGATACTTTCCCCCTAACAAAAGCCTCAATAGGCAACAGTCTAGGATCTGGCGCCGGCTTCACGCCAGCAAGTACACTCATCTATCACGTTTACACGCCAACTTTTGAGACAGGTACGCGGCCAGGACTTCTTTGTGTAACGAAAACACATCGACACTTGCACACAACACACCAGTGTACGGACCGGCCAGACGAAGTGCTTTGACCTAGACTAAAAAAAAAACACACACACAGCCTGGTCTTGGGACCCACGGCTCTCTGTACCATAGATCACGCTCGCAGAGCTGCGGGAGCCAGTGTAGCCCTATCTTGGGGCACCACTCTAGATTGAGCCACGCATGCTTTCTTGCAGAAATAAAATTGTTGCTCACTTCTTAACTGTAACTCACACCCAGGCAGTAAAGCTTTTTCTTGTAGACCGTTCTTCTTTAAAAGGACACGAAAGAGCAAAACGATTTTTTGCGTATTAGTAAAGTGCAATTTCGCAATCCCAAAAACACCACTCATACCGCGACACGACGCTTGGTAAGCGAGAAAACACGCGAAAACAAAATGCGGGTGGAGACGCCACCTTGAGATTGCCGCACCGAACACCGTGACGGCATATATTTTGGAAGGCGTCTCCTGGGTCCTACATAGCTTCTAATTAATTAAATTGTAGTACATTGTCATCTGTGGGCGCCATAATTCTAGCATACGAAGTTTCAGAAATTTTAATGGAGTCAATGTCGCGAAAATACGAAACACTATACATTTTGAAATTGTCGACGTGACGCTAGGAGATTTCCGCGCAAAGTTTAAAAACGAAATTTCAACCTTAATTTTCTCCGCTAATAATAAAAGTTACGATAGTGAAACATATGGCACTAGAGTTCTCGGAGTGCAGTTTGTCAATCTAAACCAAGTCATTGTTTCTTAGTGTCCTTATAAAAGCATCATGTTGTACGCTTAGGTACTTCACGGCTGCGGTCACCAATTCGACATTCCCAACTGTCCCCTGTAAGCGGCCAGTATCATGACAGAACACCAGGCAGATCCGCCTGTTAACAAAGCTGATCGCTATGCTCAGAGTATTCAAAACGTTTTTCCTATCATTGCTGCATATAGTCACGCCGTCTGCATAATAAATGTCTTGGCTTTTGTTCACTGCAGCCGAAAGCCTTGAGTAGTGTAGCTTTCAATAATGACCAGGCAGAGCGTTTCTATCTAAATGCCAAGTAAAAGCGGTCTGATTGGGAAGCCCTGACACACAGAACGTCCGATACTTGTAAGAGTCACCTTGTGACAACACTCATAACCATATCATGGTTTTGCGATGGTTAAACACTACAATTACCATTTAAAAATTCTGCTTGTGTATTAGTCCAACAGAGCAATTTATATACGCCATGGTCACCCTGTCAGTTATTACACTGCTGAAATTAACGTGTACCAGAACCGGTGAAAATATCACATGTGATAACCTGTCGAAAACCCTGTCCTTGGGAAGCACTATTACAGGAATGCATTCGTGTATGACGCTAGAGCTTCCAGCACGCGCCCTGGGCCAATCACCCGTGCTTGCAAGGAATGAATATTGAAGCGAAGCATGTATTCCCTCCTAAGTGTCTTGGCGGTATTGGTGTTACTCCAAAAATAGAATAAAAGAAAGAAAGACCTGTCGCCGGCTAGCGAAACCAAACGTGGGGGGCAGAGGTCAAACGGGTATCTGTAGCCGCGTTTTGAATAATTTATGTTCTCTGTATTGTGGGCTTGTTGACGATCTGCCATTTCTGATACGGCAATCTGACCTTTTATTGAAAATCCACGTTTTAAGTTGGCATACTTCATATATGCCTGGATATGAACGCACGACCTTTGTTTTTGCCTCCAGGAATTCAGATGTTGCACTGCTAAGCGATAAATGACGGTGCAATTTTCGGAATGGAGAAACAAAACAGTAAGGAAGAGGCTTTGGGCAATGCGATATAAATAATAAGAAAAGAAAAGAAAGAAAAGTTGGTCGGCTGTATTTTGCCAATAATGCAAGGACTGCTTAAGTTCTGAGCAGCGGAGCTGTTCCAGTTCGTCGACAATTTGCCGTCCAGCGTAACGCAGCAGCAGAGCAAAACTCACTTCGAGAGGATCTCCGAGCAGCTGCGCCACGGAAGAGAGTTCGACCGAGGGCGGCAACGACGACGCGAAGCAGCTACTCCTTTGCTTCAAGAGCAGGAAACGCAACACCAAGGTCAGAGAGAAGGAAGGGTAATGGGAACGGAAAGAAACAAAATAAAGTCCGCCTCAGCGACACACGCAAGAACCACATATAAATTTCCAATAACAACAGAAGAACGAATCACATCGAAACGTAGCAAAACATCCAGACCGCAGCATCGCTGTTTTCTCACTCTCACTTCGTGGAAAAGGGTTTTGTTTTCCTTTCGTGGAGGAGAAATGAATACTTTTTGCAGAACAACATATAAAGCCAACATTCGGCCATTACGAACATGAATAAATTAGTGCTCTTTAGGGAAAATCATGCCAAACATGCATTTTCTGCGCGCCTTTTAAGGGGCCTCTGAAAATTGTGACGATGGTCACAATAAAGGCTTTGATGACGGTCCAAAACATCATTCTGGAGGAGCCCCCCAAATACAATGAACCTGTACGCTTAGAGATCACTGAGGCATCTCCAAAAGGACATTATGCGCCCGACAGCTTGGCTGGCCACCCGTTTATGAGTGGTCTG
Organism: Rhipicephalus appendiculatus; assembly: GCA_030522465.1. NCBI lineage: Eukaryota > Metazoa > Arthropoda > Arachnida > Ixodida > Ixodidae > Rhipicephalus > Rhipicephalus appendiculatus. The sequence continues at coordinate 633,596 of JALIZH010020217.1, forward strand.
TCATGAGAACAGATACCCGGCTGCCCTATCAATTACAACAGTCGGCCATGAGATTTGGATAATGATAGTGGTACAATCGAGTGGACGGAATCCATGGAAAAATGTGACGCATGTTGGGGGCGCTCATCCTCTATGCCAAAGTGCGGAACACTGTCTCTGGGAACAGACAACAGAGTTAAACGTTTGCTTGCGGTGAGCTCGGTTGAGGGCGCTGCTTTCTTTTGCAGGTCGGAGAGCATTGACGTGGTACTTTTCACATTTCGCAGGTATTCTAAATCAATCCGGAAAAATAAGCGCGTAAAATGTACTGTAAGGATAATAGCGAAATTAAGTGTCATTTGAACATGCCTACATATGACTCCTTGACAAAATTAATAATTAAGTGAGTTCTAGTTAAAAGTGCATTTACGGCTAAATAAAGCTCATTAACAAAAGTATAGTAGTGGGTACTGCAGTGTACAGGGAGAAATATGTACTACGTTTGTTTCTCGTACTTCCATTCCTCTGTTTGAAAAATTTTGCTGCGTGATAGTTGATACACCCTGCGTATGCGGATGTATGTGCAAAAAAGAGGGTATAATACTGACAATCGACCGGTGCGACCTCCGTAGACAGAGTGCCCTCTTTGTGTACTCCTTTTTCACAGCTTCAGTATGCCAGAACTCTTCTCCTAAATGCGCTGGGTCGTATGCGTGCATCAGCTGGTGGCCTATTACCTGCAATGAGAACGTGCCAGAGGCAATTAAAGGCGTAGTTTTGCCTCATGCGCTAGTGAATGTTAGCTGTAGCATTGCATCTACCACCATTGTAAAGGTTCGTCAGTCCCCGGCCATTTGTACTGCAATAAATTCGCGTACTTGTTAGATTAACCAGCACGCCCTGTGCGAGCACAGCAAACACGAGTTCACCTCAGTCCATGGCTTCGGAAACTGCCGTTCACAATGCGGGCGTGATTAATAGAGCGCGTAGAAACAACACGAGACGAGTTGTCTTCTTGCGCTTCTTTGCGACAACGCAATATGAAACAATACTTGCAAGTGCAAGCAGATATCGAGGTGATGGCGGCGACAATCTCGGAAATGTACAAGCTCGATATGGGATTCGCGTAAGGCGTGGTATCGCCCCAGATTACTTGCAAGGCAGAAAGCACAGGGTGGTTTTCATCACCTGTTCTAGGTAGGGGGGCACCTTCTCTCAGAACTTTTTGGCTCTGCGGACGTGCTAATCACTGAACAAATGCACGCCCCTCCGTTTCTAGGCTGTGCTGTTCTTGCATGCCCCTGCTCCGGCTGAGCACGTTTACGTTCTCTGCGTTCGCGTTAACGACGCGCTCTCATTCGTGCCCCCCACTTGATTCCTGACCACACTGCAGTCAAGGTGTGAATTTCCCTGCGTACAATATCCCTAAACGGACGGGGATGGTGACGAAGTGAGCACATTTCACGGTCACATTGATCGCTATTGCAATAAAAGGATATTTCACGAACAACGAGGGACGAGGAGTAGCGCATGAAGTGACCTGAAATTAGATATTTGTGCATTCTTGTTTACACGTTGATTCGCTTGTTGCTTTTCTTGTAAAACAAGCCTCTTATGAGTTCATGATAATCAGGAGACTATCCCTTTCCCATGACACACTCAAACAATGAGTTGATATGCGGATGTAAAGTACAGATGTTATCAATTCTATAAGGAGTACCATGATCTGGAATTATCTATAATGCTAGGGTACTACATTTGATTTTGGGCACTAAAAAATGACAGCATATCGAATAATACGTTGCGCGACTTATGGTGTGGTTTTAGTTTCCTTATAATTATGGTGATTAAACCGCATCCAAACCGGTGCCTTTCTTTGCACGACCCATCAATGTTCTATGCTATGCATTCATCAAAAAAGTCACAGTTTCGTCACAAGGAGAAGGGATGAATGCGATAGCAACAAATTGGAATGTCTAGCGACGAATGGCAAGCAGGTCGAAACGTGCAGCGCGCTGCTCACGCACACATGAGGCACGAAATCAACACGCACATGACGAGAGAAAACTAATAACGTTCACAGCTCGACACTTAACGCGCTGCGCAAACAAAAACGACGTACGAAATGTATTTACAGGTACTGACGAGCGCGAACAAATGTCACAGTTGTTACTTCGCTGTGTTTGAAAAGCGTGTTCTTTACACAAACGGGGGGGACTGCCGTGAGCGAAAGGACCTTCGTGCGCTCGGTAACTACAACTCAATCGTTCCGGCGAAAGCCTAATTCTCCCCCCACCGCGAGATAAGCGCGCGCGCGCGCACGCAAGGGCGTCTACCCACCACGGGGCAAAGTGCGCGAGGCCGCGCGAGGTCGATGAGCGCATATGAGCGCGGGCGTCGCGACGAGCGGGGTGTCGAGCGCGGCCTTTGCGCCATCTCGCTGGTATTGCTGAAAATAAGCTGAAAACTCTGAAAACTCGATGTATATAAATACATCGAGTTTGAACGTCGAAGTACATGCGCTTTCGTGGCCCAGCGGTAGCGAGAGGTCCCTCGTTCGGTGCCGCGCATCGGAAATATTTTAGGGGCGAAGCTCCTTAGGGTGTGGGTCTGTCCCTCCTCTGTAGTAGTAGTAGTAGGTAGGTAGGTAGGTAGCCACGTGTAGTGGAATGTACCCACTCCACGTGATGGAGATGACGATGACGCAGTATAGTGGAATGTACCCACTACACGTGATAACGATGAAGTATAAGTGCGTTCCAGTATAATGGAATGTACCCACTACGCGTGATAACGATGAAGTATAAGCGCGTTCCAGTATAGTGGAATGTACCCACTACACGTGATAACGATGTGGATGACGCTGGTGACCATGCAGTATAAGCGCGTTCCAGACCACACATTCTCTTTCGGCCATGGATGAAAAAGATCGAGCTTCGCCTACTCATCATCATTCCCTTCGTGGATATGGCGCGACTTTTTTTCTGAATTATTTTTCTTGGTGGCTTTTATAAATATATAGAAACATATACATATAAGGGACATGACGGCAACGCTGACGCCGATAGCGAAAACCAGTCGAGAGTGTCCATGTAATTGCTATCGCAATAAAACATGCTGGGTTTACTTGAAGGCGCACACCGAGAAGCGTTTTAGAGGAAGCAGCGAATGTGTTGGGAAACAGGGAGGTAGAACTATGAAAGTTGGGGCGTTGTATATCTAAGCATATACTGCCGTTATTGAAAGGCACGACAAACATTCCAGTCGACAATGAATATATGATCGTACGCGGTGGCGTGCACCGGAGTGCAAGGATACACGATTGTGTGCGCCACACGCCTTCGCACGCGATTGGCGTATAGAGATATGTCGTGGCACCCAACCAGAGCTTGGCCAAAGACCTAAGAAGGAATCGGGATTGTCTGTGTGGAACCGGCAGACCAAGGTGATCAAGCGAGCATCGACCTGGCCACAAGAGCAGCGAGTGCCGGTTGAGGAGTGTGCAGACCTTGGAGTTCGTGGTGCAAACGTTGATCTCCGCAATAGCTGGGAGACGCTCCTCGGACTCGCAGTAGCCTGGTTGCAGTGGTTACCGGGGCACCTACAACGCTCTGCTTTTGATGACATAAGGGAATCCACCCGTAAAATAATTCCCGGGGCGCCACGTACGCAGGCACTTCCCAAGCAACTGGGTATTACCAGCCCCTTGTAAGCGCAACTCCGGAGGCCTACTCTAGACGCAAAGTGGACGCTTTGCAAGGGAGGCGAAGACGAAGGGCGAATATTGTGCAGAGCCGAGAGGACGACGTTGCTCGAAATATTGGACACCTCAGAATTCTAAAGCGATGCAGTCGACTCATTAATGAGGAAAACCAGTCCTGAACACCGTGAGATTGGTCCATTGTCTCCGTAACCGAGATACGTTGTTGGGGGGGCGCAGAGAATGAAGAGCTAGAATAATTCTTAGTATTATTCGTTTTTGGATGAAGTTACTGACATGTATTCTCGTGTAGTTGTGCGATATTATGGTTCGATCAAGCCCTTAGTTTTGTAAATGTGATGTGCTCGGACGTCCCGAATTTCTTCGACTCAGTTCATCTCCCCAACACACGAGACTCCCGACACGTACTTGCATAGTTCCGCCCGGTGTATTAGGCGAGCAAAGCGCGGCCAGCCCGAAAACGCGAGGAGGAGGAACACGAGCATCCCAAACTAATTGAGAGCTCATAAACTTAAGCGTGGCACTGAAATGACGAGGACGGGACAGGGAGAACACACACAAGCGCTGCAACGGTGTACCCTTGCTAATCTGGAGAATTTGTGTATGCTTAACCTTCATGTCTTGCTGCTGCGTTGTTCTTGCCCTAGCGAATGAAAAACTGGTGGAAGAGCTCGAAAATCTTTCCACCGTACCCCTCCAAAGAGCGATGCCTGTACCGGCGGCTACGCCTCTGTGCCACACCCGCAGAAAGATTCGAGGCCAAGGCCCCGAGTTTGGAACGGCAACTAGGCAGCTTCGAGGAGTCCAACCACCACCAATCACACCAACTCAGCATCCTCTTGTCCATCCGCGAATCTCATTCACGGCGCTATAAATCATGATGTTGAGGATAGACTCGTTCACTGGGAATGTGTTGCTGTGCACAACACGTGGGACGACGTAGAGAAACCAGGTCACACATACTTCATTCTCGGTGATGGCTCATAGATTCGGTACAAGAACAGTGTAGGTGTCTGACCCTAACAACACTTCAAACGCATGCTTCTTGAGACGTGCGCGAGCCCTGATCGAGGGCAAGCTGAGCGTAAACCCCATTTCCTTATATAAATATCCAACTAGGGTGCTTCAATTAATGTCCAACACATGAGGCCTCTTTCCTACCAGCCGAGCACAATGTGTCGGAAGAGAACCAGGTTGCGTGAGTGAGTATGAACTTCAGTGAGGTCCTGAAGAGAAAGAAAGCGGTGCTGAAGGCCCTGCCAATCAATCTGGCGACTCCACCAGACCAGGTCCAGAAATGCGGTCTGAAGACCCGGAAATGTTTTCCGTGTGAGCCGGGAACCATGTGATGTGTGAGGACGGGAAATTTTCTTCTCCCCTTTCTTGGTAGAAGAGCTTGTTGACAACCATAGCTGCCTTCGAAGAGACGAGGGCCGCCGAAAAAGTTCTTATTGCTGTTATGAAGTCCGAATAAATGGCAGGGTCTCCCATGCAGCCTCGAAGGTCCACCGCAATGGCCATTTCTTCTGCTTCGTGGGTGAATTTGGTACCTACCGTGGCTACGTTGACGAGCGAGCCATAGGTGTCCACCACGGATACGGCGTGGGTGCCTCGATTCAAATATCTTGCAGCTTCAACAAAGAGGACCTGCGTTTCGTTGCGCATGATCCTGGCGAGCATGGCCCCATGAGGCAAACAAGGCAACGGTGCGTCAACTGCGGACTGCCTGTGAGCTTCAGGTGGGCACATGAATGTCGTCCAAGAGCTCATACGTCCAGCCATCCGCGAAGAAGTCCAGCAGCTGTCCATATCCCCATCAGTGTACGTTCTGCTCTTTGGCCAGCCTTGACCGGGACGAATGACTCTCCTGCTGTCCGAAGGTGTCCGCGTAACAAAAAGCATTGTTGAGACCCATGAAAACCACTGCGAGGTTCTTGTTTCAAACTTCAGCTACGAGCAGCGTCACCTTTCCTCTTGTAGTGTCATCGCCTACGCAGAACCAATAGCCGAGTACAGTAATTGAATGTTTTGCTTCTAGGCAATGGGCGCTGCTGAAGCATCTGTCCATACCGTCAACACGATTCCAAGGCTTTCTTGCGAATGGAAATGTGAGCTGCAGGATCTGTTTCTGCTTGAGGCGCACGACATGGACGACTTTAGGTCGCGCTCGGCGCCGTTGAGAGCTTTTAATGCCGTCCGGGATAACCTCGTAATCAAGAGCGCCAAGACGTCGAAGCACCTTGTATGGACGAAAGTCTTACCGAAGAAGTTTTTCACTAAGTCCACGTCGGCATATCGCCTCGTGAAATACTGGGCTGGTATTCCACGTAGCGTCGTCGAAGGTTGTAACGGCGGCTGTGTGTCGTCAGCTGATTGTTGATTTGCAGGCGGGCGAGTTGCCTGGCTTCTTCAGCAGGCTGAAGGGAGACAGTCACGTGAAAATTTTCTTCGTCGGCGACGTTGGGTAAGAAGCGTCGAGCACCGTGGCCGGGTTCCTTCCGTAGACCAACCTTGTATGGCGACATCTGCGTCGTTTCTTGGACGGCCGTGTTGTATGAGAAGGTCACGTACCGAAGGGTGGCGTCTCACGTCTTGTACTCGACGTCAACTGACATGGCCACCATGACGCCGATGGTCTTGTTTAGCCACTCGGTGAGGCCGTTAGTCTGTGGGTGGTACACTGCCATCCGGCGGTGGCTTGTCTGGCTGTATCTCACTATCGCCTGAGTTAGCTCCGTAAGTAAAGGCCGCACCTCTGTCGGTGATGAGGACCTCCGGGGCACCGTGATGCAGGACGATGACTTCAACGAAGAATTTGGCTACCTCGGGTGCACTGCCTTATGGCAGGGCCTTTGTCTCGGCGTAGCGGATGGGGTAGTCCGTAGCTACGATGATCCATTTGTTTCCGGAAATCGAGGTCGGAAGCGGCCCGAGTTAATCCTTCTCAATTTGCTGGAACGGCCGGTGAGGTGCCTCGATAGGCTCTAGAAGTCCAGCCGGTCTATTCGGCGGTGCCTTCCGTCGCTGACAATCTTGGCAAGTCTTTACGTAACGAGCAACGTCGGCGACAAAGCGCGGCCAACAGTACATTTCATGTGTTCTGGTGAGAGTGCGATCCCAGGTGTCCTGCCGTGGGGTCGTCGTGGAGAGTCTCGAGGACTTCTGGTTGCATTGCGGAAGGCACCACGAGAAGGTACTTGGCTCGAAGTACCGAGAAGTTCTCCATTTCAGGAACACCGTTTCCCAAGAGAAACGACGCCAGTGCTCACTTAAATACCTTCGGGACAATGGCGGTGCTACCCTCGAGGTATTGCATATGGCCTCTGAGTTCTGGGTTGGCTCGTTGTCACGAGACAGGGACACGAGACAGGCAGTGGGTGTCGGAGTGTTTTCTTCCGGACTTGTACACGAATGTAATATCGACTTCTTGACGTCTCAGGTTCCACCATGCGAGGCGACTTGAAGGGTCTTCTAAGTTAGCTAGGTAACACAAGGCGCGGTGGTCGCTCGCAACTTTGAAGGGCCTGGCGTAAAGGTAGGGGCGAAACTTTCATGTAAACGCCTGTAATAGGCACACAGGCCGAGAAATCGACGTAGGGACTTCTTGGCGGCGGGTTTCGGGAAAGTAACGATGGCATCTGTCTTCTGCGGATCAGTTCCTCGTACACTATGCCGCACTTTTCTGGCTTGGGCGTGAGTCCGGAGGTCTTGATTGCTTGAAGTACAGCTTCAAGGCGCCTGAGGTGTTCGTCGAAGTTTGAGGAAAACACAATGACATCGTCCACGTACACAGGGCAAGTATACCGCCTCAAGGCGACCAGTACTGCATCCATAACGCGTTGCAATGTCGCGGGAGCCGAGCAAAGGACGCAAGGCATTACCTTGAACTCAAACAGGCCATTCTCGGTCTCTCGGTCTCTCTCGTCGACATTGATTTGCCAGTAGCCTGTCTTGAGGTCCATCGATGAAAAGTACTTGGCTTTGTGGAGTCGATCCAGGGCGTCGTCTATCCGTGGGAGGAGATACACATCCTTCTTCGTTATCTTGTTCAGGCAACGATGGTTCCTGTTTGACCCCTTGCATGAGGAAACGAACTTTCTTCTCCTCAGACATGTCCGGGTCTGAGTGGCGGTACAGCCGGGTCATTTCTTCGACGAAGATGGTGACGTTTTCGTTGGGGAATCGCACCCGTGTCTCCAGAAGGGCGGCGGCTCTTTCCTTTCTGACGACGCTCGTGAACATGTCCAAGAAAGCGCTGCGAAATAGGTCCCAGGTTCGAAGGGTGTACTCCCGGTTCTCGAGCCATGTTTTTGCTGCTTCTTCCAGGCAGAAGTACAGGTGGCGCAATTAGTCCTCTGAGTTCCAGTTGTTGAAATGTGAAACCCTTTCAAACGTCTTCAACCAGGTTTCGGGGTCTTCACATGATGAACCACGAAACGTCGGCGGCTCCCTTGGCGCCTGTATTACTATCGCTGCAGGGGACACTGCGGCCGTCATCGGGCCTGTGGTCGTGTTTGCAGTGGCTTTTGGCTTGTCCGGTAGGTGTCCGTAATGTGGGGGGGGGGGGTAGTCTTTTCAGTCTGCGGCTGGCTCGACTATCGCTGATGGTGTCGGTGTGTTGTCCGCTACGCAGGCTGGGTTCAGGGCTTGTAGGGGGGCGTTCGGTACATGGACTGGGAAGCACTTCCACCAGATGTCACGTGGTCATGATACCGACGAAGGCAGCAGTCGGCGTGTCCAAGTTGAAACTGTTCATTTGGCCAAAATTGTGACCGGGAAACCGAAGGTCAAACTACAGCAAGCAATGCACGCTGTGCACTGGACATTCAGAGCGGTGAACAGAGAGTCGGGCGTCGACAATCTAAAAAGCGGTGATGCGCGTCGGCATTTATACATACGCCATCGAATATTCCAGCGTTATCACTAGCGGCCACGTAAGTTCCAGAAGAAGCTAATGTTCGCGTTGTGCGCGTAATCACATCGGGAGGTTCTAGGGTTATCTTGACGGTTCCTACTCATTCGACGTGGTTTGCGCAATGTAGTAGTTACACGTGTAATGGGGTGGTAACCAAAAAATATAAAAGGAGTACGTGTGGCAATACATCTTTTGTGGCACGGCTTCTGCGACGGGACTAAATTTGCGTTTTAGTTACCTAGAGTACGGCTGCTATGGTTCATAAGCGTAGTTCATGTGATGTTTCCAGATCAAGTCGCATGTTATGTCAGTGCCTGAGTAGTGATGCTAAGTACAGAATCTACAGTAGCGTTATTTAAGGTGTAGGTAGTGCGAGATCTAGTACTACCTGATATGCGTAAAACTTTGCATTTGTCAGTGTTGCAGGTTAGAAACGAGAAAACGGTTGGGGTCGTTGGTGTTGTGACCACAGCACGCGCAGAAATGAGAAGAATGCCAGTAATCGCCGATGAAATAGCAGCAACAATTACTGAGTTAGGATATGTCAGACATCAGCCCAATGGTCGTGTGATTGGATTCGGTACGAAAAAGTACGCTCACGTGTACTGCCAGTTTGCGTTAACTGGCCGATAGTTCGACTAAAACGCTTCTCCTAATTGTAATTGAAGTCGTCGAACCCTACTGGAGTGGAAGCCTTACAGCCATAGGTCGGCACTTTAAGGGAGTACTCACTCAAACTCACTCACCACAATTTTTTCAGCCTTCGCGCTCACTCACGTTCACACTCACGTCCACTCACACTCATGAGTACTCACTCACCTTCACACCTCCACTTACACTCATGAGTACTCACTCACGTTCACACTCACGTCCACTCACACGCATGAGTACTCACTCATACTCAACTCACCACGTTCAAATGAGTGTGAGTGAGTGTGAGTTGAGTGCACTCATGAGTGAGTGTGCCGAGCTCCATAGGTCGGCACTTTAAGGGAAGTACTCACTCAAACTCACTCACCACAATTTTTTCAGCCTTCGCGCTCACTCACGTTCACACTCACGTCCACTCACACTCATGAGTACTCACTCACGTTCACACTCACGACCACTCACACTCATGAGTTCTCACACACGTTCACACTCACGTCCACTCACACGCATGAGTACTCACTCATACTCAACTCACCACGTTCAAATGAGTGTGAGTGAGTGTGAGTTGAGTGCACTCATGAGTGAGTGTGCCGAGCTATGCTTACAGCCTCATGCATGGCCAGCCCTATTTTGCACTCATGCCTGTGCAAAATGTATGGCGCTCGAGGACTAGAACATCTCGACCGGCGGTATGAGTAACCGAAAATTGAAACATTCCACACAGTGATGCACGAACACCTGAAAATTACTGAATGGGAGCTGTCACCTGAGCACAAACTAAGGCTCAGTCTATCGCAGCCCCTTGCCAAGCGCGCACACGGCAAGAATCCCGATTACTCGAAACGGCTTAGGGAAGAATTGCGTGTAGATATCAGATAACGCCTTTCCCGAAGCCCCGGAAGACATAGTGCTGGCAGTTAAACGCGAGAGTACAACTAGGAAGGAAGACGTGGCTGAGGGCTCCCAGAATTTCTGCCACCTTTGGTTCTTTCGCGTGCAGCTTAGTTTTAGTAAACTGTATTCTAGCATTCCGCCTCCATTGAAATGCTGATGCCGCGGCCGAAATTCGATCCGGTCCCGACGGGACAGCAGTCCAGCAGCCCTGTGAGTCTATAACATCGTGTTGTAGCCGCATCGGTGACAATACCCAGGACAAGCACCGCAGAAAAAGCCAACCACAACTGCACAAAATATGCGATCGTCTGAGATGAAAGACGCTGCGACGTTGAGTTGAGGTGGTGAAGAGTGCACCGCCACCGCCTGAAGCCGCGGAAGAACGATACGGCACGGTTAGGACGAAGACTTCAAGCACTTCATTTATCAATCGGTCGCACACATTCCACAATGCGAGTGGTGTCTCACCGGTCATTTATTCCCCCAGTCGACCCCGCTGATATCTTATTTTCTGTTGCTGTTGTTCTGCACTTCTGGCATGCAAACAGTGCCAAATCATTTTCATTGGTATTGGGTGTGCTTTCCTTTTTGTCTGCGAATCCGTGGAAGGGACCGCCCTTTGTCATCTCTTGTCTCGCATTGCCGTCACGGAGACACCACGTTGGACGTACAAAATCTAGTGGGCTGCCCGTTTTGAAAGGCGGTGCACGAACGCCATCACCGAGCCGGCAAAGCGACAGCGAAGCCCGACCTTCGCGAGGACGACAATATAAAATTATGAAACATACCAGGTAATTGCATGAATACAACAGAACAGGATATAACATGTAACCTTATCGCACAAAAACAAGAAACGAAAAGTAGAAGAACAGCAGATGAACACAAAATAAACACAAAGGACGCGCAGTTGAGTCAATGCTCCGCAGTTCATACAGGTTTCACTGGGGGGTGGAATTGGCTTAAATTTTCTCTATGGTGATTTCTCTTAAGGGTTGGTGATTTTGCCTCAAATTATTGTACTCTAAAACAGACATCTCTTTCGCGTGAGCCAACAGGCATTTTATTGCCGAAAAAAGACGCAGCTGCACGCTAATTGAATCACGCACTCAGAATATGAATTCATATACGATGCACGCCTGGAGGTGTCATGGGCTGCTGGTTTGTAAAGCCTCTCTTAGCAAACTGCACGCATTTCCAACGTTTCCATCTATCAATCAATAAATCTGTTCGTCCGTTCGTCCGTTCGTCCATCCCTCCATCCGTCCATCCATCCATCCATTCATCCATCCATCCATCCATCCGTCTAGCTAGCCGCCTACATCTGGGGGGGGGGGTCTCGCGATCACCTCCTTAACTTGGGGTAGGCGAAAATTAGTGTGGGAGGGTAAAAGGGTTTGACGATTATGTCATGACATGAATAACGTGCAAATCCTGTGACGTACGTAGTCGAATTCTTTCCTTAAGGTACGTGTGCCTTATACTCATTTAACCCGAGGGTCGCGGTGTGCGGGTATGCGCCACAGCTGATTGACAATTTATGTCTACCCAGGAACGGTGAGAACAGACATTGGTAATTTAAATGCTAGGGTGTTGAGAAAAAAAATTAAGGCAGCTTCGCCCAAATGGTGCCAAGCCTGAACGAATTGCGGATCCGGGCAGCATCCTTTGTTTCTCTTCGGCTTTCTCTTTCATTCCTCCTCTTCCTCTCTTCAAGTCTTTTCTCCGTTTTTTATTGCCTTGATGTCTATTTCTACATTTCTTCCTTTTTTTCCCTTCTCTTGTATTTCGCATTGTATTTCTCCGTTGCTTCATTATTCATTTTTTATACGTGGTCTGTGTTGCCGTGTTGACCTGGCCATAGTAGTAATGTCCGCATTTAATACCATCATCACGGCATCGAAGAACAAGAAGACTTTTATTCAGCGCGAGTGCGCGCTTAATATGTTACGATTGGCTATGCTATATGTGGTTTTTACCTGCGTTACGCCAAGCGACGACGACAGAATACGATAGCATGCGACAGCCTGGCCCTCTCGAGGGCTCCACACTTAAAACTTGCATCCGCAGCGTTGCCACACCGAATGCAAAAAATATGTAGCAGTGTCCCAGTAAGTATCGAACCCAAGCATCCTGCGTGGCAATAAAGTATACTACCACAGAGCCACGCCAGGTCTCGAAACAGCTTTGGAAAAAGGCTCTATGCAGGCGTAATGTTGGTGAAACGTCAACTGTGCTTGCAGTGCTGGCTATCTAAGTTTAAAAACATTACATTGCCATTCTTACAATACAGACGTCACGTCGGGTTAACCTCGAGATGCATACTTCAGCGCGATCCACTGAAATTGGTGTACGAAGCACTATCCAGGGCTACCATCATCGCAAGCAGAAGCGCTACATATCGGCTTATTGATTCTGGTGCTCGTAAAACATATAAAAGTATATGCGGCTGTTCAACGTGTCTGCACGTACAACATTTGCACATATCCTTAGCAAATTTCGTAACGTTTCGCTCAATAAAAGAAATTACGCCACAGTCACCTTCCCTTGCATGATTGGCATAACATCGATTCCCATGGTACGTGGGCTCTGCCGAATTTTTTCTTTAGTCGTGTCTTTGAAATATTTGAAATACTTGTACTTTCAAATTTCAGCTCTCACCACTTTTTTTAACACGAAAGTGTTTTATGCCGGGGTCCACCAAGATTTCACTGACGCATTTCCGTCACGGATATGACGTTGTTAAAAGGTACACGAACACAATTCAAAGAAAGAAATCAGAAGAAAAAGTAACGCGAAATTGGACGTCCCGGGAATCGAACCCAGGACCTCTCGATCCACGGCGATAGAAAGCGGGTGCTCAACCGACTGAGCCATCGGCGCATTCGCGAAATAAGCTTCAGACGCGCCTTATATATCTCACACTGCTTCGCTCTGTACCGGCGCTCTTAGTTTCTCGGGGCCGTGCCGCCGCCTAAGAGCGGAGAAGAGAAGTACTGCATTATGACACCAACCTAACACAGACAGAGAACGCTGCGGTAGCCTCAGCAATACGGCGCCTCGATGCCATCATTCGAACAGACGCTGGCATCGGAGCGGCCTACCTACGCCGCCTAGGTGGCGTTGGCCCTACTTGAAACAAAGTGTAGCGTTGCCTTCGCAATCACCTCCGACAAAGTTTCTGGAGCTAATTTCACAGACCACAAACGGAAGCTTTAATTGCGACGTGCTCTACGCTCTGATTTGACTCGGTGACAACGCAGTTACGTGCTTCGTCTTTCGCGTTGTGCCAGCGTGCGCAGCGTAGTGCAGCTTCCATATGCAACAATGGTGTATCTCCGCCGTCTACTGATACGAGTGCGATGGTGCCGACTACGAGAACTGCTGCATTAAGCGCCGCCGAAAGAAAACGGCGTCGACGGGCGAATGTCGCGCAAGTGAGTTTGGTAGGCGTTGGTTTGGTGCAGCGATGGACACGCCATGGGGGGAGCGGGAGGCCTTCGCGCGTTCACGGCTCCAAGCTGAGAACTCTGTCTTCCGCGTTTGCGAAGTTGAGCTCATCGTGACCCAACTGGCTGCTATACAAGCGCCGATGCAGGACCGAAATGTTCGTATCTTCGCCGAAGCGACTTATCAGCAGGACGCTGCTCGCCAACGCGACGCCGCATGCCAAGCACATCCACAGGATGGTCGCCGACCCGCAAATCTCCTTTGCTGCAGCGAACCGTCAATTGAAAAACGATTGAGGGAAAACCCGTTCGGTTTCGCTTGCACGGTTCGTGCACGCCTTAGGTCCAAGTGTGATTTGCGCGATGCTCAGGTGCGTGCAATGTAGTGTCACCGTAAAGTGTATCCTGGCAGTGAGTCATTGGTTGTCGTGGTGGAGATGTGCCACCAGGTGTCAACATGGGTGCATCAACATCTAAGGGTGCTGTAGCCACTGAACACGAATAGACATTACATATCAATGTGCAATAAATATTGGGCTACTTCTGTGAAGACACGTTTCACTTTCGTGTTATACCGATTCCTATATCAGAGGGATCAACCACATTTTTTTATTGCGATTGCAATTACATGAGCACCCGAGGCAAACTTTCACCAACGCCTCCACCTTCCATATTGCCACACGTGCTGCTTTCTATTTTCTTCTTACCGCCCCATTAACAATGTAACCGTTGCCTTGCGCAATGCACAGCCGATTGACTGGGATTTATCTAGATAAGTTTAGAGTCTTGCGATGAGATTATGTGCGCAACGTGAGTAGTAAAGAGCGATGTGGAACTTACGCGACCGCTAACAATGACTCTGGAATATACATCATACATGTACAAAAGCCAACTTGCTTGACCACTCGACATATTATCGACCGCCGGCACACTTTTCGCAACTATCATTTCAGAATGTGTATTGCTTTCCGTTTCCGGCCACATGTATATGGCCAAATAAAGAGTTTAGTCTTGGACACGCCGACTGCTTCTTTCGTCAGGGTCACGTTCCCGCGACAATATAAAGCCCAAATCGAAAACATGACCTCGCGCTTCGTATGTTCTAAGTGTGGCGAAAGCTTGCGGAGGCTGCAGACGGCTGCGGCTCAAGTAAAGATAAAGCACGCCGGCCGGCTTCGTCGGGCGAAGGAGGGTGAAGGGGCGCCTGTGGGACCTCCGTCGCTAGGACAGCAACAGCCAACTTTGATCAAAAGGGCGTGGCCACGCGCGCTATATCCAAATACGTTAGCACTTGGTTCCTGTATTTGTACATGCTGCGGTCTTACCACTTCACGTTGAGGCGACAGACAGCTGGAAAACTGTTTCGCTACGTTAATTAAGCATCCGTACTCTCATACGCCGACGCTTTGCAGTTGTGGAACAATGAATCCTAAAGAAGTTAGCTTCAAGCCTTCACATAGCATTCCAATTTTTTGCGCCTGGCCTTACTTCACATAGCATTCAAATTTCTTGTTGTCGCATTCATTGTTTTGCCCTTGCGGCAAAACAATGAATGCGACAGCAAGAAATTTGATTTCGCAAAAAAATTTATTTGCCAACATTAGTAGGCCAGAAATCCTGATGCCCCTCAACATTTCCGTACGAACGACTCTCCTGAGCAACTTAACATAGACATCTAGAATGTTTCCTATATCTGAGTCATTTTAATGTAACTTTAGCCGCCGAAGTATTTCCGCCTCGACCAGTGGCTTAGCCAGGGGGCTGGGTTTTTGATGACTAACCCCAACCCCGAATTTTTTTTCATTTTTCATGTCTCTATTCTCGCACGCATAAAAAACGCACGCGCTAAGATTAATAAAGGATAATTAAACCTCCCACACCGCCGTTCCTTTCACTCAAAAATAAAATTCTGGCTGCGCTCTACTTGCCTCGACGCAGAGCTCCTGTGCGAAACGCGCAAGGCTGTCAAAGGACGTTTTTTTTTAATAACAATGGTATTCATAAAAATGGCGGTATTCAATTTATCCACGGATTCCCACAGCACTGGTCACATGGTAAGGTGTATTCGCATGAAGTACAGAATACTTAATGCCTAGTACTCAAAGAAATCAGTGCTTACCGTTCCGAGGGAACCATAGTTCAGTGCTTCTGGTCCGTACTCATAAATAAATGGACCTTGCAGAATGCCTACTGGTATTACTATGGTGGTTTCGTCCTCCTCGTACGATGCCCTGACTACCTCCTCATCGAAAAACCTTGTTACTTGGTCTTTCCACCTATAGCGAGTGTTAAGACGGTGAGCTTGAATCCACGAGGGAAACAGTCGGTTGAGTGGTACGTCCTGAAGGGGTGCTGCGTCGTGCCATCGACAAAACGTTATTATGCGAAACTCCTTTATTGCTTCATAGGCGCTTCACGCACAAAAACATGCGAGTAGTTTGACAACGAGCAGTAAACATCGCCTGCGTGGACTAAAACAAAGCAGTTTGACACTGTCAAAGCGATAACACCTATATTGCCCATGACGTATTTATTGAAAGTGTCAGATATCTACTGAAACGCGAAAAGTCACTGACGGCGGCGTCAGCACGAACGATGCCAGAAATCACCATCATGTGATAACGTCCACTACAACGTCATGACTATGTCACGATCTAACTAGCACCCTCTAGAAGAACAAAGCGAACAGAGGTATGTCATGTTAACAATAAGCAGTAGCTTTAACTACAGTGGCTCAGTGCATGCGTCGTTGTATGCTGATCACAATTAAAAGGGCTCACAACAACCTGTTAAACTGGTCACACCTTCACAAAAATAAATCACAAAATACACACAAGTAACTGTACTATGCAATTATTATTAGAACATGTAGTGCAGTTTACAACCTTCTCTTGCGGCATTCCTACGTTGCCCCGTAGTTCATTTGAGACAATGCGTACAATGTTCCCTCGGCGAAAATTCAAATTGTGCACTGCAAGAAAGTCGGGTTTTCTTGCAGATATATATATATATATATATTTTTGAAGGAGTGTGGACACTTTTTTCGCGCGATCGACTGTAGAAAATTTAGCTTTTTAGCTCGGAAGACGTGAGATGGAAAGTTGCGGAAATGATTTGCCAACGTTCTTTAATGGCATGTACAGTGTCGCGATACGGGAGTGCCATGTTTTACGGCAGCTCATCTTTCTACAGAAGAGCTGTCATACTCGAGCTTTGCCGAGTGTCGTAGAGAGAATGTTATCATCATCGTGAACCAGCACGTTCTCTCTCCGCTCACTTCTTTCTCTTCTGCTTCGCTCCTACAACACGTGCGCCGATTCGTCCGGTGTGGCATTCAATACCTCTGACAGGCAAGCGAGTAAGTATTAAGAAAAAAAAAGAAAGAAAGAGAGAGAGAAAGAGGAAGAGAGAAATTTCCGACGACCAAAATTTTTTCTTCAAGAGGCGAGATTACAACCCGCGTACACGCCATCCAAAGGCGAGCGCCGTAATTAGTCGGCTATCCGTGCACGCTAACAAAGCACGGCATCCGGGCTTTGCAAAGCTACTTTGAAATTGTGTCGTTGTACGATACAAGATAAGTATTTACGGTACAGATAGAAGATGCTTTCTGAAATAGTGTATGCGATGCGATACTATACAAATGCCTTGTACGATAATTCGATACATTAGTAAAATTTTCATTGAAGAGCTGTGTTGAGAAGCAGCAAATGCTTATGCAAATGATGTTTTCTTGAAATTCCTTGACTGCAACCAACTTTGTATTATTAAAATATCTCTTCATGTCTCCCAAAAAATGGCTTTTCTGCTGAGAGCAAATCAGCCAGCCTCAGGTCATCGCTCGATTGAAACGGCATAGGTTGTTTGAGTACAATGCCTACGGTATGCTGTGAGAGTCTTTGTGCACCAGTCAATTGCAAAGTACATGTCGCAAAGGCAGAAACATTTGTCAATCATCGCGTTTCTTACGAAGAATACATGGGTCAGTATGCAGAAAGTACGCAGTGGCAATAAATACATGCAACGAGCGTGTTATGATTCTCTCCTTGTCAAGACGGAGCGGAAGCATTTCAGAGATACATAATCTGTGCATCATAAATATTTGTGAAGCGTTATTGCCAGGGTCTCATTGACTTTTTTAGAGCTTATCATTTTAAACCAATAGAAGCTGCGGCAGATTAGCTTGCCATAACGTTATGTGAGTGATATTTGAATTAATTTGACTTCCAAGACAAGCATGCCCGTATGTGGTGCCGTAATAGTAGAAGAGCGTCAATAGACCCTTTATAAAATTGTAAAGCTAGCTTTCCTGTTATGCAGTTTCCCAACTAATGCCGGCTAGTCATTTACCGCAAACTGCCTGTTAAAGCGTTGTTCGCGTACACTATGGCGTGGAAAATGTTGACTCGGCTCTCATGATATAAACATGTGTAATAGACAAGCCTCGGCACGTTCAACTAGGATTGCGTCTCTGCTTGAAGCACGACAGGTGCCGCCATTACTTGGGCGAATATGCGGCGCAGAGAAGCGCACGTGTGAATTATGAAAAGGGTCCATATAGGCTTCAAGAAGTCGGTTTTGAGGTGGTGGTAGACTCCGCGTTTTCAGCAGAGACGTCAGCGTGGTTCATCGCTACACGCGAAGTAGCGAAAAAAAAAAACGCGCAATGCGTGAGGTGGGAAAAAACTATAACTCCTTCGTTTGTCCTCAGCAGAGCACGTACGTTAAAATTTCATGTCTCCAGCGGCAATGTTTTTTTTGTGTCGTAGGCTGCATTATATTGCGACGAGAGCTCCTCGCGTTATATAACCGGCAGTCCATTACAGTCCTACATATGCTTGCGTACCTGCCCATGACATTGTGTATAGCAAGCAAACTTTTGAAAGCTGGCTTTTAATGGATTCTTAGCTTGTTTTTCTTATTCATAGTGTAAAAAATGCTGCTTACGAAAACCGTCCATGAATAAATGTAAACATTTTGTTTCTTCACATGTGGATGCGAGTTTGGCTGCGCTCGCAGTTTTCGGTCTTATACATGCTCAGTTTAAACTATTTAGATGTTCGTTTCATGAAAACTGCGCTGTGAAAAAATAATTTAAAATAACCTACAGCAAAACGAAATAGGCAGCACGACTGTCAATTCTGCTGTTCATCGTTCTATACATTTAAAAAATGAATCCCCTTACTGTCTACATTGGACCTCGATAGAAATGCATACTGCTATATTACATTTCCCGGCGCAAGAAAGCTTCACAATGTTCTTTCAGCTTATTTCACAACGGCTCGCTCTAAAAAGTCCTCATTGAGTGTTCATCAGGCTATTACAAAAAAAAAAAAACATGAGTGGACACTACAATAAAATTTAACGTCCCAATTGAGCTTACTATCGTTGGATTATACTATTGCAACTTTTGCGAAATAAAGTAAAAGCCAGGTACGTATAATTTCGAACTACCATGACCGTACGCTCAAGGCAATCACTCTGCCACCTACATCTAAACAATTGTTTCATGATCTAGCAAGACATGGAGGTTTCCATCTCTGGCTATAGACCCTTTTCATAATCCGCAAGTGCGCTTCCCTGTGCTGCATATTCGCCCTACTAATGGCGGCACCTATTGTCCTTCAAGTGGAGAGGAGGTCCTAGTGGAACGTGCCATGGCTTTTCTATCATGCGCGTTTATGTCAAGGAAGCCCAGTGAACGTTTTCCGCGCCATAGGGCAAGCAAACTGCGCTTGAACACGCTGTTTGAAGTAAGTGACCAGCCGCCATTAGAAGGGCAAACTGCATTGCAGGAAAGCTAGCTTTACAATTATGAAAAGGGTCTATAAGTGCTGCTAACTTCTGGCAACTAAGAGCATAGATCCTTCTTTGCAGACGAGTGGAAGAAAATCAGTTGCCCTGATCTGAAAACAGACAAAAGTGAGTGCCTTTCATTCAACTACAGGTAAACAATTATTGCCCATGCATTTTAACAAAGCTGGCAGCACTGATCTAAATTTACTACAAGAGACATTTGTTGCATTTACTACAACAGAAATTCGGGAGCAATATGAATTGGAATACCGCATTCATGTTTAATCAACGACTGCGTTTAATGCACAGGTATGAATATCCCACACAGAATGACCCCAGATACCTTTCCGCTTCATCATTTAATGTCATGCACACTTTTCCGCTTGCCACCTGCGTTCATCCACTGTGTCTTTACATTGAAATTTCTCCATCCCATCTCATATGGCTCAAGGCCAACAATTTTCAGTTATTGTGGTTTAACGTCCGTAATGCTGTCCACTAAACATAAAAATACTTACCGTAAAATTTTTCGACGAACTCGGGGTTTAATCGATTTCCTGCACTTCCTACTTGGAACCTAATTGAGCTCCACTTGTTTAAAAAAGATGCTCGAACACTCTCTGTGAGCCATCTGGAGTTTTCTAAGCGCGTCCGAAGTTCCCTCTTGATGCGCTCCGCCATGCTCATCGCGTCCTTTATCATGCTAGGTGGAACCACTGTTGAATAGGAAAAATTGCAAGAATATCATGTTATCTTAAGTATCGGTAAAAGAAAAAAGCCATGCAAAGGTTAATGAAACTCACCCATTAAGAAGACGAACAACGGTCAAGAAAACGCAAAATATACACAGCGCGAGATCCATTTGGTAGAAGATAGTTCTCTTGGCATTCCGTTTATACTACTAGAGTGAAATTTAACAGGCGAAATGTAATAGACCGAATGTTCCTTGAGATGAGTGCAGTTGACATTGTAGCGAAGAGCAACCTAATAGTAGCCCATCCTTTTCAGCATCATTTACCTGATCGGTCCGTGACGACCATTGCTCGGAAATGCCGCTCGTGCTCGAAGTCCCTATATTGAAGCGTTGGATGAGCTACCAGTAGACTTGTATGCCAGCGTCCAGTAAACAACTTTACATGTGGTGGACAGGCCACAGCCTAGCTTATGCTGGACATTCAATTCCGTAGTATCCGTTCACGCATGTATTTGCATCGCAGTAGACGTCCCAGCAAACACTTCCTACCCGTGTGTCATGCACCCTGGCCTCGTCGCCATGAGGACTGTCCTGTTCTCAGTGGCAAAGACGACCATGGCGTGCAGGGCTAGCTATCGACGTACGAGCTATGAAGCGTTCTCAAAAAATGAAATGATGTCACGAAACTGATCCGCGTGCTCTTTTACCTCGCTGGTGTGGCCAGCATCTGGTACACCAACCGCAACACGGAAATTCCGATATGGGTTACATTCCATGCCTAATTAGTTGCTGTGTTTGGGAGCCCTGATGTACGCAAATTGCGCCCGAAAATGCACTGACGCTAATGTCATCGACCGCCGTGAGAAACATTCACTAGCTATTTGAAACATCCTGCATTTGTGTAAGCTTGCTCACGCGACGATGTCTCAATCAGGCAAGATCAGAAATGTTATGAAATGTATAAAGGACGCTGCCTTCAACATGATCCTTGCGAAGAAAATACAGTCCGTGGCAGCAATAACCAAGATCTACGCGGTACTACGCAGGCATCTCTCGTTCAGTCGTCACTCCTAATTGCGCGACGAGCACACATTGCTGGTTTGGTCGGCATTTCCGACCAGTCCACACTGCTTGCGGAAACGAAGTCATTCACACGGGAGGAGGTTGCTTGTCAACTCTCCTCGGTGCGTTCGGCTCATCCTTCGCTGGTGAAACAGCCCGCTTCGACCTTCACGCCACTGCGCCACCATGCGATCGACGAACAAATCGCCGAGATGTTTCCAGATCGCCACCTACACATATTCCTACGCCTTCGCCAGCGAGACCCTGCTGTCCCTTCCACCACTCTGCAGGTCCCGGCACCAGAACCTCTCCACTAAGCCGTCGCCGTCGCCAGGCCCAACCCACGCGCTCCTGGTATAACCCTGAGTTATGCCAACGCCGTGGCTAAGCCCCGTGTGCAGCGCACTATGGAGCCCTAGAACAAACCTCTTCATAAGCGCGTACTGTGACGTGGAGAGGGCGCGTTAAGCCAACTGGTGGCTCACTTCAGACAGACGACATGTGTGCTTTACGCGCGGCTACGCCAGTCACGTCGCACGTTACTGTAATCAAGTGGATACAACTAGCACCGCATGAGAAGCCCATATTACAGGCCATCGTCCGCTGTGTCACCAACATAACGCCCACCGCCACATACATAACGCTACGCCTAGACAATGCTCCGCCTGTTCCACCTTTTGCGTCTTGCACTGCTCGTGTCACCATTGAGCACGTTATCGACGTCGCTGAAACCATCCTTATACCGTCCCGTTCATAGGATGTCGTGCTCGGCTGGTACCTTCTCTTGCGCTGCACTGCCGTTATCAATTGCACATGAACCGCAATGGAACTAGTGCCACTCCCGGAAAAACGAAGACCAAGCAGAGGCACGAACGTGCCTGTACCATGCGCCTATTTTTAGATTTGACAACTATCGACCATACTCCGCATTCCAGGGGACTGACTGACGAAGCCGACGCACACGTTCGTCCGAACTCAACAACGGTAGTATCTATTTACTGTAGATGCCTCTCTGACAGCATTGCATTATTGTTGCCGTCTGATTTGTATCTTGTACGCAAGCGCCCATTGCTACCTTATGCGATTGTAGGCATAAGAAAGGGAATAAGCGCGATTTTCGTTTGTAACCACGTTCTGTACCGTATCAAGCTACTTAGTGTGAAATATTTTCGCACCGTTTAAGCCATCGACGACGTGCAAGTTATTCCGGCGACATTTGAGCGGTGGATGGACACAAGTTGCGACTTCACCACGCAACTCGACAGACTCGGGCATGTTTAGGCGGACCTATCAAATGTCGTTATCCAACTAGATTTAAAGAAGTGCCAGTTTGATGCACAGCAGCTTGCGGTATTTGGGTATGTCGTATACTGTGGTGAAATTCTTCCCAGTGCTTGCAAACTCCGGGGCATTGCTGAATTCTCTAAGCCAACGTGCATCAAACGGTTACGTAGTTTCATTAGACTGTGCCCGTATGTCAGATGCACCATTCGTAATTTCGCTACCATAAATTCATCCCTGACGGAACTCGTTGGCGCCAGCGCCCCTCGCCTCGTGGTAACCAAAGTGCGGCAAGGCGTTCACGAATCTCCGTCGCCTGCTGGCGGCTCCACCAATTTCGTACCACGCCGACACGATGGCTACCACAGCGTTGCACCCAGATGCGTGGTAATGGATTCGGCAGTTTTCTCGCACAGCCCTCACCAGGATTCCTTGAAAAAGTCATGGCTTATGCAAGGCGAACGCTCACAAAATCCGAGAGTAATTATATCGTGACTAAAGCAGAATGTCTCGCAATCATCTAGGCTCTTACCATGTTCCGATCGCATTTATTATGCCATCAAATTGAAATCGCACACCTACCCGCACTTTGCTGGCTGTCGCCTTTAAATGAGTCCTGGGGCCGTCTTGCACGTTGTCCACTTTCCCCGCAAGACTGTGATATCCACGTGCTGTAGCGCGGTGGACGACTACAGTTGGACGCGGACGCATTCTCGTGGTCTCCCTCGTCTGATTACAATGCCCGCTGCCCAAAATCTCTGCTTGCTGTTGGTTTCATCCGCCTTGACACGATGGTTTCCAAGCAATGGAAGGTCCCAGAAGTCACCACGATAATACGCTTGCTCTGTATCCATAGGTTCTACCAACTCGCGCGAGGCACCGTCAAGCTTAACAGTTCCCCGTTTGCGATGACCTCCTCCACCGAACAATCAGAACTCCGATGGTGCATCGTGGCCTGCGTTTGTAAATATGCACAGCCTTCAACGCAGATACGAAATGTGCCCACCTTGGTATTTTCAAGGCTTACCAGCGCCTATGGCAGCGGTACTATTGGAGGGGGACGCACCAATACGTCAGAAAATTCATGCACTCCTGCCCCGATTGCCAGCACCAGATATCTTCACCCAGCCTTCATTCAGCTGACCTGCAGGGTTTACCTTACCCTAGTAAAGCCTTTAGATGCATCGGTATCTTGGTGGTACGGTCCCTTTCTATGACATCTGCTGGAAACCCTTTGGTAATAGCGACACTTGAGCAGTTCACATGAATCGCTGAGACTGCTGCGTTTGCGGCAGCCACAGCGCACATCGTTGCCACCTTCGGGCTTCGTCGATTTAACGTACTACGTAAAGGCCCAAGTCAGTCACTGCTTAGTGACCGCGGCCATGTCCTCCTCTCCAGTGTAGTCGAATCAATTCCAAATAAATGCCGTGTGGGTCAAGGCACGACAACGGCTTATCACCCTAGCACGAAAGCAGTGCAGAGCACTTCAATTGCACCCTCGGCGGCATGCTTTCAATGTACATTGCCTCTGACCACACAAGTTGCAACGACATCCTTCCCTTCGTCACGAAACCTTAGAACGTCGTTACTTACCGCACCACTCGCTTTTCCCCCTATCTGCATTTAGTTCTTGTCGTGTTACCTGATGGAAACAACCTTCAGTTAGTGAAGCAGGTGCCATTGCCCTGCGTATGTCCTGTTTACAGCATATCTCAACATATTTGGGAATTATGATGGCAGCTCGGTGAAAAGTGTGCATGAAATATACGTACATGTCTGGAAGTAGTGGCTGAGAATCGCCAGGCGCATTACTTTCTTGACGTGCTCGAAACAATATTCGTCAGCCCTCCTGTCGCCGAGAAACAAGTATGATAATGTGAAGTTGACAAGCTGCCTGTAAATGCTCCAGGCGACCAGGTATTGCAGACCGACTTTGCCAACACTTCTGTCTTGGAACAGTTTCTTGATGATGCTCACACTGTGTTGAAAGAGGCGAGTTATGTCGTCCGACTTGTAGATTCCCTCGGTGTATTTGGAAAACAAGGCGACCCATTGATCTGGTATGAGAAGAATAGAGATGGCAAAAGATAGCATAGTTACATTATTTCGTTCCCGTGGTCATTGTTATACAGCTGCTATGTGTCGCACATACTGCATTGGCATTTCTGTGTTTAATATAGAATACCCCACACACTACATTTTTTATGGCCCGTTTGGTGATGATGTAGCCAAATGAGCCGCACATAGAAATTTACTTGCGGATACCATGACAAATACCATGAAAATAGTGAAAATATGTGACGTGGAGCCGTCACCACGGAGTCTCAACGTCGACGACGAGAGCTTTGGCTGACGAGTTCGCTCTGGTGTTGACGAACGCCCCGCCCTTCTTTTAAGCGGAACGCACAACGCGCGGCAGCTCCATACTAAGAAGCAGGCGAGAAGAGCTCTGCCTAGAGTACGCGAATCTCATTTCCTATATTTCTATTTACGCGAGGCACCAAACGAGCCTTTGCGCAGGCAAGGGTGACTTTATCAGGAGGCCGCGTTCCGGGCTCCCCAGCCAAGAAATGTATTTATAGAACATTCCCCGAGTCTCTTCTGCTCTGCAGGGAAATGGTATTTCAGTGTGATCACTAAAGGCCAACGTGGGCTAGCCCGTTCATAGTTTCCTTAAAAAAAACAGTAGTTTGTTATTTTCGGTGTCAATGTCCGAAATAGGAACGTAGAGCGTACACTCTTAAAAAAAATGTAGTAGTACTTGCTAACTTTGGGGTAATAACGGTTTGTCACATATGCTACAACCCTGCTAGAAAGTGCAGTTAGTAAACATGAAGGGTGGTAACTGTTACTACCTTTGCCGTTACTAACAGCATTTAGTAACTCTTACTACCCTGGCAGTTACTAACCATAGGTAGTAACTTGTAAAGGTTTTAACAAAATACACTAGTGACCAATACCACCGCTTTGATTTTGTCGCATTATTTGTCCATTGTTATTAATGGTCAAATTATTTCTCATTACCACACAACTTCCGGTAATCTTGCCTGGTGTGTCACGAACGTGAAGAATACATAGACATCAGTTCACTATGCTACAGTACTAAATAAGCAACTCCTGGAGTATTTATAGCCCCTACTTTGAAGATGCATGTCTGGTACAGGGGAGCACCTGTCTTTCAGGATGAATTAAATATGTGAACCTGGAGCACTCTACCCTACTACCTGATTATTTATGTTTGGGTGCGTAGCACAAGACTTTTAATCAGGCCCGTATAAAAAAGTTATTTCATATCTATTTATTATAAAAGTACCACAAGAAACATTATGTACAGCGGGCGAAACAAAGTACCGAACTCGCTAACATAGTCTCAGTGCATTGGAATGGTTCCTTTTGCTAATACATTGGCAGTTAAAAGGTAATAATCGTTTCTGGAGTTCTACGTGCCAAAACCACGATATTATTACGAGATGCCGCAGTGAGGGACTCGAGATTAATTTTGACTACCTGGTTAATTTTGATCCACCTCTCATGTTGTAATTTAATAAGTTTTGTAATTGCCTACTAAAACGCGTGTAGCACTTGCTTATGGCTCATTAACTTGCACTACTCCGTTTTGACAATAGCAGAATGACGCTTAGAAAGCTCTGACGCGTAATTAAAAAAAAAAGGTTTTTCTAGATCCATGGACATCTTCTGCGTCATTTTTTTCGATTAAGAATGATATGTCTAGGCGATTCCACTCTTAAAATAATACAACAGGTATTACCTGAAATTTTAGGTATAGATAGTTAGCGGCCTTGTAGCAAAAAGGTAGTAACAGTGCAAGAAAGTTAGTAACGGCTACAGTTACTACCTATTTGATTCCAGTTACTAACTGTGCAATAACGTAGGTAGTAAACAGGTAGCAAAAAGTTAGTAACGGTTGCAGCTAGTAACTGTTTACTAACGCAGGTAGTAAACAGGTAGCAAAAGGATAGTAATGGTCCAAGAAAAGTAGTAAGCGACGCAGTTACTACCCATTTGCTTGCAGTTCCTACCTTTTTACTAACTTCTTTTTTTTAAAAGTGCAGAGGGCTTGCCATGGGCCCTTTGTATTTATGCACTGCAGCTGCTCTTCATTTGTATGGGAGTTCACGCTCAACCTTTGATTGTGCACGACACTTCTCGTGAAATGTATAGGTGTGGGCAAAATTTCATACCGTGATTTCTGCACGCATTCAATGAATGGAATAAAACCTGCATAGCCAATATTTTTGTTGCATGTGGCGACCACAGGCCAGTGATGAGCCCGCGCTGACAACGTGCTAGTTCGACGTCATATACCGGGTCAACGGTTGTACACTCATAAAAAAGAACAAAAACAATCGAAAATTCTTGGACAAGGTGTGTCACTGGAGACGTGGAATAGTGAGGCACACTTGTCTTCTTCGAGGCTTCAACTGCAACTGAGGAAGACAAGTCCGCTTCTTGGAACGTCGGGTGCGGCAACACCCGGCTCTCACGAAATTAGTTATCTCCAAGTTGGCATGTTCGCCTGAACATCTCCATAAAAATTAGTGCTATTTACTTACTGACCCTGAAGTGTTAAATGCATGTCACAACAACCTCAAGCCACGCTACCGGGCTAGGGATTTTACAGCTGTGACACTACTTGCAGTTACAGCCGAAATCAGGAGCGGGGCTACTTGTTTTTGGTCGCGCATAGCATCGGCTGCCACGTGCTTCGATTGTCTAGACGGGGCCTCTACGGACCTGTTAAGCTGTATCAGAGTATAACCAAGTAAATTCGCTTCATCAGTTCTCTGCCTAGTTGTTCATTGTGTGCCGTTCGCAGTTTATTATCAATAATGCATTACAAAACATTCAGTTCAAATAATAAATTGCGTTCCTTCAGCTTCGCCTCTTAGAGTTGAACGCAATAGCAATATCCACACACACACACACACACACACACACACACACACACACACACACACACACACACACACACACACACACACACACACACACACACACACACACACACACACACACACACACACACGATCGCCGGTTCGCACGCTCACACACAGGCAAACAAACAGGCATGCACATACACACACACACGCGCGCACACACACACACGCACGCACACACACATGCACGCACACACACACATGCAGGCACGCACACACGTGAGCGATCTATCGCCGTCCCAATCGCCACGTTACCTTCGCTTCTCGATGGAGATCTTAGAGGGACAAACAACCAATTTTTATGGTGCGTATATTTTTAGCGCAACGGTAAGCTTACCGCTCAGTGAGTCGAATCACGCAATGGCAAAGTGGAAAACGCCGCAAACATTTGTAATCGGAACATTATATCTGCAGTGATCATGAAGTTGTATAATGACATACTGCAAACAGTGAGAGCGATAGCGGTTCACGTTCGAGCGCAGTGGTTTATTGCGCATGCGCCTCGAATTGGTCCACTGGCGGCCTCGATGGCACCCCCTCCCCTTTTCACCGTGCATCTCTTTTTACGCTGTAAGCCGCACCAAAATGAGCGGAGCTGGTTAGCAACAAATACATACTGTAATTTTGAGCACTGGCGTCCATACAGCATCAGATTACGCGACTACGTACACCAAAGTGATCGACTCCATATTCCATAAACCAGCTTGAAGGCTATTCCGCTAGGCTGCGCGACGGAACGGTTTTTGTTAACTTTTAAACCCGATTTAAAAATATAAATCCTACTCGCAACGCAACAAAGATGCTGGAATCTGTCACTATATTTTATGGCCTTTTCATTTCTACTAGGATATAATCACACGTTCTGGCCAGTTGAAGGTCCCTTTAACTACAGTACACTCTACTTTAACTGTGTAAGTGCAAACGCGCGCTGGCTCTTATCTTTATTTACATCTACTTCGAATTTTGGCTCACAGCCAACGCTGCTTTTTCGATCAAAACCAAAGACGCCGCCGCCGACACCGATACCGAAATTACGAGCTCAATTCTATCGCCTGAAAAGGTCGATCGGTACGGTTTATCGGTTAATGGACATTAATATCTGAAAGCGACATTGGTTATGATATACACAACGTTGCAAAAGGCATTGTCTTTTGTAAATTATTTTGCATCATTGTGATTGGTTACTCTCTTCTCATTTACATTACAAATAATTCTAATAACATCCTCTATACTTCCATTTCATCATTTTTTGTTTGTTCTCAATATTATTGCGTCTAACGGAGAAAACGAGCCCTTAAATTTACACTTGTTTCCTTCCTTCATAGCGAGGGTACTGTGCCCGTTAAAGAATACCAGATGGTCAAAATTTCCGGAGCACTCAACTACGGGGTGCACGTAATCAGATTGTGCCGTGCTAAATCAATATACCATTGTTATACAGAACCTCGAGTACTGTGTGTCACTTGTTGCTATCTGCATGAGTCTGTCTTGTGTGGTTCTTGTGTGGTGTTGCTTTTATTCCATTAAACAATGTTTATTTTACCAGCGCCATCTAAAACCTCTCTATCTAACCTCTTTATCTCCCGAGACTCGTGACAGCGTGCTTACGCCGCCAGTTGTTCTGCTGCCTGTTCCGTAGAACAGTCTACTAGTGCACGGTTACTGGGCTTCGAGCGCGTGGCGCCGACGATGTGTCCTAGGGCGCTTCGGGATACAACGCACGGGTGCTACGGGAGAGACCCACTAAAAGACACCAACCCGAAACAGGAAGCTCTCTGAGACTTTTCAAGGTCATGTTTGTATGAGATGTATGAGGTTTTCGCCCTAAAAATCCCAAGGTTCCTCGAACATTCACCTAAGACGACTTCAAACGGAAGGTCATCCGGTGTGGCTATTTTACAGGGCAGCTGACGTTACGCCAACACAGCTCTCAAATTTATTTGGTCGCGTGAACGAATGAATGGGGAGCTGCACGCGGTGTCTCCATTCTAAAAAAAAAATCTTCCCCATCTCCCGCTAAAGGGAACCATGTGTAGATGCGAAGCAGCGGGGAGATAATTAGCTTGAGCGGGAGGAACGTCGCCAATCTCATTTCGCGGCAGCGGTCCGGGCGCTCATCGCGGCGCTGCGCAGGAGAGAGAACGAGGCGCGCGCTCCGTCATTTTCATACCGCGGAACTACCGTGGCGCCCCCCAGCGGAGTATGCAGCTGTCAAACCACCTGTCTTGCCCGCCGCTGCGTAGAGGATTCCTAGAGGAAAGGACGGGGGGGGATTGTAGGAGAGGGGGGAAGGGACGTGCATGCGCTGTGGGGGGTGTGGGACGCGGGAGCAGCTCCGTAGAGTAGAGGACTCCTAGAGAAGAGAGGGGGGAGAGGATGCGCATGCGCTGTGGGGATGTGGGACGCTGGAGCCGCTCCGTAGAGTAGAGGATTCATAGAGGAGAGAGGGGGAGAGGACGCGGATGCACTGTGGGACGCGGGTCGCTGCTCCGTAGAGTAGATGATACCTAGAGTAGAGGAAGGGGGGTGAGCGTAGGAGAGCATAGGGGAAGGGACGGGCTGTGGGACGCTCAGTAGAGTAGAAGATTCCTAGAGGAGAGAAAGGGCGTGAGCGTAGGAGAGAGAGAGGGAGAGGGGACGCAACATGCGCTGTGGTGGTGTGGGACGCGGGAAGGAGGGACGGACTAAGCCCCCCTCCAAACACATGCAAGCAAGATTAAGGAATGGGGTCAACCTGGGCGACAAACACCACCTGCCTAGCCATTGCTAGGCAGCCTCTCTGTGCTCTCGGCCATGACTCAAGGAATGTGGTCAACCTGGGCGACAGATACCACTTGCCTAGCCATTGCTAAGCAGCCTCTCTGTGCTCTCAGCCATGACTCTGGTGACTGTAGTAGTGGTGGACGGCCTTCATATTACTACAGTGTTCTGGTTCGCATAATGTGTGCTTCCCTACTTCATGAAAGTGGCCGGACGCGGGAGGGCGGACGCGGGACGGCGGACGGACAGAGCCCCGAGCATAAGATGCTTCGCATCTAAAACATCTCCCGTTAAAGGGAATCATGTGTGGATGCGAAGCAGCGGGGAGATAGCTTGAGCGGGAGAAACGTCGCCGCTCCCGCTTCGCGGCAGCAGCCCGGGCACTCATCGTGGCGCTGCACAGGAGAGAGAATGAGGCGCGCGCGCTCCGCCATTTTCATACCGCGGAACTACCATGGCGCCCCCCAGCAAAGTATGCAGCTGTCACACCACCTGTCGTGCGCGCCGCTCCCCGTAGAGGAATCCTAGAGGAGAGAACGGGACGGACCGTAGGAAAGGGGGAGGAGATGCACATGCACTGTGGGAGCCGCTCCGTAGAGTAGAGGATTCCTAGAGGAGAGAGAGGGTGTGAGCGTAGGAGAGGATGAGAGGGCGCGCATGCGTTGTGGGGATGTACAACGCGGCCGCCGCTCCGTAGAGTAGAGGATTCCTACAGGAGAGAAAGGGGGTGAGCGTAGGAGAGGAGAGAGAGGGGGGAGCGGACGCGCATGCCGTGAGGAGAGGGGTGTGAGACGCCGGCGCCGCTCTGTAGAGTAGAGTATTCCCACAGGAGAGAAAGGGGGTGAGCGTAGGAGAGGAGAGAGAGGGGGGAGCGGACGCGCATGCACTGAGGGGAGGAGTGTGAGATGCGGGCGCCGCCCTGTAGTGTAGAGGATTCCTACAGGAGAGACAGGGGGGTGAGCGTAGGAGAGGAGAGAGAGGCGGAGCGGACGCGGGCATGCTCTGTGGTGGTATGGGACGCGGGAAGGAGGGACGGACAAACACATGCAAGCAAGATCAAGGAACGCAGTCAACCTAGGCAACAGACACCACCTGCTTAGCCATTGCTAAGCAGCCTCTCTGAGCTCTCGGCCATGACTCTGGTGACTGTGGTGGTGGTTGACGGCCTTATTGTAGTACAGTGTTCTGGTTCGCATAGTGGGTGCTTCCCCCCACTATGCGAACCCCATAGTGGGTTCGCATGCGAACGCATAGTGGGTGCTTCCCCCAAAGTGGCCGGACGCGGGACGCCGGACGCGGGAGGGAGGTTCGGACATAGCCCCGAGCATAAGATGCTTCGCATCTAAAACATGGTAGATCCCTCCGGTCATAGGAATCGGTATAACACGAAAGTAAAACGTGCCCGTACAGAGGTAATTGAATGTTTACTGTACATTGAAACGGGAGACTTTGCACAACGTATACGTGGATGCACCCATATTAACGCTTGGTGGTACATCTCCATCCCGCGACTAACGTTCATGATCAACGATTCAACAAACCATTCTGGTAGGTGTAGATGTTAACGGCGAGAGCGTAATCAGAGCAAGAGGCGTGAAGCCACAAGGGCGTCGCTATTGGGGAGCAGAACTTGGGCTATGGTCACTATTCCGCGGCATGTTGAAGTGTGATTGAACGTACGCCACGGTCGGACTAGAGGGAAACGCTGAGTGCGTCGTGTCGCCCTAGTAGCCCGTCCGCGACTTTTCTCGGGGCGAGGGTAGGCGAGGAACGCGGTATTACAGCCACTGGAGGGAGGCGCGCGTCGCATTTTTGGTTTGGATGGACGCTATGAGCGAGGCCGACGCTTGGGATAGGGTCGCCACCTCGCATTGCGTTAAGGCTTTGACGAAATTGCACTTCTACTGAAAACACCCAGACTGAGACGGACGCGTAGCAGGTGCTAATCGCGGAAGCTACAGTAATGATGAATTACTTTAGTTTACTGCTCCAAGAGGGCGACACCACCCCGATGACGAGGAGCACTGTGATGAAAGTGGTAGTGTTAAGGTATTTATTTGCGGGACTCAGCGATAATGCGTCACCAACAATGCGTCAGCAACAGCCACGGCCAGGCACGGACTCTCAGCGCGAGCTGCTCTTTCTCTTCGAAGAGGGCGACCCACTAGAAGGCGCTGGAGAGAACGACCCACTGTATAGTTCTAAAGCTTCGCTACAATTACCCCGGGTACGAAAAGGGAGCTGCCTGGCGACCTAACAGCTGGTTAGTATCAGTGGGTCATGGTAGACCTTCAGGCGCTCCACGTTGACAATGTCGCGCCCTCGACGGCGCATGTCCGAAGATGGTTCGATGGGTTCGGTCAGGTAGTTCACTGGGGAAGTGCGTTCGACGACATGGTAGGGACCTTCGTATTTGGGTAGTAGTTTTGAAGAGAGGCCAGTTGCAGTGGTAGGGATCGAAAGCCATACGAGCGCTCCAGGGAGGAATGTGGGCGCAGAAGTGCTGGTGTCAGCGCGAATGCTCTTCTGCCGCTCTTGAGGATGTGTAGTAAAGGTCTTGGCAAGCTCTCGACACTCTTCAGCAAGCCTGGCTGTGTCAGAAATAGGCGCACACTCAGATGGATCCGGCTTGTAGATAAGTATCGTGTCGATGGTGTGCGACGGGTGCCTTCCATATAATAAGAAGAAAGGTGAAAAACCAGTATTGCTCTGAGGGGCGGTATTATAGGCGTAGGTGAAGAACGGCAGAATGGCATCCCAATTTGTGTGATCGGCGGCGACGTACATGGAGAGCATGTCACCGAGCGTACGGTTGAAGAGTTCGGTGAGGCCATTCGTCTGCCGGTCGTAACCAGCAGGTTTTGCGGTGAACAACGTTGCACTCTTTGAGGATGGCTTGGACGACTTTGGACAGGAAGACACGGCCTCGATCACTGAGCAGTTCCTTGGGGTGGACCGGGACGCAGCATGAATCGTTGCAGCAGGAAGGAGGCCACATCGCGCGCTGTAGCCGCGGAGAGGGCGGCGGTTTCGGCGTTCGCGTGAGGTAGTCTCCAGCGACGATGGCCCAGCGGTTACCAGCCGACATTAGCGGAAGTGGCCGATACAAATTGATACCAACGCGCCCAAACGGCCGGTCAGGGCAGGGTAGAGGTGGCAGACGTGTCGGTCACAGGTGCGTTGAAGTTTTGCGGCGCTGACAATCGATGCGGCAGCGAACGAATTTCTGCACGTAGCGGTACATGCCTCGCCAAAAGTACCGTTGGCGAATGCGGTGGTAAGTCTTCGATACCCCGGAGTGTGCACATTGCGGATCAGAGTGGAACGACTCGCATATGTCAGAGCGCAGACTGTGGGGTATGACTAGTAGCCACTGGCGGCCGTCACCGTTGTAATTGCGTCGGTGGAGGAGGTCGTCGCGAACGGCGAAATGGTGGGCTTGACGACGCAACGCGCGAGTGGATGGTGTTACCGATGGATCAGTCAGCAAGTCTATCAGTGAGGCAATCCATTGATCCTTGCGCACTTTGACGACCACGAATGGAGAGGCCCGTTACTTCCGAGTAGTTTTGTCAGCGGCGATATGATAGTCGCGAAGTTTCGAATGAAGCGCCGAAAGTAGGAACACAGACCTACGAAACTGCTCAGTTCCTTGACGGACGTCGGCTTGGGGAACTCGGTCACGGCCCGAAGCTTGGCTGGATCGGGGAGAATTCCGTCCTTGGACACGACGTAGCCGTGTATTGTCAGCTGCCGTGCGGCAAATCGGCACTTCTTTAGGTTCAGTTGCAGACCGGCGTCACTCAAGCACGTCAAAACATGCCGCAGGCGCTGAATATGCGTGGAGAAGTCCGGAGCGAAAACGACGACGTCGCCGATGTAGCACAGGCACGTGTGCCACTTCAGGTTGCGCAGAACGGTATCCATCATGCGCTCAAAGGTGGCGGGCGCATTGCACAGCCCAAACGGCATGATGTTGAATTCGTAGAAGCCGTCGGGCGTGACAAAGGCGGTCTTCGGTCGAGCGTCTTCAGCCATAGGTACTTGCCAGTACCGCGAGCGAAAATGAAGAGATGAAAAGAATTCTGCTCCTTGCAGGCTGTCAATCGCGTCGTCTATTGGCGGTAGTGGATACACGTCCTTACGAGTGATCTTGTTTAGGCGTCGGTAGTCCACACAGAACCGCACAGAACAGTCCTTCTTCGCAACGAGAACAACAGGAGACGCCCATGGGCTGTCCAAGGTCCGAATTACGTCACGTCGGAGCATGTCTTCTACTTGCTCATTAATTACCCGATGTTCGGCAGGCGACACGCGATATGGACGTTGCCGTAACGGTGGCTGGGCGCCAGTGTCGATGCGATGTTTAACAGCGGACATGCGACCAAGAGAAGCTTGCCCGACATCGAAAGAAGAACGAAATTCTTGCAGCAGGCCCAGAAGCTGGGAACGCCGGACCGAGGTAAGGTTATCAGATATGGAGGGAGCAGATACGTCAGCAGGTGACCGATCAGACGCGGAAGTAGCACTGATAGTACGAGAACTGGGACAGTGTGAGTCATCGGGTACGTCCAGGACTTGTGCTTCGTCGACGGGTTCCACTCTGCCGAGACATTCCCCTCGAACCAACGTAACCATGTACGGGAATGGGTTGGTCACAAAAATAGCGGTGTTGCCCTGAGTTACTTGCATGGTCGTGAAAGGTACCAGCTACCCTTTCCTACTGCAACCAAGGTCAGATGGCGAAAGGAGTGCAATTGTGTCGGAGAGACCGGCGCAGTAGACCGACACAGCCGTTGACGAGCTTAGAGGCACTGTCGTATCGTCTTTGACGAGGATCTTTTTCAGTGCCGAGGACTGTCTACTGGCGTCAAATGTGACAACGGTGAGAGTTCAATTTCGGCGGAGGCACAATGAATGATGGCGTCGTGGCGGGAGAGAAAATCCCATCCCAGGATGACGTCGTGAGAGCAGGCAGTAATGATGATGAACTCGACGACATACAGAACTTCCTGAATGACGACGCGAGCTGTGCACACTGCTGTAGGGTGAATACTCTTCGAACTAGTGGTACGGAGGGACATCGCAGAAAGTGGCATCGTCACTTTTCAATGTAAGCGGCAAAGTTTTGCGCCCATAACGGATACGGCAGCTCCAGTATCGATAAGGGCAGATGCGCGAACACCGTCCAGAAACACGTCAATGACATTCGATGGATTTCTCTGAGGACTTTCACAGTTCGATAGCGTCGCAGCCCTTGCCTCGTGGACTGCGACGACTAGTTTTCCTGCTCTTGAGCGGCCGAACTTGGCCGCATGGGTGACAGGGATCGGCGTCGTGGAAACGTGAACCTGCAAGGAGATAGAGCTGGGCGCGACGTCGGTGGCATAGACGGGGGTGAGTCGTGAAAGGAATGGCTCAGCTGGCCAGCGACAGGTGACGTGACAGGAGGTGGCTGCACGCGAAAGCAATAACGTGCCACGTGACCGGCGTATCCGCATTCAAAGCAGATGGGTCGGTTGTCGGGTGTGCGCCATCGGTTCGCCGGGGTAGGTCGCGCCCATGTCGCAAGACCTGACGGACTAAACGGCGGCTGAAATGACTGGATGGTGGGCTGAAGTCGAGGCCTAGGGACGACGTCAGCATACGTAGCCTGCACACCCGCTTCGGTGGACGGTGGTCAATCGGCGGCTTCGGCGTAAGTCAGAGGTGCGGCCGCCGGAAGTACTTGAGACGGCCTGGCGACAACTTGAGCGTAACTCTGGGGCGCAGGAGCCGGAGGTTGTTGGTGGTACGCTGGCATGACCTCCGAAATTTCCTGCTCAATCGCTCGGCGGAGGGGAGGAAGAAGGGTGGTCGCCGATTGTTGAACGGCCGGCGGGTGGGCAAAGGCCAGGAGAGAGAACTGCCATGCGATTTCCTCCAGGATGAATGACTTGAGCTCTGGCAGCAACGCCGCCTCGTCAGAGGTGGCCACTAAGCCAGCAAGCTCGGCATCTCGTGAAGGGGAGCGACGGGTCATCGAACGCTGCTGGCGGAGCTCCTCGTAGCTCTGGCACAGCGTTATGACTTCTGCCACTGTGGCAGGGTTTTTGGCGAGCAGCATGGTGAAAGCGTCGTCATCAATACCTTTCATGACGTTCCGGATCTTGTGAGACTCAGACATGGTTTCGTTGGCTTTCTTACACAAGTCGAGGACATCCTCGATATAACTGGTGAATGACTCACCGGCCTGCTGAGCACGTTCGCGTAAGCGCTGTTCGGCTTGCAGCTTACGAACGGCAGGGCGGCCAAAAACGTTGATGACGGCGGTCTTGAAATCGGACCAAGTCCCAAAATCGGACGCGTGGTTGTTATACCACAAACCCGCT
The DNA here is from genome assembly GCA_030522465.1 of Rhipicephalus appendiculatus. Classification (NCBI taxonomy): domain Eukaryota; kingdom Metazoa; phylum Arthropoda; class Arachnida; order Ixodida; family Ixodidae; genus Rhipicephalus; species Rhipicephalus appendiculatus. The sequence continues at coordinate 670,127 of JALIZH010020217.1, forward strand.
ACTCCCGCAAGGTAGAATACCAAGTTCGTCAACTTTCCGTCGTCGTCCCATTTGTTGGGGACGCTCACACGCTCGTAAAGTGCGAGCCAGTCCTCCACGTCGGTGCCATCGGCGCCAGTGAAGATAGGTGGGTCGCGGATGCGTGGGACACCGGGACAAGGGGCCGGCACGGGAGGACTCTCCACCAATTTGTTAAGGTGTTTATTTGCCGGGACTCAGCGATAATGCGTCAGCAACAGCCACGGCCAGGCACGGACTCTCAGCGCGAGCTGCTCTTTCTCTTCGAAGACGGCGAACCCACTAGAAGGCGCTGGAGAGGACGACCCACTGTATAGTTCCAAAGCTTCGCTACAGTAGATATAAAAGGAGCTTTCGTAAAGGAGTCAGTGTCTGTGGCCGTGGCGCAATGGATGGCGTGCTCCGCTTCTGTTGTTGCGGACCGAGAGGTCACACGTTCGATGCCCGTTGACGGAACTTTTTTCTTGGACATGTGATCGTGTACATTTTTTCAACGTTATTTCCGTGATGGAAATACGTCACTGAAGTCTTGGTGGGCCCCGGCATAAAACACTTTCGTGTTAGAAAGTGTAGTAGCGACGTTAGCTCAAATTTATGCTGGATTCGATGCCGGATTAAATAAGACCGAGCAAGCTTCAGCCATCCCATGCACCCGCGTACAGGCGTACACCACGTCTTTTTTTTCTCTAACCACGACCAGCGGATGTCGAAGTTCTAAATAGACGCCGATAAAAGCGTGCCACACGTTATTTGCCCAGATGCAATATCGGTGAATCTGATCTCTTAAATTGATGTGTGTGTAAATTGATTTTATATTGTGTATACACAATATAAAATTTATTTTGTTCAATAGAGACGACGATAATCCGAAATATGTTGCACTTAATGTCGGAACAGTTAGCCGAAATAAAAAGACTGTTTTCTGATAATATAGCGAAAGGAGTGAACAATTCCACCTACCTTCAGTAACGTATGGATGTGTGTATAGGTCCAGGCTATGAATTTCGGTAAGATACGACTGGTTCCAGTTTACGGTGGACTTCTCTATGGACCAAACTACGAAAGAAGAAAAGAAAAAAATTGTGATATTCGCAGTAAGAATATCTGGGCTTTTTTGTGTGCGAGAACCATGACACATGGAGTTCCACCTACCTTCAGTAACGTGTGGATGTTCCACCTACCTTCAGTAACGTGTGGATTTAACGTGCACATAAACGGAGTTATTTAACGTGCACATAAACGGAAGTACACGGGTCTATAGTATATTGCCTCCATCGATGTGCTACTGCCGCGGCTAGGATAAAACACACGACTTTCTTTTCAGAAGCCGAGCGCCTCAACCAATGCACAACAGCAGCGGCCCTAGAGATCGTCAAAGAAGATTTACTTAAATGCTACGGCTTTTACACAAAGCGCACGGCACTTTATATACAATACAACATAAATAATGTGGCTAATCCAAGACATGCGCCTCTTATGCTCGCTTACAAGGGAGACTTGTTGTGTCGGCTGGCGCTCAACTGATAAGAGCACTCTGCAAAGTCCGCATGCGCCATTAAGTGTTAAAGCAGAGTGCCGCTTGCTTTTAGGAGCTTGCTCCTTATGCTCGCGCCTTGTCCGGCGGCGGCTGCGTGTACACTTCTCCGGTGATTCCAACAATGCTCACATTACGGCGCGCCGCCGCTCAAGGCACCGGCTTTCCGGTGATTTCAAGAATGCTCACTAAATAGCGGCGCCGCTCAAGGCGACGCACACCACTCTCGGCACGTGCGCTTCTTTTCTCTTCGCCGGGAGCTCACGAAGTGAACACCCTCCGTTACCGCTCGGCCGCACGAACACCGCTGAAGCCAAGGCAGCAGCGCGGCGGGCTCGCAACGCAGCAGCAGCTCGGGCCCCCCCGCCCGAGCGCCGCATGTAATGTATACAGGGTGTCCCATTTATCACGCAGCACGATTTAAAAAAAGAGGAACGGCGTTACGCGAAGCAGACCTAGTGCATAATGTTCCCAGTATACTGTAGTAGCCGCTACTATTTTTTTCGTTAATGTGAATTAATTAATTAGTCCTAATTAATTTTCGTAACTCCGAAAATACTCACCTAATTATCAAAGTGTCAATGAGGCAAATGTGGGCATGTTGAAATGACATCTATCTCTGCTACTTTCAACAACGTAATAATTGCGTGCTAATTTTTTCCTTTCGGATTAGATTGTTGCTTCATGCATGGCCTCCGAGGTCGCGCGCCGGCGCACAATCTCGGAGGCCATGCATAAAGCAACAATCTAATCCGAAAGGAAAAAATTAGCACGCAATTAGTACGTTGTTGAAAGTAGCAGAGATAGATGTCATTTCAACATGCCCACATTTGCCTCATTGACACTTTGATAATTAGGTGAGTATTTTCGGAGTTACGAAATTAAATAGGACTAATTAATTAATTCACATTAACGAAAAAAATAGTAGCGGCTACTACAGTATACTGGGAACATTATGCACTAGGTCTGCCTCGCCTAACGGCCGTTCCTCTTTTTTAAATCGTGCTGCGTGATAAATGGGACACCCTGTATATAAGAACGTTGTCACGTCTATATATGATGGCAGGAGATGTGTACGGAGGATGCGCGGGTTACCCGATCATCTCCGAGCAACTTCCTCTAACATCATTCACTTTGTGGATACGGCGGTGCTTTTTCTTGCACCCTTTCTTTACCGCGTTTATCAACCCAGAACCATGGGTTGATAAACGCGGTTCCCCCGGAACTTGTCGCATCCTTTCGGCACGTCTGCCCCAAAACGTAACAAGACTGGTTGGCGAAATTTCGGACAGTGTGAATATGCGAAAATGTGAAAGCAGCCAGAAAAATATTAGTGGCGCGTCGTTTCGTGAATCGCAAGATTCGCGTGGATAACATGTCAGGCATGTCATGTATAACATATCATGAATGGCATAGATGAAAATATGCCATTTCACTCACTATTTAGTTGCGACGTTTTAATGAGCCTGACAGTGGACGCGATGTTACTTGCGTAAAATCAACACTGCGTTCCAAGCCATTAGCTCGTATTGTGAAATAGTGCCTAGTGTTCGCTAACTGTTGTTTAGCACTGGGTATAGCTATACTATTACATGCATTTCCCATATCAACAAATATAGAAATTGAAGCATAACACATAACTAAGCATAACTGCGTTCACGTGATCAAACGTTACAGAAAGTCTGTGAGTCAAAAACAAGCTCGGGCCGAGCATATAGGCAGGAACACCAGACTGAAGATATGCTAAAGATTATCCCGGCTCTTTCGACATTAGCCTTACAAAACGAGAACTGCCTCATGATAGACATCGGTTCGAACACCGATAAACTGAAAAAAGGGAAAAAAATCGAACAAGCAGAAGCTCAGCGCACAATATTGACGCTTATGTTGAGCGAGTTGATACCACATTTTTGGTGACAGCAGAATTGCTGTTGCGTTGAACGACTTATCAAAACCAATTTTTTGGTTCTCTGACATCGCAGTACTGGCTTGAATTAGGAAATGATTATGGGCCCCTAATTATGCATTATAAATTTATAGTGTACATTGCAGCTAAAGCACGCTGTATGTGGTAATCCATTAATGATGGAAAATCTTACTCGCAGCAGCAGGCTCACCTTTTGCAAACATGTGCATTTACAGAGATAAGGACAAAGAAAAACAACTCACGTCGTTCTTCGAACGCATACACTTTCTCAGCCAATACGGAAGCTTGACTTTGTGGTACTTCATACTTGAGGAAAAGTTCGCTGTAGACGTGCTCAAGAACCCGTCTCCCTTCGTTGATCCGCTGCATTAGCCATGTCTCTTGTTCTTTGCTGTAGTTGATCTTTGAGTGAATAGAAAACAAATTATATATGTCACGCATCTGTAGTTAACTGTTACGCGGAAAAAGAAAACACCTAATTTTCGCAGTGCCATCAAGGAACTAAACTAACTTATCCATAGAATGAAACTGTAGGGTGCAAAAAAAAAACTGCAACTATATTCACCCATTGGGGGGTGAGCTGAGAGATTCCATGTGGCATGGGACACGCAGTTCTCAACAGCGTCTATATTAGGGACTACTGAACCACTCTTTGGGCGTTGCATTAAAAACCTGTTGGAATGGGTCTGACACTTCGGAGAAGTATGCAGTGGAAGTGCGCAAAAAATTGGCCAAAGCGCGGAGATATTGTGACTGCTCTTCTTCTATGTACCATTCTCTCTTAGCGCACTTCGTTTGGGTGGAGAAAAGTTGTGGTGAGGTACAGCCGCTGGAGGCGTCACGCCTTATAGTTTACGTCACGTAGAACGTAACGTCGTGCACAGTACAATTGTCGCATCGGCATTGAACAGCAAAATTTAAGTGCTGCATTCGAAGTTAGACCTGCCTTGGTTTTTGTGAATTTATATATGGAGTCACACCTACACCACCAAAAAATTACCCTACGTTATGAGAAAATTTGCTGGTAAAAAGTTACACCAGAAGTGAGGTAACACATCACAAGACTACACTCTGCAAAATACAGCCGAAACACATTCGACAGCAACAAAACAAAAGCGCAGTTGATGCAACTCCTAAAACATGCAATCATCCGGTCATAATTTAAAAAAAATTGCGTGAATGCAGCCACCACTAAGCAGCGCACTTTAAACGAATGAGTAAAACGTGTCGATGAACTCCTGCGGGCAGGAAAGAAGTGCATGCAAAAGAGCTGGAAAGTGTAAGAACAAAAAAAACTAAACTGCCAGACCTGATGGATGAATCGGACAGAAGAGCCTGCGTGAATCTTGATGTTTACGACAAAGGACCGTAACACTGCATGAACGGGAGGACCTGTCCGTAGTTTCTAGAAGGTGTCACTGTTTTCCTTTTCTGCGTTTAGTCCATTTTGGGAAAAACCCAGCAGTCGCTGCATTTTTTACGCGCAGAATTTTCGTTTTAATTCAAACAAAAGCAGCTTCCGTAAGGTCACGAAAAGTTCTGCGGGTTTCTTGAAAGAGAAAAAAATTGTCTTGATGTTCGTACGTATTCCTTGTATATGTATTGTATATGTCATGTTTTATCTTGTTACAACGGTCGCTGCCATTAATGCCAATACTGAAATTTTCGCTAAGTGTACCTTCTAAGTTATCACAAATTAAATTCACTGGACTTTAGCCTAATTTCTTTGTAAATGAAGGCATTCGTAGTAGATGAAGAATTATACAAAAACATGGTTGATCCCTCTGTCATAGGAATCGGTATAACACGAAAGTGAAACGTGTCCTTACAGAAGTAGTCGAATATTTGCTGCACATTGATGTAAGAGAGCTTGCACAATGTCTACTGGTGTGTTGACAGTTATAGCACCCTTTAACGTGGATGCATCCACGTTGACGCTTGATGGATCTGTATCCCGACGACTAACGTCTATGATGAATGATTAAAGAAACCCTCGTGGTCATAGATGCTTGTGGTAGCTGTACGGTGAGAGCGGAGTCATTGAAAGCGGTGTGACAGCCAGAAGAGCGTCAATGATTGGGCGCCGAACTTGGGCTAAGGTCGTCTACTCGCGGCATGTTAGAGTTATTGAAAAACGCTGCACGACCAGAGGGAAACGCAACGCGCGTCGTGTCTTTTTTCGCGGGGCGAGCTACAGGAACATGGCTAGGGACGCACTCGCGCGTCGCACAGCTATTTTTGGTATGGACGGATGCTACGAGTATGAATGCTGGGGGTAAGGTCCGCCACCTGGTAGTGTGGTAATGCGTCGGCAAAATTGCACGTTTACTATTCGAAACACGCCGAATGGGATGGACGCGTAGAAACAATGCTTTGAAGAAAGTAATCGTGCATTTCACGGTCATAACACATTACTTCTCTTAGCAAGAGCACTGTGAGAGGACAGTGGTAGATATAAAAGGCTTGTTTTTAAAGCCTGCGAAGTATGTGACCGTGGCGCAGTGGATAGCGTGCCCGGCATCTGTTGTCGCTAACCAAGAGGTCGTAGGTTCGACTCCCGTTGACGGAACTTTTTTTCTTTGTCTTCTGATCATGTGTATTTTTTCGACGTCATTTCCGTGACGGAAATACGTCACTCAAATCTTGGTGGACCCCGGCATAAAACACTTTCGCGTTAAAAAAGCAACTAATCTTCCCACTCCGCTAATACATATTCGAACTATACCGAATAACAAAGCCGTAACTCTATGAACTCTAGCCAGAATAAGTGCTTCAAGCACATAAGAATCGAAGAGTCAGGTGTATGCTATATGCAGCATTACGCCAGGTTCTGAGAAAGCTGTTTCTAGAGCCATAATTGACGTATATCGATGCTGTCCTCCACTTAAACCTAAACCCTTTTTGTGACCCGTTAGGAAACTGCACCATCTGTCTTAGAATCTAAACGAAACGGAGTTTAAATTTTCAAAACTGCATCGTACTTTTCCGAAGAGTCCTGCCAAGTCGCGACAAATAGGCATTGTTCGTGCGTTGCACTCGCATATGTTCCATTTGAAGTAGCAGCATGCCCGCCTTGACTAATCAACATACTATATTTACCTTGACCATACAGAAATATGGGCTATCGTGGGCTAAGAAATTATTTCATGTTAACCTTCTTTCATTTCGACCCTTTCTTCCCAAAGTGTCTCACGGATCTACCTTTTTAGGTGCCATGTGTACAACTGTACACATAAACTTTGGAGGCTCTGAAAGCACTGCGCGTTCCATCAAATGGCTTGAAACGCAGAGCGCACATTCGTGCAGGTTTTTTGAGTGGAAAACTAATGGTCCTTTAACTTCATTGTGCTGCATATTGCTGTAGAGGATCACTGCTGGAGACACTAGAACGTTCGACAATCGCTCGACGTGCCGCGTTCCAGCACAAAAGACCATTTTTTTTCTTTGCTGGAAAGGAGTTCAACCACAGAACAAACTGTGCGTGCTTTTCGGACATAATATCTAATTATTTTTTGCAAGGATGGAACCTGGCTGAATGCTGAATAGTCACTTATTTAATGACATGCTACTTAACATTACCTACTGAAACCCGCAAAAAGCAACACATTATTTCATTTTATTTCTTCGAATGTAATACCTAGCGCCTTATCCTCATGCTTTTCGAATTTTATGCATTTTCAGAGAGTGCATCATAATTCGCTTCTGAAGGGTCTATAAATGCATTGTGCATCCATCATCGCCATTACACTGCACAAGCAGTGAGCAAATTTATTTTTTCATAAGATCTTTAGTATATTCCAAAGTACCAGTAAAATCATAAATGTTAATGGCAGCATTTATGAAAGCGCAACAATGAATTGGCCTTGAACTAAAAGTCGGCATTTCATAAGCTCCTTCAACGTTGTCAACCGCTTGTATTGGAGCAGCGTAGAAGCGTTCATGAACCGCTTGATAACCGCATTAAAGAACTATATCAAGTATTTTCATGAAAACTTCATCACTACTAATTTCGATGTGAACAAATTGGGCGTTGTTGTGAAATACAGGAGCTAATAACCGTGATGCAAGTTCATCACACTACATCCTAGCATGTAATGTGACGCCCACTCTTGTGTAACGTCCTTTTCTCATCTTATGGACAGTGAAGATCCGTCGCCGCACCTCTATTATTCTCTTGTGGGTTAAGAAGCCAAATTCTCTGTCCTTGGGTGTAATGGAGATAATGGCTTCCACTCCCAAGTCAAGAGAGCCGCGAACCATCATGTCAACCGGATCGATACTCTCGAGTATTGTCGTGTTCAGGAAGTCCAGGTTCATCGCCGTCATCCATCTCACCAGGTCTATTGTCTGTGATAGAAACGATTCATGGTGGCGTGAAATATAAAATGGCATTAGCAATCTCATGTATGAAACTATGACACTATTTTACAATGCATTGCAAGGTTCTATAAAAGGGATTGAGTTGAAGAAAAAAGGACAAGGAGCCTTTCACTTTGGAGTTGTTTTAAGCGTATACATAGAGAACCGTATCTATCTATCTATCTATCTATCTATCTATCTATCTATCTATCTATCTATCTATCTATCTATCTATCTATCTATCTATCTAGCTATGTATCTATCTATCAAGTGTAGAGGCAACTATTGAACGCTCTCGTAAGCGTCGGCCAGTAGGACCGCGTCCACGAAATATTCAGGTTCAGACAGACCCACAAGACACGGCTAGAAAGGATGCCCACTATGGCGTGTTACCTTTCTCTACGAACACACGCGAACGGTGGAACATCAGTGTCGCATCTCGCTGCGATACGCGGTAAAAAAAATTAAAAAAAGAAAACACGCACACATTCCGTTTGTCTGTTATCCCATTGAGTGTGTAAAAGAAAAAAAAAAGACATGGCATAGTCAGTCGAATGGCCGAACGCTTTCGCCGAACACACTTTTGAATGTACAGAGTGTCCTTCAATTTTTCACTACAATGTCCGCCTGGGATGAAAAGGGAGCCTTCCGGAGAGAGGACCAGGAGATCGCCACAATGAGAATTCACCGCAGTGGTGTAGCGGTTATGGTATACGCGACAGGTGACCTGAAGATCGCTTGTTCGATTCCAGCTGCGCTGCTCGCACTTCTGTGGAGGCAAAGTGCATGTGGCACGTGATCGGTGGGATGTCATTGCACGTTTAACAACGCTAGATATTCTAAATTTGCGGAGCCCTCCACTACAGCATCCCTTATGATTTGGTTTTTGGACGTAAAACACCAAATATTATTACACTGTGACAATGAGTGGATTGATACGCCTTGATGTAGACAGTGCCGCCTTGAGACACTCGATGTTGACAATGTCGCGTCCACGATGGTGCTTGTTTGCAGCTGTTTGAGTAAACGAGTTGTAAAACCTTGAAAGGTAGTTTTGCTAAAATGCTAAAATTTATGCACGATGGTCATGCGTCCCTTGTTTGGTCCTTGCAGAGTGGCGTGTTAGATCAACGCTGAGCCACTTGTTTAGCGTAAAAGAATGCTTGTTTTATGTGAAGGGAGTACGGGATCCCATCAGGTCAGCCGACGACAGCGTTTGTTTAACCTGAGAATGTGTCGCTACACTCTTATCACGTTAAAGGGGAACTCCGGTGCATTTTCGAGCATACCGAGATAACGCCGTTTTCAAATAGTATTAACAGTCCTGCAACAGCTAGGGCGGTTCATTTTGCCGAGTCACTCGTCAATAATTTTAAATAAGCAATGAAAAACGAGTCAAAACCGAAACCGAAACGGGGAGCTGTTCCGTGCTCCATGCTGGGTACGCGATGACGTCATGGCGTCACCAAATCCGCTACACGCCACCACGGCGTAAACGTAAACATTGCTCACGTGCCTCTTCTTTCGCGGAAAAAGCAAACTTCCGATGTCTTCCGACGTGGAAACAAGCTGTGCCAGCTCGTCTGAACTGACCAGCGAGGAGTCCAGCGATGAGGAGTGCAGCTACATGAGCGCAGAAGCGTCGCCTCGAAGAAAAAATGCCCCCCGCCTCCCCGAAGGGAATCGTGAGGAAATGCGAATGCATTTCGCGCGCGCTTCACTCCATTTATATATGGTGGTTGTGGTTCAAAGAAGGAAAAGGCGCCTAATTTCTGCAGCCCGGTCGGGAGCACAGCGAAGCGCCGTTTTTTTTTATTTTTTTTGTGTGTTTTTTATTTTTTATTATTTTTTATTTTTTTTATTTTTTTTCATATATAGCTCCGCCGAGCTCCCGCGATGCGAGCGCCCTCACGCGTCAGAGCGCGCTCCTCCTCTCCACTCACTCTCCGCTACTCCGCCCGCCCCACCTGCTCCGGTTGCTAGGGACGAGGATAAGCGCGCGCGCCCGCAGCTGTTGCTATAGGAGAGGGAGTGAGAGCGGAGAGATAACACCTGCCGGCGCGCGGACACCTCCTCAACCTATCCTCCTCCCCGCGGACAACGCCAACGATGGATGCCTGACATAGCCCGACTTCGAAATGCATTCGCATTTAAAAGCGCGCGCCGCGAGCAAGCGTCCGTCTGGGGGGGACGAGAAAGAAGTACGCCGATACGTCACGTACACAGGGTGGCCCGCATTTGAAGGTATGATTCCGGAATCGGTTACCAATTTTAAAACTCGTTTTCCAAAAAACTAAATTACTTACGGCTGTATAATTTGGCACATATCATCAGGGCACCGAAGAGAACTTATGTTTAAAGTTTTATTTAAATCGGTGAGTATCGAAAAATCGCCGGAGTTCCCCTTTAAACATGAACTGGCTGGACAATGGGCAGTGCTTTCCCTCTAGTACGGTTTTGTGCACGTGAAACCCTACACTGCGCGTTACAATTGTAGCAAGCATGGAGCGTATCGCCATGGTGCATGAATTTTATATGCGGAGCACATGAGGGACTCGGGCTCTCGTATGCTGTCATCGTTGTTTCACGTCGCTTCGCGTAACCCAGGCATACCCAAGAATATCATATCAATATTTGCATATCCATGCACAACAAAGGGGCGGCAAAGAAAAGTGAGGCTGAAAAGCAGCGTTGTGAGGATGAGGAGGAGGGATTGGAGGAAGAGAGGGGAAGGAGGAGGCGAGTATGCCGTCACTATGTGCTCGCATCATATGTCACCGCTTGGCATCACGCAGGCAAACCATGTATACCATGTATATTAATAATATTAATAATAATAATAATAATAATAATTTAATAACATTTCGAGAGAGCAACAATGCAATACAAAATTGGCCTGCCAAGGACTCATTGGGCTTGATGGACAGAGCCGACAGACAGCAGACAACAGGAATCGATTTATCGAAGACCACATAAATGGAGACATTTTTTCCCTTTCGCGCATACGTGCAAAATTATATACGTGAGTGTGTAGCAATGCATGAAGAAATAAAACAGGTGCTGATACATATAACGTCGCGGGGCCCACGGAGAGTTTAGTGACGTATTTCCGACACGGATATAACGTTGATCAAACGGACGCCACCAAATGAGAAAGAAAAAAAATGAGTTGCGTGTTGTATACGTGCCCAACTTCAAAAAAACTTCCCGATCTCCCGCTAAAGGGTACCTATGTGTAGATGCGAAGCAGAGGGGGAATGGATAGCTTGAGCGGGAGAAACGTCGCCGCTCTCGTTTCACGGCAGAGGCCCAGGCGCTCATCACGGTGCTGCACACGAGAGAGAATGAGGCGCGCGCGCTCCCTCATTTTCATACCGCGGAACTACCGTGGCGCCCCCCAGCGGAGTATCCTGCTGTCACACCACCTGTCGTGCGCGCCGCTCTGTAGAGGATTGCTAGAGGAGAGAACGGGGGGGGGACCATAGGAGAGGAGAGAAAGGGGGAGAGGATGTGCATGCGCTTTGGGGGTGTCGGACGCGGGAGCCGCTCCGTAGAGTAGAGGATTCCTAGAGGAGAGAGGGGGGAGAGGACGCGCATGCGCTGTGTGGATGAGGGACGCGGGAGCCGCTCCGTAGAGTAGAGGATTGCTAAAGGAGACAGGGGGAGAGGACGCGCATGCGCTGTGGGGATGTGGGACGCAGGCGCCGCTCCGTAGAGTAGAGGATTCCTAGAGTAGAGAAAGGGGGTGAGCCTAAGAGAGGAGAGATAGCATACGTCCTTCAGTTTAGTAACCTGTACCTACTATATACATCATCTACCACTCGGGGTAAACAGAGCTCAGAGATGTGCTCAGCCTGTTCACTATTACCTGCGAGATAGCGCGAAAGGGGCGCTTTAAACGGGGTCGCCACGTTCGTGTTTCGCAGGAGTTGGGATGTTTGCAGTGTGCGTCCTAGCTGTACCTTGCCCTTCCTGGCCCTTGCTCGCGCCTATCTCGTGAGGCGGACAGTTTCTTGATCTTGTGCTTTCACCTAATAGTCTGCGTTGAAGCTATAGGCAGAGTAAAGGTAACTTTGCTCACTGCAGCGGCTGTATTGGCAAGAGAACTTTTAGCTCGAATAGCAATGTATGGGCTAGTTGGTTGTGCAGAGTCCACACTTGCAGCGTCTTGCTCAAACACAAAACCTTGAGATAGTTTTCAATTTGCGCTTTTCCTGTACATAAATGTGCGTTGTTTTCGTGCTTCCTTCCTGGTATTTGAGCAAGGTGCTCCAAACCTCAATCTTTTACAGTTCTCAATTTGAATTCATGTGACCGTTTTTCGTGCGTTCCTTGTGTTTGAGCAGTGCGCTGCAAGCTTCGAGCTGCTTGCCGTTCTTCATTTGATATTGCAATATTTTCTCATTCATTGCACTGCCCTGACAGCGAAAGTGAATTATTAGATGCGAAGCATCTTATGGCAGGGACTTTGTCCGCCCCGCCTCCCGTGTCCGGCGTCCGGTCAGATTCATGTAGTAGGGAAGTACCCACTATACGAAGCAGAACACTGTAGTATGGTGGCTAGAGAGGGAGGTGTCAGCATCGGCTGGGTTGCGCCGTGCAAGTAGGTGCGGCACTTTTTAGGAGCGAAGCTCCTTAGGCTGGCACCCCGCCGTCGCCGTCGCCGTTGAAGCTCCCTGGCCCGTGCCAGCTGTGGCGTCTCCCCCCTCACGCGGGAGGTAAATGAATTTTTTGAGCGCTGGAACGCGGATGGCGTCTGCACGATGCGCAAAGCGCGAGAATACGAACGCATGCGAAAGGGAGGCAGATTAGTCTGCCTCTCCCTCTTTCTTCGACTCTGCCCTCTCCCCATTAAACCGGCGAACGCACGAAACCATCGCTTCACCCTGTCGTCCTCCCAGTGGTAGGTCCGTTACCTGGACAATGAAACGGCGCGCTCGGCCGAACGCCGCGTGCGTCCCATTTCTAAGGAGCTTCGCTCATCGGTTGTATTCGTACACGCAACAGCTGCTAGTTTTTCATGACGCCGACAGGTGGCGAATCGTCGTCTGCGAGAGCCCTTGCGCTGCCCGAACTGCATGAACAGTGCTCGGGCGGATACAAGAGGTTGCGAGCGCGTTCGAACAGTCGCCGCGACACAACGCATCCACGCGTCCGGATCGTGTGGGCAGCGCGGGCGCGCAGTGATCGTATATCTACAGAAACGCGTTCCTCGGCTGTCTGTGCACACGTGCATCTCTTCGCCGTTCAGTAACCGCGCTGATGCGGCGGCGCTGCTGTCGGCTCCGCGAGCCCACTCGCGCCGCCCAATCGTCATGAAAAAATGCTGCCTCTGCGGCGCGCTGTTGCTCACACCTCCCCCTCTAGCCACCATAACTGTAGTCATCACAGTCACCAGAGTCATGGCCGAGAGCACAGAGTGGCTGCTTAGCAGTGGCTAGGCAAGGTGGTGGGTGCAAGCAAAGAATAACACGCAATACCGGTGGTGTCTCGCCCAGGTTCACTCCATTCCTTGATCTTGCTTGCATGTGCTTGCGGGAGCTTTGTCCGTCCCTCCTTCCCGCGTCCCACAGCGCATGCGCGTCTTTTCACCCTCCTCTCCTATTCTCCCCCCTTTCTCTTCCCTAAGAATCCTCTACTCAACGGCGCCCGCGTCCCACAGCGCATGCGCGTCCCCTCCCCCTTTCTCTCCTCTCGCACTCCCCTCCGCCTTTCTCTCCTCTAGGAGTCCTCTACTCCACGGAGCGGCGCGCACGGCAGGGTGGTGCGACAGCTGCATACCCCGCTGGGGGGCGCCGCGGTAGGCCCGCGGTAGGAAAACGACGCATCGCGCGCGCCCCATTATCTCTCCTGTGCAGCGTCGCGATGAGTGCTCAGGCCGCTGCTGCGAAACGGGAACGGCGACGTTTCTCCCGCTCAACCTAACCATCTCCCCGCTGCTTCGAATCCACACATAGTTCCTTCTAGCGGGAGATGGGGAATTTTTCAGGGGCGAAGCTCCTTACGCCGTGAGTCAGTCTCTCCTCCGTCGTAGCCACCTCTTCTAGTTCGTGAAGTGATCACTAGATGGCGTTGGTGGTGCTCGCTATTGCGACATGGCAACAAGGAGCATTAAGCGAAAAGTCAGAGAGGCGGAGATGACTTATTGGATGACAGCGATGGAAAAGAAGCCGGCTCTCAGTGACTACCGAAAGGGAAAAAACGAAATAAGGAGGGAGAGGTTTTATGATAATTGAAGGGGAAGCGCTTTACTGTTTGAAGCAAGGTCGGGTTGCCTTAGAACGTATAGCTATAAAGCGAGATTCTGTAACGAAGAACAATGTACATGCTGTGGGGGGATCTAAGGAAACGATGGAACATGTACTGATTGAATGTGGCGATATCCACCCAGATATACGTGTGGGCACGAGTCTACATGAAGCCTTGGGTTTTAGGGACAACAACGGAAAGCTGAACACGTCCGCGATAGAAATAAGTAAGAGACGGTTAGAGTATTGGTGGCTGAGAAGTAGAGATAAAGGACAAAAATGAAGAATGGGGAAAAATAAGGTCCTTCTACCTTAAGAGGCAGAGAGATGGACCGTGAATTTATATTTTCTTTGCTATAATAACGTAGATTTAATCAATGTAGATAAGGCATTAGGCCAACAAAAAAAGAAAGTTTTTTTTCGAGCCTGGTGGCAGACATGTCACCGGCCCGTTATAAAGGGGACGCTCATAGCATCCATCCATCCATCCATCCATCCATCCATCCAAAGAGATACATGGTAAATGCTAGTGTGACGGGATATCAGTAGATGGCGCTAGCGCAGCATAGTTGAATTAAAATACGAGATGGCGCTGCGGTGCTCGCTCCTTTCAGATGTATGGGACTGCATAGTGGGATGAGTGATCACTAGATGACGCGCGTGAGCGCGCCTCTCATTGGATGTAGGCTATCGTTCGAAATGTCTCGATGCAATGCGGTGCGATGGGAAACCCACGACCATCCGAGGGACGTGCATAAACATTGCATTTACGAACGTCCAACTGCAACCCATACAAGAACCGCTCTCCTTGCATTTTACGGACCATAAAGGTCATCATTTGGAAGGGACAACGGAAGCCAAACCTCATCTAAGAAAATGAATAAAAGTTCTTATATAACCTCACACACTGCTTCTCACGTCTTTCATGATGATGTCATGGACGAATTTTCAGGAAAGAGTCATGAACTTCCGGAGCTTCGCCCACTCATCATCATTCACCCCGTGGATATGCTGTGATTTTTTTTTCGTTCACGTTAAGAGAACTAACCGTCAGATTCCACCTCACAAGACTAATGTAAAAAACTAGGTCGGACAATTTAGTCGAAGGTGCCACGGTGCATGTTCTCCTCACATGATTTATTTAGTGCTAAAAATTGCAAGCATCAGCTGTTTTTTATCTGCAATGCCAGGTACCTATAAACAACAGCATAGTTTTCATTTCACATGTCCGCTTCGTTTAAAATGTATTGAACAGCACAGATGGAGAATTCGGTAGTATCGACCATTTTCTGCAATGTAGACTTCTTAAAGGGTGATCTCCCTTGAAGGATTAGCCGAGATTTACTCTTACCTCTTGTTCGCGTGACGTGGCGAAAGACACGCAGGCTTGGTACATTGCAGCCGCTTTCTGAATCGGACTTTGATGGGATGACGGTGCTGTCACAGCGGTGAGGCCTGCAATTTCGCCGACCTTTATGGAAATTTGAACCTGTAAGGAAGATATATCGACATGTTTTGCCGTGTGTATATAATTCCTCACGTGAATTATAAACACTGCTTCTTAAGCGAGTGTAATATATATTTCAAACGGGCGGCCTAAACCCTCTTGCAGTTGCTTCGAAATCACAAACATGCCATTTGCCCTCGCAAAAGCGCTTAGCAAAATGCGGTTTCCTCACTGCTGAAATATATTCACGTTGATTAGTCTGATGCAAAAATTTTCATTCTTCGGACGGTCGAAATACTCTCTCCACCCATCATAACAATTTATCTTGAAAGAAAACACGTGCTTCGACCGTGGAATAATGGAACGAGGAATAAAGGAAAGGTTGTGAGCAGTGATTTCAACAATTAATTTTAGCGCCTCGGTCGAATACACCCAAAAATTGCTTCAGGAGCTAGATTTCACACAACCGCGTATGGTAGACACCGTCATGGACGAGTCGATGAAATAATAGCGCGTATAATTGGTCATGTGATGTAACAGGGCCCAGAAGAGCATGAATCTAGTTACCCATACTCTGTGTCATCCGTCCCAATGCAGCTTCTATGTCGCTCGTCGGCATGGAAGAAGGTCTTCTTTAACGGTGCATTCAAACGTGGACTGAATCCGGATTTGTGATGGACGCGATGACTATTCCACGGACGAGCCGCCTGCAGGGACATCAACACCACGGACGTACGACAGGACACCGAACAATATCATTGCAGCACAGTCGGATTACTTTCGACTGCAGCTTCTTTGCCGGCTACCAGCACACCGGCTTGAGAGTATTCAACAAAGTGGAGTCCGACACAAAACGACCATCGATTTGTCGAGCACTGACAAGGACTGCAATGTGGTTCTGGAAAAATCATGTTGCTGGTGGAAACGCTGAATGGGAAGAAAATCCTGGTGCGCAGAGCTGCTGAAGGATGACTACTGTGCCCGCACACGAAGGTATGATACAGTCATGCGCCGAAATATATCGTTTTTTTTTACAGCAATGGTGTTATGGACGAGGTTTGGCATGTTCCGTTGATAAAAAAACTATGATAAGCATGAACCAGCATAGTCTCACTCGCGTGCCCGCGATGTGACGGCGAGCATCGTAACGACCCGGCTATCAAGGCGCGCTAGCAGGGCGTAACGTAGTCTAGTATAACATAGCGTACTATAGGAAGGAGCTAGGGAAGGGAATGAGGGAAGTGGTGGCGAGGTGAAGAGATGTACAGGTAAGGAAGATCAAGGCAATTGAGGAGGCAAGAAATAGTACTGAGAGAGAAAGCAAGATGGAAAAAAAGGAAAGAAGAGAAATATATTGAATGAAAGGGAAAAAAAGAAGAGAAAATGATCGAAAGCAAAAGTTAGACTATAGGGAGAGAGATAGTGGTAAAGAAGAAACGGTCGAGCAGATCGACAAAAGAGGACAGAGCGCTACCTTCCAACGTTGGAAGTTAGCGCTCTGTCCTCTTGTGTCGATCTGTTCGGCCGTTTCTTCTTTACCACAATGCGCTATACCAGTTCAAATACGACGAACCAACGCGCCCAGTCTTCAACACTTGTGGAGAGAGATAGATAAGTAAAGACAGTGAAACAAATAGATTCGAAATCAGTTTGTCTGAATGCACCATAAATGGCCGTTTCGTTTCATTCCTAAACCATATTTTGAAGACCTGCGACAGCAACAGTTATAAATGCTGTATTTGCAGAATCTGTTCTGACTAGCACAACGATGTTGAAGATGGGCTTCGGTGCGTAAGTTGAGCTTAGCTTTATCGTGGTTTAAAATGCCGCAAAAACGTGATAAGGGGTGTACCATATAGATCAGTCCGAAGAGCTTCTTGTGATTTATCTTAAAGAAAACATAACAAACAAAGGTTAGTTCAAGCATTCGCTCACGAGTGCTTACCAATATTCTGCCGAGTTGTGATTACGGCAGCATTCCATAGTACATCGATTGTGTCATCCACTGGCGTTCTACATAGATCATGACCCGTCATGTGATTGGATACAGAGTAGTAAGTGTCAGACAAACCAGTCAATTCAGTGTATATTTCTAAGCTTACCGACAGTTCCTCAATACCAGAGCACGATGTATCAAAGTGTCTCTGTTACAGTACCCTATATTCGGTAACATCCACTTACTAATTGTGAAATCATGATACTAGCTGGATTCATGTTCTCTCTTTACGCTTTCATTTCCTACATTAGAAGCTGATCCAGAAAAATATTTGAACAGCATTAGACCTTATGCAAAATCTGCTGCCATCTAGCGGCCGCCTTACGCGTTTCCGCCATGTTGAAGGCTAGGCGCTCTCTGCGTGTAAGGCGCTCTCTGCGTCTTACACGGAGCGTAAGCGTCGACGTGTGGCGGCTGATAGGAGCGGCTATTCCGAGATATTTTCGTGTGCCGTGTTGCTCAGATTGAGGAAATTGGGATGTTGAAGAAAGGTTTGCAGTAAACTAACCTGCATGCCATTAGGTTTCTTCGCGGCCGACGAGGAGCGGCAGATCGTTCCGTTGCTCCGGCTGCTGCTTACGACTGACGCCGTGTTTACGTTCGCCGTTCTTAATAGATGCGGTATGCGACAGCATCGGTACTCATCAGAGAACACTTTCATGTCATGCCGGAACGAAACAGTTTTCGTGGCGTGTGCTTGCGGGCACAGACAAACCGGCTTCGTTTACGAGCTTCAAAGCTGCATCGATCGCGGCTACTCGGACGTGCCTGCGCTGCTGTTGACAGCCTTACTGGGTTTATTACATTGCGATAACAATTAATATTAGACAGCTACTCGTGCGCGTAATCAATTCTCAGCGAAGGAACCAGAAATTTGTTTCGAAGGGGGGGCGGGGCACCCGCATTTGATCCGACGTGGGGTCCGGAGACCGGGCAGGTAAGTGTTGTCGAGTGTCATTTGGTGCTCTGTATCCCATGGCACAAAAAAAAAAATCGGGAGGGGGGCACGGGCCCGGTGTGCCACCCCTGGCCACGCCATTGGCTGGGGCGTGTTCGTAGTTTGTTTTCGATTGGGGAGTCTAACAATGTAGCGCTTGGTGAGATGCTTTGCGCGCGTATTGTCTTACTCCGCGTATACTTCAAGGATTTCATGTGGTATCACTGCCAATAAATACAGAGGGGCGTCCAAGATGGCCTCACCATACCCCCCCTGCTTTTTTTTTATTTATACCCCAAGAAGAGCACATATCAAGTTCTCACAAAAGCCGATCCCCCCCCGCGGAAAAATCGCACATCCACCACTGTGCGTTAAAAAAAAGTTAACAGATGCTTGTGTGTGGCACTTTTCGTATGAAAATCTGAAGAAAGGCTGTTCCGGCAGATGGGCAACATTATACCGTGGGTGCGCTACCGTTGGTTACGCGCTGAGGTAGTTTCGCGAGCGTTCAGTCGGCGACGCAGAACTGTCTTGTTGGAACGGGTTGAAATTCTAAGGCATCAGTAGGCCCCGAAAGCGACGATGGGAACGCGAATATTCTTGGCGTATCGTGATATTTTTGAGCATATGTCGAACGGATATTCAATAAAATACCAACTAATCAGCACCTACTTCTTGGAGCGAATAACACTTTTCATCTTCCCTTTTCACGTGCGTGAAGGCGGAAATTTTTTACATTTTAATCGTGCGATAATTATATACATAAAATATACGATGGTGACTACAGCAGCAAAACATTTTTGTTTCAAAAATATAAAAAAGGGAGAGTTTTATTTAATATTGAAATGCCCTATACATCAGGCCGACGTAGGCTGTCTCTTATGAAATATACTTTGAAATGGATCAGCAGCACTTTTTTACCGTCATCGATGTGCCTCGCCTTGTAGCGCGGTAAAGCCTCCTACCAACAATCCTACACTACACTCATGATATTCAGATAGCCACTAACTCTTTATTCGCTACACTTAAAACACAGAGACAGAACTTATAACCTAGCGCATGGCTTCATTCCCAACGCCAAACTTGTACAATGCCGGTAACGTGTAGAGGCCCTTACACACTCATCTGAAGTTTTTGTGCCCCGATTGCCCACTCTCAAAGCAGATACAAACAAGAAGCTGTAGCAGCGACAGCAATACGATTCGGACGCCAGCCTCCAACATGGCGCCGAAGCGGTAGTTTCGCGAGACCTCCGACAGATAGCAACAATTTTGCATAAGGTATTTTGTCTCTGTTTCGTAAATAACTTTAACTGTCTGTAGTATGAATTACAAACTACAATCCCGATCTCTTGCATACCTTCCATTTGACTCCTATTGTTGCTAAGTTGACAATAATATGCGGTATTAGTAATTATCCGCCACTACTAAATAGCAACAATCATAACTACCTCAATTTGCTATATGCCCATATAATCAATCATGGTATCATTACTCTATTCATTGAAATGCCGCCTATATTCTACATCTCCTACGTTATTGCTACTACGAAATGAACTGTTGCATTCTTCATTGTTATTGATTGCAAATACAACATACCTAAGGACGTAAACGTGCATCACAGCGGCAGGCTATCATGTGTTTTAAGATTTTCGATAAGGTTTCTGCCGCTTATATCGCTACAGGCAATTCTCCGCTCCTCGAGTGCTGCTTCGCCGCATTGTAGATTACAAAAGATCTTCCACGCAAAGCAAAACTCTGCCATCTTAATCTCACCACATTGCACCCAAAGAGAGAGAGAGCCCTGGTGTACATGCATCTAAAGTGTAATTATAGGACACACAATTGGTCAGCTGAAATTAAGATTTTTATAATCATCCGAAGCATTTAAAACGGATTTACAGAAGTGTCCCAGGATTTACAAACGAGCCGCGGCGCATATCGTGGTAACCTTTTTGAAAGTGCCTTCAATGCAATTTCCGAAAAATGGGGCATTGTTAACACATTTTTCAAAATGCTTCCCATAGAGTTACGTTGAGCCATTAGTAGCAGGTGTGACGTGCACACGGATGTCACAGAGCATACATCAACGTTTAGCGCTGCATTTTTTCCGCCATAGTGGTAGTTGCAGCCGTCGCATTTCTCAACGGATGAGTACGAAGCACAAACATCACTGGCTTAATCGATCAAAATGTATTTGGCAACCACGCACAAGAGATGAAACTGATGTGCCTGCGTTTCGAACAGAAGTCAGCTTCTTCGACGCTGTACAAGGGGCGACGTCGTTGCGGAGCCCGAACAAGATACGCAACTGCCTGTGACAACGTCCTTCAAAGAAGTCACGAGTTCATGGCGTAGGTTAATGGCAAAATAGGTAGAGGATCATCAAGCGCAAACGACCAGCTTCATTTCTGTCGCAAGACTGCCATAGCTGGAACGCTTCCGAGTTTCATAGGGTGAACACTAGAGCGACCGAAGAGTTAACGAACCATACATGTGTGGTAGTGTGGACGCTCCTACTTCTCCATCTACTTCGTATAACCATGGCCTCCGAAATTGCGCGCGGCCGGGTTTCTCTGCTTCCGTCCCAATCGCCGCGCTCTCCAGCAAAAAAAAAAAAATGTAATGCACCGGGTGGCTACCGCGACAGGGCGCGCTAACTGAGGATTCTGGGATATAAAACTGAAAATAAGAACATGGAATCAAAGTTTGCCAGCTCGTATTTAAATGACAAACAAAAAAGTCACAGTTTCAGCGCAAGGGTGAAGCAATGAATGCGATAGCAAAAAATTGTAATGTTATACGAAGTGAGGCTGGCAGCTAACTCTTTTTGGATCCGATCTCACGCAACTCTAGAAAACGCTTGTTTAAGAGAATTCTGCTCGCGTTGAGAGCGCAGCACGTAGAAGGGTACACCGGCCCCCCGCTGTCGGCCGCCGAGAACGGGCGATAACGCGTGCGCCCGCGCTCGTAAAATCGAAGGCCGCCCCCCCCGCAGTCGGCCGCCGAGAAGGGGAGATAACGCGCGCGCCCGCGCTCGTAAAATCGAAGGTCGCTCGAGGGAGCCCCCCCCCCCCCCCTCGCGTCTTTTCACGCTCACGAACGACGGGCGGGGCTGGTTATATTGTCACATAGGTGTTTGTGCCACTGTGGACTAGAGGACGCTACTAGCCGAAGAAGATGATGAGGTGTCACGGGCGTAAATCGAGGGTGCTGCACTTGTCATAGTGCGTCAACGCTACACCTCTTACGTGTTGTCAATATACTGTAAATACTGCAACTCTGCGTGTAACATCTTTGGTGGAGCTGCTGGGTAACATCTACGAAAGTCGGACCTGGATCTCCGCAGCGGACGTCACATCGGTTCCGCTGCTATGGCTACCGACAGTGTCCCGGCCGCCCAGACACTAGTGCAATACGTGATGACTCCGCTACGTGATCCGGGAATCTTCACCGGTACTGGCAAGGTCGACGTCGAGGAGTGGCTGGCGATGTACCAGCGCGTCGCCAACAGTTACAGGTGGGATCCAACGCTTATGTTGGCGAACGTGATTTTCTACCTGGGGGGATACCGCAAAGACGTGGTTTGAGACGCACGAAACCGAGCTCACAAGTTGGGAGATCTGCAAAGAGAGGCTACGTGATCTTTTCGGGAGACCAATCGGACGCCAAGTAGAAGCCCAGAAGGAGCTCGCGTCCCGTGCCCAGACGTCCACCGAATCGTACATCTCTTACATTCAGGACGTTCTGGCACTTTGCCGAGAGGCGGATGACAAAATGCCGGAGGCAGATAAGGTCGGACACATTATGAAGGGCATCGCCGACGATGCATTCAACTTCTTGCTATGTAGGAGCTGCACAACAGTTGATTCCCTCATTAAAGAGTGCCGCCACTTCGAACAAGCCAAAGGCAAGCGCATCGTGCAACGCTTCGACCAGCTTCCTATACGGCTCCGACCTCATCTTGCAACGAACCTGCGCCGTCGCATCACCCAGCATCACCAAGTTTGACGCAAGCCATACGTCGCGAACTGGAGGCTATGGCTCCGAGCTCTCGTGTTCCCCATACGCATGACAACTTGACAGTCTCGCTCATTCAAGCTGTTGTTCGCCAGGAAATTGCGAATATGGACATCCCATCCGCCGTTAGCCCCCCGTCCGACGCCTACCGCTCCAATCATTGCCTCTGCTGCACCTCGACAGTATTACGCGGATCGGTCCCGAAACCCGTCTGAGTGGCGAACACCGGACGACAGACCCATCTGCTTCATGTGCTCCCGGATTGGCCATATCTCTCGCCACTGCCGTGACCGCTGGAATTCATCGCCTCGACCATATAGTGACCGCCGCTACGAACACGCCTCCCGTCCTCTGTCACCTCAAGACGAACCATCCAATGCTGGGTCTGCTGCTCCTCGATTCACCAATAGATTCACCAATAGCCGTTCGCCCTCACCGCAGCGCCGTCAGTCCCCTTCGCCTTCAGCTCGCCGTTCCCCGTCCCCATCCTACACAGGCCGCTTCTCGGGAAACTAACCAATGCAGCCCCTGGAGGTGAGGCTGCGTTGACGACTCTGACTGCAAAACCTCTGTTGACCCTTGCTCCTAAACGAAACCTAATCGAAATTTTTGTTGATCATGTGCCCGTTAAAGCCCTCATCGACACTGGAGCTCAGGTGTCGGTCATGCGCTCCGACCTTCGCAGCCGTCTTCGAAAAGTGCTAACGCCCGCCGAGTCACCTGCCCTACGAGTAGCCAACGGCAGTACAACAGCCGTAATGGGAATGTGTACCGCCCGTATTATCATCGCCGACCGCTCAACGTCACTTCTGTTCGCTGTACTTGCGGAGTGCCCTCACGAGGTGATTCTCGGAATGGACTTTTTGACTGTTCATTCTGCGCTTATTGACTGCTCAACCGGTATTCTGAGGCTTGAGCTACCCCAGTGCTGTGCCGACACCACCTCAGATATCCAGTCCCGACTTCGCTGCACTGAATTTGTTCGGCTGCAACCTGATGCTGCGACGTATGTACTCATGTCGCCTTTCCCACCACTTCGGGATGGTAATTACGTCGTGTCCCCACTTTAGGATGTCCCACTAGAGCGCCAAATAGCTCTCCCTAGCTCCATTATTAAGCTCACCAACAACCGCGCGTGGCTTCATCTCCTGAATTTTGGCTCGTCTCCACAAGCTCTTCCTGAGGGTGTATCTCTTGCTGTGTTGTCTACTTTGGAAGACTCCGGAGTATCTGCTCTAAGTTATGAGCAACCATCTGAGTTTGCTCGATCTTCGGCTCCAACAATACCATCTACCGACAAGTTCGCCAAAATGATAGCTCCTGACCTACGACCTTCTTACGTTGACGCCCTCCGCCGCGTTTTGATGTCCTACGAAGACATCTTTGATTTCGACAATCGCCCGCTCGGTCGAACCGACGTCGTCACTCATTCGATCCACACTGGTGACGCTCCGCCCATCCATAGGCGTCCCTATCGTGTGTCGGCGGCAGAACGTCACGTCATACAAACAGAGGTCGAGAAAATGCTCTCCAAGGACATTATCGAGCCCTCCTCCAGTCCGTGGGCATCCCCTGTCGTTTTAGTAAAAAAGGACAATACTTGGACGTTCTGCATAGATTATCGTCATCTGAACAAGATCACGAAAAAGGACGTTTACCCACTTCCGCGTATTGATGACGCACTGCACTGCTTACACGGTGCCAGTTATTTCTCTTAGATCGATTTACGTTCTGGCTACTGGCAAATAGCAGTCGATGACAGAGATCGCGAGAAGACGGCCTTCGTCACCCCAGATGGTCTGTACCAATTCAAAGTGATGCCTTTCGGACTATGTAATGCCCCGGCCACCTTCGAACGCATGATGGGCTCTCTTCTACGTGGTTTTAAGTGGTCCACATGCCTATGTTACCTCGATGACGTTATCGTTTTTTCACCGACGTTTGAAAGACATCTCCACCGGCTCTCAGCCATCCTTGACGTCTTCCGACGAGCAGGCCTACAGCTAAATTCTGCGAAATGTCATTTGGGCCGTCGTCAATTACGAGTCCTCGGTCACCTGGCGGACGCTACTGGCATACAGCCTGATCCCGACAAAGTGAGCGCAGTCCGCGAGTTTCCAACTCCTCGTACCTCTGCTGATATCCGAAGTTTCCTGGGGCTGTGTTCCTATTTCAGACGGTTTATTGAGAACTTCGCCGAAATCGCTCGTCCTCTCTCCAACATTCTCAAAAAGGACAGCCCATTCACTTGGGGACCAGAGCAAGCTCACGCATTTTCAACGCTTACGAGTCGCCTTGTAAATCCACCCGTTCTGGGTCATTTTGATCCGTCTGCTTACACGGAAGTTCGTACGGATGCAAGTGGCCATGGCATTGGCGCTATTTTGTCCCAACGACAGCGGGAGGTGAATCGTGTAATCGCTTATGCTAGCCGCCTTCTATCGCCCTCAGAGCGCAATTACTCGATCACAGAACGTGAATGCCTCGCCCTTATTTGGGCCATTGCCAAGTTTCGCCCATACTTGTTCGGACGACATTTCACCGTGGTAACAGACCATCATGCCTTATGTTGGCTATCCTCACTCAAAGACCCTACGGGACGCCTCGGTCGCTGGGCTTTACGCCTCCAAGAATACACATTTTCTGTGTCGTACAAATCTGGACGGCTACACAAGGACGCTGACTGCCTCTCCCGTTATCCTGTCGACTCACCTGACATCACCGAAACTGATTCGGATACCTGTGTTCTGTCGCTCAGCGACTTCCTACACGTCACCGACGAGCAACGTCGCGACCCATATTTGCGATCTCTTATAGAACGCCTCACCTCAGAACAACGGGACGGCTCCCTCCGCATGTTTGTTCTGCACGACGGTACCTTATATCGACGCAATATGACACCACACGGTGCTGAACTGCTTCTCGTTGTTCCTCAGCATATGCGACCATCTATTCTCTCACAACTGCACGATGCTCCCACCGCTGGCCACTTGGGTGTTTACCGAACTTACGATCGTGTGCGCAGACGTTTCTTCTGGCCTGGTCTATACCGCTCTGTTCGGCGCTACGTGGCTTCCTGCGAGCTCTGCCAACGCCGCAAAAACCCCCTCTCTCTCCCGCCGGGTACCTTCAGCCTATAGCTATCCCCAGCGAACCATTCTTTCGTGTCGGCCTGGACCTCCTAGGCCCTTTCCCGACGTCGTCTGCGGGTAACAAGTGGGTGGCCGTAGCGACTGATTATGCCACACGTTATGCCATTACGCGAGCCCTCCCTACCAGCTGTGCAACCGATGTCGCTGACTTTCTCCTCCATCAAGTCATCTTGCACCATGGCGCTCCTCGTCAGCTGCTGACTGATCGAGGTCGCTGTTTCCTTTCGAAAGTGGTCGACGACCTTCTCCGCTCTTGCGCAACGTCCCACAAGTTTAGCACCGCTTACCATCCTCAGACAAACGGACTTACTGAGCGTCTTAACCGTACACTCACGGACATGTTATCCATGTACGTGTCTGAGGACCACCGAGATTGGGACTGCACCTTACCGTTCGTAACGTTCGCCTATAATTCGTCGCGTCACGACGTCACTGGTTATTCTCCGTTTTATCTGCTGTATGGCCGCGACCCGCTCTTGCCTCTCGACTCACTACTTCCTTCTGAGGCAAACTCGACCACATTCTATGCTCACGACGCCATCGTTCGCGCGGCGACGGCGCGTCGCGTTGCCCGCGATCGACTCCTGGCGTCTCAGGCCAACCAAAAGCGCCAGTATGACGGTCACCACCGGGACGTGCGTTTCAGCCCTGGTTCCCTGGTCTTGCTCTAGCTGCCTTCGCGTCGCATTGGCCTGAGTGAAAAACTGCTGCCACGCTACGTCGGGCCTTACCGAGTTCTTCGCCAAGTAAGCGAAGTCACATATGAGATCTCACCACTAACCCCCAAGCCTTCGTCCGTCTCACCAGCTACTGAGACTGTGCATGTTTCGCGACTAAAGCCCTACATCACGTACACCGATCCGATGCACCGAGACGGTGCTTCAGCCGCCGGGAGTTAATGTCACATAGGTGTTTGTGCCACTGTGGACTACAGAACGCTACTAGCCGAAGAAGATGATGAGGTGTCACGGGCGTAAATCGAGGGTGCTGCACTTGTCATAGTGCGTCAACGCTACACCTCTTACGTGTTGTAAATATACTGTAAATACTGCAACTCTGCGTGTAACAGTATATATACATATACATATACGTCAAATGACGGCGGCGGACGAAGACGGCGGCCAACGGCGGCGGCGACGCCGACGGCTAAAAACCAGCCGAAAGTCTCCATATAATTGCTATCGCAATAATAACAAATACAGCCGCAAGAGTCGAGGAAGAAGTAGGCAAGCTACCAGGCAAACACTGGAAGTATAGTGAGCTGCTACATGTAATCATGAAAGAAATAGAAAAGGAGAAGAAAACTATTTGTTGGAAAGGAAAGAGAAAACCAAAAAGTTCGTGGAACAAAGAAATCCAGGAAGCGATAGAGAAGCGACGTGAGGCATCGCGGGAGCACGGACAGGCATAAAAAAGGAGAAGCGGCCACAGGACGAAGTCAACCAAATATGGGAAATATATTTAGAGCAAAAATGCATTGTGCAGAAATTAGTCGAGGCAAAAATGTAAGGTGAAAGTGAACGCTGGATGACAGACTCGCGAAAAGAAGGCCGCGCCTAGGTTATTTTGGAGCCACCTAAAAGCGCTAGGTAGGAGTTCTGTCACAATGCAAAAACATATGGTAGATGAAGGAGGAAATCAATTGGAAGGTTATGAAGCGCTAGGTTACATCCGAAAGGTAACAGCCGATTCTTTTAAAAAGGTCGCCCAGGGGATTCCTCGGTGAGTAAAAGTATGCAAAAGAGTGCAACCGAGGAAGATGTAGTACTTGAGTATTTCAATTGGAAGAAGGCAGAACGAAAAATTCCTAAGCGTACTACTCCGAGCTTAGATGGGGTTCCCGTCAGCCTCATTAACGAACTAGGACATAGCACTAAAGAGCCCCTGCTGAAAGCCGTAGAAAAGTGCTTACAGGAGAGGGAAATACCAGACAGTTGGCGAAAAAGTAGGATGAACTTAATCTATAAAGGCAGGGGAGAAAAGGATAACATTCGCTCGTATAGACCGCTAACCATTACATCGGTGCTATACAGGTTGGCGATGCTGATATTTTTGGAGAACTTCAGAATGGATTAAAAATCGAGAGCCGGTTAGATGATAACCTGTTTCATCTTCCTCAGTGTATAGAAATATCTAAAATATAAAACATGCCCTTATACGTAGCTTATCTAGACATCACTGGGGCGTATGACAAGGTTAATCAGGAAATTTTGTGGGATATATTGAAGGAAGTGGGCATAGGTGACGACTGTATACAGCTTTTGAGGGAGATATACTGAGAAAATACAGTTTGTGTAGAATGCGAAGGAATAAGTAGCAAGGACAGGGTTGAAATCAGCATGGGGCTGAGAAAAGGATGTCCTTTGTCCCCGCTGTTATTTATGCTGTACATGGTGAGGATGGAAAAAGCGCTAGAAGAGAGCAAAATTGGATTTAATCTGTCACACAAACAGGCCGGCGCGATGGTTGAGAAGAAGCTTCCAGGTCTTTTTATGCTAACGATATTGTCTTATTTGCGGACAGTCAAGATGATATACAGCGGCTGGCAGATATATGCGGAAGGGAGGGCGAGGCTCTAGGACTAGGTTTTAATGCAACAAAATGTGGATTGATGGTATTCAATGATCACGAAGACCATGTGGTCTTAATACAGGGCAAAGAAATACCGAGGGTAAGCGAGTACAAGTACCTCGGAGTGTGGGTAAATGAGGGGGGATAGATATATGGAGGTACAAGAGAAAGCATTGTTAGCAAAGGGAAATGGGAATGCTGCAATTATGAAGGACAGAGCGTTATGGGGATGCAATAGGTATGAGGTGCTTCGATTACTGTGGAAAGATGTGATGGTTCCGGAGCTTACATTTGGGAACTCAGTGGTGTGCATGAAGTTAGAGGTGCAATCAGGAATGGATGTAAATCAAAGGATTGTGGGACGCCTCGCGTTGGGCGCTCACGGGAAGACGACAAATGAGGCTGTAAAGGGTGATATGGGATCGACAGGCTTTGAAGCGAGGGAAGCTCAGAGCAAAATGAGATTTGAAGAGAGGCTGAGGAAAATGAAGGAGAGTAGATGGGCAGAGAACGTTTTCAGGTATTTTTGTAGAGAAAGCGTTTACACGCAGTGGCGAAAAAGAACTAGGAGGCTCACCAGTAAATATACGGCTAGCAGTGTGGGCGATATGGCAACAAGGAGCATTAAGCAAAAAGTCAGAGAGGCGGAGAGGACTTATTGGATGAAAGCGATGGAAAAGAACCCGGCTCTCAGTAACTACCGAAAGATAAAAAACGAAATAAGGAGGGAAAGGTTTTGTGATAATTCAAGGGGAAGCGCTTGACTGTTTGAAGCGAGGTCGGGTTGCCTTAGAACGCGTAGTTATAAAGCGAGATTCAGTAACGAAGTAGAACAATGTATATGCTGTGGGGGAACTAAGGAAACGATGAAACTACTGATTGAATGTGGCGACATCCACCCAGGTATACATGTGGGCACGAGTCTACATGAAGCCTTGCGTTTTAGGGACAACAATGGAAAGCTGAACACGTTCGCGATAGAAATAAGTAACAGACGGTTAGAGTATTGGTGGCAGAAAAGTAGAAATAAAGGACAAAAATAAATAATGGGGAAAAATAAGGTCATTCTGCCTTAAGAGGCAGAGAGATGCACCGTGAAATTATATTTTTGTTTGGTATAATAACATAGATTTAATCAATGTAGATAAGGCATTAGGCGAATGTAAACTGAAAGTTTTCTTTCCCTATTTTTTTCAAACCTGGTGGCAGACATGTCGCCGTCCCGTTATAAAGGGGAAGCTCATAGCATCCATCCATCCATCCATCCATCCATCCATCCTGGAGGCAGTGGAGACCGCAGAAGACTGCGGCAAAAAGCAGAGCGCACGGCATACGAGCGTGCACATTGGTTCTTTAAATGTTTGTTTTTTCGACGTTCGT
The DNA here is from genome assembly GCA_030522465.1 of Rhipicephalus appendiculatus. Taxonomy (NCBI): domain Eukaryota; kingdom Metazoa; phylum Arthropoda; class Arachnida; order Ixodida; family Ixodidae; genus Rhipicephalus; species Rhipicephalus appendiculatus. The sequence continues at coordinate 699,715 of JALIZH010020217.1, forward strand.
TCGTATGACGTTCTTTTTTACAACCCCGGACGTATCTACCAAACACCGTAAAACTCTCAATGCAAATCGGCGACCACAAATGAATAAAACGCGCCAGTAACCTGTCCGAAGCCGTCAAATCACCAGCGACGTTCAGTCTAGACGTAGGGCGACTATCTCCAGCCTCCTCCCTGTCCCTTGCTTTTGCGGCGCGACAGGAGGTAGTTGGAAAGGGAAACTGGGGAAGCCTTGCGGGCGAATGCGAAGCATTGTGCGCTCTGCGGGCGCAGCTCTCGCGCCACACCCGGCGGCGTCGGCGATATCACAAGGACAGAGCATGCGAGTGCTGATGCCGAGTGCCGAATTTGGTGGGATCAGCGTACCTCTCCAGCGAGCGCTCGATCTTATTTCTTTGTAACGCGCACATGCTGCTGTGTTAGCGCGGTTACCTTGCGTGGATGCGTCGCTGGCGTTCTGCGAAAAGGAGAGCAAATTTCGGCGTCGCCGCTACGCACACACCATGCTACATGCAAATATTTACTTTTTTTTTTGCTGTTCCTATCACGATTATCACTGGTGCTGCACCTGTGAATGCACCACGGAGCTTCGAAAAGTTCAGTTTCCATATCGCTTGTCTTCCCGAAGGTCGATGTGATTGGGACTACCAGAAGTTCTTTTGAATTTTAGTAAAGTTAGGCACAATTTAGTTGATGCTTCTTTTCACACTGTATATCATTGATCGGATAATGTAGTTTATTGGAGTGTATAGTCATGGCGCGTGCGATGCTATCCTGACAAGCAAGTCTCACAGTGTTGCTTCCTCCGCGTTCTTGCGTTCTAGGATAGGGGCGAAGTATTACTTGCTTGCTCGGCGGCGCCGGGTTTAACAACCCGGTGCCGCCGAGCGTAGAAGTGCGGCTTTGGAAAGGTGCTTCGGTCACGTATTCGTATGCGCCCCTTTCCATTAATTGGTGCTCTTTCCATCGGGACATTGTCGGGGATCAGTCGTTCCCTATATGGCGATCTGATGTTTTATCGAGGTGACTTCTCAGGTCACGTTTCCACGGAGAACACGGAGGTGACAAAAAAAAAAACACCATTACTTTACGAAGGCTCGGCTACGACTGCTGCGTCTTCAGCGGCAGGGCGAGCGCGAGCCTCAAGTGACATCGCGCCTAGCCCAATAATCGTAGTCTGTTTTGTTCTTCGCCGGCGCTCCCATACTACACATCCCGCAAACTTCGGAAGTATAGTGCGTCTCCAGCACATGCGGAGCTCTTGCAGAGGCATCGCATTGCTAATTGCACTAATATGGGAGGCGCATATTTACGGCAATGAAGAAAGCGCATTTGAGAATAATTAGACCCTAGCATGCACTTTGCCTCTCGTACACGTTGGCCTGACATTTCCTAATCAGTGGGAGGTTATATAATAGCACAATCCATTTTTTCCTCGCCTCTCGCTTCATGCAAGCCGCGCCAACAGCGCGGCATAATTTTCGACCCTAAGTGGCGAGTGCAGCGGTGCGGACGAGGAGCGGGCCACTAACACCTTTGAAATTACACTCCATCTGTGCGATTGGGCCGGCCGCAGAGAAACCGGCCGGCGCACAATCTCGGAGGCCATGGTAGAGCCAAGCGCTCCATCACAGAATTCTGAACGGCCACCTACAGAAGAACCATGACATGAAGCCTAGACAACTCGCCGGATAGACAATTTTGAATACGTGTCCGGCTGCTTCATGCTAGAAGTTCACGAGTCATTCTTAATCTTACTGCTGCTTATAAATTCTCATATTTGCTTAGTTTTTCTCGACACAGCAAGGACCGAAGTTGGTTCATAATGATCCTTTTCAAACAACGCAATGACCTAAAACAACGAACGTAATAAACAATTCGAGATCGCACGTTTACAGGGCAAAGCGTTTCTTCTATAACCCCATCATTTCTTGTTTTCTTTTCGGTATGCGAGACTGTGTGTGTGTGTGTGTGTGTGTGTGTGTGTGTGTGTGTGTGTGTTTGTGTGTGTGTGTGTGTGCGTGCGTGCGTGCGTGCGTGCGCTCGACACACACACACACACACACACACGACTTCCGACGTGCTGAAAGGCACTGAGAACTCTAGAGTATGGTCCAGTGTGTTACAGCGTGCACTGGGAGACACTGGCCACGCTGTACAGTGTCTGCCCGCACACTGGGAGCCCTGCACCCTAAGGCAAAAGGGTGTTAAAAGGGTGTGCCGTTCGTCCTCTTGGGCACTAATTGGGCTGCCACATCCATTAGTCCCTTTAAGGACTAACGGCACCGGGTCTAACAGTTAGTCCCCTCAAGGGACCAACATTTAGTCCTCACATTTACACCTTCGCGGGCAACCGTTAGTTCCCCACAGTTGCACCTCAAGGGACTAACATTTAGTCCTCACATTTACCCCTTACCGGTCAACCGTTTGTCCCCACAGTTGCACCTCACCGGACGAACGGTTGGTCCACTCAAACGCTCCGATGGGATGAACTTTTTATCCTCAGTTCAAATGATGCGTTAATCCCCAGGGATGATTTTGCACAGTTATTCTCTGCAAGGCTTAATACTTTTTTCGCGTGTTTTTCTCCGCAGGGAGCAACAAATGGCGCGGAAAAGAACCCTTGAAAAAATATTTTGTCATGCTTGTTTCACTGCTTTCGCAGTCAGTGCAGCAACGAAAGACAAAAGTGAGACACTGAAATGTTTTATTTTTCTATATACATATAGAGTTTCTGCATTCTTTCAGTGAATTCGCTGCCAGATGTCAAATTCAGGTCCAGCCGCATTGTCATATCTCGTACAGTCGCCTTTGTCAAGCTGCTCCCACGGAAGCGACAGATGACCGGCATTGCACGCAGTGGACAACGTCTGCACAAAAAGATTGCAAATAGTTAGTCACATGTGGCAGTGAGGAAGATACACGCACATGGCAAATACGTGCAAGGTGAAATAAATACGCATGTCTAAAATATGGCATGCAAATATTTTCAGCGCGATGTCATACATAATCGAAAATGCCCCCCACCTCCCCGAAGGGAATCGTGAGGAAATGCGAATGCATTTCGCGCGCGCTTCACTCCATTTATATATGGTGGTTGTGGTTCGAAGAAGGAAAAGGCGCCTAATTTCTGCAGCCCGGTCTGGAGCACGGCGCAGCGCCTGTTTTTTTTTTTTCTTTATCGCGGTAGCTCCGCTGAGCTCCCGCGATGCGAGCGCCCTCACGCGCCAGAGCGCGCTCCTCTCCACTTTGCTAGGGGCGAGGATAAGCGCGCGCGCCCGCAGCTTTTGCTATGGGAGAGAGAGTGAGAGCGGAGAGAGAACACCTGCCGGCGCGCGGACACCTCCTCAACCTATCCTCATCCCCGCGGACAACGCCGGACGACGCCGGACAACGCCGCCTGACATAGCCCGACTAAGAAATGCATTTCACACAGCATGTGTGACATGCGCTGTGTGACATGCAGTCACACAGCGCAACAGCTCAAGTGCGGTAGCCGCAGCCATCATAGGCGCCGCGACCGCCGAGCCGCCGAGTCGGCGAGTTCTCTGCGAGCGGTGTCGCATACAGCTCGAGCAAGCGAACGCGGGGCCGAGCGCGGAGCTTCTGCGGCTTCTGCCGCCAGCGAACCTCGAACAGAGGAGCGAGCGAACGCGGAACCGCCGCCACGAACGGCGCAGAGCTGCTTTCGAGCGAGCGCCGCGGAAGCCGACGGTAATGGCGACTAATTTTCACAAAGTTCCTGGATCGAGCGGCAGAGTACAACGAGTGAACGCGGGGGGCCGCCGCCACGAACGGCGCTGAGCTGCTTGCGACAGATTGACGGGGAAGCCAACGGTAATGGCGAAAACTCTCCACAGAGTTCCGAAGCACAGCGAAAGTCGGCTAGCTAAAGCACCCGCCAGCTGCCGGTGAACTTCAAGCGCGCAACATACAACCGAGCTCGTTGACGGCAACCGCAATGCGTCTTGGACGAGTCGCACCGCAGCGGCGAGACCTCTGCCCAATATCGCGAGCCCGCAGCACATCACCGCGGCGAGAGCGTCCAGGCGGCCGACGGCAATGGCGGCCAATTTTCAGGCAGTCACAAAGCACAGGCGAGCGGACGCCGAAGCCGACCTTCGCGGTGCATTTCGTGCGCGCGATATATACAACACGATCGAGCCCGTTGCCAACTAGCGCGGTGCGCTTCGCGCAGGCGACAGATACGGAAAAATAAAGTATGATCACTTACTTGTGAAATAATCCTGCGCCAATTTCTGCCCAGAGTCAGATTGAATTCGTGGATCCGATAGGCCTATGTCTTCTCGGCCGCAATTCCCAGGCGGGGTCGACGCAGTGCCGTTGCTACGCCGGCGCACCGTGGCAGGAGAAATACAGCGCGGCGTCTCGGCGTGTCGAGACCAGCTCCAAACTTCATGGGTGCGGCGAAACGTAAAAGCAGCACCGCACGCTCATCCACGCTTACGCGGCATACGTGTTTATCGAAGGCACCGCGGCGTAGTTCCGAAATCGTCGAACTCTCCGAGCGCGACACAACCGCCAACGCGCCTCCATGAAAACAAGTGAGAAGACTGACCAAGAGCGAGGAGGACGGTTGGTTTCCTTGACAACGGTTTTCACACGGAACATATCTCCCGCGCGGTTCATCCCTTTGGTGCAGTGGCGTAGCCAGGGGGTGGCACACCGGGCACGTGCCCCCCCCCCCCCCCCCCCCGAAATTTTTTTTCGCCATGGCATGCATAGCGAAAAATGACCATTTCAAGGAGGTGCCCCTCCCGAAATCAAGGAGGAGCCCCCCCCCCCCCCCCCCCCGAAAAAAATTTCTCGCTACGCCCCTGCTTTGGTGCCTTTGGAGACTAAGTGGTTTGCACACGGCACGCATCCCTCTGTGGTTACTCCTCAGCGGTCTATCCGTTCATCGCGCGCGCCTATTGGGCTCCGTTACTCCTCTTTCGGGTAAATTTGCCTTAGAGTGTGGCCGCACATTGGAATAAACTGCGCATGCTGGGTGGACTTTCTAGAAGACTTTATATTGTTATGAATATTGTCACAATATTGTTCTACTGTGTGCCCTACACATATCTAGCTTTAGATAGGCGATCGACGTACGTATAAGCTAAAGCAATCATTAGTCGAGGGCGCGCGCGTGCGCTTTCTCTGAAGTGTGTTGTGGAATTTAGTGAATGTAGTTCCTATAACCGCATTCAAAGAACTCATCTTTCGCAACACAATATGATATTAGTATTAGTTTGATAATCAAGATCAATCTACTCTACCCGTGAATCCTTCCATTGGGCTCGTACCGCAGAAAGGCGCACGTCACCGGCAGCAGTTCGCCGCTGCAACGCCTCCTCTATTTTATCAATGCCAGCCAAATGCGCCCGTTCCAGCCGTTCACCACCCTCTCCTCTAGCCCTTTCCTATTCTGCCCCATCGCCTAGCCTTCGCGTGTGCTTTGCGTTCATGGGGGAGAGCACCCGTGATGCAGTGCCTCACGACGGAAATCATATCCGTGGGGCGGCGTGTTGCATCCCTCGTGTTCATTATGTTGGCTGTCACGCTGGCTCTGTAAGAGACACGGTGTTTTGAGATAGCGCGTCTCCGTTCGTGGCGCTATGCGGGCAACCAATGGGGACGCGTCACTGCGACGCTGCAGTGCTTGCGCTGCCTTTTAGAGGTGCCTCACGAGCGCTGCGAGGCGGCGGCGGCGGCATCGCTTCGAGCTACAAAGAAGGAGCACGAAGGAACAAATCGGACCGACGCATGATATTGGAGAGGGAAAACGCATCTATCGCATTTCCGTGCGAAAGCGCACGGACGCACGTGTGACGCAAGCAGCCCTACCCAACATGTAGCGTCGCATCACGACCACTCCCTGAACTAAGGCGGACCGGCGGCTCCCATTGAGGGGCAAGCGTTTGCACTGGCATTGAATTAAATAGAGGAGGCGTTGGCCGCTGTAACGCCCAATCTCGGCGTTTTAAATGCGAAGCATTTCTTAGCGAACGTCGGCGACTTTGAGCGTATCTATCTATCTATCTATCTATCTATCTATCTATCTATCTATCTATCTATCTATCTATCTATCTATCTATCTATCTATCTAGCCGCCTACGAGTTTGTGCTCTCCTGGTCGTATCATTAATTGGATTTATACCAAATTTGGTATGGCATAACATGACCGTATGACGAACATAAATGGCTGGTCATATCACGAAAATCATGACTAACTTGTCATGAAAAGTGTGATTTACATGCCACGCTCATGGCGTGCTCGCAGCCGTTTCGTTAGCTTGATATACACCAAACTTGGTATTGAGTGACGTGACTGTATGGCGAACATAAATGACAAGTGGTAATAAGGAAATCATGACTTGTCATGTGCGACATGACTTGCATGCCACGCTCATGGCGCGCTCACGGGCGTTTCTTTAGCTTGAGGTACACCAAATTTGGTATTGAGTGACATGACTGTATGACGAACATAAATGACAAGTGGTAATATGGAAATCATGACTTGCCATGTGCGACATGACTTGCATGCCATGCTTATGGCGTGCTCGCAGCCGTTTTGTTAGCTTGATATACACCAAACGTGGTATTGAGAGACGTGACTGTATGACGAACATAAATGACAAGTGGTAATATGGAAATCATGACTTGTCATGAGCGACATGACTTGCATGCCATGCTTATGGCGTGCTCGCGGCCGTTTCGTTAGCTTGAGATACACCAAATTTGGTATTGGGTGACCTGACTGTATGACGAACATAAATGACAAGTGGTAATATGGAAATCATGACATCTCATGAGCGACATGACTTGCATTCCACGCTCATGGCTCACTCGCGGCCGTTTCGTTAGCGGGATATACCCAAATTTGGTATTGATTGACATGACTGTATAACGCACATAAGTGGCAGGTGGTAACATGAAAATCTTGGCATGCATGTCATCTACAACGCCATTTACATGCCACGCTCATGTTGCGCTTGCGTCCAGTTCACTAGCTTGATATACACCAAAATTGGTATTGCGCGACGTGACTGTATGGCGAACGTAAATGACAGGTCCTAACATGTAAAACATGACATGCAAATTATGTAAAGCGTGATGTGCTCCTTTCTGGCTGCTTAGCATTACATCGATTCCCACAGTGCGTGGGCTCTGCCGGCTTTTCTTTTTAGCATTTGATTTGTGCAGTCGAAGATGCAAGTATGACATCGCTGGAGTCATAACGATCGAATCTGCATTAGTACGGTTATTGGATTCTTCGTAATTGTATATCCGCGATCTTCACGGCGATCGTGAAGATCGCGATCGCCGATACGAATGGTCGGTTCGGCTAGAGTTAACTACTGCGGCTGTAGTACGCGGAAGAGAGATAGGAGGACAGATAATATTTCAAACGTGTCGGGAACTAAAGTGTTCAGTGCGCATTTCAGATGCACCATTTTTTTTTGTGGATGGGTATGAATAACCGCTTAGCGAGTCAGCGCGATTGCCGGAACACATCTGTGGCTACGCTAATACATTTTTCGGAAAAACGTGCAGATAGATGTTCTGATCCTAGGCAGCACATCACAAACAAATCAACTTTTTCTGTCAAGTTGCCACGAGCACGAAGAGGCTAAAATCTGCGTTTATATCCAGGAAATGAAGATACTGGCTACCATCTCACATAATTTTGAAACTAACGAGGACGACCTTTCAAATAATTAGTTCATAATAATGAATAATCTTGATTACCAAACAATGAAAAAATGAATACCACAAGTAACATACAAGGCACTGTTATCTTTCATCATATAATTGTATATATCGAAAAATAATCTATACTAACCATAAGCTTCTACACTAAGAGCTTTCGACCATATGTTGCAAATAGATTGTTTACCATCATTATAATTTATTTAATATATCCTATGCATAAGCGTCTTAATGCCCATCGTATCTGGTCCCTTTCCCTGAGTCTTAACAGGACTGCCATGTACTCTCTTCGATTTGTTGACAGGCATTTTTTTTCTCCCGAAGGACGGCTTCCCCACTGTGTATGTTCACTAAAGCTCTTCGGGAAAAAAGTTACTGCACCGTTATCCCACCAAATTGAACAAAAATACCTAGAGAGGTATTCCTGGAGTACATTTTACTAGAGTGAAATTAGCGAATAAAAAACTTTAGTCATGCTACGATTCCCTTTCTTGTAATAAATCAACACAATTTAAATGAATGCACAAAAATGCCCAAGGAAAAAAATCCAGCGGGCACATTAAGACCAGTCGTGGTGTACAGGGTGAGAGAGCTGTCGGGATCGAGTGCCTTAAGTTCAATTTGAGAATAATGAGTCATTGTGTTGTAGATAAAAAAAAATTACACCATCTCCCGCTAAAGGGAACCATGTGTAGATGCGAAGCAGCGGGCGCTAACGCTTACAGTGGCGGCGGCGTTGACGCTGGCGCTCATCGCAGCGTTGCGCAGGAGAGAAACTTGGGAGGCGCAAAGCACGCAGTGATGGACCGGTGTTTCCTACTGGAACTTGACAATCACTGCTAATGGGCAATGAGAGACAGAAGACAGAAGTTAACGTGCACGCTGCGAATTTTTATTGCTCAACAACGCACACGTGAAATCTCCCACCGGCACCACCTTGGAGGTCAAGATCCATTGCCATATATACGGGGTGGCCAGCGAACGGTTGTGCAGCGCAAGCAGTCGGTTTTTTCAACCAAGAAACTCACTAGCAGACGCTGCCTGCGTCGGCGTCGTGAGGCAAGAGAGGGTGGAGCGTAGGAGAGGAGAGAGGCGGGGACGCGCATGCGCAGTGGGGGGTGTGGACGCCGCGGGGAAGGATGCCTAGAGGAGAGAGGGGAGAGCGTAGGAGGGGAGAGAGGAGGGGACGCGCATACGAAGTGAGGGTGTGGTCGCCGCGGGGAGGGATGCCTAGAGGAGGGGGGAGAGGAGGCTTTTTTTGAAAGGTTTGTGCATGCGCAGTAAGGGTGGTCACGCCGCACACCACCGGATTGAAACCCCGCTCTAAGATGTTTCACATCTAAGAGAAAAGGCTCCGCACACAGTTACGCTGAGCCCCAGGGGCGTAGCCAGAAATTTTTTTCGGGGGGGGGGGGGGGCACCCCCTTGATTTCGGGGAGGGCACCTCCTTGAAATTGCCATTTTTCGCTATGTATGTCATGGCGAAAAGAAATTTCGGGGGGGAGGCACGTGCCCGGTGTGCCACCCGCTGGCTACACCACTGCTGAGCCCTTTACCCCAGGGTCCTCTTTACCGCCGTAGTCGTCTCAGAATGCTGGATATGTTCATTGATTCTCTCCGCTTTTCTTTTCCTTTGTACTTTTTAGGCCACTCTCAATAAATGGAAAGTAGGTAAGGCAGTGCTAGCCCACACTCGACTATACTGCTCTTGTGACGTACGTCTTTGAAGGTGCTCCAGCCTCGGAATGTCCCGCAGACGTACTGGTAGAAGTCAACGCACGGGTCAATATAGGTGGTGATTTTGGACCGCAGCATGTTGGCCACATGGCGGCAAAGAAGCCCGACACATCTATCTCCCTCGAGGTGATTTGGCGGAACAAAATGTTTCGGTATCGGTGGTGTAGTCGTAGAGATATTCCTAGGCAGCCGTGAAGGCTTTTTCGTAGGCTGTGTTACCATGGGCGCCAGAGTTCTTGGAACACGCAGGGCAGCTAATGTGTCCGCCTGGAGGTAAAGAAAGAAAAAAAGTACGTCATATAACAGGAATCACTGTATTTAGCGATTCTGCAGCAGTGCACTTCTAACACTCAAAAGAACATGTGAACTAAGTACTGTCGTACGACAGCTAACGCACTGGTCCTATGATTTCCGAGGAGCTCAATTCAAACGTAAGTTTCATGTGGTCGAAATAGCACGTGAGAACGACGTCGCGTGTTTGCAGTTGTCAACATTGACAATTTCGAAGTTGGCCGTTTGTTCATTGTTCTTATTTTTCACAATATGATGCCATTATTCGTAGATGTTTCGGTTTTCGTACTTATTCTCTTACGTGACTCTACTTCCAATCAGCTCACCATCCTTCTCTTCACAGCAGTTTCCAGTCATTCGGAATATTTTTTCAATGAAGATATAAAAAATTTCTTGAATTCGTGCTCCCCGAAAATCATTTTTTGGCAGGTGGAGGAAGCAATATGTCTCGTAACAAGTTTTGATTAACCTGAACATATTCTGCAAGACGTCTGTGGATGTGTATGGAATTAACATACACATTGTTTAGTCGGCAGCGCTATATGAAGTAATCGATTTTACTGTATTCCACGTTTAAAATACGCTGCGACACATACAAATAACAGAAAAAATCGTAGTTCTACATTCCATACAATATAATACAATAGAACGTTATAAAGAAAATGGTGCACGCGTAGCACAGTTTGAAAAGTCAGTCACGTTCACTACGGCTGCGTGGCTTTTTCCCCATTAAGAGCATTTTTCTTTTTTCTTAAATGCCCCTCATTTTGTGTATTGTGAAATGGGGCGGACTCAGAGTGCATTGTCATGAGATCGTGACGTGAACGAAGGCAGCAGTCGGCTTCTTCTAGGTGAAACTCTTCCTTTGGCCGAACTTCTGGTCACAAAGCCGACACTCAAATTACGGCAAGCAATGTACGCTGTACACACAAATCGGCGCACATAGCGTCGGTCGTTGGAAAACTGACAAGCAGCTAAACGCGTCGGCTTTTATGGAAATATTCTCGAAGATTCCATCGTTATCACTAGCGGCACCGTAGCTTCCAGAACTAACTCTACTGTTTGCTTTGTGCACATAATTTCATCGCAAGGTTCTAAGATTATCTACATTGTTCCCAGTCATCCGGGCAAGCTCTGCGCAAGGCAACAGCTAGATTTTAATGGCGCAGTAACTCTAAAATAGAAAGAACGGAGTCCGTGTGGCATTGCTACCCTGTGAAAAGGCATCGTCCATATACTTTAACAGAACATGGAAGTATAATACCAGAGCAAGGAAGTACAATAAGGAATAGACACAAGCTAGAAAGTTCAATGATAAATAAAAAATTAGTCCTCAGGTTCGTTAACGGGCATAAAATGGCTTGAAGCGCACGACATGGACGACTTCAGGTCTCGCACGGCGCCCTTGAGAGTTCGTAATGCCGTCCGTGATAACCTCGTAGTTTAAAAGGGTAGATACGTCGAAGCACCTTGTATGGCCCCAAATACCGTCGAAGAAGTTATTCACTTAGTCCACGTCGGCGTATCGGTGTCCAAACTCAAACACGGTCGCCTGGCTGGTATTGCACGAAACGTCGTCGAAGATTGTAACGGCGGCTGTCGGACGTCTGCCGATTCTTCATGCATAGGCGGGCGAGCTGTCGACCTTCTTGGGCATGCTGAAAGTGGACAGTCACGTCAAGGTTTCTTTCGTCGGTTGACATTAGATAACAATGCGTCGAGCGTCGTCGTCGGGCTCGTTCCATGGACCATCTGCGACGTCTCTTGCGCAGCCGTGATGCACGCGAAGGTCACGTGTGGAAGCATGGCATCCCACGTCTTGTGTTACACGTCGACGTACATGGCCAGCATGTCGGCGATAGTCTTAAGACGCTCGGTGAGGCCATTGGACGCTGTGTGGTAGGCGGTGGTACGGCGATGACTTGTGTGGCAGTTTCTCAGAATCGCCTCAGTGCAGTAAAATCGGTACCTGTCGGTGATGAGGACCTCTGGGGCGCCATGACGCAAGACGGTTTCCTAAAAGAAGAACTTGGCTACCATGGCGGCACTGCCTTTTGGCAGGGCCCTTGTTTCACCGTAACGGGTGAGGTAGTCGGCAGCTATGACGATCCATTTGTTTCCGCACGTCGACGTTGGGAACGGCCCCAGTAGCTCCATCTCGAACTGCTGGAACGGTTGCCAAGGTGGCTCGATCGGCTGAAGAAATCCTGCTGGTCTTGTTGTTGGTGTCTTGCGTCGCTTAGAGTTTTGACATGTTTACGAGCGGGCGACGTCGGCGGTAAGGCGAGGCCAGTAGTACTTTTCCTGTATTCTTGCGACAGTGTGGTAAACACCAAGGTGTCCTGCCGTGGGATCGTCGTGGAGGTTCTTGAGGACTTCTCGTCGCAATTGCTGAAGGCACCACGAGAAGGTAGTTGGCTTGAATTGGTGAAAAGGTCTTCATGAGGAGGCCGTTTTACGGGAAAAATGACGCATGTCCTCGATTGAATGCCTTGGGTGCAACGGCGGTCCTGCCCTCGAGGTATTTTTCAACAAGGCCCCTGATTTCTGGGTCGGTTCACTGTTGTTCACGGTTCACTCTGGGTCGGTTCACTGTTGGTCGGTTCACTGTGTTAATCGAAGCCATCATCGCTTAGTATTCCCAAGAAGTTGTCACCACCCTCGTCGTCCTGCGGTGGTGGTCAACGTGGACATGGTACAGGCATTCGGCGCCGGAATGATTTCATCCGGACTTGTAAGCGACGGTAAGATCGAATTATTTGAAGCCCTCAGACTCCATCTTGCAAGACGACCTGAAGGATCATTTAGGTTAGCTAGCAGACACAAGGCGTGGTGGTCGCTGACAACTTTGATGGGCCTGCCGTAGAGATAGGGGCGAAACTTGACGTAGCTCTGATGATGGCCAGGCACTCCTTTTCTGTTGTGGAATAGTTGGCTTCTGCCTTGGATATCGACCGGCTTTCATAACTGATAACTTTTTCCTGTCCTACGCTGCTTGCGTCGGTGTGGATTTCCGTTAGGCGTATTCGTCGAAATGCGCAAGTATCGGAGGCGTCTCCAGGCGTCGTTTCAGTTCTTAAAATGCTTCATCTTGCGCAGTTTCCCACCTGAATTCGACGTCGGTCTTCGTGAGCTGCGTTAGTGGCTCGGCGATCCGTAAAAATACATTGATGAAGCGTCTGTAAAAGGCGCATAAGCCGAGAAATCGGCGTAAGGCGTTCTTGTCGGTGGGTGGCGGGAATGTAGCAATAGTGGATGTCTTCTACGGGTCGGGGCATACTCCGGACTTCCTGACCCCGTGATCCAAAAAACAGGAGCTCCTTGTACGCGAAGCGGCACTTTTCAGGCTTCAGGGTGAGTCCATAACTCTTGATTGCTTGAAGCACAGCTTCACGGTGCTGGATGTGTTCGTCGAAGTGTGAGGAAAAGAGCCACGTTGTCCAAGTACACTAGGCAAGTCGACAATTTCAAGCCAGCCAGTACTGTATCCATGAAGCGTTTGATAGTCGCAAGGGTCGAGCAAAGACCAGGCACGAACAGGCCGTCTGGTGTTATGAAGGCCGTCTTTTCTCGGTCTTTCCCGTCGACTTCAATTTCGCCAATAGCCGGTCTAGAGGTCCATCGAGGAAAAGTACTTTGCATTGTGGAGCTGATTTAGGGTATCCTCTATCCACGGAAAGAAGGTACTGGTCCTTCTTCGCGATTTTGTTGAGGCGTCGATAGTCGACGGAGAAGCGTCGCGTTCCGCCCTTCTTGACTAACACCAAGGGTGACGCCCGTGGACTCTGCGATGGCGGGATGATGTCGTCGCGTAGCATTTCGTTGACTTGTTTCTTTACGGATTCGCGCTTTCGCGTCGAAACTCTACAGGCTCTGACGCAGTGGTCTGACGGAATGGTCGGGCAGTGGTCTGTTATGATGCAATGTTTTAAGGCGAAAGCCTTTAATGTCTCATACTCGCAGAGACCGGTGTCCGTCCGACCCCCTGGCGCGGGGCCAGCTGTGTCGTCTCCCCATCACACGGGAGAACAATTGAGCTTTATCAGCGCTGGAACGCGGTTGGCGACTGCACGATGCGCAAAGCTTGAGAATACGAACGCATGCGAAACGGATGCAGATTCGTGTCGCATCTCGCTACGATTCGGGGTAAAAATTGAAAAATAAAACACGCACACAATTCGTTTGGGTGCCTTTCCGATGGTAGTATAAAAAAAGCAATGGCTGACCCTCCGTCTAAGCAATCGATATATGACGGAAGTGAAACGTGTCTTCACAGAAGTAGTGCTTATTTTGTAGTGATATGAGAGCTTGCACAATGTCTTGACAGCTATAGCGCCGTTTGACGTTTTCACACCCACGTTGACGCCCAGTGGCACATCTCCTTCGTGACGACTAACGCCCATGATCATGATTTAAACGTTGTGGTAGCTGAAGATGTCAAGATATACCTCAACACAGTGTATCGTGGATCCCGCGCAAGGACACTAACAAGCACATAATAAACACTGGTACTCGATATGCGCTTCCTTCAAAGCGTCGTAAATTAAGGAGAGAAAGAGCACGGTGTGCGCTCTTGAGTAATAGGGTTAGCTACGCCTGCGCTGATACATACATTACAACACTGCGCTTCAGCATTGTGGTAGCGGGAGGCAGAGGTTCGTAGCTTGATACGCAAACGCGTGCAGGCGTTCCACGTCCCGCTGGCCTCTGTCGCGCTCCACCAAGGCACGACATTCGCCCGTCGACATCGTTGCCTTGCTGCAGCGCTTACTACAGTGATTTTATTAGTCGGTGCTATCGCGCCCGAATGACTCGGCGACGAAACACCGTTGTTGCATTGGAAGCTGCACTACTCCAAAAAAGAGCCGTGACACACTAACACGAAGCGAAAGGCAAACATATCTGCGTAGGCGACTCCGCGATGCTAGCGCGACCAGTAGTTTTGACTGCTATCGAGACGTTTTAACCATGGCCTTCGAGACTGTGCGCCGGCGCGCCATCTCGGAGACCATGCTTTAACTGCGTCATCGACGAATCCTTCTCTACTGGCTCTAGTAAGTGCCATACCGCATTATTCTCTTCGCCGCTCACAGGCAACGGCAACTGCCCGCCTCGCCAACAGAGAACACCATGCGAGAGAGAACGTGCGAGAGATATAAGGCGTGTTTATAAAGATTTCAGCAGATATTTGGTAGCTTAGTCGGAAAAACAATGCGCGCTCTTTGTCATGGGTCATAGAGTCATAGGTTCGACTCCCGGCGGGGGGAACGCTTTCTCAATGTTTTTTTTTCCTTCTCATTTCGTACCGTTAATTTTATTAACGTCATATTCATGAGGGAAATATGTCACTAAAGCATTGGTGGACCACTTCAAAAAACACTTTCGTGTTAAAAGACATGGCATATTCAGTCGAATGGCCTCAGGCTTTCTTCGAACACAGTTTGGAATTTAGAAAGTGGCCTTTAATTTTTGCAACCGGGGTCTGCCAAATTCTTGACGACGATGAGAAGCTGTCCTTGAATTGCTGGAGCAGGGTTTTCAGCTGTTCTTTCTTATGCGTCGGAAGGCTCGGATTGACGTCGAATTCTTGTTGGAGACCTCGATTCGTCGAAGAAGGTTCGGTAGCATCGAAGAGGGCGCAATCACTGCTGACGTCCACGAAATCATTCATGTAGGCTACCGTCGTACCAATGTTGAGGTGCATGTATTCGTGGCTGAAATTTGTTAGCATAGCCCTAGCTTTGCCATCTCGCAGCTCAGCTATGCCTCTTGCAACGCAGACCTGACGCCTCAGTAGCAGCTGCTGGTCGTCCTCGATGACGCCTTATGAATTTGCGGATGACAATGCAGAGAGGCCGAACGGTGACCTGCTGTTCTATCACATTCAAGGCACAGCGAACAATTTTGGTATCTCTAGTGGTGGCCTTGTCCACTGAAAGCGTTATCGATTGGGATCATAGGTCACTGACTGCGCCGTGTTGTTTCAAGAAATTCATGCTTAAAATGACGTGTCTCGAACAATGCTGTAGCAACATAAAGCTCGCCGGATAAGTTTGGCCGTCAATCGTGACTCTCGTCGTGCAGACTCCAGTCAGCGTTATCAGCTGTCCGCATTTCGAGTCACTTCCAAACGGTTATTACTTTCTTCAGTTTGGCCGCAAACGGCCTACTTGACCACGGAATAGTCGACCCCAGTGTCGAAGAGAGCGTTGACGTTGTGGCTCTCGGTGAGAACGTCTACATCGCTAGTTCCCCGTTTAGCGCTGCGGTTGGGTCGCGGCGTTGGATCGCGGCTACGCCGGCTTGCTCCGCTGCTTCTACGTGGTGGTATCACGTCCTCTTCTGGTGGCGAAGTTTCGTCATACGCGCGCCCTTCGGCTTGCGGCTTCCTCTTAACATTTCGTCGAGCCGTCGTCGTCGACAGTGGAGGATCCTCGGTATTCCGTCGTACAGAAGCCGCACTTGCATCGGTTGCTTTCCTTAGTTTTGGGGATATGGGCTCGCGGAGCAGGGACGAGTAGGGCCGGAGTACTGGCGGCGCTACGGTTACGTGTAGCGGCCTGGCGACGGCGATCGGGATGGTCGACGAGGCATCCATTGCACTTCTGCCAGGTGCTCGGCGATATCGCGTGGTCATTCACGCCGGTGTGGTCACGGCGCGTCCATGACGAAACTACGAAGTCCCATCAGGTGGTACTGGCACCAGCTGTAGCTTGGCCAGCTTCTCCGCAGTTGTAGTAGATCACAAGTGTGAAAAGCTGGGCCGGTTGGTTCAGGTTTAGAAGCGAAAAGAAACCAGCGAAACTCAAGACAAGGACGAAAGAAGAAGGCACAATCAAGCACACACCGTCGCCGGACTTACAACCAATTTATTGACTTATCCACAAATATTTTGTAGAGCGTGCGATGGTCAGGGGCGCGCCCAACGTCGGTCCTCCTCGTAGCGTAGCGCTCGCCGGCGGGTGGGCGGTATGGCGTCGGCGGTGGTGGCGGCGGTGTCTGGCGGCGGAAATGTGGTGGTGCGGCCTTTTTACGCGGGCGCGGAGGAGGAGCATTGCGACGAGCTGCAGCAGCGTTGCTCATAGCCTGCGGCTGCGTCTTTGCTAGCTGAGGAACGCCAGGGATTGCTGGATCTCATCGCGAAGGAAGTCAGCAATAGCATCCACTTGAGGCTGCGATGTGGGCAGAAATTTTCGCAGCACCTACTGCCCGATCACTCTGATCGTCTCACGCAGGTTGCCGGAACAGATCCCTTGGATTTCGTTGAAGTGTGTCGAACAACGATAGTATTGTCGGTTTCGCATGTCTGGCATCTTCTCAATAGTCGTCGCTTCAGAGACAATCTTCGGCACTGGCTGGTGGATACCGTATCAGTCCCGCTAAGACCTCCTGCTTAACACCTCGCATGAGGAGAGGCACATTCTTCTCTTCGGGCATTTCAGGGTCCGTCTGACGGAACAGTCTCGTCATCTCTTCACTGAAGAGCGCCATGTTTTGATCTGGCAGCTGCACAGTTATTTCCAGCAGGTATTCGGCTCTCTCCTTGCGGAAAACTCTTGTGAGCGTGACTAGAAACCTGGTGCGAAGTGTGTCCCACACTGTCAGGCTTCGCTCTTAGTTCTCGAACAAGGTTCTAGCGTCGTCTTCGAATGCGAAATAGACATGCCGTAAATTGTCGTCGTTGCTCCAGGTATCAAAAACAACGACGCAGGTCGTAAACTTCGGGCCATCTCTAGAGGTCTAGGAAGGATGATGCGCTGAAAGTTGGGTGGTGTTTCGGTTGCCGTACAAAAATCGGCGAAGGTGGCACATAGGCAGTTAAATCGGCAGTAAAGCGGAGCTACACCAGCAGCTCTGTCATTGATGAGAAGCTTTGGGGCGCCATGACGAAAGACGATGTTCTCAACGAAGAAATTGGCTACATCGGCGGCGCTGCCTTTGGGCAGGGCCCTTGTTTAGGCCTAGCGGGTGAGGTAGTCGGTAGCTACGACGATCCAGTTCTTTCCGACTGTCGACGTCGGGTACGGCGCCAGTTAGCTCATACCAATTTGCTGGAATGGTCGGCGAGGTGGTTCGATGTGTTCCAGAAGTCCAGGCCTGCTGGACTTCTGCAACCCATAAAGAAAGGAGCACCTGGGGCAGTATATTCAGAATTCACTATTATTGCACAGTAACAGTGGCAAAAACGAATGAAGAATTATTGAATGAATAAAAACACTACACTCTCCAACGGGATACACACGATACACTGAGGCATAGCTAAGTATATCGAGTACATTGCACAGAAAATTAAAGGTGGAGCATAGGTAATTCAAGAACTGTTGTTACCCAGACGGAATGAAAAAAAAAACTTCCCCATCTCCCGCTAAAGGGGGACCATGTGTGGATGCGAAGCAGCGGGGAGATGGTTAGCTTGAGCGGGAGAAACGTAGCCGCTCTCGTTTCGCGGTAGCGGCTCGGGCGCTCATCGCGGCGCTGCACAGGAGAGAGAATGAGGCGCGCTCCGTCAATTTCATACCGCGGAACTACCATGGTGCTACCAGCGGAGTATGCAGCTGTCGCATCACCTGTCGTGCGCGCCGCTCAGTAGAAGATTCCTGGAGGAGAGAACGGGCGGAACCGTAGGAGAGGAGAGAGAAGGGACGCGCATGCACTGTGTTAGTGTGGGACGCGGGAGCCGCTCCGTAGAGTAGAGGAATCATAGACTAGAGAAAGGGGGGCGAGCTGAGGAGAGGAGAGAGAGGGGGGAGGGGACGCGCATGCGCAGTGGGACGCAGTACGCGGGCGCCACTCCGTAGAGTAGAGGATTCCTAGAGGAGAGAAAGGGGGGAGGGGCGTAGGAGAGGAGAGAGAGGGGGGTGTGGGACGCGCGACGAGGGAAGGAGGGACAGACAAAGCCCCCGCAAGCACATATAAGCAATATCAAGGAATGGAGTCAACGTGGGGGAGAGACAGCACCGGTAGCGCGTGTTATTCTGCTTGTACCCACCACCTGCCCAGCCATTGCTAAGAGGCCACTCTGCTATCTGCCATGACTTGTGACTGTGGTGGTGGTTGACGGCCTTATTGTACTACAGTGTTCTGGTTCGCATAGTGCGTGCTTCCCTACTTCATAAAGGTGACCGGACGCGGGACGCCGGACGCGGGACGGACACAGCCCCGAGCATAAGAAGCTTCGCATCTAAAACGCACATGAACATGATTTCACCGTTCTGGTAGGTGAAGTTTTATCATATACCAGAACGCAGCATAACTTAAACCACGCGCAAAGATGGCATCAACAAGTGCATAAAAAAAACTTCCCCATCTCCCGCTGAAGGGAACCATGTGTGGATGCGAAGAACCGGGGAGATAATTAGCTTGAGCGGGAGGAACGTCGCCGCCCTAATTTCACGGCAGCGGTCTGGGCGCTCATCGCGGCGCTGCACAGGAGAGAGAATGAGGCGCGCGCGCTCCGTCATTTTCATACCGCGGAACTACCGTGGCGCCCCCCAGCGGAGTATGTAGCTGTCACACCACCTGTCGTGCGCGCCGCTCCGTACAGGATGCCTAGAGGAAAGGACGGGGGGGGACCATAGGAGAGGGGGAGGGGACGTGCATGCGCTGTGGGGGGTGTGGGACGCGGCAGCCGCTCCGTAGAGTAGAGGATTCCTGGAGGAGAGAGGGAGAGAGGACGCGCATATGCTGTGGGACGCGCGCGCCGCTCCGTAGAGTAGATGATTCCTAGAGGACAGAGAGGGGGGTGAGCGTAGGAGAAGATAGGGGAGGGGAGGCGCATGCGCTGCGGGACGCGGGGGCCGCTCCGTAGAGTTGAGGATTCCTAGAAGAGAGAAAGGGGTGAGCGTAGGAGAGAGAGGGGGAGGGGACGCGCATGCGCTGTGGCACGCGGGAAGGAGGGACGGACTAAGCCCCCCTCCAAACACATGCAAGCAAGATCAAGGAGTGGGGTCAACCTGGGCGACAGACACCACCTGCCTAGCCATTGCTAAACAGCCTCTCTGTGCTCTCGGCCATGACTCAAGGAATAGGGGTCAACCTGGGCAACAGACACCGCCTGCCTTGCCATTACTAAGCAGCCTCTCTGTGCTTTCGGCCATTACTCTGATGATTGTAGTAGGGTTGACGGCCTTCATATTACTACAGTGTTCTGGTTCGCATAATGGCTGCTTCCCTACTTCATGAAAGTGGCCGGACGCGGGACGCGGGAGGGACGGATAGAGCACCGAGCATAAGATGCTTCGCATCTAAAAACAAATCGAAAAAAAATTCCCCATCTCCCGCTAAAGGGAACCATGTGTGGATGCGAAGCAGCAGGGAGATAATTAGCTTGAGCGGGAGGAGCGTCGCCGCTCTCATTTCAAGGCAGTGGTCCGGGCGCTCATCGCGGCGCTGCGCAGGAGAGAGAATGAGGCGCGCGCGCTCCGTCATTTTCATACCGCGGAACTACCGTGGCGCCCCCCAGCGGAGTAAGCAGCTGTCACACCACCTGTCGTTCGCGCCGCTCCGTAGAGGATTCCTAGAGGAAACGACGGGGGGGGACCGTAGGAGAGGAGAGAGAGGGCGAGAGGACGTGCATGCGCTGTGGGGGGTGTGGGACGCGTGAGCCGCTCCGTAGAGTAGATGATTCCAAGAGGAGAGAGGCGGAGAGGACGCGCATGCGCTGTGGGGATGTAGGACGGCCGGAGCCGCTCCGTAGAGTAGAGTATTCCTCGAGGAGAGATGACGCGCATGCGCCGCTCCGTAGAGGAGATGATTCCTAGAGTAGAGGAAGGGGCTGAGCGTAGGAGAGCACAGGGGAGAGGACGCGCATGCGCTGAAGGGGTATGTGGGACGCGGGGGGCCGCTCCGTAGAGTAGACGATTCCTAGAGGAGAGAAAGGGGGTGAGCTTAGGAGAGAGAGGGGGAGGGGACGCGCATGCACTGTGGTGGTGTGGGACGCGGGAAGGACTAAGCCCCCCTCCAAACACATGGAAGCAAGATTAAGGATTGGGGTCAACCTGGGCGACAGACACCACCTGCCTAGCCATTGCTAAGCTGCCCCTGTGCTCTCGGGCCATGACTCTGATGACTGTGTTAGGGTTGACGGCCTTCATATTACTACAGGGTTCTGGTTCGCATAATGGGTGCTTCCCTACTTCATGACAGTGGCCGGACGCGGGACGCGGGAAGGGGGGAGGGACGGACAGAGCCCCGAGCATAAGATGCTTCGCATCTAAAATTTCCCCCATCTCCCGCTAAAGGGAACCATGTGTGGATGCGAAGCAGCGGGGGAGATAATTAGTTTGAGCGGGAGGAACGTCCCCGCTCTTATTTCACGGCAGCGGTCCGGGCGCTCATCGCGGCGCTGCACACGAGAGAGAATGAGGCGCGCGCGCTCCAACATTTTCATACCACGGAACTACCGTGGCGCCCCCCAGCGGAGTATGCAGCTGTCACACCACCTGTCGTGCGCGCCGCTCCGTACAGGATTCCTAGAGGAAAGAACGGGGGGGGGACCGTACGAGAGGAGGAGGGGACGTGCATGCGCTGTGGGCGTGTGGGACGCAGGAGCCGCTCCGTAGTGTAGAGGATTCCTAGAGGAGAAAGGGGGAAAGGACGCGCATGCGCTGTGGGGATGTGGGACGCCGGAGCCGCTCTGTAGAGTAGAGGATTCCTAGAGGAGAGAGGGGGAGAGGACGCGCATGCGCTGTGGGACGCGGGCGCCGCTCCGTAGAGTAGATGATTCCTACAGGAGAGAAAAGGGGTGAGCGTAGGAGAGGATAGGGGAGGGGACGCGCATGCGCTGTGGGGGGTGTGGGACGCGGGGGGCCGCTCCGTAGAGTAGAGGTATCCCTAGAGGAGAGAAAGGGGGTGAGCGTAGGAGAGAGAGATGGAGGGGACGCGCATGCGCTGTGGGACGCAGGAAGGAGGGGCGGACTAAGCCCCCGCCAAACACCTGCAAGCAAGATCAAGGAATGGGGTCAACCTGGGCGACAGACACCATCTGCCTAGCCATTCCTAAGCAGCCTCTCTGTGCTCTCGGCCATGACTCAAGGAATGGGGTCAACCTGGGCGACAGACACCACCTGCCTAGCCATTATTAAGCAGCCTCTCTGTGCTCTCGGCCATGACTCTGATGATTGTAGTAGGGTTGACGGCCTTCATATTACTACAGTGTTCTGGTTCGCATAATGGGTGCTTCCCTACTTCATGAAAGTGGCCGGACGCGGGATGCGGGACGGGGACACGCGGGAGGGACGGACAGAGCCCCGAGCATAAGATGCTTCGCATCTAAAATTCGCCATCTCCCGCTAAAGGGAACCATGTGTGGATGCGATGCAGCGGGGAGATAATTAGCTTGAGCGGGAGGAACGTCGCCGCTCTCGTTTTACGGCAGCGGTCCGGGCGCTCATCGCGGCGCTGCCCAGGAGAGCGAATGAGGCGCGCGCGCTCCGTCATTTTCGTACCGCGGAACCACCGTGGCGCCCCCCACTGGGTTATACAGCTGTCACACCACCTGCCGTGTGCGCTGCTCCGTAGAAGATTCCTATAATAGAGGACGGGGGGGGGGGACCGTAGGAGAGGAGAGAGAGAGGAGACGTGCATGCGCTGTGGGACGCCGGAGCCGCTCCGTAGAGCAGTGGATTCCTAGAGGAGAGAGGGGGGAGAGGACGCGCATGCGCTGTGGGGATGTGGGACGCGGGCGCCGCTCCGTAGAGCGAATGAATCCTAGAGTAGAGGAAGGGGGGTGAGCGTAGGAGAGCATAGGGGGGAGGGGACGCGCATGCGTTGTGGGGGGAGGTTGGGATGCGGGCGCCGCTCCGTAGAGTAGAGGATTCCTAGAGGAGAGAAAGGGGGTGAGCGTAGGATAGAAAGGGGGGAGGGTTCGTTTGCACGTGACACCGCTGTTGCGGTGGATCGTCAAAGTGGCGTGGCGCGGTTCTATGGGTATCCACGTGGTGTCAATGTCATAGCCCAAACCTTTCGCCTTTCTCATTGCGTGGTTGGGGCGAAGTCGAGAGAGCTTCCCCGTTGTGGGAACGTCGAAGTGTAACCACAATCATCTGGGAAACGCGTCTTCTTCGTCTTCGTGGGATTGCTGCACGACTCTTCGTTCACACAGTTTTAGGGTTCCCGCTGCGCCGTTTACGAGGCCGTCGATGACGTCTATGTTAGACGTTATCATGTAGGGCTTGTCGTAGACTAGTAGGATTAGCCTTTGGCAGCGAATGCTGCGTAAGACATCTTGGCCACCTTCTGCTGTGCCTTGTCCGTGGCTTTTTTCGTTGCGCATCCCAGGAAGGTGTCTTGGGCTCGCACGAATTGATGATGATGTCGGAGCAAGTGGCCGCCACGAAGGTGATGCATGTGTTGATGGCTTCGTTACTGTAGAAGAGGCGCACTACCACTGGGGCGCGCTTAAGTGCCTCCTCCTCACTTTGCTGTCGTCGAGAGCCCTTCCGTCTCCTATCTTGGTGCGTAGACTCGACAAGGAGGCGTCGGCTTGCCTGACAACCTGGACTGAAGGGAAGTAGTCCATGTAGTGCTATTTGATTGTTGTTCCGAAGCAGCCACTCTGCGCTCTCGGCAATGGCTCTGGTGACTGTAGTTGTGGTTGACGGCCTTATTGTACTACAGTGTTCTGGGTTCGTATAGTGGGTGCTTCCCTACTTCATGAAATTGGCCGGACGCGGGACGCCGGACGTGGGACGCGGGAGAGAGGGACGGACATATACCCGAGCATAAGATCAGCTAGAGGTTCTGAACTTCAATACCAACTTTGCAAAGCTTGCCGAACTAATATCCTAAGCAAACTGATAAGCATATTGAACACCGTATCCTCAAATGCCAGGCCATCCCAGCACACGTTATTAGATGCGAAGCATCTTATGCTCGGTTCTTTGTCCGTCCCGCATCCCGCCTCCCTCCCGCCTTCCTCCCGCGTCCCGCGCCCGGCCACTCTCGTGAAGTAGGGAAGCACCCATTATGCGAACCAGAACACTAGTAATATGAAGGCCGTCAACCACTACCACGGTCATCAGAGTCATGGCCGAGAGCACTGAGAGGCTGCTTAGCAATGGCTAGGCAGGTGGTGTCTGTCGCCGAGGATGACACCATTCCTGGATCTTGCTTGCATGTGTTTGGAGGGGGCTTAGTCCGTCGGTCCTTTCCGCGTCCCACACCACCACAGCGCATGCGCGTCTCCTCCCCCTCTCCTCTCCTACGCTCACCCCCCTTTCTCACCTCTAGGAATGCTCTACTCTACGAAGCGGCCCCCCGCGTTCCACACCCCCCCCACAGCTAATGCGCGTGCACTCCCCCCTATCCTCTCCTACGCTCACCCCATTTCTCTACTCTACGAATCATCTACTCTACGGAGTGGCACCCGCGTCCCACATCCCCACAGCGCATGCGCGTCCTCTCCCCCCTCTCTCCTGTAGGAATCCTCTACTCTACGGAGCGGCTCCCACGTCCCATACCCCCCACAGCGCATGCACGTCCCCTCCCCCCTCTCTCTCCTCTTCTACGGTCCTCTCCACTAGGAATCCTCTACGGAGCGGCGCGCACGAAAGGTGGTGTGACAGCTGCATGCTCCGCTGGGGGTGGCGCGGTACGAAAATGACGGAGCGCGCGCGTCTCATTCTCTCTCCTGTGCAGCGCCGCGATGATCGCCCGGACCGCTGCCGTGAAACGAGAGTGGCGACGTTTCTCCTGCTCAAGCTAATTATCCCCCCCGCTGCTTCGCATCCACACATGGTTCCCTTTAGCAGGAGATGGAGAAGTTTTTTTGTTTTCGGAGACGCGCTAGCGTCCCATATGTTCCCGCAGTCAGCCGAAGCTCTAAGTGAAACTCATGTGTTTTCACATCAGTTTCGTTGCGCACATGCCGTGTAACAAGCTGAGCAGTCACGTTGCTAACGTGAAATATCACTCGTTCAGCAAGAAATACAATGGTGTTGTCTACGAGATAGCATGCACAGACTGTTGCAGTTACGTCGGCAAAACTGACTCCTTCATCAGAACATTAAAGCACCATCAAGGGACATGGGCAACAACTAGAAAGCATCGAACGCTCTGGCTGAGCACGCCAATAAGCAGTCATTGGATCGATTGGAACAACGCCGCTATTACAGCCAAGGAAAAAAAAGAATTCGCACAGAACACTCCTTTTGACATATATGTTCATAGATTTCAAAATGAGGGTCATAAGGAAATCTACCGGTCTGCTACACCCATTCTTGAAGTCATATTTTAGCATAAAAAAGTGAGTTACGGCTCTTGCCTGCTCACTGTGAATAATAAGAATAATATATAAGCTTTTACGCCCCGAAAAGCAATATGATTATTAGGTTCGCCGTAGGAGAGGTCTGTCCGAAAATTTCAACCATCTGGTGCACTTTCCCGTGCACTGACATTGGCACAGGATACAGGGCCTGCACCGTACGGCCCTCTACAAAACACCCGTAGAGGATTGATCAGCAGCAAAGACATCCCCTTGGTGTTATCTACTAATATGTGTTATACCTGCCAAACACCACTATACATTACACAAGTCTCATGCATCCATGCACAATAAACGATCAACTATGCAACTGGAAAGAAATGGCTCACTTTCGTGTTACACCGATTCCTATGACGGATCTATCAATTATGTTTCTTTTCGGTGTTTCCAAAGTGCTGTATGGATATGCCCGATTTAAATTTAGTGAAATCATTTACGCCTTTGGCTCTACACGTGTAATATTCTCTGAAACCAAAACGCTTGATATGAGCCTCTCCCTTACTCTTGTGCGAACTGGAGGGGAAAAGTGGACTCTAAGTGTAATGGCGGTAAGGAAGGCCGCAGAATAAAAAAAAGACGAGCAGTTAAAAGATGCAATGATGGCAGCCGATTGGGTTAATGTGCATGCAAGCCAGTGAGATTTTCTCCGTTGCAATATGACCTCAACCTTGTTTCCAGGGTTCTCACCGTGATGTCATCTTTGACCCTGAGACTGCTCGGTGACCAGGAATGGGAGTAGAAGAATGCAGCATAGCACTCCTAACAGGAGAACGATCAGGCTGGTCAGGAAAAGGAAGATCCAACGGCGCTTCTTGCCCTCCGCACTGTCAACCTGCGGAAGTCGGCAACGGGTGAGGAGAGGATCCTGCGACGCCTCGGTCATCCGCGTAAATGTCAAGAACAATTGGTTGCGAAGCTGTGGGAAGTCTTTTATCGGTATTGAGACTTTTTCGTCATCAATACCTGACCTAAACCTTGAACTTAGAATAACGAAGAATTGAGAAAACAACTAAAGGAGCAGTGACATCAAATTTCAAACTTGACATGTGGCGTTCACTCGAATGCTTGGTATGCATGAGTTTTTTTAGCGAAGTATGAATTGCGTCTGTTACGTAGAACTTATTCTATATCGAGCGCAAAGAGCGTGCAAAGGCTCAACGGCGCGTTGATGCCATGCAACATCGACGCTATTTTGACGTTCAGCTAGCTCCTTGGCCACGCCTCAGGTGCCGAGTGACGATGCGCGAGCAACGCTGACGTCGACAAGTTTAGTGTTGTCATAGACGTCAGACTCTGGAGTTTTGCAGACACGTAGCGCCACCTGTCGGTGCAGTTTTGGGTAGTGCAAGGTCCAGCTCCCTTGCACAGTTTGCTGTGCAACCAGGTGCAACTAGCGAGTTGGAAACAACGATTGAGCTAAATATTAGGTGTGTTGGCGGATTGAACACTCAGAAAAAGAGCTACGAATTTCTCTCCGCTAGTCGGACGCGCAACCGAACCGCCATGAAGTGCGTGCCAGAACGACGGCGAAAACAAGAGCAGACGCAACAGCTCCGCGCGCTACGAAGAAAGGCCAGAAAGGCTTCAGTCGGCGCTACTGTTGCGTTGTGAATTGTCCACGGACGTAAAGGACTTCAGTTTTGCCGATTGCCATAGCTGTTGCGCGAAGCAGAACAGCGAGAGCTCTGGATACGGGCCGTTGCGAACGTGTTAGGTAAGCGAATTACTCGCGTTCTCCACAGCCGGTCGGATGAGAAAAGTGTGATAATGTGCGTCTCATGTTAGTTTTTTGAGTAGCCTTGACGTAGAACCGTGGTAACCTTGACTGTGAAGCTCAGCAGAGCCTCAGACCGCGGTGCGCGCCGTGCAGATATAATGCAGACTGGTGAAGCGCGCGATAAACATCGCGCACTCCGCGACCACCCATAATCTTAAGTGGTCGTCATCACACATCATCGCGCGCGTACGCATTGAAGGTACAAAGTTCCGGCTTTAACTAGCAAATGCTAACACGTGCGTCACACAAGTAAATCACAAAATGTACGTCGTGACCACCGTCAGGTTTTTCTTGCCCGTGGTCTTCGCGATTGCCGGAGCTATCTCGGAGGCCACGGTTTCGCCTTTCGTTGTACACCGAAAAAGTGGACACGCACGTATCACCATTTGCGGTATATACAAACGGAAGACAACCGTCAACAGTACATTCGAGGATGCGTAATAAAAGAGTTCAACGCACAGGAAGCGAGAGATGGATGGAGAATGCAACTGCAAAGGCGAAAATCGCCGGGACCATTTGTGCCTGATAAAGCGAGCTTTGTACCCCTGATCGTAAGAAACATTGCTCGTGTACGTAGTTGATCGCTTTGACGTATGCCCAAAATTAACGCATTTAGGCGTTACAGAACGCACATCGGAGTGCCTCGAACTCGATGTCATGCAACGCTCGCTTGCGCTTGCGAGTTGCAGCACGCCGAAATAACTGAAACATCTTTTGCATTGTAGCCGCAGTTCACTATGATGAGCTTCCTACTTTTCTGAAGCGAGGGTGGATTGACAGAAGAAGCTTTCCAGGTCCTTGATTTTCAGGAAACAGCCCTCAACACGAGTGAAAGAGGGGGGATTCTATAGTGGCCTACGCACATTCGCTTGCGGACGGCTCTCTCTGCACTACCCAGTTATGGCCAGAGCGGCCATGAGAGCGCTGGTGGCGGCGTTTTTCGCAGCGCCGCCTGGGCAGAGTCTGACGTCTATCGTGGTGCCTACTTGTGGTAGCGCCTGGCGGCGACGCTAGGCTGCCTGGCAACGGCGTCGCTTGTTTTGTTTTGCTTGCTTCGTGCAGCGCGTTCGTGTGAATCCTGCGTTTTCGCTGTGCCGCTTCGAGGGATCTGTCGTGGAGTCATGAGCGTGAATGTGATTATCCGAAGCTACGATCTCCATCGCATTACGTGCCGGCCTGCCGTGTAACCATTGTGCGCTGCAATCGTGCTCTTCAAAAACTTGAAGGACACTTTGTACATTTTAAAGTGTGTTCGGCGAAAGCGTGTGGCCATTCCACTGACTATGCCATATGTTTTATCTTTTACACTCTCAGTGGGATAACACCGAAACCGAATGTGTGCGTGTTTTCTTTTTTAGTTTTTTACCGTGAATCGCAGCGAGACGCGAGACTAATCTTCCTCCGTTCGCATGCGTTAGTATTTTCTCGCGCTTTGCGCATCGTGCGAACGCCATCCGCTTTGCAGCGCTTAAATTGACGGAACCTTTCTAAATTCGAAAGTGCATTCCGTAAACGCCTGTGTCCATTCAGACGGCGTGGGTCAGAATGATTGCGAACGCTGGGCACACCGACGCTACGCAAGCAAAACGCGAGCGCTGTAGAGTCCGACGCGACCGGCGTCCGTTTGCGCATCGCGGCGGCCACCTTATTCCGTGCCAGAGCTCGGATGGACGGACGGACGAACGGACAAGCAGACAGACGGACGGACGGATGGACGGACGTACGGACCGACCGACCGACCGACCGACCGACAGACAGACAGACAGACAGACAGACAGACAGACAGACAGACAGACAGACGGACGGACGGACGGACGGACGGACGTGAGCATAAAACATTAAAGGCTTTCGCCTTAATAAGAGATAAAGCAAAAAAAACGCCAGGCCTGCGCGGAACGCGCAGCACAGCTACAGCGAAAGTTGGGAGAGCGGCCTTTTTAGAGCCTTTTTAGAACACTCTTGGGGCAACTACTACAAGCGCACTTGCATGGTACCCACTACGCCATAAATCATAATTTTTGTGTAGTGGGGAAGCGTCTACTATGCCATTATTCGTCATTCTTCAGAAAAACGCGGTACCGGCTACACTCTTGTAACGCAATATGTGCACTTTGTTGATGCTTTGGCTGACGACGACGAAGAATTTTGCCTCAGGGTTTTGTAACGGTTTGGAGCATTGAACGCTCCACTCGTTACGCAATTCGCATTGTGTGACGCCTGGTTCTAACTTTATTGTTCTAAGACGCTTTACAACACACGTTAACGCGATTCCTTACCCGACATGAAGCCTGCATATGGTCAGTTTGCACCGCAGATTCAAGCAGCTGCGTAGCTCAGTGGTAGAGTGGTGGGCTGCCACGCAGAAGACCCTGATTCCATAGGCGGAGAGTTTTCATTTTCCCGGAGGGGGCGGGGCCCGACTTGCCCTTCTATATTTCTCTCTCTCTCTCTCTCTCTCTATATATATATATATATATATATATATATATATATATATATAGAGAGAGAGAGAGAGAGGGGAGGGTCTGACTTTAATTACACAACTTAATAAAACTTTAGTTGCCGGCACTGCGATATCATTATGAAGATCTGTAGTTGGCAGACTTCAGATTTATTTTTCCATTGCCCGAAGACATCGATCCACATCGTAACGCTTGTCTCAAAGCAACAAAGGCCCCATAGGCTCATACTGGCTGACTATACATCGCATAAATTCGATTCCTACAATGCGTGGGACCTGCCGAATTTTTTTTTTAATTGACACGCTTTACTTTGTTAAAACATGCAGTCCGTCGTAGAGAATAGGCTAATGCTGGCACACGAAGCTTTAATTATGACAGTAAATCTGAGCGAGAGCATTCACTGACTGACTCCGTCGGGATTGCTTTGTATTCTCAGTAGCATTTTTGTGTTCTGCAAAGCAGTCGCTACCCGGTTCAAGACTTTTTACTTGTCATTGCTTAAGTGATCGCTTCAGTTGTTCATGAACACGACATATTCTACACATACAAATCCGTTTGAGGGGAATTTTCTACTGAATGTTTGACTATATGTCACTGGCCCATGACCCGAATTTTAAAAGTCTGAAGTGAAGAAAAAGAAAACTTGGAGGACGCTTGAGCTTCGCCTTCAAAACTAGAACGCGATAGCGTAATCGGGCCCCGCGCGCATTGCCTTCTCAATTGCTGGCCCGGCTTCGGTTCTCGGTGCAGGCCTCAACCATGCCGTAAGGAAACGAACGACTGTGCGCGTAACATCGGCCGTTTCAAATTATCCTTGAAAGGCTCCCGCAAGTACAGTTGTAAAGTGCTCACTACGGCATAATTTTTCCTTTTGCCAATCAGCGAAGGGCCCACTACGCATCCGTAAAGCAACACGCGAACCTACGCAGCTGCTCACTTTGTTAAGGCGTTTGCAGCTAACGATGATTAATTATGTCTGAACACTTTGTAATCAGTGGGCCTTAAAACACCCACTTGTTGCGAAATTCACATGTTTCTACACCTGGCGCGATTCATAGAGGTTTTTTTCTTTCGAAACACTTTCAAGCACTAGCGTGGATCTGTGGGAGAACTCCTGCTTGCCATGCAGACGGCCTGGGTTCGATTCTCACTCATACCGAATATTTTTATTGGTTACTTTATTTGCATCCTGACTTTTCTTGTTTATGGCCGCTTTTTTTAACGCTATCGCGTTAAAAGAAGCGAGCATAAACAGCCCCTGTAAAATATGCCAGACAGGACGGTGAACTGTCCGTTGTCAATTGACCGAGACCTAAGCCAGGCTCCTAAAGAATATTTCGGGCCGGCGCCAAGGGGGGCTCGGCCCCCCCATGAAGCAGTCCGGAGGGGGGCCCGAGCCCCCCCAGCCCCCCCCGTACTCTCCGCCTATGCCTGATTCGTTTTTTTCTTATTTCGTGCGATATTGGTTACGGACACCGGCGGCGGCGGCGGACAACTACGGCGCAGGAACGACCCTTGTTGTGATCTCATAATAGCTTTCGCTGTAAAAGTTTGCTGCAACAATGCGAAACGCAGCCCCCACAACGCGCTCACGGATTCAAAATGCCAGGCCTCCGCGTTCCACTTTTTTTCTTGTCGCCTTTCGGTCTGTGAGCAGTATACACTAGAATTGACGCACATGGCGACATTCGCTAACTTACCAGTTGTTAAGACACATTGGTTATGCTTAGGTAGACGCAAGCACGACTATAACCGATGAAAGTGCACCATTACAGAACGTATGATTCAGAGAAATATTATTTCAAACAAGTAACACGCACGCAGCGTTCAAATACGTAGTTGTGACATGTCTGCCAGCCCGCATGGCCCAAGTGTGCAGCTCCAGCTGCCTCCTCGTAGCCGCTCGGTCCGGCGGTCGATATCAGAATTACTACTCTGAAGAGGATCGAACCGTAAATGATTCGCCACGTCGCCAATCGCAGAGATCCCATATACCTCAGTGTTTTCATCGTCGCTTGTGGACGCTCTTGACGTCACCATTTCGTGTGGCCACGTGATCAGATGGGGCGTGACCGCGCGAGCTGACCGCTTGGAAGCGCTGGCAGTGCTGAAAATTGGCGGGTTTTGCCCCCCGTTTTGAATTGCGTTCGATACTGGTCATAGTAATCATTATTACACATATTCATTCGTCCCTCTGTTGCATTGTCAGTACCTACTCGTTACTAGGCGACCGATAACTACACGTTGACGCAAAAAAACGCGACATGCGTAGAGTTGATGTCACTGCTCGTTTAAGTAAGTTTATGTGGAAGAAACTTTTCCCTACTCAGGGGTGGTAAAGGGTACATGGGTTCGGGAGCAGTCCTGGGAGCAGGCAAAAGTTTCCTTTGTCGCAGGCTTGGAGCAGACAGACATTTTGCAGCAGGCTTGAAGCATCCAGTAAAGCCTTTTAGAGCAAATTTGGAGCAGTCAGAGGGAACGTTCAAGCAGATGACGCCCCTTTTAAAGCACATGTGAAGCAACATTTGTCCAATGCTGCATTTTAAATGCGAAGCATTTCTTTGCGTACTGTAAGCACTTTTGCGTTTCTATCTACGTATTTATCTATCTATCTATCTATCTATCTATCTATCTATCTATCTATCTATCTATCTAGCCGCCTACGTATGGGTGCTCTCGTGATGGCCTCCTTACCTTAGGGTGGACCAAAATTTGTATGGGAGGGTACGAGGTATTGACGAATATGTCTGGCTGGTCATGACATGAATAACGTGAAAATCCCGTCGTATACGTCGTCAAACCCTTTCCTGCAGACACGTGTGGCACATACCCGTATACTACGGGTCGCGGTATGCGGGTATGCGCCACATGTGTTTGACAATTTATGTCTGCCCAGGAACGGCGAGAACAGGCATTGGCAAATTAAATGCGAGGGCGTTAAGAAAAACGGACATCGGCGGCGTTGAAGCGAGGAATACAAAGAATAGAAATCAGAGTCCCAGCAGGAATCGAACCCAATCATTCTGCGTGGCAATCAAGCATTCTACCACAGAGCCACGTCAGGTCTCGAAACTGCTTTGGAAGAACACCCTATGTAGACGTAATGTTGGTGAAACGTATATTGTGGTTGCAGTGCTGGCTATCTAATTTTATAAACATTACATACGTACTTCCTATGACGAAGGAGTCATGTCGGGTTAACGTCAGTTGTATACTTAAGCGCCATCCACTGTAGTTGGTTTACGCAGCACTATCCAGGGCTACCATCCTTGCAAGCACAAGCTCTACATATCAGCTTGCGGCTTCTGGTGTCGGCAATACCCATGTTTCTGTCAGGCATCGTTACACAACTGTAAACAACTGGTTACATGAAACATGCATGTGCAACTGTTCAACATGTCTGTAATAATATGTGGGGTTTTACGTCCCAAAACCATGATATGATTATGAGAGACGCCGTAGTGGAGGGCTCCGGAAATTTTGACCATCTGGTGTTCTTTAACGTGCACTGACATCGCACAGTACACGGGCCTCTACCATTTCGCCTCCACCGAAATGCGACCGCCGCGGCCGGGATCGAACCCGCGACCTTCGGGTCAGCAGCCGAGTCCCTAGCCACTGATCCACCGAGGCGGACAACATGTCTGTGCGCGCAACACTTGCACACATCTTTAGCGTCATTTCATAACGTTTCGCTCAAAAAAAAAGTTACAACCCAGTCACCTTACATCCGGATGCTTGGCATATCATCGATTCGCATGGTACTTGGGATCTGCCTAATTTTTTTCAAACACTAAGCTAAATTGTGCAATAGCCTTATTATTGCGATAGCAATATGGGCACTCTCGACGGGTTTTTACCGTCGCCGTTGCCGCCATGTTCTTTTTTCTAAGCCCCGTTACCGTCATCCTTTTTTTCTTTTCTGAACACTGCCATAAAGTTATAAAAAATCAGTTTTGCCGCAATGATGAAGCAATGAATGCGATAGCAATAAATTGTAATATTATACGAAGTAATGTTGACAGCGAAACCTCTTGGATCCAATGTTGCGTAATTCTGCAAAACGCTGGTTCAAGAGAATACCATCACGCCAGGGAGTGATGCTCTTTTCGCACAGTCTCTTCGCCTTGAGAGCACAGCGCGTAGAAGGGTTTACGAGCTATATGCGCTGATGCCTGCCGAGATGGCTCGCGCGCCAGCGATCGCGACCAAACCCTTACGATCAAAGTTCACTGCTGCTGCTCGAGCGCTCACTGCCTTGACGAAACCGAAAGTATAGGCGTTTCGATGAAACCGAAAACAGGATGTTTCAGCCATGTTTTCGGGCATGATGCTTGATGGCTGTTGCACCTTGTGGCTACGTTCGGGTGCTGCAGCGCGGTGGGGCGCTGATAATCGACTTTGGCGCAGCAGGGAAGCTTTGGCGCATGATAGCGCAAGTAAAAAAGTTTGGCGCGCAATGACGCAAATGGCGCAGCTGTTGCACCCCTGCAAAATAACCCGCTCACTCATTTGAGCTGTAGGCTAGGGAATTCATTGAAAAAAAATGAAGCAAGGGATTCCGCAGGTGGTAATGTCCATGATGTCGTTACTACATAAGGTTGCTCTTATTTGGGTGCACTTTATAGAGCCAGGAAGATCCCCAATCAAAGCTGGAAAACAAGAATGAATACAGGGCCTCGCGGCAATGTCTCGTCAACGACGACCACGTGGTATCTATCTATCTATCTATCTATCTATCTATCTATCTATCTATCTATCTATCTATCTATCTATCTATCTATCTATCTATCTATCTATCTATCTATCTATCTATCTATCTATCTATCTATCTATCTATCTATCTATCTATCTATCTATCTATCTATCTATCTATCTATCTGTCTGTCTGTCTGTCTGTCTGTCTGTCTATCTATCTATCTATCTATCTATCTATCTATCTATCTATCTATCTATCTATCTATCTATCTATCTATCTATCTATCTATCTTCACTGTGTGATCTAGGTTGTGCCCTAATTAGCACAGGAATACTTGTAAGGAAATACTGTTTAGTTTAAATGCGACGGTAACATAATTGTAAACATGCGAGTCGCAGTATAACTCAATAAGTTCCGCGCGAGACAGTAAAAATAAAGATGGCAAGAAAGTGTTAGCATTTGAATATAACCCCCCGTCGTCTCTGAATATATATGAGGAGCTTCTTTTCAAATTGGGGCGAAATCCAAAACCGATACTAGCACAAAAAAGGCTCCGTTGGCACGTAAATGCTCTCAAATTTCCTGAATAGCAGTAATAATCAGTTAAAAATAATAATTATTCATTCATTATTACTACTTTAGAGGAAAGTTGAAAGAATGTACGTGCCGAATGGAGCCTTATTTGAGCTAGTTTCGGTTTTGGATTAAGCGCATTTCCGAAAAAAGCTCCTCATATATATATATATATATATATATATATTCTCTGACGAAGGCCGTGCCACGGCCGAAACGTAAGGCATAAAAGCATTGCTTTCTCGTACGTGTACCCGTTTTTTTCTTACACAGACCGAACCCACTGAACTTTCCTGCTGAATAATACTATATATATATATATATATATATATATATATATATATATATATATATATATATATATATATATATATATATATATATATATATACATATATATATATATATATATATATACACATACACGGTGTGTTTTCACAACTAGCACCATGTATTAAATACAAACAGGACAAACAGGCGCGATGCGTTTCGAATAGGCACAGTATTGTTCGGAGCCATATAGAGTATGTCAGGATATTCTTTCCCAGCGGTCAAGCTGCGCGGTCGACATAACTAGCTTCATTATCTTTTAAAGTATTAACCCTAGCGTAAAACCTTCAAAGCGAAAGCTGCGAAGCTTCATGAGAAGCATCGGATTTTTTTAACCTGTGCTATGATAACTTCCACTGTTATCTTTTTTTCCCAACCTGACTTTAAAGTTCACGCATTGAAAAAAAAAATACCTCATGGCTGCCGTCTAACATGCAGCGCTCTTAGTGCCCCCCAAACTTAAGTTGAACGAAATATCGAAGACTGCTCCACGCATAGAGGTCGATGAACAGGCTATTGTTGACTGCGATCGACGTTAAGTGATGGCAGGGACGTTTCCGTTTACAAAATAATAAATCTTCGACAAAAAACTCGACACCACGTGCGAGTGAATCTTTTATCTCCGTCCGTTATCACACCGCGACCCTTGCCCCCTATATATTGTTTCTTCATTGGTGCGAAAAGGAAAAAAAAAGGCTAGGCATCATGAAATCCTCCCTGCGGTCATCTCTGACATTTGCCCACGGCTGCTGCGTTTAAGTTGAAGAATTGTTGTGTTTTTAAAACGGCAAGCCGCTTTCACCGCTTAGCGACGTCCATGCCACAGTCAACGATGGCCTCTTATATCGACCTCTGTAAGGGGAGCAGCCTTTGATAATTCGTTCAACTGAGATTAGGGTAGTAAAAGCGCAGCGCGTTAGGCGGCAGTCACGTGTCATTTCTCTTAAAGTTGGCGTGTTTTAAAGCAAGTCTAAAAAAAATATTGGGCGGTGTTTTCTTCACAAAAGTCTAAAACATCCGATGTTTATGCGCTAAGTGTTTGAAGTACGCACTAGGGAGAGGATATCGCTATCGTATTCAACTTTAAGGCACGTTCACACTCGGCCTCGAATGGAGCGAAGCCGGCAGAACTCGCTGGAGATTCACTCACTTCGCCGCCTAAGCGGCAGGAAAACCACGCCGCGAGGCCGACGCGAAAAAATCGGTCCGTGACCAATTTTTTCGTTTCACTGCTTTTGCTGCACTAGCTCAAACCACGTGATGTAAACAGCCAGCCGAAAATTCAACATGGCGTCAAAGGAGTCGGCGGTTGCTCGCATCGGAGCAATCGCAAACTACCCGTGCAGCACGACAAAGTTCACGGCCTCGACAAAGACGCGTTCATCGCGAGCCTGGTTTGGATTAGGATCACCGAGAACACTGGAAGTAGAAGGTGCAGCAGCGGCGAGTCGGCATGCCACAACGTGTGTAGGTTTTACACAGCCGTCTGATTCTGCCGCCACCGCTGCCGGTGTGCCCGCACATGTCGTTTCTGCTGGCGTATCGCCCGAAACAACGTTTGAAAAGATGCAAACAGTTTCTTTTCAGTGCTTTGCATGGATAACTAGAATCGGGTACGAAATTTAATGTTCAGGAAAGGGGCATAATGGAGTAGATTCTCGTGGCGGCGAAGGCCGCAATGGCATGTCCGAGAGGCAGAACGAATGTGAAGTTTCCGACGTACGCGGACATGGTTTTCCTGCCACTCTGGCGCTTACGTTTTCGCTTCGCTTCTCCAGTGTGTATGCGCCATTAAAGGCGACGCGTAAGGGTGCGTCATTTTTTAAGACGAAAGTGTTTTATGCCGGGGTCCACCAAGATTTCCGTCACGGAAATGACGTTGAAAAAATACACATGATCAGAAGACAAAGAAAAAAAATGTCTCGTCAACAGGAGTCGAACCTACGACCTCTAGGTCCGCGACAAGAGCTGCCGGGCACGCTATCCACTGCGCCACGGTCACATACTTAGGAGGCTTTAAAAACAAGCCTTTTATATCTACCACTGTCCTCTCACAGTGGCCTTGCTAAGAGAAGCAATGCATTATGACCGTGAAATGTGCGATTAGTTTCTTCAAAGCGTTGTTTCTCCGCGTCCGTCCCATTCGGCGTGTTTCGAATAGTAAACGAGCAATTTTGCTGACGCGTTAACACACTACCAGGTGGCAACCTTACCCCTAGCATCCGTCCATACCGAAAATAGCTGTGCGACGCGCGAGTGCGTCGCGTGGCCGTAACTCCGCGTCCCTAGCCATGTTCCTAGCTCACCCCGCAAAAAATCGCAGCCGGCCAACGCGGAAGACACGACGCGCGTTGCGTTTCCCTCTGGTCGGGCAGCGTTGTTCAATAACTCTAACATGCCGCGAGTAGGCGAGCTTAGCCCGAAGTTCGGCGCCCAATCATTCACGCTCTTCTGGCTGTCACACCGCTTTATATGACTCCGCTCTCACCGTACAGCTACCACAAGCATCTACGACCACAAGGGTTTCTTTAATCATTCATCATAGACGTTAGTCGTCGGGATGCAGATGTACCATGAAGCGTCAACGTGGATGCATCCACGTTAAAGGGTGCTATTAGCTCTCTTATATCAATGTGCAGTAAACATTCGACTACTTCTGCAAGGACACGCTTCACTTTCGTGTTATACCGATTCCTATGACGGAGGGATCAACCATGTTTTTTTATAATGCTTGGTGATATTTACTTAAAACGCCAAAACTGTAGAACATGCCTCGAAATCTCGATTAACACATCAGGCAAAAGCTTCCAAGAAACAATAGCTGTGTTTGAACATATGCTGAATAACGGGCTCCTAGTTCTCCTAACTTCTGCCCTTTTCTACGTAATTGACGAACTCGCCTAAAGACATGCAAGGGAGGGACATTTAAAAGGGCATAACGTTGGGCTAGTTGGTGTCGCACAGTTTGTTTGAGGTAAACGACAACGCGTAAAACAAGGACAAAGAGAGAATGAACGACCCCAGCGCTGGTGTTACCGTATGTTACCCTATGTGGAGGGATATTACCTATGTTCCTGCAAGTGAGTGGTACGATGCTATCTCACGTTTGCTAGTACAAGTTATCTTACCCCACCGGAGTGCATAAAGAATTACAATTGCTGTTCCTAGGCATTACAAGTACAAGAACAAGGTGACAAGAACACCAGGATTACTTTGAAGCGTTCATTCCGGGGTCTCTTGTAGCATGTGTGCTGTCCATGGACGTGAAGCTACGCTAGTGAGACAGAAAATCAGTCACGTTACCATGTTTCGGCAAAGGGGGCGTTGACCTTCCAGAAACAGAGCCTGTAACCTTGTACGCAGAAAACCGAGGTGCTTTCTCAGTGCGACACGAAGGAGCGTTTGCAGCTGCACGGGTTCGAACGAGCCTGCTCACGCAGCACGAGCGGTTTCTTTTTCCTCACATCAGCAGTGGTTCCCCGTACCCCATCCAGAGGTAAAACGTTGTAGAAAAGTTGTGTCACCGTCTGAAGTGACATCTACTTGGTCTATCCAACACCACCTAGATTATTAGCTCAAGGCCTCCTCACGCGCGGTTTTATCACGCGCAAGACATCGGCCTGGAAGTTGGCTACACTTCGCCCGTTTACTCCAAGTAAGCGGCAAGTTGTCGCAAAACCAAATTAACTTCGCTCGCTCGCCTTGTGCGTAGACACTAATATGCCTCATCTGTAGTTATGCGTGCAGCTTGGCCGGGGAACATCGCCAGTGTGTAGGCTCCCGCCACTTTTCTCACGCATGGAAGAAACCGATTTCTCTGTGAATTAAGCTAATGCTTTGCATTATTAAGGCGAAAGCCCTATTCGCCTCATCATGCGCGCAACTTGTCCGGCGTCGGCGTCTTGTCGGGGTCCACACGGTTGATGCAAAAATCATCATCACGTGATAACTGTACTCTATGACGTAATCATGACGTCACAGATCGCCAAAATTTTCAAGGTCACAATGACGTGACTTCACACGATCTCTTCACATGCATCCTCGGTTGGTAAAGGGTGGGCCCATCAGGGAGACAGTGCAAAACAAATTGAGGTACTGCGATCTTGGAGGCAATGCAAAACCAGATTACGCGCAGAAAGCTTTTGGAGGGTGGAGGCGAATGAACAATGGGTCGACGGAGAAAAAAAAATTAGATTTCGCCTTCCAGTCGTCTTGGGTGTGTGCATAAGGGACACTGTTAGCTTTTGTGTTGGCTGCAATTTCGAGAAACTGACCGTGTTTACAATTGCAATTTTCAGAAAACGCTATACATTATTTCAGACGAAACTGAAAGAAAATTCAATAGTCACACATTACCGTGTTTCTGGCCCATGCTTTACAGTGACCCTAGCTGTGAAACAGTAATATCACACTGACGGAGGATCAAGGAACGAGTTTTTCCCTGTAGCACCTGGCATTTACGCTTGTAAAGTTTCTTAAAGGAGCTATTACACGGTCACTCAACAATTTGCGCTTTTCAGCGAAAAACGTATTTAGAGAGTCAAATATCTCAGTACACGTGTGAAAATTGGACTGTAAAATACTTTTTCGGTCCAAAACAAGCCGTAGAAGACGTAGGCTGTAAGCTCCGCCCATCACCGGCGACCGCCATTTTGCCATAGCACGTGTGACGTCACTAGCTGTGGGGAGCAGTGCCGTCGTCTGTACCAAACGGCCTTTTCCGTACGCGGTCAGTGTGTTGACAGTGTTGCTGTGTCGCTCGCCGCGTCGTCCGCACGTGTGTAGCGATAGTTGGTGTGTTGCGGCGTGATAGCGGTACCATCTCCATGTCGTCGACACCATCATCATAAGAATCGGGCATCACCGAGGAGCCAAAGCAGCGACAACGTTGTATATGCTGCGCACTTTGACTTCGACGCAATCGCCACCAGCTCAAGTGACGAGGAAATTGTAGGAGACGGGGCGAACCCAGATGCCAGCGATCTCGGCGTTGTGACAAACTTTGCCGATGGCCTTCCACACTGGTAAGTAGCTTTATTACATTATTTCAATCATGCAATGTTGAAAAGCGAGCCGTTCCTGGATACGGGTGTCTGTTCACGCTGCATTCGCAAGAAAGTGTTACCTCGCGCAGAGTAAATTGTAAAGCGTGTATATTTTTTAGGGGCGAAGCTCGTTAGGGTGTGGGTCTGTCCCTCCTTTGTAGTAGTAGGTAGGTAGCCATGTATAGTGGAATGTACCCACTACACGTGATAAAGATGACGATGACGCCTGATGACCATGAAGAATAAGCGCGTTCCAGTATAGTGGAATGTACCCACTACACGTGATAACGATAACGCTGATCCGTAGAGCTCTTGAACAAAATCATCATCTACCGCATATGTAAATAATAAAATATTGTGTATATACTTTACCAATATGTAAATATTGAAACATTGTGTATATACTGTATGTACAACCACACCACACCCCCCGCGCTTGTGTGTCATGTCTTTGTATGATGATCGAGTGGGCAAAATTTACGGGGATTGACGGTTTACCAGATTATTTCCGGAGCTTCGCCCACTCATCATCATTCACTTCGTGGATATGGCGCGATTTTAATAGCCTAACTTCACTCATTTTTGTTTGCTAGCATACGGGCATGCACAACTTTTCGTGCTGTACATAACAAACACGTTTTCGCAACAGTGCTGCGCGTTCACGCCATTGTTTTTCCATCTGTTGCTGCGTGCGGCAAATCTAAACATCAGCCGGGGTGCGTGGCATGTCACTGCGGCGCTAGGGTTGCTCACGATATACATTTCGGCCAAACCTTTGCGTGAGCTCTCTTCATTGCATTCGATTCCGGAGCAAAAGAGCAAGTGTGGCTGTTGACCAAGGCACTGCCAGCGAGGAGTCGCAATACATATTCATCCATAGAGCCCGTTGCCGAAGGGCATACGCGTCGCACAATTGAACGCAGGACATTTTCTTGTCCTCAGATTGACGAAAATTGTGTGCTGTAAGTACCATTTTGCCTCTGCAGTGAAGTTCGCAAAACAGGTTGGAGGTATTAGAATGAATTTAACTGGTGCAACGAGGCATTTATGACAACCTTATCCGGACAATGACGCCACAGTTGAAACCGAGTGCGATTGCAACATGTGACTGAGTCATCGTTTAGAACATCTGCAGACCCTCCTTTTATTATTCTTCTTTTATTCGTCCAGCACTTGATTCCGATTTTTTTAGTAACCACATTGAGACAAGGTACGTTTCAACTGACACAATTGTGTTAAAAGACTTTAGAAACAAAGTGACTGACTTACTTTTTCACCTTCAATAATAAAAATCAGGCATGGATTTCTCAAAACAAGCTCTCGATTAGGTATTGTCGCGAGTAAATTCCAGATGTGTGGAAAGTGACGCTCGCGAACTCAAAGTCCAGGGGATCAATGAATACAACAACAGGGTTCAGTTCGCAAGGGGCGGCGCGCGCCTCCACCAAGAGGGGGTACTGCCACTTCGGCGGCGTGAGGCGAGCGTGCCACGGGAGTTCACGGTCGTTGCGGCGTCAAGCCGCTGTTCCTGTAGGTGTACATCGAGTACGTTCGGCGGTCCGGGCGCGACACGCAGTCGGGAATGGTCAGAGATGGTCTAAGACACTGTTCCCGCTCGTGCCAGCCTGTATACGAGGGAGGAAAGGTCAGGGTACGAGCCAAGACACATTCAACCCGCGCAGCGGACCACCACTCTCTCCGTCCGCTCCCGGCTCTCCTTTTAAAGCCTTTCGGGAGCCCGAAACGACGTCACAACGTGTTTCGAGAATGTTCTGGAGTAGCCCCCCTCTATCGGGACCACGCGCAACCACTCTTTATTTAGTCTTTTAAAACCTAGGTGGCGCAAGCTGCGCTACAGTATCATAAACGAAAAATTGGTAAAGCCATATGATAATAAAAAGCTCGCATATTTTAGGTGTTCCTGAGGTCACTGCAGGCAGATAAAGACAGGCCACAGAAAACATCTGCTTTCAAAACATTGGCAAAATCAGGATGAAAACAGACGCCAGAGAGAGCTGGTGGGAGGCACACCATGGGCAACGAAAAAACCGCACTGCTGACATTTGAAGAGAGAAATAATTGATTCTGAGAAGCATTCCTTTACGGTTTTTGCACCCTACTAATGTGACTTGCCAATGTAAACTCCACCCAGTCCATTTTGTGAAATGGATCAGAAACCTTCACGTAAGTGAATGATTTTTAGGTACAAATTAAGGTCAGTGTACACAATGCAGAATCCTTGTAATGATCAACTGCAAATTTGCTTACATGGGCAAGCTGTTATTCTCCAGTGAGAAGTTCTCCTTTATTTTATAAAAACATCATAGTACAACAGAACACAAACAACACACACTGCATCATTGGCTCTATAATGATATGTAGCTCATGGGTTCAAAAAATACGAATGGCCCGCTTTTAACTTTCCTTTATAGTTTTCAGTTGATTATGTTTCGGGAAAAAATATTGTTTTACCGCTGACCTCCCATTCCCGAAGGATAAAGAAAAAAAAAGCTGCCCCCCTAC
This sequence comes from Rhipicephalus appendiculatus, assembly GCA_030522465.1. Classification (NCBI taxonomy): domain Eukaryota; kingdom Metazoa; phylum Arthropoda; class Arachnida; order Ixodida; family Ixodidae; genus Rhipicephalus; species Rhipicephalus appendiculatus. Next base: position 742,123 of record JALIZH010020217.1, read on the forward strand.
GTTTTCATTTGTCGCAATTATGGCCTACTTTCTTCTTATGGTTGTAGTAACAATTGGCCCACAATATTTAGTAGCATCATATAAATCACCAAATCAGTATTGTATGGTAGCACAAGCCCACACTAGTTAAAATTTGAATTATGTGTAAGGTGCGATCCATTTTTGCTGTTTTGCTGCTGTCTGCTCAAAATGTTTTTACTCACTACCGTATTTCCTCGCGTGCAGGCCGATGTGATTTTTTTTAAGCCGCACTGTCGAAACTCGCGTGTTCTGCCTAATTAGGAATGCGAAGCGAAAATCTGTAAATGGTACCGCAGGAAACGCTGAAATGAAACTAACCACGTACCCTCAGCGGCGGATTAGCGTGCCAGAGGCGCGCATTAACCTATATGTGCTCGTAGAAACGAAGCTTAAAACGAATGCGCTGCCCGGCGAATTCCTCCCGCACGCTAAAAGTGTCATTGATCTAAATATAAGCTTAGCAGTATAGCGCACTAACATGCTCGAGGTGATTGGCATTAGCGGCCGGAACATCCAAAGTAAATTGCTGGGAATGCCGACGACGACTTCTCCCTCCCCGCTTGCTGTCATCGGGAACAAGCGCTCAATGTGCGCTTCGCAATGCCGTATAGCACGGCTGCTCAACGGGCTCAGGTGCACCGCCTCTCCCATGAATAGGT